>CM038793.1:108089350-108702880 GCA_021764765.1 Vicia sativa
AATTGAAGCCATTATCTCTTAGATTTTTAAGATCAAACATGAGTTCACACACCACTTCTAATTGCTCAACAGGAATCAACGTTGTACGTTCAGGGATCACGTATCTTCCAAATTGTTGAGGATTGTGTTGAACGGTGGTTTCTGGGTTGTTTGGGACGGTGGTTTCTGAAGCCATTTTTGAAATTCTAGGTTTAGGGTTTTTGAAAAGGGAGAAGAAGAGGAAAAAAATGCATAAACTTTCTGTTGAGAGTGAAAAGAGAGAAAGAGATTTGGAAGAAGTATTTAAAGTGAAACGCATGCAGATGAGAAGTTTAAAGTAAAAAATAATAAAATAAATTAATCATCACACGCAATAATTAGCGTCTCATAATAGAGGGATTTCTTGAGATTTGAAAAGATTGCAACAGTTACCTAGGGACGGCGTGTCAATAGCTAGCACGCGTGCGTGACCTATCAGAAGTTTTGAACACGTGTTCAACTTCTAGTTTAAAAGCGTTACAGTTGTTTGATATAATGAACTTCTGAACCATATATGTAATGAAACATTTGGGAAATATTTCATAACTTCTAGATATGGTTTCTAACTTAACTTCTCTTCTAAGTTCTTAAGAGATGTTAACTAGAACATTCATTTAAGAGCAGAACTTCTGACAATAGCAATAAACACAATTTCATTTAGGACAAAATTACATACTAATATTCTTTAGAATAAATTTACATCTATCTTCAAAAAGAGGTTTAGTAAAAATATCAGCCCATTGATGGTCTATGTCTACAAAGTCTAAAGTTAAAACACCTTTTTGAATATAGTCCCTTATGAAATGATGCTTAATTTCTATATGTTTTCCTTAGAGTGCAAAATAGGATTTTTTTTATAAACATATAGCAAAAGTATTATCACAAAAGATAGGAATCTTACACTCATACAAATGATAGTCTTCTAGTTAACTCTTCATCCAGAGCATCTGAGTGCCCAACAGTAGCGACATATTCTGCTTCAGTGGTTGAAAGTGAAATTGTGGCTTGCTTCTTGCTTTACCATGAGATCAAATTTTCACCTAGGAATTGACAACTTCTAGAGGTGCTTTTATGCTCTACTCTATCTCCAAAGAAAGTCACACAATAACCTACTAAGTTAAAGTCTTTGGATTTTCTATAACATAGTCCAACATTAGTAGTACCTTTCAGATACCTTAGAATTCGCTTAACAACAGTTAAGTGAGATTCTCTGGGATTTGGTTGGAATCTAACACATAAGTAAACTCTAAATAGAATATCCGCATAGATGTAGTTAGATAAAGAAGAGATCCAATCATACCTCAGATAGTTTCTGATCTACCTTCTTACTTACCTCATTTTTTCCCAAAATTAATGTAGGATGCATTGGGGATTTTGCTTCCTTACTTTCATATAATTGGAATTTCTTCAGAATTTCTGTAACATACTTGGTTTAATGTATGTATGTACCTTCTGAACATTGATTTATTTGAATTTCCAAAAAGAATTTTAGTTCTCCCATCTACTCATCTCAAATTTTGCCTGCATAGACTTAGAAAATTCTCTTCCAAGAGAGACATTAGAAGTTCCAAAAATAATATCATCTACGTAAATTTGAAAAATCAAAATATCATTTTTAAATGTTTTTCTAAATAAAGTTGTGTCCACTTTCCCTCTGGTAAAATTCTGTTCTAATAGAAAATTGCTTAAACGCTCATACTAAGCTCCGGGAGCTTGTTTTAACCCGTACAAAGACTTTTTGATTTTAAAAACATGTTATGGAAATTTTGAATCTTCAAAACCAGGAGGTTGACGGACATACACTTCTTCTTCTATATAGCCATTTAAAAAAGCACTCTTAACATCCATTTGATATAGAGTGATGTTATTTTGAACAACAAAAGAAATTAATAGTCTAATAGATTCTAACCTGGCGACTGGAGCAAAGGTTTCATTATAATCAATACCTTTTTGTTGACTATACCCTTATGCAACCAATCGTGCCTTGTTTCTGACAACTTCTCCTTGCTCATTTAACTTATTTCTGAATAACCACTTTGTTTCAATTATATTGAATCCATTAGGCTTTGGAACTAGATCCCACACATCATTTATGGTGAATTGGTTAAGTTCTTCTTGCATTGCTATAATCCAATCATTGTCTTGAAGAGCTTCATCTATTGAGGTTGGTTCAATCAGAGAAACCGCACCAAATAGTGATTCTTCATCGCTTTAGGAGGATCTTGTTCTGATAGGATCATCTTTCTTTCCAATAATTACATTTTCTGGATGTGCTGATGTGATTCTTGGAAATCTTTTCTATGAGGGTTCTTCAAAAATTCTTAAGTTGTCCATAACATCTTTCACAACAGGATCTTCTAAGTTTTCCTTTTCTTTTGTCCCTTCAGATTCATCAGAGTTTGTCACCGTAACTTCGTACTGAATTTTCAATTTATGCTTTTGATGGCCAAGCTTGTCATCAAATCTTACTTTGATTGATTCTTCAACAATCAGAGTTTCTGAATGGTACACTCTGTAGCCTTTTGAGCATTCAGAGTATCCAAGCAGAATACACTTTTGTGCTTTAGAATCAAACTTGTTCAAATTTTCTTTAGTGTTTAGAATATAACAAGTACATCCAAATGGATGAAAATATGAAATTTGGGCTTTTTGTTCTTCCACAATTCATAGGGATACATTTCAAGAATAGGTCTTATAGAAAGTCTATTTTGAATATAACATGATGTGTTCACTGCTTCTTCCCATAAGTGTTTAGCCATATTAGTTTCATTGATCATGGTTATGGCCATTTCTTGCAATCTTCTATTCTTTCATTCTACAACTCCATTTTGTTGGGGAGTTCTAGGACAAGAGAAATCATGAGAAATGCCATTTTCTTTTAAATATTTTTCAAAAAATTGGTTTTCAAATTCTCCTCCATGATCACTTCTAACCTTTATGATTCTAAACTCCTCTTCATTTTGAACTTGATTACAGAAGTCAAAGAACACAGAATGTGACTCATCCTTGTGTTTTAAGAACTTTACCCATGTTCATCTGCTGTAGTCATCTATAATGACCAATCCATATTTCTTGCCTCTAATGGATGTAGTTTTCCTGGTCCAAATAGATCAATGTGCATAAGTTCTAATAGCCTAGAGGAAGAAACAACATTTTTTGATTTACAAGAGGGTTTTGAAAATTTTCCCTCCTGACATGCTTCACAAAGAACTTCTGAGTTAAACTTCAAATTATGAAGTCCTTTTATCAGATTGAGTTTTTTAATTTGAGATATTTTTCTCATCCTAACATGTCTCAATATTCTGTGCCAGACCCATTGTTCATCAGTAACTGATAGAAGGAATTTTACATTTTGAGTTTTAAGATCAGAAAGATCAATTTTGTATATGTTGTTCTTTCTCTTGCCAGTGAACAAGATTGACCCATATTTTTGACTTACAGCTCTACATGACTTTTGATTAAAGATTATGTCATAACCATTGTCACTTAATTGACGTATGTACAATAAGTTATGCGTTAATCCTTCTACTAATGGAACATTAGAAATAGAAGGGAGGTGACTATTTCCAATGGTTCCATATCCAATGAATTTTCCTTTCTAGTTACCTCCAAATTTTACATCACCTCCAGATTTAAGTTCCAGGCTTTGGAACATAGATTTTTTTCCCGTCATATGTCGTGAGCATTGTAATACGGTGAACTGACTTTGAGATTTTTTGTATCGCAAATGTTCGGATAGCAAGAGTCGCCACCGACTTTTCTTTTATCCAATTAAGGGAAGGTAAAAAGTACAGAAAAAAGACCTTCGTTAGATTCTGAGTAAGGGAGAAGGTTATGAAAAGGGAAGGTATTAGCACCCCTTTCCATCCGTAGTTATCTATGTGCTCTTAGTTGCTCTTAGATCACTTTAAAATTGTGCTTTCTGTGTGTTTGACAAAATTGTTTTGAAAAGGCATTTCGCTTTGACTTTGTAATGATTCATGTAGGAATGTATACAAAGTGTTCGGAAATGTTTTGTTTTGAAAAAGAGTTTGAATTTTGAAAAAGTGTGAGGTGTGAAAAAATATTTTGATAGAGCAAGCAACTAAAAGTCTTATTACCTACTTAATTGGTCGTGTTTATTTCATCGCCTTTAGAATAGTGCTATCCATACCATTAGTTGGTAGGTAACCCTATTCGTTGGATGTAAGCGGACATTCAAGGGACATCATATGGTCATAGAAGGCAACTTGTAGGAAGTATCCTAGCACATTCAAGGGACCATCATCATTGTTCGCTAAAAGTGACGTTAGTGGAATCGAATCAATTCAATTCTCCGCTCGAAACGATTTACTCGTTGATTTGTTTATAAAGATGCCGCGAGCATCAAGCTTTATTATTTTCAACACAAGAAAAGATGATTTAATGATTATGAAAAAGGGGAAAGCTGTTAATACCCTCAATTGATATGATATGCATTACGACTAGCGCGAACTAGACGCAACGCATTGGGGAGATTCCGGGTAAAAAGGGAATAGATGGAGCACCCTAAATATATATAGTTATCTATAACTTTATATATGAATATGTTTGATATGTTTGTGTGTTTTAATTGCTATTTCTATGATTGGGAAAGTTTCTCCTTTGGAGTTTAAGAAGGATAGATTATGTGGGATCCTAGGTTTTGTTATTATTGTGCTCGCAAATATCATTGGGATCTTCTGCATACATATCCCTTAATGGGAATCAGAGCATTTGTAGCTCGGATCTAAAGGGATCTATGGTTTGTTTGGTTTGAGGGAGAAAGAAATTTGCTCGGCAAGGATGAGACCTTGTGCCTACGTATTCTCAAAAGGATGTTGAGAAAGTCAGAGCAATCGTAGTTCCCACTTATGCTAGTGGAAGCAACGGAATGTTAGTAAGAGACAAAGACAAATGTCATCTTAAAAAATGTATCTAATCTATTTCATCACATACATTTTGAAGGGATTGATTGATTAACATCTTTCGTCGTAAGCTATCGGTGTTTTGCTTGAGTGTACAAGCGTTACCACTTACATGTTTAAGAAAGATGTTTTGAAAAAAAGACTGAATCTTTTAATTGTAAGCATTAGGTATTTTGCTTGAGTGTACAAGCGTTACCACTTACGATTAACAGATGTTTTTGTTTGAAAAGAATTTGAAATGTTTTTGGTTGTATGTGATGTGATAGATGAGATACTTCTTCCATAGAGATGATAGATGTCTAAATCTCGAGGAGCAATTGATTGGATTGGAGGGATGCTTTTAAGAAGCCCATGGGTCCTTGTATTGTAAGCCCAAGAGGAGGCATTCCGAGGGTCATCGAGGGTCCTTGTATGAAGCTCAAGAGGAAGCTATAGGGTATGGTTGGATTTTGCTTTAAAAGGGATTTCACCGGGAAACCATCCTTTTGGAATTAAGAGCAATTTCACCGGGAAATTATACTCTCTGGGTTCTATCTTAGCGTGGGTTATTCTTTGTATTGGAAGCTCAATAGGAGGCTGTTTTAAGAGATTTCCTGGTCTCTTTCATTGTATGATGCCCAAGAGAAGGCTAAACTCAATGAGGAGTTCTGTTGAACGAAACCCAAGAAGAGGCTGACTCAATAGGGGAGTGTTGTCTTATATGAAGCCTAAGTGGAGGCTAAACTCAGATGAATGAGTTTTCTTACATGAAGCCTAAGAGGAGGCTGAACTCAGTCGAAATGAGTTATCTTGCACAAAGCCCAAGAGGAGGCTAATTGTGGGGAACCTATTGGTTAGACTAGTTGTTATGTTATAACTAGACATTTGTATAAACTAGTGTGTGTGTGATATGTATTCACAGGAGTTTATGAAGGAAATATAAACAGATGCATGATGTTTATTTACAAGAGTTTATGAAGGAAATATAAACAAGTGTCTGTGAAACGAACGTTTAAAACGAGCGTAACTTGATTATTTACAAGTTTGAATTGTGTACAAGGAAGTAAGTATGCACACGAACGAGTATTTATGTACGAGAGGATGTGGATGTACATAGGAGGGTTGGGACTTACACCATAAGGGTGGCCCATTGGTTTAAAAGCAGTTTCACCGGGAATAATGCTTCTTTCAATACCAATGGTATTCAGTGTATACACAAGTGAAGTGAAAACAAACGATCGAAGTTTGTCCGTTTGAGTATTTAAAAAGTATCAGATATGTATGTAAAATAGATGTGTACATGAAAGAATTGGCTATGTATAAGGAAATAATTATGTACATAAAAGAATGTTGGGACTTACACCGTGAGGGAGGCCCATGATCGATTAAGATATTTGAGATAAAACGAATTCGATTTGATCGTTTAAATCGGATCGGTCATGGAAAAAGATGTAAGTTTGATGAAAAAGATGCTTTCCATATCGAGAGCATGTTTTAAGTATGATCCCTTACTTCGAAGAAATCACTTTCAATCACATTCCACGAGAAGAGAATCAATTGGCAAACGCATTAGCTATTATGTCATCTATGTTCAAAATCAGATGGGACAACGAAGCTCCCCAAATCATTATCGAAAAGTTTGAAGAACTAGCATACTGTTGTGATCTTGACACGGAAGAGAAACCTTGGTTCTACGAAGTGAAGAGGTATCTTAAGACTCAGGAATATCCCGCAGGGGCATCTGTCAATGACAAGAAGTTCTTAAGAAGGTTCACATCCAAATTCTTCCTCAGCAACGACATCTTATACAAACGCAATCACGACTTGTGCTTACTCCGTTGTCTAGATCAGAAAACAGCGGAACGAATTATGCAAGAATTACATGAAGGCGCATTCGGTACCCACTCCAGTGGATATACAATGGCTAAAAAGATTCTAAGAGCAGGTTACTATTGGTCCACCATGGAAGCTGATTGCTACCGTTATGTTAGGTCTTGTCACAAATGCCAGATATACGCAGACAGAGTGCATGTGCCTCCAGTACCACTAAATGTTTTGACCGCTCCATGGCCTTTCACAATGTGGGGCATTGACATGATTGGGGAAATCAAGCCCACCGCTTCCAATGGACATCGTTTCATCCTCGTTGCAATTGACTACTTTACCAAGTAGAAGCACCTCATTCGTCGTTACCAAGAATGTTGTGGCTTGATTCATCAGGCATAATCTTATCTGTCGGTACGGCGTCCCCGAAAGGATCATCATAGATAATGGTACCAACCTCAACAACAAAATGATCACTGAACTCTACACGCAGTTCAAAATTAAACATCACAACTCGTCTCCATATCGACCAAAGATGAACGGCGTAGTGGAAGCCGCCAACAAGAACCTCAAGAAGATCATACAAAAGATGACAATGACTTACAAATATTGGCATGAGATGTTGTCATTTTCTATCCACGGTTACCGCACCACAGTGTGAACATCTACAGAGGCAACCCCCTTCTCTCTCGTATATGGTATGGAAGCGGTCCTACTTATCGAGGTTCAGATCCCCTCAACCAGAGTCCTCTAGGATGCAGAATTGAGTGAAGATGAATGGGTCCAGACTCGCCTTAACCAGATCAACTTGATCGATGAAAAACGGCTCGCATCCATCTTCCATGGACAGATCTATCAGAAGCAAATGATCAGAGCATTCAACAAGAAGGTCAAACACCGAGTCTACCAAGTCGGTGATCTAGTAGTCAAGCGCATCATTCATCCACAAGGTGATCCTAGGGGCAAGTTGGCTCCCACCTATGAGGGACTATTTGTAGTCAAAACAATATTTTCCGGCGGAGCTATGATACTTAGCACCATGGATGGAGAAGATTTCCCACACCCTGTGAACACAGACATAGTCAAAATATACTACGCATGAACGAGACCCGCTAGGTCGACCGACCTAGGCAAAAATAAGGGCATCCTGGCAAACCAAAAAGGTTCGGGAAAAAGTTAAGGATATATACAAAAATGTACACCCGACATGTCGAAAACCTGCAAAGGCGGCTTGGGCAAAAAAGAGTATCCCAGTAGATTGAAAACCCGAAAGGGCGGTCTAGGAAAAAATTAGGGATTTAAGCATACGACTATGTCTCGTCCAGATCACTTACTTACAGACTACGCTACTATCAAGATTCAAACGGCACAAATCAATCCAATCACTTTCTTCTGACAGCAAGGGGATGAGATAGTCGAAAATATATGAGCAATAACATGGTTGAAACTCGACAAGATTGCTTTCGCATAGCTTCTTACTATTATGACAATTTCCTTTTACTAGGATATTCGTCTCTTGTACACAAACTGCCTGAATGTAGGCCACTTTTCAAAATTAATGCAAATTCCTCTTTTACAGTGCTAATTTTATTGTTTTTTTTACATAAAGTCCAATGTTTGCTTTGAATGATTATATGCATCTGACAATAAATATCCATTCATAAGCATATGAAAAGTGAACAAAAATAGTAATTACTACAGGCTCTAGGAATTGAGATGACAACTAAAGTCACCAATACATCCCCCGCAGAGTCACTTTCGCAAGAAATACATCCACAGGATCATCAACCCCCACAGAGACATCGCTCTCACTATAAAGGCATATCTTCTCCGACGAAGTACTAATCTCATCCCGGCAGTGTTCCAACACTTCAAACTTCATCACATTGGTCCCCAAGCAGTGATCCTATCACCCTCATCAGGCTTCAAGCGTCATCACGTTAGTCCCCGAGCAGTGATCCCATCAACCTTCATCACGTTAGTCCCTGAGCAGTGGTCCTTTGACATCATCACGTTAGTCCCCGAGCAGTGATCCTATCAACATCATCATATTAGTCCCCGAGCAGTGATCCTTCGACATCATCACGTTAGTCCCCGAGAAGTGATCCTATCAACATCATCACGTTAGTCCCCGAGCAGTGATCCTATCAACATCATCACGTTAGTCCCCGAGCAGTGATCTTATCAACATCATCACGTTAGTCCAGAGCAGTGATCCTATCAACATCATCACGTTAGTCCCCGAGCAGTGATCTTATCAACCTTCATCACGTTAGTCCCCGAGCAATGATCCTTCGATATCATCACGTTAGTCCCTGAGCAATGATCCTATCAACATCATCATGTTAGTCCCCGAGGAGTGATCTTATCAACTTACCTACATCCTCAAGTCATCACATTACATTGGTCCCCAAGCAGTAACACAACAACCGATTACATCGGTATCCAAGCAGTAACGGCTTACTTCATGTCATCCCCTGAAAGGTCTATGAATAAGATCCCGAGCCGAATATCCCTCGATCATTGACATCTAGACTCGAGATTTGGTCAGATAGTGCATCGGAAGAATTTGAAGCATCTTTTTTTCTCCAATCAAGGTTTCCAACGACCCAATCTCCAGCAGAACGTTCCTATCTTCTTCAAGATGGATATGTTTTGAAATACTATAACATCTACATTCATGCATCATCCATAAAAGTCATAACATGTGTGTCATACCCCAAAATTTGCCCTCCTACTTCTCAAGAATTTCCTACATCCATGCTCTAGGATTCCTCAAAGGTTGATCAGACAAACCCTCTCCTAGACAATCAACCCAAACTAGGGTTTGGAAATTCTCAGATCCAGATGGACTTCCAACATCTCCAATGGTCATCATGCCTCCTCATATGCTTCAAAGATTCTCCATGACAAGCTTCAAGCCTCACAAGTCAAGTTTCCTCAAACAATTGCTCAGATGGTTGAAAATCAGTTGTATTGGACAAAAAGTAAATTGTGGTCAACATACAGTCAAACTTCCTGATTTTTGGTCAACATCCTCATTTTGAAGTTACATTCATCATTTGATCAAGGGTTGATCATGATTCATCAAGAAAACTCAAGATTTGCTCAAAAGTCAAACTTTCCAAATTAGGGTTTTCCAATGAAAAGTCAACTGAACTTTGACTGAGCATAACTTCTTCATACTTTCTCAAAAAATTTTCCACCACCTCTCATTTTGAAGGAAATTCAATTGTCTACAACTTCATGTCTCACAAGAATGTTCAAAAAATGCTTCATTTGGAAGGTATGTATCAAAACATTACAGGTCCTTTTCAAAGTCAACAAAAAGTCAACTTTTTGTTTTGAAGATTTATTGTGCATGGAAACTCCAATTTATATGAAACCAAAGAGGTTGGTTAGAGGACACTTAGAGATTTCTAAAAACTCTAAGAAAATTCAAAAATGTGGAAAATTGAGCAAAATACACCATTCAGAAGTTGGGCATTTTTGAACAATTGCACAAAAGGAGATATTTGTCAAAATCCAATTTTTTTCAAATGGGCCTATAATTTTATGATCCAAACTTGATCATAATATTATTTGTGACCTATTGATGCCTTTCCATGATCATATTCTATTTTATTGATTTATTTTTGAATTTAAAACCATTTAATTCAAATTTAAATTATATAAAATATGAAAATAAGATATATTTTCAAAAGGAGTGGATTCTATCAAACTTGAGGTCCAAGATAGCCCACAATACTTGCCAATTTCGTGATAGCTTGCATATAGAAGAGAAAATCAAATTTTCTCCAAAATTTGATTTTATTTGAAAGGAATTTATTTCACATTTAATACCCAATCTTTTTCCTTCTTTTTGGTCCAGCATTACACTCTATAAATACCTAGTACATTGCTAAGAACAAGGAACGAAACCCTAGCCCCAACAACCCTTATTTTGCTAAAATTTTCTCAAAATTGCAATTTTCGAATTCTAAGTTCCGGTCACTTTCAGCCATCCAAAACCATTCCATTGTGTTCCTGAGGTAATTTGGAGTAAGTACTCATCATTGCCCATGGTTGAAACAGCCTGAATCGTGCCCTACACATTCCTACATATTCATATTTTCTTGATTTTGCATTTTATTTATCTGTGTGTTTTAATCGATTCTAATGGTTTTAATGTGTTCATGAGGTTCTATATGATTGATCTGGGCCATCGTTCTCAAGCTTGCACGTAAAAATATCGATTTGCCATGTTTAGGGTTTGAAAACTGTTGAGCTTCGAACTGGACGCTACAGGCATTTTCAATCGAAACCAATCCCACCATTGAATTTGGAATGCTCGATTTAGGGCGTAGGATATCCCTTTGCTTTTTATTTCACGTATTTTGCAGGTTTCGAATTTTTTTTGGTCGGAGAAGACGACCGGAGCTAGGGCTCCTCGGACTGGCCGACTCCGGCGAAGGTTGGCAAGGCGCTTTGGAGCTCTCTGATTCGTCCATTCGTAAATAACTGGGCCCGGCTTGCTAACTGTGTTTGAATTCAAATCTCATGACACGCGTGCACTTATAAACCATTGGTTTCAATTCCATAACACCAAATGCACAATGACCAATGTTTTTTTTCTCTTTTACAAACTAACTCTATTTTTTCATATTTTCTTATTTTTTCTTTAATATTTTCCATGCATTTTATTTTATCTTCTAATATTTTTATCATGCATTTAAAAAACACCAAAAATATTTATTTTTTGCATAATCATCAGAAAAATGCTTATTTAATTTTTAAAATTAAAATTATTATTTTTGCATGCATATTTAATTTAATTACTAATTAATCATTTAAATGGCTTTTAATTGTTTTTAAATTATCAAATCAACTCCAAAAATTCCCAAAAAATTATTTTATCATATTAATGTCATTATTAACACAAAACCTTTTCCTCATTCAAACATACTTATTTTTACTAACATTCTCTCTCGTTGCCTTTACGAATTCAAATGGTCAAGTCCCTCGAACGTAGAGGTATCCTAGCACCGTTGCCTTCAAAACAAATCATCATAGTCCCTTCGATACAAAGATCATAGACCCACGATGTCGCCTACGAATACATGATCTTGACCCTCGATTTTCGCCTACGAAAAATGATGATAGTCCCTTCGAATGTGCTAGGATACTTCCTACAAGTTGCCTTCTATGACCATCCGATGTCCCTTCGAATGTCCCTCTTACATCCAACGAATAGGGTTACCTACCAACTAATGGTATGGATAACACTATTCTAAAGGAACGTAAAATAACACGAAAACGACCAATTCTGAGTAGGTAATAAGACTTTTAGTTGCTTGCTCTATCAAATACTTTTCACACCTTACACTTTTGTCAAAGTTCAAACTCTTTTCAAAAACGAAACATTTCCAAACACTTTGTATACATTCCTACATGAATCATAACAAAGTCAAAGCGAAATTCCTTTTCAAAACATTTTTCAAACACACAGAAAGCAATTTTTAAAGTGATCAAAGAGCAACTAAGAGCCCGTAGATAACTACGGATGGAAAGGGGTGCTAATACCTTCCCTTTTCATAACCTTCTCCCTTACTCAGAATCTAACGAAGGTCTTTTTCTGTACTTTTTACTTTCCCTTAATTGGATAAAAGAAAAGTCGGTGGCGACTCTTGCTATCCGCACATTTGCGATACAAAATCTCAAAGCTCACCAGACATGTAATCGGCGACTGGGAGACACCCTAAAGAGAGAATGCCTTAGGGATTTTTGATCACCTTTATTGCTTTCGCTTGACTTGCTTGCTTTATCTTTAAGGGTTGCTTGGGTATTATATTTATGGGGATCCTACACCCGATCCGGTTTCCTTTTAGGTAAGTAATAAATCTTCGTGACCGTTAGACGATATCGAAACGGTCAACATGATGGCTACGTTAGTGTGACACTTTGGATGTCCCGATACTCTTCATTTCCAAGTTGAGGATAGTATTTGGCTTCGTGGTGTCATCAAGCACTAACTAAACTTTTAGAACCTTAATTGACCCATCTTGGCCATTAGAAGGTAGTGAGATGGCGGCTTTGGTGCGCTAAGGTTTGTTGATACCGATGCTACGCTCATTGAGATCCGACTTTTGGGATATTTTCCGACCACTTGGTAGTCGATTGAAATAAACGCCCGAGAAAGATCAATGATATGAGATTCCTAGAACCCTTATTATTATAGGACAGATGAACCAACTCAAACTTTTGGTGGGTAATCACCTATACCTCATGCAAGCCTTAAACCTAGGCTCATTGTGTGAATTGTTTGTGTGTGCTAAACATGACATCATGACATCATCGCATTGCATATCATTTCTAACTATTTCATGGACCTAGGGATTTATCTTTGCTCGCTTTGTAGGGATTATAGCTTCTAGAAAGACTATCCGAATCAACTTCATGGGTATACCTTCTCAGCTCAAAGAATTGGTTTCAAAAATTCCCGACCATGCCCAGTTCGTCAAAAGACATGGTTATCTACTTGACTTAGTTATCTCCGGTTTTGAAGAAGATATGATGCATGTCCTATTTCAGTTCTTCGATCTGAAACACCATTGCTTTACATTCCCCGATTATCAGTTGGTTCCTACCTTGGAAGAGTTCTCTAAGCTACTTGGGATACCTATTCTTGACCAAATGTCGTTCACCGGTTTAGAAAAGGTTCCTAGGTACGAAGACATCACATCCGCCTTACATCTTAAGCGCTCAGACATTGAAGCCAATTGGGAAACTAGAAGCGGAGTTAAGGGTTTACTTGCTAAGTTCCTGATAAAGAAAGCCCGAGAATTTCTCAAAGCTATGAGTTTCCATGCATTTGAAGATATTGTGGCCTTGCTAATCTATGGTTTGGTTCTGTTCCCTAACTCGGATCAATTCATAGATGTCAACGCCATCAGTCGCTTCTTACTCGTAATCCAGTGCCTACCTTACTTGGAGACATTCTGCATTCTCTCCACACTCGTACTACTAAAAGACAAGGAACTCTCATGTGTTGTATACCGTTACTTTCCAGGTGGTTTATTTCGCACCTTCCTCCATCAGTATTGAGGAACGAGCAAAGGTTGAGATGGTCTCAAAGGCTAATGTCACTCTCTCATTCAGGACTTCTCATTCATTGAGCATTGTGGGAATTCCTAACGTACTCCTTGGCATAAGGGGTATTACTTACAACCCTTCTCTAGCTCTACGCCGCTTGGTTTTGCTCAAGAGATGGCCCGCATGATATGCTTCTCCAAGATATTGTGTTCGATTACAATCACAATCTCCGCATTACCGATTTAAGGTTCATGCACGGGCATGGTAAAGAAGATTGATACCAAGACTTTGGGGCACCGAACTCCATTCCTTGGGAACCTTACCTCAAATGGGTGAGCTCGAGCTCAAAACTTATGATGCCATTTCACTGCTTTACCAAGAATTATGGAACTGCTATAGGTCATGAATCCTATACTGTTCTCCATCCTGACATGCCTACTGATTTTGAAGACTTGAAGAGATCTTGGATTCAGCTTAAAGAAGAAAGGGGTACCTTCGAAGCTCAGTGCTATGCAAGTGAGAAGAAAGTTCTAGAGTTGACGAAGCTACTTCACGAGGAGCGAAACATCAACGCCTACCTCGGCACCAAGAGGAAGCGCCCGTGGGAGACTTAGAGCTTTAGGAGTTTTATGCTTTTCTTTTATTGTTTTGAACTATCTTTTGTACTTAAAAAAAAGAAAAAGAATAAAAAGAGAACTAATAAATGTTTGTTCGTGCTTGTTTAACAAATTTAAATCTCTAAGGTCCTTGAAAACATTGCATTGCATTCGCATAAACATCGCAAATCATAGCATGACATCTCATAACAGGTACATTGAAGATTGGTTTTCTCATTTTCTCGCTATTTATTTTAGCAGAAATGGCTCTTGAACAACACAAAGATCTCCTGTGCTCGTAATGCCTGGCCCAAGAGATGTTCACTAGCTTGGTCCAAGGCCAAGAAGATTTAAAGAAGCTCATCAACAGAAAGAAGAGGGTCGTTGGTGTTCTCAACATGGGTAGACGTTACAAAGGTGGTCCTAAAGTGGTCAGCTGGATAGAGCTCTCAGAAGGAAGTGTCAAGAATGAGGGGAGTGTCAAGGGAGATGAAGAAGGAAGCCAGCGTGAGCCTGAGAAAGAGAGAGAAGATCACTATGATCATGACCAGTACTCTGATGAAGATGACAAGTACAAGCAACTTGAAGACCTTTTGAATGCTGTGGAAAACCTGAAGATGTCTGGGCTAAATTTTGATGATTTGAGTCTTGTCCCTGGTGTGGTGATTCCTCCTAAGTTCAAAGTCCTAACTTTTGCCAAATATGATGGCATTTCTTGTCCGTAGCTACATTTGAAGTCCTATGTTCAGAAGATCAACCCCCACACTGATGACAGAAAGTTGTGGATGCATTATTTTCAAGAGAGTCTGTCTGAAACTCAATTGGAGTGGTATTATCAGCTAGAGAATGACCGTATCCGTACTTGGAGTGACTTAGAGGATGCTTTCTACAGGCAGTATGAGTACAATGCTGAATTGACACCCACTCGCATGCAACTACAGAGCATGTCTATGGGTCGTGATGAGAAGTTCAAAGAGTATCCTCAAAAATGGAGAGATCTAGCAGGTAGAGTTCAACCACCCTTGTCCAATAGGGAGTTGGTTGATATGTTTATGGGAACACTGACAGGCCCATTCTTTAATCATCTGATCGGAAACTCTTCAGCTGGATTCACCGAATGATATTGACAAAGTAGCCAAGTGGTATCAAGAGTGGGAAGATTCATGTAGAGACATCTTCAAATGCTGCGAAGAGATCTTTTGGTGGTTATAAAGAAGCCAATGCTGTGTATGGTCAGAAAATCCGAGCCAAGACCGACCGTGCTCAATCTGTGGGGGCAGTTGTGATCTCTAATCCTACATCAAGACAACCTCACAGACAAGCTAGCTAGAACGCGCCACGAAGACAGCTTACGAAGATCAACATGCCATTGTCGCAAGCCTTGCAACACATATTGAAGGCAGAGCTGATTACATTGAAGGATCCTCCTCAAAGTGTCAACACTTCCTCTCCGAGATACAATCCTAATGCTAAGTGTGCTTACCACTCCAATAGCCCAGGGCACGACACTGACAACTGTTGGGCTCTGAAGAACAAAATTCAAGATATGATTGAAGCTAAGCAGATTGAGTTTGACCCTCCTGTTGAGACTCTGAATGTGATCAACGCGCCTATGCCTAACCATGACAAAAGCTCCAATGTTGTTGGTGAAGATACTAACGTTTTCAACATAGATGACTTGACCATTCCTCTGATGACTGTTAAGAAGAATTTGCTGCAAGCCGGTGTCAACCCAGGATGCCCAGAGAATTGTCGTTGGTGCCCATCTGCACCTGATGGTTGTGCTTGGTTGAGAAGACGTGTTCGGCATGATGGATAATCGTGAAATACTATTCCCGAAACCACTGGGAGAGTCTGTGAAGACATGTCTAAGAAACTAAAGATCAAGATGTGAATGAAGTGCACGTCTGCATGGGATACCTTGGGCAGCCAAGTGGAAAGTTTGATTACATGGTGAAGTATATTGTTCCCGAAAGCTACAAAATTCCTATTGAAGATGTTAAGGCGACGGATGGGGTGACGATTTCCTAAGACTATGCCGATGTTAACACAATAAGAATTTCCTCATCGATTCTCGGCTAGAGTGGCACCTCTCATCATTACTTCTCCTGCATTCC
The DNA here is from genome assembly GCA_021764765.1 of Vicia sativa. Lineage (NCBI taxonomy): Eukaryota > Viridiplantae > Streptophyta > Magnoliopsida > Fabales > Fabaceae > Vicia > Vicia sativa. The sequence continues at coordinate 108,105,881 of CM038793.1, forward strand.
ATATTCCTCGACAAAGCTATCCCTTGGAACTATGGAGTCGATGTTTACTATTATGGCCAAGCAAGACCCTCGACCATTGAAGATCTTACGTTGAAACTACCATTCCCGACATTGACAACATCACCGATCAAGTAAGGTGACCGAACTGTAAGGGTATTCTCTCCGATATCTCTCCTCCAAAAGACGCCGCGACTCCAACCGCATTCCAGCCTATTCAATCCATTCCCAAGCTAGAGGATAGAACCGTGATTCATCCCGCCGCATGTAGTGCCAAAGGAAGTTGTCAAGACACTCCAAACAAGGAATGGAGGAAATTCAAGATTATCAAGAAGAGTGACTACAATGTTGTGGAACAGTTGGGATAGACTCCATCCAAGATCTCCATGCTTGCTCTGCTCTTGTGCTCTGAAGCTCATGCTAAAACCTTGGTGAAGTTTCTGAAGAGTGTTCACGTACCGCAAGACACTACTACTGACCAGTTTGAAGTTTGTATTGCTAGTCTGGCTGCCAACAACGGCCTAGGTTTCTCTGATGCTGATTTGACTCCTGCCGGGGGGAAACACAACAAAGCCTTGCACATCTCTGTTGAATGCAAGGGCATTACATTGTCTCATGTCTTGGTGGATACCGGTTCTGCTCTGAATATCCTCCCGAAGACTGCTTTTGATCGACTTGATGTTGAAGGGTTGGTTCTGAAACCTAGTGATATAGTTGTGAGAGCTTTTGATGGTTCTAAGCGAACAGTACTTGGAGAGCTCATTCTGCCTGTTAAATTCGGTTCCCAGACTTTTGACTCCACTTTCTTTGTCATGGACATCCGTCCAGCTTACTCTTGCCTACTTGGACGCCCTTGGATACATGGGGCAGGCGTTGTTACCTCTACCTTACATCAGAAGCTTAAGTACCCAGTGAAGGGGAAGGTTGTTACAGTATGGGGTGAAGAAGAATATATGGTCAGTCATCTACAGTCATTCTGATATCTCGAGATGGAAGGAGAATTTGTCGAGACTCCCTGTCAAGCTTTTGAAACAATCCCCAGAGTCATGCCTGTTGACTCTCCCGCACTCCCCGGTTACGCAAGTCCCGCCTAGGATGGCATCACTGAAGGATGCTCAAGCTGCTTTTGAAGGAGGAGGTAGTACTATTTGGGGTCAGCTCCCCGATCTCCCTTTCAAATCTGACAAGACTGGTTTAGGCTTCATCATCAAAGGTCAGGAGATGATACACCGAGAACGTGCCAGCCAACTTCCTTTCCGTATCAGCCAGAGCGGAATCCATGCTATAGAAGACAACGACGACTTTGACATCGCAAGTGGATCTTCCCAACTCCGCATAATGGGCTCAAAGAATTGGAAGATCAAGACGCTATACCAATCTCCTTTAGACAGGAGTAATTGCTCTGGTTTTTGTTTTGCTTTTCGTATTTTCTATGTTTTGAACAATAAACTCTAAAACCTAGTGCCTTGCCCGAGGCATCATGGTTCGTTTGTGAGGGTTATTATCTGTCATTTGCATATTTTCATTCAATAAAATTGTTGGACTTTTGCATTCAATTGTTGTTTTCTTTCTTTTACTTTATCACCCCTTCAAAAAGCTATGTGTTTCTTACACACACCCACGTGATACACTGCAGAATCACTCCGAATCTCGTTGAATACAGCTATGCTATTGCTAAATATGACTTCGATAATCCGATCTACCAAGCCGAAGACAAAGGTGAGGAAGATTGTGAAGTGCCAGGAGAACTTGTCGATCACAGAAGAAGAGCGAGTTATACAACCGCATGAAGAGTCACTGAGGTTGTGAATCTAGGTATCGATGAAGATGTAAAAGAGATCAAGATAGGAGCAGGTCTTGAGAACAGTGTTAAAGAAAGATTGGTTCAGATGCTACGAGACTATATCGAGGTTTTTGCTTGGTCATACGAAGACATGCCTGGTTTAGACATCGACATCGTGGTACACCGATTGCCGACAAAAGAAGGTTTTCTCCTAGTGAAATAGAAGGTTCGTCGCACGCATCCTGAGATGTCAGAGAAAATCAAAGCTGAAGTTATGAAGCAGTTCAACGCCGGTTTCTTAGCTGTTACTTCCTATCCACAATGGGTTGCTAACGTGGTACCCGTACCTAAGAAGGATGGCAAGGTACGAATGTGTGTGGATTACAGAGATCTGAACAAAGCAAGTCCGAAAGACGATTTTCCACTCCCTCATATTGATGTTTTGATTGACAACACCGCTCAGCATAAGGTTTTCTCCTTCATGGATGTTTCTCCGGTTACAATCAGATCAAAATGGCTCCTGAAGACATGGAGAAGACTACTTTTGTTACACAGTGGGGCACTTTCTTCTACAAGGTTATGTCGTTCGGACTGAAGAACGTGGGTGCCACTTATCAGCGTGCTATGATGACGTTATTTCATGACATGATTCATCACGAGATAGAGGTTTACGTCGACGATATGATAGCTCGATCACAGACTGAAGAAGAACATCTCGATCATTTGCGGAAACTATTTGATAGACTGAAGAAGTACAGGTTAAGACTTAATCCCAACAAGTGCACCTTTGGAGTCAGATTCGGTAAACTCCTAGGGTTTGCCGTCAGTGGAAAAGGTATTGAAGTTGACCCCGCCAAGGTTAAAGCTATTCAAGAAATGCCAGCTCCCCGCACCGAGAAGGAAGTTAGAGGTTTCTTGGGCCGATTGAACTACATTGCCAGATTCATTGCACACCTAACTACTACTTGCGAGCCAATCTTCTAGTTACTTAAGAAAGATCAAGTAGTGGAATGGAACGACGAGTGCCAGATCGCATTTGACAAACTTAAGGAGTACCCATGTAATCCTCCTATCCCGATCAAAGGAAGACCTCTTATCATGTACTTGATGTTAGAGAACTCAATGGGGTGTGTGGTCAACATGACTAGTCTGGTCGAAAAGAGTATGCAATATACTACCTTAGCAAAAGTTTACCGATCGTGAAACAAGATACCACAACCGAGAAAATTTGCGCTATTTCATGTCACGACTAAGACAAGATATGTTGACACACACTACCTTGTTGATCTCCAAGATGGATCCGATAAAATACATATTCGAGAAACCAGCTCTCTCTAGAAGGATAGCAAGATTGCAAATGATCTTGACCGAATATGAGATCCAGTACACTTCTCAGAAAGCGATCAAAGGAAGTGTAGTAGCCGATCATTTGGCTCATCAAGCCGTAGATGACTATCGCCTATGCAGCTCAATTTCCGCATTTAAGATGTCTTACTAGTCATCGATTACAAGAACCAGGCCCGCATTTAAGGACCGAACAAGGATCCCGATGGACCATGGTCTTTGATGGAGCCTCAAACGCACTTGGCAATGGCATCGGCGCCATCATTACATCTCCTATAGGCGGACACACTCCTTTCACCGCCAGATTATGTTTCAGTTGCACTAACAACATGGCCGAATACGAAGCATGTGTCATGGGTATTAAAGCTGCTATTGACTTAAGAATCAAGTTCTTGCAAGTGTATGGAGACTCAAATTTTAGTGATCACCGATTAAGGGTGGATACGAGGCATCCAATCTCATTCCATATCGAGAGCATGTTTTGAGTTTGATCCCCTACTTTGAAGAGATCACTTTCAATCACATTCCACGAGAAGAGAATCAGTTGGCAGACGCATTAGCTACTATGTCATCTATGTTCAAAGTCAGATGGGACAACGAGGCTCCCCAGATCATCATTGAAAAGTTTGACGAACCAGCATATTGTTATGAGCTTGATACAGAAGAGAAACCTTGGTACTATGACATGAAGAGGTATCTTGAGACTCAGGAATATCCCGTAGGGGCATCTGTCAATGATAAGAAGTTTTTGAGAAGGTTCGCATCCAAATTCTTCCTCAGCAACGACATCATATACAAACGCAACCACGACTTGTGCTTACTCCGCTGTGTAGACCGGAAAATAGCGGAACGTATCATGGAAGAGTTACACGAAGGCGCATTTGGTACCCACTCCAGTGGACACACCATGGCTAAAAAGATTATGAGAACAGGTTACTATTGGTCCACCATGGAAGCTGATTGTCACCGCTACGCTCGATCTTGTCACAAATGCCAGATTTATGCAGATAAAGTGCATGTACCTCCAGTACCTTTGAATGTTCTAATAGCTCCTTGGCCTTTTGCGATGTGGGGCATTGACATGATTGGAGAAATCAAGCCTACAGCTTCCAACGGACATCGTTTCATCCTTGTGGCAATTGATTATTTCACCAAGTGGGTAGAAGCAGCCTCGTTCGCATCTGTTACCAAGAATGTTGTGGCTCGATTCATCAAGCATAATCTTATCTGTCGATATGGCACTCCCGAAAGGATTATCACAGATAATGGTTCTAATCTCAACAACAAGATGATCACCGAACTTTGGACGCAGTTCAATATCAAGCATCACAACTCTTCTCCTTATCGGCCTAAGATGAATGGCGTTATGGAAGCCGCCAATAAGAATATCAAGAAGATTATACAGAAGATGACAGTGACTTACAAGGATTGGCATAAGATGTTACCATTTGCTGTTCATGGTTATCGTACCACAGTACGAACATCAACAGGGGCAACCCCCTTCTCTCTTGTGTACGGTATGGACGCAGTCCTACCCATCGAGGTTCAGATACCCTCAAACAGAGTCCTTCAGGACGCAGAGTTAGGCAAAGACAATTGGGTCCAGACTCGCCTTCACCAGATTAACTTGATTGATGAGAAACGACTCGCATCCATCTGCCATGGACAGATCTATTAGAAACGAATGATCAGAGCATTTAACAAGAAGGTCAAACACTGAGTTTACCAAGTTGGTGACCTAGTAGTCAAGCGCATCATTCTTCCACAAGGTGATCCCAGGGGAAAATGGACTCCCACCTATGAGGGACCATTTGTAGTCAAGACAGTATTTTTTGGCGGAGCTATGATACTTAGCACCATGGATGGTGAAGACTTCCCACACCCTGTGAACGCAGACATAGTCAAAAAATACTACGCATAAAAGAGACCTGCTAGGTCAACTGACCTAGGCAAAAATAAGGGCATCCTGGCGGACCAAAAGGGTTCGGGCAAAAGTTAAGGATATATACAAAAAATGTACACCCGGCAAGGCGAAAACCTGAAAAGGCGGCTTAGGCAAAAAAGGGTATCCCGGGTAGACTGAAAACCCAAAAGGGCGGTCTAGGCAAAAGTTAGGGATTTAAGCGTACGACTATGTCTCGTCCAGATCACCTATCTACAGACTACTATCAGCATTCAAGGTTCAAATGGCGAAAATCAATTCACTCACTTTCTACTGACAACAAGGAGATGAGATAGTTGAAATATATGAGTACTAGCATAGTTGGAACTTAACGAGATTGTTTCCGCATAGCTTTTTACTTTTCTTGTGTACAAACTACTTGGCCATACACCACATTTCAAATAAATACAAGTTTCTTTCTCTTTACAATTTTCACTATTGTTGTTTGCATAAAGTCCAATGTTTGCTTTGAATGATTATATGCATTTGACAATAAAAATCTGTTTACAAACATGCGAAAAGTGAACATACAAAAGTAATTACTACAGGCTCCAGGAATTGAGATGACGACGAAAGTCACCAAAACCTTCCCCTGCAGAGCATGATCCCCACAGAGGTGTCACTCACAACAAACATTCCCCAGCGCAGTAGGCGTTAATCCCCGAGCAGTGATTCCACTCAACTAAACCATGTGACAACAGATTTCCAAGCGGTAACGATTCATCACCAGCAGAGGTATCCCCAGCAAAATATCTCTCAATCATCACCCCCCCGGCAGCATCAGTATCCAGACCTGAAACTTGGTCAGATAGTGCATCGGAGGAAACCTACAACTTTTATTCCCCAGCCAGAGATTTCAACGGGCTCCAGATCCTTCTAACCCGGTCTCCCAGCAACTATCAAATACTCTCCAGCAGGATTTATGCGCAAGATTCCCAGTAGAGTACCTCCAAATTTCTCCCCATCAGGGTCTATATGCAAGATCCTCAACAGCATGTCTCTCGACCTCTACCATCCTCAACGGTATCTAGGCTCAAGACTTGGTCAGCTAGTGCATCGGAGGAATCAAGGATGTCTTTCTTCTCTTTCAAAAGCAGGGTTCTCATCCATTTCATCCCCAAACAGAAGTCAGAAATCTCCAAGCAGAACATCCACATCTTCTTCAAGATGGATATGTTTTGAAATACCACAACATCTATCATTCATACATTACTCATAAAAGTCATAATTTGTGCATATGTCATTCATACACATCGTCATGCATCATACTTTGCATAAGACTAACAATATTCTATCAAAGTTGCTCTTGTTTTTTTCAAAGCAGGTGAAAATCACTTCTGAAATAACAGGTCCAGGATTAATGCCCGAAGCCAGACGGGAAAACTATCTGAACGACCGCCCTAGTTGTCCTCCGACAACTGGTCCTGGATTAATGCCTGAAGCCAGACGGGAAAACTATCTGAACGACCTCCCTAGTTGTCCTCCGACAACTGGTCCAGGATTAATGCCCGAAGCCAAACGGGAAAACTATCTGAACGATCACAAGTTATCCTCCGATAACAGGCATTGGATCAATACCCGAAGCACAACAGGGAAGCTATCCACATTTTTCCATCTACTATCCCCTCAGAGTAATCAGCATGAAGATGTATTCTGACTCTCTCTTATTATCAACAGCAACTACAGAGTCTATCTCTGACTACTTGTCAACAATTCTCCACTTTTAGAATGTTGCATATTTGGTTAAAAAACCAATACAAGCCAATAACTTCATTCAAAGATGAGCACGAAGTCTAACGTACGATTTCCTCCAGATGGCATCTTAAGCCCATCTCCATGCTCCTTTCGTCTCCAGGAACGTATGCAGAGCCTAGCGTACGGCTCACTCCCTAGCATCAATTTTTCTGGATGGCATCTTAAGCCCATCTCCACCAGTTCTCCTATTCAGACAACAATCTCGAGTCTAGCGTACGACTCATTCCCCAGGGAAATCTCCAACTCCTCCAAATGGCATCTGTAAGCCCATTCCCGCATCATCACCAACAGCGAGTGCAAATTTTCAGGTGTACTCGAGTGTTCAATCATCTTCTACCTCCCGGTCACGAAAGGCGAACATGCCAATCTGACTCTTCCAGTACAAGAAGATTGAACAGGGGCAGCTGTCATACCCCAAAATTTTCCCTCCTACTTCTCAAGACATTTCCTACATCCATGCTCTAGGATTCCTCAAAGGTTGATCAAACAAACCCTCTCCTAGACAATCAACCGAAACTAGGGTTTCGCAATTCTCAGATCCAGATGGACTTCCAACATCTCCAATGGTCATCATGCCTCCTCATATGCTTCAAAGATTCTCCATGACAAGCTTCAAGCCTCACAAGTCAAGTTTCCTCAAACAATTGCTCAGATGGTTGAAAATCAGTTGTATTGGACAAAAAGTCAACTGTGGTCAACATACTGTCAAACTTCCTGATTTTTGGTCAACATCTTCATTTTGAAGTTACATTCATCATTTTATCAAGGGTTGATCATGATTCATCACGAAAACTCAAGATTTGCTCAAAAGTCAAACTTTCCAAATTAGGGTTTTCCAATGAAAAGTCAACTGAACTTTGACTGAGCATAACTTCTTCATACTTTCTCAAAAAATTTTCCACCACCTCTCATTTTGAAGGAAATTCAATTGTCTACAACTTCATGTCTCACAAGAATGTTCAAAAAATGCTTCATTTGGAAGGTATGGATCAAAACATTACAGGTCCTTTTCAAAGTCAACAAAAACTCAACTTTTTGTTTTGAAGATTTATTGAGCATGGAAACTCCAATTGAGATGAAACCAAAGATGTTGAGTATAGGACACTTATAGCTTTCTAAAAAGTCTAAGAACATTCAAAAATATGGAAAATTGAGCAAAATACACCATTCAGAAGTTGGGCATTTTTGAACAATTGCACAAAAGGAGATATTTGTCAAAATCCAATTTTTTCCAAATGGGCCTATAATTTTATGATCCAAACTTGATCATAATATTATTTGTGACCTATTGATGCCTTGCCATAACCACATTATATTTTATTGATTTATTTTTGAATTTAAAACCATTTAATCATATTTAAATTATATAAAATATGAAAATAAGATATATTTTCAAAAGGAGTGGATTTCTATCAAACTTGAGGTCCAAGATAGCCCACAATACTTGCCAATTTCGTGATAGCTTGCATATGGAAGAGAAAATCAAATTTTCTCCAAAATTTGATTTTATTTGAAAGGAATTTATTTCACATTCAATACCCAATCTTTTTTCCTTCTTTTTGCTCCAGCATTACACTCTATAAATACCTAGTACATTGCCAAGAACAAGGAACGAAACCCTAGCCCCAACAACAACCCCTATTTTGCTAAAAAATTTCTCAAAATTGCAATTTTCGAATTCCAAGTTCCGGTCACTTTCAGCCATCCAAAACCATTCCATTGTGTTCCTGAGGTAATTTGGAGTAAGTACACATCATTGCCCATGGTTGAAACAGCCTGAATCATGCCCTACACATTCCTACATATTCATATTTTTCTTGATTTTGCATTTTATTTATCTGTGTGTTTTAATCGATTCTAATGGTTTTAATGTGTTCATGAGGTTCTATATGATTGATCTGGGCCATCGTTCTCAAGCTTGCACGTAAAAATATTGATTTGCCATGTTTAGGGTTTGAAAACTGTTGAGCTTTGAACTGGACGTTACAGGCATTTTCAATCGAAACCAATACCACCATTGAATTCAGAATGCTCGATTTAGGGCGGTAGGGTATCCCTTTGCTTTTTATTTCACGTATTTTGCAGGTTTCGAATTTCGTTTGGTCGGAGAAGACGACGGAGCTAGGCTCCGCTGTTGACCGGCCGACCCGAAGGTTGGCGTGGCGCTTTGAAGCTCTCTGATTCGTCCATTCGTAAATAACTGGGCCCGGCTTGCTGACTGTGTTTGAATTCAAATCTCATGACACGCGTGCACTTATAAACCATTGGTTTGAATTCCATAACACCAAATGCACAATGGCTCAGTGGTTAAGGCGTTGGCATGTGAAGATGCTCTCCAAGGTCTCCAGTTCGATCCCTGGCAAGACCAATGTTTTTTTTCTCTTTTACAAACTAACTCTATTTTTTCATATTTTCTTATTTTTTCTTTAATATTTCCCATGCATTTTATTTTATCTTCTAATATTTTTATCATGCATTTAAAAAACATCAAAAATATTTATTTTTTGCATAATCATCAGAAAAATGCTTATTTAATTTTTAAAATTAAAATTATTATTTTTGCATGCATATTTAATTTAATTACTAATTAATCATTTAAATAGCTTTTAATTGTTTTTAAATTATCAAATCAACTCCAAAAATTCCCAAAAAATTATTTTATCATATTAATGTCATTATTAACACAAAAACCTTTCCTCATTCAAAAATACTTATTTTTACTAACATTTTCCTCTTATGCAATTTTCTTCTGTTTTCCGATTTTGCATCCTGCTCACGTGTTATACCGCTTTGACGATTTTATCGCTTTTCTTTTCCAATTTTGTAATTGCCTATGGGATGTAATAGTTTAATTAGGACTTTTATTTTCCGCACTTTCAATTATGTACATGCCCCAAAGCCATGTAATAGCGTAGGACATTTACTTTCCGCACTTTATATTTCCGCAATTTACTTTCCGCACCCTATAAACTGCTAGTAATTAGGCGTGTATGGCAAGATAAAATTGGACATAGATCACTCATAATTCCAAGATAAAAATATCTGAAATCAACACACTCTTTTCACACACGCACCCCTTAGGGTAATTCTCTCTCGTTGCCTTTACGAATTCAAATGGTCAAGTCCCTCGAACGTAGAGGTATCCTAGCACCGTTGCCTTCAAAACAAATCATCATAGTCCCTTTGATACAAAGATCATAGACCCACGATGTCGCCTACGAATACATGATCTTGACCTCGATTTCGCCACGAAAATGATGATAGTCCCTTCGAATGTGCTAGGATACTTCCTACAAGTTGCCTTCTATGACCATCCGATGTCCCTTCGAATGTCCCTCTTACATCCAATGAATAGGGTTACCTACCAACTAATGGTATGGATAGCATTATTCTAAAGGAACGTAAAATAACACGAAAACGACCAATTCTGAGTAGGTAATAAGACTTTTAGTTGCTTGCTCTATCAAATACTTTTCACACCTTACACTTTTGTCAAAGTTCAAACTCTTTTCAAAAATGAAACATTTCCAAACACTTTGTATACATTCCTACATGAATCATTACAAAGTCAAAGCGAAATGCCTTTTCAAAACATTTTTCAAACACACAGAAAGCAATTTTTAAAGTGATCTAAGAGCAACTTAGAGCCCGTAGATAACTACGGATGGAAAGGGGTGCTAATACCTTCCCTTTTCATAACCTTCTCCCTTACTCAGAATCTAACGAAGGTCTTTTTCTGTACTTTTTACCTTCCCTTAATTGGATAAAAGAAAAGTCGGTGGCGACTCTTGCTATCCGCACATTTGCGATACAAAAATCTCAAAGTCAGTTCACCGTATTACAATGTGCATATATCACAGTAACATTGTCATGCATCATAATTTGCATAGGACTAAGCATATCCTGTCAAGGTTTTATTTCCCCAGCAGGTAAAAGTTATTTTCCAAACGGAAGGTCAAAGATTAATGCCCGAAACAAGACGGGAGAACTATCTAAACGACCATACAAGTCATTTTCAGGCAACAAATTATGGATTAACACCCGAAACATGTCGGGAAAAATATCCGCATCCTGCCAAGTATTCATCTCAGGAATGGCCAAGACAAAGGTTTATTCTGATTCTCTCCTACTATCAAGCTCCACGGATGGCATCTTTAAGCCCATCTCTGACTACACACCTTCATTACCCTGGATGACATCTTTAAGCCCATCTCCGATATTTCTCTCATCCAAAAGATGAAAACAGAGTCTGGCGTACGACTCACTCCCTAGCATCCGCTTCTCCAAATGGCATCTAAAAGCCCATTCCATACAACAGCGAGTTCAAATTTTCAGGTGTACTCGAGTGTTCAATCATCTTCTACCTTCAGGTCACGAAAGGCAAGCATACCAATCTAACCCTTTTGGTACAAGAATATTGAACAGGGGCAACTGTTATACCCCAAAATTTTCCCGCCTACTTCTCAAGACAATTCACATCTCAATTCTCAAGGATTTCACAAGGGTTGACCAGACAAACCCTCTCCTAAGCAATCAATCCAAGCTACGGTTTTGCTATTCTCAAGTCAAGATGGATTTCTAATACTTCAAGTGGTCGTCATACCTCATCCTATGTTCCAAGGGATCACTATGTCAAGTTTCAAGTCTCACAAGTCAAATTTGCTCATCCAATTGCTCAGATGGTTGAAAATCAGCTGTATTGGACAAAAAGTCAATTGTGGTCAACATACAGTCAAACTCCATAATTTTTGGTCAACATCAATATTTTGAAGTCATATTCATCATTTGATCAAGAGTTGATCATGATTCATCAAGAAAAGCCAAGATCTGATCAAAAGTCAAAGTTTCCAAATTAGGGCTTCTCTAGATAAAAGTCAATAGAACTTTGACCAAGCATAACTTTCACATGCTTCATCAGAAATTTCCCCACCAAAGCTCATTTTGAAGAGAATTCAATTCTCTACAACTTCATGTCTCACAAGCTTGGGCAGGAAATGCTTCATTTGGAAGTTATGGATCAAAACATTACAGGTCATTCTAGAAAAGTCAATAAAAGTCATGTTTTTGTAAAGAAGTGTTCATGAGCATGGAAACTTCAATGAAGATGAAACTAAAAGGGATGTTTAGAACACATCTCGAGCTTTCTAAACGGTCCAAGAACACCCAAAAATGTTGAAAATTTAGTAAGATATGAATTGTGCAAGTTGAGTATTTTTGAGGAGGTGCATGAAGGAAAATACCTAGCAAAGGCAAATATTTTTCAAATGGGCCTAAGATTTTATGATTCAAACTTGATTATAAGATTATCCATGACTTCCATGTTGCATGCCACGCCCTCTATCCTTTTATTTATTTATTTTTGAATTAAAAGGCTTAAATTCAAATTTAATTAAATAAAATACAAAAAATAAAAGATAAGGCAAGCTCGGCTTGATATTTGCATGGCTTGGGGTCCAAGATAGCTCATTACAAGCTGTCAATTTTGTGCAAGAAGATTGAGGAAGAGATTGAGCAAATTTGGAAAGATTTTGTACAAATTTTCAAATCAAATATTCTCCATTTAAAAAAAATATTTTCTCTTAAAGCCTTGACCTAATTCCACTCTCCTATATATACCCAACATTCTTACAAGACAAGGAGACTTTTTGGACACCTCTTACACGTGCAGCCAGCCTATCACAAACCCTAAAAATTCTCAAAAATTTCTCAAAGTTGGCAAAATCGTGTTTTGATTTCCAGCCAGTTTCAAGCACTTCCAAGCACATAAACGTGTTCCTGAGGTATTATAGGGTAGGTATATGTCCAGAACCATGGCCATAACACGTTGAATCATGCCATGCATATACTTCCGTTTACATATTTTTCATGCTTTTGCATTCTGCTGTTTATTGTGTTTTAATCGAAACTAACAATTCTAACGTGTTCCTGAGATTAATTAGAGCAGGTTAGACTGATCGTAGCAAGCTTTTTATGGCTTAATCATGAAACGCCATTGTTAGGGCTCATGAATTGTGAAGTTTCATATCCATGGTTACAGTCCATTTCAGGGCAAAATAATGCCACCATTAGATTCGTAGCATCATGATTAGTGGATCTGGGTTGTTTTGGTTTGCATTTTCATTGATTTTACAAGTTTTTAGCATTGATGCCAATTGGAGAAGACGACCGGAGCCTTGCTCCGGTGCTTCTGACTCAGGGACCAATAAACACATACATGTTTATGAGTCCAGCTGTATGAATGGATGTATCACTGCCCCAGCGGTTCACCTTGCACACACTATATCATTCTCTCTATCAGGTCGTGGGTTCAAACCCCACCTTATGCTCTTTTGGTTTTATTATTTGCTTTGTATGTTTCCAGGTCTCCAGAAGTAACACCTCCAGAAGCTCCAACTTCTGGGTCCTCTCCAGCACCAAAAACTCCAGCTTTTGGGACTCCCTAGCACGGAGCTTCTGGGGCCCCCAGCGCCAGAATCCTCTAGAAGCTCCAGCTTCTGGATGGCCCCAGATGAGAAGTCCCTAGAAGATCCAGCTTCGGCATGTCCCAGATCCAGAGTCTCTAGAAGCTCCAGTTTCTGGACCTTTTCCAGCGTTAGAACCCCTAGAAGCTCCAGCTTCTGGGCGCCTCCAACATCAGAACCCCCAAAAGGTCCAGCTTCTCTCATATTTTTTTTGGTTTCTCTCATATTTTTTTTATTTTCTACTTTTCTTTTTCTTAAAAATAATTAATTAATTAATTAGTAACTAGGTTAATTAATTAGGTTAATTAGATAATTTCACAAAGACCTTTCTTTTAACTAATTTAATTAATTTAATTTAGGTTAGTATTCACTAATTTTTTTCTTCTTAATTAATTAAAATCAACTAGAATTAGGTTTTTTTCACATAAACTCTAATTTTCAAAAAATACCAAAAATACTAGGACGTAGTTTCTCTTCCGCTATTTATTTTTCTTGCATTTTTAAATTCTAGAAAGGATGTATAAGTTGCAAGTTGTTTTCATGTAATAGCGTAGGATTTTACTTTCCGCATTTACTTTCCGCACCTCCTATTATGTATCTGCCCCAAAGCCATGTAATAGCGTAGGACCCTTTACATTTTCGCAATTTACTTTCTGCACCTATTAAACTGCTAGTAACTATGCATGTATGGCAAGATAAAATCAACATAGATCACTAATCACAAGATAAATATCTGAAAACAATACACTCTTCTCACACATGCACCCCCTAGGGTATTCTCTCTCGTTGCCTTATAAATGGTCAGGTCCCTCGAATGTAGGGGTATCTTAGTACGGTTGCCTACGAAGTATCATCATAGTCCCTTCGACTTAAAAGATCATAGTCCCACGGTTGCCTAACGAATACATGATCTAGTCCCTCGGTTGTTGCCTACAAGAAGTGATGATCGTCCCTACGAATGTGCTAGGATATCCCTACAAGTTGCCTTCTATCACCATCTGATGTCCCGTCGAATGTCCCTTTACATCCAACGAATGAAGTTACCTACCAACTAATGGTATGGATAGCTTTATTCTAAAGGAAAGCAAAATAACACGGAAAGCAAATTATAGCTTTAAAACATCTTTTTACACCTCACACTTTTCTCAAAAACCTTTTCAAAACACTTTGTATACATTCCAGCATGAATAATTGAAAAGTCTTTCCAAAACAAAACATTTCCAAACACTTCGTATACATTCCAGAGTGAATCATTACGAAGTCAAAGTGAAATGTCTTTTCAAAAAAATCTTTTCAAACACACACACACAAACAATTAAAGTGAGCTAAAGCAATTAAGAGCCCGTAGATAACTACGGATGAAAAGGGTGCTAATACCTTCCCTTTTCATAACCAACTCCCTTACTCATAATCTAAAGAAGGTCTTTTCCTGTTCTTTTCTCCTTCCCTTAATTGGATAAAAGAAAAGTCGGTGGCGACTCTTGCTATCTGCAACATTTGCAATCAAATGCAAAACAAACAAGTCAGTTCTCCCACCGTGTTACAATATACAATTGTCTTACTATCTAAATGGTGCATAAAGTGATGAATATGAATGAAATTTGGTAGAAGCTTACGAACCATATGAGTTAACAAAGACTCTAATAATGACAATGAATTGAGATGGATAATCAGAGTTGCGCAACTTTTAATGATGGTGCAGTAATGTTTATGTTGTGTTCTTTGATGGAGGTGAAAGGGAAAGCTAAGAGTAACGAGTTAATTGTTGTGAATGAATTCCCAGAAGTCTTTCCGGAAGATGTTAGGGAATTGCCACCTGAGATAGAAGTGGAAATTGCTATAGATTTGATTCATGGAACTAGTCTGGTGTCGATGGTGCCGTATCGCATGTCAGCATCCGAATTGTCTGAGTTGAAGAAGCAATTAGAAGAGTTACTTGAGAAGAAGTTTATTCGTCTGAGTGTTTTTCCATGGGGTGATTCTGTGTTGTTGGTTAAGAAGAAAGCAGGTTCGATGAGACTGTGTGTTGATTACAAACAGTTGAATAAAGTTACGATCAAGAATCAGTATCCATACCGGAGGATTGATGATTTGATGGATCAACTGGTTGGGGCTTGTGTATTCAGTAAGATCGATTTGAGGTCTGGATATCATCAGATTCGTGTGAAGATAGAAGATATACAAAAGACTGCATTTAGGACAAGGTATGGACATTATGAGTATTCTGTTATGCAGTTTGGAGTTACTAATGCACCTGGTGTTTTTATGGAGTATATGAACAGGATATTTCATCCTTATCTTGATATGTTCGTGGTAGTTTTTGTCGATGATATCCTGATATACTCAAAGAGTGATGAAGAGCATGCAGAATATCTCAGAATTGTGTTGGAGTTGTTGAAAGAAATGAAGCTCTATGCAAAGTTGTCTATGTGTGAATTCTGGTTAAGTGAAGTGAGCTTTCTTGGTCATGTGATTTCCAAGAATGGTATTGTTGTCGACCCTACAAAGGTAGAAGTGGTATCTCAGTGGGAAGCGCTGAAGAATGCTTTTGAAATCCATAGTTTTCTTGGTCTTGCAGGTTACTATAGAAAGTTTATTGAATGATTTTCGAAGTTAGCTTTGTCGTTAACTAAGTTGACGAGGAAAGGGCGAATGTTTGTTTGGGATTCTGAATGTGAGAAGGGTTTTCAAGAGTTGGATATGAGGTTGACTAGTGCTCCGATTTTGATTTTGCCAAATCTAGAAGAATCTCTTATTGTGTACTGTGATGCTTCACTGATGGGGTTAAATGGTGTTTTGATGCAGGATAATTAGGTAGTAGCTTATGCTTCAAGACAATTGAAGATTCATAAAAGGAATTATCCGACTCATGATTTGGAGTTGGTAGTGTCATACCCCAATTTTTGACCTAATATACCACCTTACATTTGCATCATTGCATCATTAACAGTTCAGAACAGAATTAATCGGGTGTGGCTTCTACAGGTCAAAATTAGGGTTTCATCAATTTTTCATCTGATTCAAGAGGCAATCAATTAGGGTTTAAGCTTCATCCACCTCAATTGATCTATCTAGATCAAACCATCAACCTCTGATCTTCAGATATCAAATTTTTCCTCATGATCTATCGAGGATCGACCAATTAGGGTTTTTATCGAGGATGAGCAATCACTGATTTTCTGATCAATGAATGACTTTTTTGATTGGAGATTGATCTTCAAATCCTAAATACAACATGTTGACCTAATTTCTGGATTCAAAATATCACGTGTTCACGTAATTCATCACCATTTGGATCATCTGATGAAATTTCATCTACACTGAAAAGTCAAACTTTGACTTTTGGTCAACTTTTTCAAGACAAAACTTTTTCCATCATCAAAATACTTCAAATGATCCATCATGATCATAAAAAATTAAGAAATTTGGAAAAGTCAACAAAAAGTCAAAATTTTCAACACTTAGAAAATTTTCAAAGTGTTAAAATTTCACATTTTTTCCAAACTTCATGGCATTTTTTCACATAGTTCCATTTGGAATTAGAAAAAACTCAAAACATGAAAGTTGTAGCCCTTGAAATAAGCTTTCCAAAATGTCCAAGAACTCTCAAATCCATAGTGTCTAGCTATACTTTTGATTTTGAAACATAGAGCTCCAAAATCCTTAATTTTCAAGTACAACTTTCAAGATTATAGGTCATTTTTGAGTTTCTTCTTCTAGAAGCCATGCCACCTAGCAAAGAGGGATAGAGCTGATAAAAATCAGATGCAGAGTAATTATTATGGGATAAGATCAAGTTGAATAATTAACCATGGTTAAAAGGAAGCTTCCTTTTGCATTTATTGCAAAAATGACTTCCTTGCCCTCTAAGGCAACTTGTAAATACCAAAGCCAATCTTCTTCACTTACCATTCAGAACTTTTGACCTATAAATAGAGGTCATGTTGGCCATTTGAAACTACACCAAAGCTATGCCAAAACAAGCTTTCTCCATTCTTTCTTAAAATTTAAGCAACATAGTTCAATTTGAGAAAACTTGTATTTTTCAAAACTTGTGAAAAAACATGAAAGATTTGGTGTCTAACATGTCATAAACATCATATGCAATTGGTTTGTAACTTAAAATCAACACAAGAATCACTAAAACTCAAAGTTGCATTTCAAAATTCTAAACTTGCTAAAACTACCTTAACCATCAAATCTGATTATTGGCTCAAGCAAGTTGTGGTTTTTTCACTCAAACATCATCAACATACTCCATATGGATGATGCAGACCATTAACTTCAACCTGTAACACCTCTAACATCGAATTTAAGTTTCACTTTGAAGCTTATGCAGGTGGACTTGGTTGGAATGATCCAGGCCAATTCAGAGTGAGCAGACCATCCTCACACAATCCTTGAAGTCCGTTGGTGCTATAGGAGTCATCAAACAGCCTGAAACACTCCATTAACAACTTCGATCTCAGCTTCAAGAGGTAAGAACACGAACTTCAAACTCCTTGATTTCTTGCTTCCAGTCCAAAAAGCTCTTGGCCGTTTTGTTTCTGCACCATCACTGATCAATAACCCTCAATCAATTGATTAATTCATTCACCATACACGATTCCAATTAGAATTTTCAGAACTAGGGTTCTTCGTGTTCGTGCGAAATTTAATCATGTTAAGCTTAAAATAAATGGAATTAAATGACATCATCATGTTCCTGGGTTTAAAATGATCAAGTTTGATGTTTACATCATTCAATTTCATCAAGAAATAAGGATTTTAGGATTGATTGAAGATTGGAGAGGATGAAGAACACTGCGCGCGTTTTTTTCAAATTTAAAAAACCAGTTTATAATATAATTAGTTGGTTTGATTCCAATACACGGATGTATTGCCGCCCCAGCGGTTGCCAGCTCACTCTTAAGTCACTCTTGCCATGCCTTGCCCAATGGTCCCGGGTTCGAGTAGCCTTGGGACCATTTTTTGCCAAACTTTGTAATTTTTCTTCATATTTTTTGCAAACTTTGACTTTTTCAAAACCCAATCAAAACTCCTCATTTTGAGGTGATTTTTTGTATACTTGTTAATTAACATATCTATTTTATGATAGTGTCAAAAAATTTCATAAAAACTTTCATCTGATTATATTTTTATCGAGCCGAAAACGATACGTTTGAGTACTTTCAAAGCACTTTCAAAGGTGATTTTTTTTAAACTTTCGAAGCCCGATTCTTTTCCAAGCTTTTTGTAAGTAAACTTAATCTTTCAAAATACTTTCAAGAATCATTTTTCAAAACTTTTCATTAAACTTTATCTTGTTTGATTATAACATAACAACTAGTCTAACCAATAGGCTCCCCTGTTGAGTTAGCCTCCTCTTGGACTTTGTACAAGATAACTCATTCATTTGAGTTCAGCCTCCTCTTAGGCTTCATATAAGAAAACTCATTCATCTGAGTTTAGCCTCCGCTTAGGCTTCATATAAGACAATACTCCCCTGTTGAGTCAGCCTCCTCTTGGGCTTCGTTCAAAAGAACTCCTCAATGAGTTTAGCCTTCTCTTGGGCATCAAACAAAGAAAGAGACCAGGAAATCTCTTAACAGCCTCCTATTGGGCTTCCAATACAAAGAATGTTAGGATAGAAAGAGTATAATTTCCCGGTGAAATTGCTCTTAATCCTAAAATGATGGTTTCCCGGTGAAATCCCTTTTAAAGCCAAAGCCAGCCATACCCTATAGCTTCCTCTTGAGCTTCATACAAGGACCCTCGATGACCCTAGATGAACCTCAGAATGCCTCCTCTTGGGCTTACAATACAAGGACCCATGGGCTTCTTAAAGGCATCCCCTTAATCCAATCAATTTCTCCTCGAGATTTAGATATCTATCATCTCTATGGAAGAAGTATCTCATCTATCGCATCACATACAATTAAAAACTTTTCAAAAACTTTTCAAACAAAAACATCTCTTAATCGTAAGTGGTAACGCTTGTACACTCAAGCAAAACACCCAATGCTTACAATTAAAAGATTCAATCATCTTTCAAACATCTTTCTAAAAACTCGTAAGTGGTAACGCTTGTACACTCAAGCAAAACACCTATAACTTACGACGAAAGATTCAATCAATCAAACTTTTTAAAATGTATGTGATGAAATAGATTAGATACATTTTTCATTAAGATGACATTCGTCTTTGTCTCTTACTAACATTCCGTTGGTTCCACTAGCATAAGTGGGAACTACGATTGCTCTGACTTTCTCAACATCCTTTTGAGAATACGTAGGCACAAGGTCTCATCCTTGGCGAGCAAATTTCTTTCTTCCTCAAACCAAACAAACCATAGATCCCTTTAGATCCGAGCTACAAATGCTCTGATTCCCATTAAGGTATATGTATGCAGAAGATCCCAAAGATCTTTGCGAGCACAATAATAATAAAATCTAGGATCCCACATAATCTTCCCTTCTTGAAATCCAAAGGAGAAACTTTCCCAATCATAGGAATAGCAATTAAAACACACAAACATATCAAACATATTCATATATAAAGCTATAGATAACTATATATATTTAGGGTGCTCCATCTATTCCCTTTATATAACAAACCCCTTACCGGAATCTCCCCAAATGCTACGCCTAGTTCACTCTAGTCGTAATGCATATCATAATCAATTGAGGGTATTAACAGCTTTCCCCTTTTTCATAATCATAATTTGTTGTGTTGAAAATAATAAAGCTTGATGCTCGCGGCATCTTTATAAACAAATCAAAAGAGTAAATCGTTTCGAGCTAGAGAATCCGAATTCAGATTCGATTCCCTCGCGCGTCACTTTTTAACGTGAACAGAAAAAATGGCGACTCTGCTGGGGAGTACGCTGAAATTTTGATTCAAAAAAAAATGTGACTCTGCTCAAGAGCATCAAGCTTTTTTTGTTTTCAAAAAGAAAAAAGGGGTTAAGCTTTCATATGTGCATATGTTTGTTTTTCTTTATTGTGTGTTTTCGCGATTTCATTTGATGGAAAGAAATCCTAACCCGGATTTAAGAAACATTTTAAGATCTAGGTGGGGGTATAGTCCTATTAACTTGTGAGAAGTCTCAGTACTTACGGAGTTAATTTGAGATCCCTCTCTCAGTGGAGGTTGTCTTGGGAGTATTTGTGTTTAGCAAGTATTTGCGAAGACATTTTGCTTTCAAGAGAACTTGCGAAGCTGAGTGGCTGTAGAACACATAACCCATCCTGGCCATTTAGGATGTAGTGCATAAATTATTCGGGCGTAAGCCTAGAATAATTGTCATGCGAGACTACGATCAGGAGAATTTTTCTTGAAAAATATTATTGGACTTCGAGTATTCAACAAATCCGATAATATTTCAAAGAGAAGTGTTGAGCCTGTATTATCAGTAGAACCCGTTTCACAGATGAATAAGCCCTTAGAACTTACCCACGTTTGATTCTTATCGTTGGCCTCATGCTCGTGACTCCGAACGCTTGATCGTGTGTATAACTACTAACCATGTTTGTAGCATTCATGCATTCATTCAAAAACTTCATTTCTCTTCCTATTTCCAAAGAATTTAGAGATTTTTCTTTGTAAATATTTTAGGTTAGAGTGATGGACGTCAGAGGAAGATTCACCAAGAGATACAGTTTTAGAATTCCTGATGTAGGAAAGTTGAAAGAGTTAGCATCCTTGGTAGAAGATCCCTCGGATTTCAGAAAACGCTATGGAACTCTTTTAACTATTCTGAACACTAATGTTGATGAAGGACTTCTCAAAACTTTCGTTCAGTTTTACGATCCAGTTTATCGATGTTTCACTTTCCCTGATTATCAGTTGATGCCTACTTTGGAAGAGTACGCACATATACTAGGTATCTCAGTATCAGACAAAGTGCCTTTCAATGGTTTGGAAGTCATTCCTAAGTCACCAGTCATTGCAACAATGACTCACTTAAAGAAATCTGAGATAGACAAAAACCTAACTACCAAAGGAAAACTCTTAGGACTAACTTCAAAGTTCCTAATGGAGAAGGCTCTTAAATTCTCTGAAGCCGGTAGTTGTTAGCTGAAGATTTTGATACGTATGACTCGAAGTAGAAATCTCAAGTTCGAAACAAAATGATGTTAGTGTTCGTTGGAACAAAGTGAATGTCACAGTTCGGAATGGGAGAAATGGCTCTTCGAATGGACATACTGAAGCTCGGAGCTTCGAGTGACAGTTATGATGATATGTGTAAAAGAAGCTCCGAAGTGGTAATAAGGTTGTGTCTGTGAAGTGAGTTCGAAGCAAAGATAGCCAAGGCATTTGAAATTAAAACGCGAGCGGGATAATTGGAAGTTAGAATGCATGCGCTGGAGACGGTTCGAAGACGCGTGGAAGCTAAAGAAGCGCAGTGTTCTGCATGTTCTGAACGTGGCAAGATCTTATAAGTCAGACCGTTATGGTCGAAGTAGTATAAATAGAAGTCTTAGTGTTAGGATTTCAGGTGTCATATCTATTGTAAAAAATTCAGTAAACATTCAAAATACCTCATGGCTAGGGAAACGAATGCTCGAACAATGTACGTATGATTGCACCAAAACCTTTATAATTCAGTAAAAACATCTTTATTTTTCCAGTTTATCCTTTATCTTCGCATCAATGTCTTTTAAATACTTTTACATTCAAAGCCATTTAACTATTTTCTGCATTTAAACGTTTTCTTCTATTTCGAAGCCCTTTACATTTCAGAAACCTTTTATATTAACGTTTTTACATTCCAGATGTCTTTTACATTTCCTGCTTTTACATTAAAAGTCTTTTACATTTAAAAGTCATTTACGTATTCATGCATTTACTCATTCAAGTCAGTTTTATATTTCTTTACTTGATCATGTCATTAAGTTATTTAACACTGCAATCGGAATACATTGGATATATATAAAACACTCAAAATACAAGTCTTAAACATGAATACTAGTTTAGTTATTAATTTTATCCAAACGACCAACACCCCATAGGATCAATCTAGTCGATCCTGCAAGTTACCAGAGGAATTGAATAACAGTTACAAGGCTTATTCGATAGTTTGGAGGACTAGCGGTTGTTTCACCAGAAATCACTGTGAACAAATTGGCACGCCCAGTGGGACATCATTGGTCGTTACAAAATTAAAATAAAATAAGGATTGTTAAGACATAATCATTATAAAGTTCTTTCTGAGTGTTAAGTGCGTTGTTATATGAACCTTAGGAGTGGTAGAATAACTAATAGCAACCAACCCTTACCTAGAAGAAAACGAAATAATAGGATGTCTAATCCAAACAATCAACAAGGGGAACAAAACGCCCCACATGGAACAGGCATTAATGCGTCTGTTTCGACGGGGACGTCCAGCGCGATCCCTTCGAATGCACAGTCTGTTGCATCTTCTACTAGTAATGTAGCCACGAACAGAACAAGTGGCATGTCAACTAACAATTCGATCCTAGGCAATACAGGAACCACTGGGTATCCTGGGGGATTAGTCCCACCATCAGGGACACAAACCCATTTCGCTACCCCACCACCAACTAGACCACCCAGTTTCGATAGTAATAGGCCCAGAAATCCCCCCTTATGGGATGCCAACATCTTTGATGGCAGGATTGCAAACTTCAACATCAAACATGTCACCACAATTAGGGTCAGGATCTGGGGCTAATCAATTCATGACAAATAACCAAGGGTCAGTAGGTTATAGTACACTGCCTATCCTAACCACAAAAAATCAATTGGCTTTTAGGCAGTTAATGGATGATAGTAACCATAATATGATAGGAGTGTTAGCACAAACTATGCAAGAAATCTTCGCCCCAATAGTTCAAAACGTAACTGTGACAAACAGAGAAAATGCAGATAATATGAGTCGAATAGCAGATTTCTTCGCTCCGCCAGAAAGGCGTAGACAGAACCAGGCATTGGTTCGAGCGAACGTACCTATCATAGAACAAATTGTTGATGACCCACCCTATAGGCCAGTCAGAGAGGGGGTTAACTTGGGGGCAAGGGCACAAAGGGTAGATGCCCCAATGATTCGAGAAGAACCACAACGGGGATTGATAGAACCATTGGTGAGGGTCGAAAGATTAGATGCCCCAGTGATTCGAGAGGAACCACAAAGGGGAGTTATGGAACCAGGGGCAAGGGTCGAAAGGCTAGAAGTCCCAGCGTTTCGAGAAGAACAACCTAGAGGAGTTGTCATGGTGGGTCGAAACCAAGATGCTGATGCAGTTGTCCATAGAATTCGAAATGACAATATCTTGGGAGAAAATAATCTAACCACCATGATAGAGAGGATTATGGCCCAAAACGGTCTTAATACAGGAATTAGAAGGCCAAATTATGCCTCTCCTATAGTAGATTATGTAATGCATACTGATTTGCCAAGGGGATACAAGATCCCTAAGTTTACAAAGTTTGCTGGAGATACCAATGAATCAACAGTCGAACACATAGCCAGGTATCTGACTGAAGCAGGAGACATAGCAATTAATGAGAACCTTAGGATTAAATATTTCCCAAGTTCCCTCACTAAAAATGCTTTCACATGGTTTACCACTTTGCCTCCTGGATCCATAGATACCTGGACCCTCTTGGAGAGATTGTTCCATGAACAATTCTATATGGGACAATCCAAGATAAGTCTAAAGGAACTAGCAAGTGTTAAGAGGAAGTTTACTGAACCCATAGATGAGTACCTAAATAGGTTCAGACTCTTGAAATCTAGGTGTTTCACAGTAGTTCCTGAACATGAGTTAGTCGAAATGGCCGCTGGTGGCCTGGACTATTCTATTCGAAAGAAATTAGACACACAATACTTGAGGGACATGGCTCAGTTAGCAGATAGGGTTCGACAAGTCGAAAGACTAAAGGCCGAAAAGGCCAGGGCTTTTAAAAGTAATAAGAAAGAAAGAATTTCTTATGTCGAAACTGAGGAAGTCGAAGACTATCCTGAATTCGAAGAGGTCGAAATAGATCTCGCTGAATTAAAACAGGGCTCCACCTTACTCTTGTAAACTACTAGTTCCCACAAAAGGGAAAGAAATTGTTGAAAATGAGAAAAGTGACAAATTCCCAAAGAAGGTATATACCTTCGATGTAACAAAGTGTGACGAGATTTTCGATTTGCTTGTCAAAGATGGCCAGTTAATTGTGCCATCAAATGTCAAAATACCTCCCTTAGATCAAAGAAAGAAAAGAGGGTTTTGTAAATATCATAGTTTCCTAGGCCACAAGACCTCACAGTGTTTTCTTTTCAGGGATCTAATTCAAAATGCAATTAAAGAAGGCAGATTGAAGTTTGCTAATAAACCAAAAATGAAAGTAGACGAAGACCCTCTGGATGTCGCAGACACCAACTACTCCGAGCCTTCGTGCATTGGGGAAATCAATATGGTGGAAGCAGACCAAGAGACCACTCCCTTAGGAGAAGAAAGCACCGAGGATGGAAATTGGGTGTTAGTCGAAGTCAACAATGGAGTCACTGAGGACGTCCACAAACAACTAGAGGCTTCGATCGAAACAGTGCCATCTGTTGTTTCGAAAGAGATCCAGGCTACTGAGGGCCAGGAGGACCAGAAGCAAGAGTTGACATAGGCCACTAAAGGCCTAAGGCTAAAATTGGAAAGAGTAAAGATCACAAAGCCACCCTCCCCTCAAAAATAAATCTGGGATACCTTGGGAGAACCCAGTGGGAAGTTCGATTATCTGGTGAAATATTCTGCTCCAGAGAGTTCAAAAATCCCAATAGAAGATGTCAAGCCCACAGGATGGGGAGATGATGATACAAAGGGGGAGGATAGAGATGGTAGCATTCCTCAGAGGAAAGTCTGGGATACCTTAGGGGAACCCAGTGGAAAATTTGATTACCTGGTAAAATACTCTACCCCAGAAAGTTCAAAGATCCGAATCGAAGATGTCAAACCATCAGGATGGGGAGATGATGACGAAAAAAGGGAAGATGTAGATGTCAATGTGGTGGATATGGAGAGACCTCGTTCTGAGATGGAAGAAATGGAAAGTTACCTAAAAAAGGAAAAATACAAAATGGAGGTTGGCTATGCTGCAGATACCAGCCTCAAAGATTATCTCATGCTGTGCCACAAGGGAAATGCTGAAATGATGCTATGTCCCAGATGCAACATCATCTACAACCAGAGAATTGCTGCAGATTTCGAGAGGAAACAACGGGCTCGAACTGGAATCAACTGGCGCCAAGACAACCAATTATTCAGATGTTACCCTAGAGTTGGGGAGAGTTTGTTGGAGTTCTTAGTTCACTGTCACAAAGGGGCAACCAAGTGCCTGATTTTCCCAAGGTGCTCAGCAGCATATGACCAGAACATGGCTGGAGGGTTCGAAACTATTCCCTTCTCCACATGCTGGAATCACAAGGAAGTTGGTCAGATGAGTCAACACTTCGAAGGTAATCATACTCAACGAAATCCTAACAGCCCCTACCCTAAAGGTGCTCGAAGGGTGACGTTCAAAATCCCGGCTGAAGTACCAACAGACAAATGGCTGCAAGTCAGAGCTGATAAGGGGGAAAGATAAATGGAAAGGCAAGGAACAAAATGCACGTCACGCCATGGTATATAGGAGGCAATTCAACACTGCGAAGAGGGAAGAATTGAGACTGGAAAATTACAAAGGAAAAAACCCCATGTCCAGATCCCAATGGTGAAGGCAACAACGAATTCGAAAGGCTGAAAGGGAAGCTTTGGCAGACAAAAGAGAAGCTTCGACCAGCAACAAAGAAGTGTCAAGTACCAACAAAACCAACAACAAACAATCAACCTGAAGACAAACCTCCAGTTAGTAGGAGACTTTTCTCTGAAACACAACCAGATGAATCGAAAGAGTACACTCTAAGTCCAGAAGAAGACGAGGATATGCTGACAGACAACTTCGAATCAGAGGGGGAGTCTTCACTCAACTTAAATTGCAATGTGGTATCTGTATTACCTTCTGAGTTCGGACAGGAGACCGAAATCGAAGAGCATGAGGAAGAGGATACCATAGATTTGATGAAGCACAGACCAGTTTGCTACTATGTAATGGATAACGGCGCGGTCGAAGAGCAGAACGCATTTTTCGAACACCCAGAGCCAGCAATGAAGAATCATTTGAAGCCATTGTTCATTCGAGCAAAGGCTGGAGCCCATGGTGTGAACAAAGTCTTAGTGGATGGAGGCGCTGCAGTTAATTTAATGCCTCAATTCATGCTGAAAAAGTTAGGAATACAAGAAGGTGATGTCAAACCACACAACATGGTCCTATCCAATTATGAAGGGAAAGTAGGTCAGACATTGGGGGTAGTTCAAGTTGATCTAACCGTAGGATCGAGCTGCAGGCCCACCATGTTCATGGTGATCGAAGCCAACGCCAACTATAACTTGCTGCTAGGAAGAGAGTGGATCCATGGCGTAGGAGCAGTTCCTTCGTCAATGCATCAGAGGTTGGTTCTATGGAGAGAAGATGGTATAGTGGAGAATATCGAAGCGGACCAGAGTTACTTTATGACAACGGTCAATTTAGTCAACAAAAGGAATTATGACAAGTACCTGGCAAGAATAGCCCCTTGTACCCCAAGTGACGAAATGAACGAAACAAGGGATGCACACTACTATATGACCCTTCGCCATGATGGCATGTACTGGGATAGGAAGATAATCAAAGGAGACGAAGGAGTCGAAGGCACTTCGCAGAGACGGTCAGCAGGCTGGGAGTTCGACAACCTTGCTCATGACTGAGTCCTCCTTCTTCGAAAGGATTTTGGCCTACGTGGCTGAGAATGAATGGAAAGCGGCTTTAGAGGCTGATATAGATAATATAGTTGACATGAACGAAATAGAAGGGAATGGCTCGAAAGACTCACCCTATGGAGAATACGAAATAGATCAAAGGCTCGATGCCATCTATGACAAGGAACCCTTGGGCTTCGAGAAGGATCCTACAAACTCAGGTGCCAAAATGTTAGCACAGGATCCGCTCGAAGAGGTAAATTTGGGGGATGACAATACAAAAAGAATAACCTACAAAAGCGCAAAACTCAGCCCAAGTTTCAAGCAAGAGGTGATCGAAGTTCTCAAGAGAAACAAAGATTGCTTCGCGTGGGATTATGACGAAATGCCTGGTTTGAAGAGAGAATTATTGGAGCATAGACTCCCAATTAAGGATGGCAAGAAGCCCATCAAACAAACTCCCAGAAGATTTGCGCCAGCAGTTCTCACAAAGATCAAAGCTGAGGTCGAAAGGTTGCTGCGTTGCAAATTCATCAGAACCACAAGGTATGTCGAATGGTTAGCAAATATAGTACCTGTTATTAAGAAAAATGGTTCTCTGAGAATATGCATAGACTTTAGGGATTTAAATACTGCAACCCCCAAAGATGAATATTATATGCCTGTGGCAGAAATGTTAATAGACTCTGCTGCAGGATTCGAATACCTAAGCATGCTAGATTGGATATTCTGGTTATAATCAGATTTTTATTGCTGAAGAAGATGTTGCTAAGACAGCATTTCGTTTCCCAGGAGCCTTAGGCACCTACGAATGGGTAGTGATGCCTTTTGGTTTAAAAAATGCTGGGGCAACTTACCAAAGAGCAATGAGTTCAATCTTCCATGATTTTATTGAGACATTTATGCAGGTGTATATTGATGATATAGTCATCAAATCTATATCTGCAGAAACCCATTTGCATCATTTGAGCCAATCATTCGAAAGAATGAGAAAACATGGCTTAAAAATGAACCCCCTTAAATGTGCATTTTGTGCGGTGGAGATTTCCTTGGCTTTGTGGTTCATAAAAAAGGAATCGAAATCAACCAGAATAAGACCAAAGCCATCATGGAGACAAAAGTACCCACATCAAAAAGGGAGCTGCAATCTCTGCTGGGGAAGATTAACTTTCTCAGGAGGTTCATTTCGAATCTAAGTGGAAGAACTCAAGCTTTCTCTCCACTACTTCGTTTAAAGCAAGGCCAAGCCTTCGAGTGGGACGAAGCACATCAGGAGGCATTCGACAAGATCAAAAAATATCTCTCTCAGCCTCCTATCTTGTCTCCACCTTCTTGGGGAAAGCCCATGAGACTGTACATATCTGCTTCTGAATTTACTATAGGTAGTATGTTAGCACAAGAAGATAGTAATGGCATCGAAAGAGCCATATATTATTTAAGTAGGGTATTGAATGATGCAGAAACTAGATATAGTAACATAGAAAAGTTATGTCTTTGTTTATACTTTTCTTGTATGAAACTTAAGTATTATATAAAGCCTGTTGATGTTTATGTTTCATCTCATTTCGATGTTATCAAACACATGCTTTCAAAACCAATAATGCATAGCAGAGTTGGTAAATGGGCCCTAGCCTTGACAGAATATTCTTTGACTTTCATGCCTTTAAGAGCTGTGAAAGGCCAAGTGATTTCTGATTTCATCGTGGACCATTCACTGGTCGAAAAGCATGTCATAGGTTACGTTGAAACTCAACCTTGGAAACTATACTTTGATGGTTCGACCCACAAAGAGGGTAGTGGCGTTGGAGTCCTCATAATTTCTCCTGAAGGAATTCCAACAAAATTCAAGTATAAGTTAGATGGTCCTCGTTTCTCGAACAACGAAGCAGAATACGAAGCGCTTATTGTTGGACTTGAAGCTTTGTTGGAATTGGGGGCAACTAGAGTCGAAATTAAAGGTGACTCAGAGTTAGTGGTCAAGCAGATAACAAAGGAATACAAATGCATAAAGGAAAATCTGATGACATACTTTGTCATAGTTAATAGGCTACTCAAAAAATTCGAATAGATGGATATTCAACACATACCAAGAATAGAAAATCAAGAAGCAAATGACTTAGCACAGTTGGCTTCAAGGTATAAAGTTTCTACCAAAAACTTTAAAGAATTGGTCAAAATAAGAGGTAGGGTCATGGCTACTAGACTCACACCCTCAGATTTAGAAAACATCAAATTAGGTTGTGGTGATAAAGATAGATTCGAAGTATTAGCCATAGACACCTTATCAGATACAGATTGGCGAAGCCCACTAGTGAGTTATTTAAAAAACCCAACATTTAATGTAGATAGGAAAATAAAATATAGAGCATTATCATATGTCCTTATGGGAAATGAATTGTTCAAAAAGACCCAAGAAGGCGTATTACTCAAATGCCTAGGAGAAAGTGAGGCATACTTAGCATTGTCAGAAGTCCACAATGGGGCATGTGGGGCACATCAAGCAGGCCATAAAATGAAATGGTTGCTATTTCAATATGGTATGTACTGGCCCAGCATGCTCAAAGATTGT
Source organism: Vicia sativa (assembly GCA_021764765.1). Classification (NCBI taxonomy): domain Eukaryota; kingdom Viridiplantae; phylum Streptophyta; class Magnoliopsida; order Fabales; family Fabaceae; genus Vicia; species Vicia sativa. Next base: position 108,135,489 of record CM038793.1, read on the forward strand.
ATAGATTTTGCTAAAGGGTGTGAAGAATGCTAGAAACATGCAGGGATTCAACATGCTCCTGCAAGTGAGTTGCATTCGATCATTAAGCCATGGCCCTTTAGAGGATGGGCATTGGATTTAATAGGAGAAATCAATCCTGCTTCGTCTAATGGTCAGAAATATATCTTGGTAGAAATAGACTATTTTACCAAGTGGATCGAAGCAATACCATTAATAGATGTAGATCAAGAGGCTGTTATTGAGTTCATACAGAAACAGATTACCTATAGGTTCGGATTGCCAGAGAGCATAACCACAGACCAAGGTTCTGTGTTTACTGGTAAGAAGATGCAAGAATTTTCCCAAGAGATGGGGTTCAAATTACTAACATCTACACCATATTATGCTCAAGCAAATGGTCAGGTCGAAGCAGCCAACAAAGTGATAATTGGTTTAATTAAGAAACATGTTGGTAAAAAGCCAAGGAATTGGCATAAGACTCTAGACCAAATACTATGGGCTTGTAGAACATCTCCTAAGGAAGCTACTAATACCACGCCTTTTCAACTAACATTTGGTCATGATGCAGTTCTACCAGTAGAAATTCATCTACAATCAGTTCGAATTCAAAGACAAAACAAAATCCACTTGTATTGGGAGATGATGATGAATGAGTTAGTTGAGTTAGACGAAGTTAGATTGCATGCATTGGAAATCCTAATGAGGCAAAAGGATAGAGTAGCCAGGGCATATAACAAAAGGGTGAAAGGTAAAACATTCAATATTAATGACTTAGTTTGGAAAGTTATATTGCCCATGGATAAGAAAAATAAAGCGTTAGGGAAATAGTCACCTCATTGGGAAGGACCTTTTCGAATAGTAAAAACCTTTTCAAACAATGCATATGAGATTGAAGAATTGAATGATGATAGACGAATCTTAAAGGTTAATGGGAAATATTTAAAGAAATATAAGCCACGCCTGCAGGAGATTCGAATAATAACAGCGTAATTGAAATATAGTAAAGGTATGCCAAAATGGTAATATAAATTGCCAAAATGGCATTGTTTGGGTATTATAGATCAAAGTTAAATTAATATTCCAAGCAAATTAAACAAACAAAATCTAGAAATGGGCATTGTTCCTTAATCTGTCGAAGATACTCCGAAAGGACTCAAGCCTTTGCTGAGTAGAGCGCCTCGCTCCTTCTAAGGTGGCAACTTCACCTTTAAGTTGCTCAGCTGCTTCCATTTCTGCAAGTCCTTTATTGAGGAGTTCTTCGAATTGTGTGCCAGCAGTGTTGGTGTCATATGCCATTTGTTGTTGTTGGGCCTCCTTAATTTTTTGTTGAAGCTCTTGAATCTGCTTCTCCCAGAGAAGAATGGATTGGGCTCGAAGCTCATAATCAGTTTTAGCTTGCTTGATATGCATGGCTTGCTCTTCAGCTTCTTTAGAAAGCTTCGAAGCATGCTCATAAGCAGCGTCCATTGCAGCTCACTTCTCTTGGACCTTATTGGTAGCAGATTCATCTTGGAGGAGACACCCAGTCACATTGTCTAGCAAAGATTGAAGTTCAAATAAGATGGTGCTAACTTCCAGAGAACAGGTGGTGAGGTCGACTTGATTAAGTAGTCCCTTCATAATAAAGCAGGTTGTACTATCTTTCTTGAGCACTTCGAATAGATCCACATCAAGGATTGTCTTCCTAATCTTGTGAAGAAGTACAACCCTATCATCAGAAGGCATTGAATCAGTAGTCGAACCAGTACCAGCCTTAGGAAGAGGAGTATCTCTCTGAGCTAGCTTAGCCTTCATATACCCAATAGGGTCATTTCGTTTTAGGAGGGCTAACTCCTCTTCAGCTGTTTGAGAGTGGGAAGACTCAGGAAGTTCCATACGCAATGGAGTAACATCCATCTCGACTTCCATTGGCTCATTGGTAGGGACACCATCACCTTCATTATTTTCTTCCTCATCATCTTCTTCATCACCAACTAGGTCCACCACTTTGATGTCATTGTCTTCATTACTGTGAGCATCAGACTCCGTCCCTTCGCTCGAACCACCTTGAGCCTCTTCTCCTCCTTCTTCCTCAGATCCTTCCTCACTAAAATCTTCGCTCTCTTGAGAAGGGAAAGCCTTTTCCTCTTCAACTTGGGTGACTTTTTCACTTTCTTGAGGAATCTCGAGAGGAGATTTTGGATGAGAAGTTTCTGGAGGCACTTCTGCAGCATCTCCAAGCGTTGTTTCATTTGTTTCCTTGAGAGGAGGAGAAGTGCCTTGATCATCTGGTTGCTCGGAAGCCCCAATTGGAACCGCCATATTGGAGGATCCTTTGTTCTGCACCAGATTACTCGAATCCCCATGAGGAGAAGAATGGATTGGAGCAGCTGTTTTGGATGGAGGAGTCGAAGTGGTAGGGATTGGATTTGAATCGTCCTACACAAACAAACAAAGATTAAAACTTGCACTAAGGTACGGATAACTATCTTTGTTAAAAAATTCGAATTCAATTCACCTGTGGATTATCTGAAGAGATATTGCTATCTATATGTTCCAACATTACGTTGGAGGTCGAAGGTGGAGTATTGGATTTTGGTAAGGGAGCAACATCCCTGGAATCAAGTCCAGAGACATTAGTGTCCTTTGAAACATCTTTCTTCTGCTTCTTCTTCGAAGTCGTTGGTGAACTTCCCCCAACCTTGGGATTCTTCCCACTAGTACTAGGCTTTCGCTTCTTTGGAGTGGTTGGTGGGAGTTTATTAGTCTGAAAGGTATAAAACATGAGTTAAACTTCAATCATAAAGTAGTCCATTCGAAACATCAGGATAAATTGATTACCTTTGGAGTTGGAGCAATTGTTGGAGTTGGAGCGATGGTTGTTGTTGTTGTTGTTGTTTTTGCAGGAGTAATTGTTGGAGTTGTTTGGGGCACATTGTCATCAGCTTCGATAGTTTGTTGGGAACTACTTCCTTCCTTGGTCTTTGACGCAACAGTCTTTATCCTGATGGCTGAAAATCGAAACAATTAAGACGAAATGTTAAAATAAAGAAAGTAAGAATTATTTGGGGATTTCCCAAGCATTCGCACCTGCGCCTTCATTCGAAACAATCGACATGGCAGAAAGGTCATAGCGAAGATGCCTTGGGAAATTATGGAGCCAATGTCGAGCCCATGTCACAGTCTCAGATGGCTTTAGTTTCCTTTGAGATTTGTATTTGAACATCTCTTTGCAAGTCAACCACCAAGGGTATGGGGGAAACCAAGCCAGAGCCAGTTCTGAGGTAGGTAATCTAGGAAATTTAGGTGGATGCATTTCGAGTGCCAACCTATACCTATCCTCAGGTGACAACCCTGAAGGAAGTCTGAACTTAGAGACTTTTTCTTTAAATTTTTCCTTCAAGGTTTCGGACGCTCGATACACGGTGGTTTGCAAACGCGTGGGATCATAGGTAGTCTCGAAATAATTCTGAAAAGCCTTAATCTCTTGAGTGTGAGTGAACATACCTTTCTTTTTGTGTAGCTGCACATCAAACGCAACAGTTAGTTTCTTTTGAATGGTGATAGTATCGAACATATAAGACTGGTAGTATTTAGTCCACCAATCCAGAAAACCCTTTGATGAAAAATAGGTTGGTTCAAAAGGAGTTAATTCAAACTGAGCAAAATCTTGATATTGTTCCTGCTGCAGTTTAGCTTCTCTGGCCTTGAAGGTTCGACTAGAAGTAATGGCACCCTGGGTTTGAAAAAGGGGTTCAGGAATTAACTGACATAAACTGAATTGTCTGGAAACAAAATTGGGTTGATAGGCATACAGAAGAATTTGGTTCTTGGATGGAGTGATTCTTGAGGAGATTAATCTTGGGAGCAAGAAGGCTTTCCAGATGTCTTGGATGTCTTTGCTTTTAGCAGCCTCTGAAAGGGACATAGTGAACCATGATGGTCCATCAGTCCTCGAAGCAAAAGGTGCCATAGTCTCTTCAAATTTATGCCTTTTAGAGAAGATCATGATGTACTGTGAGAATAGAATTTGGAAGTCAGCCTTATCATCATTTGGAGTCAGTCTTCTCAGCCTTGTGCCTTCAACAATTCGATCCGCTATCTCTGGATCTTGCTCAACAATGGTATCGACAGTAGATAATGAAGATTCAAGCATGGCATTAAGCCATAACTGGAGTAACCAGAAGGGGCCAACTAGCAAGATGTTCTTAGGAGTGTGAGATTTCAGACTCGAAACAGCTGATCTGAAACTTTCATAGAGATCAACAAGTAACAGCTCACTCAAGCACACTCTCCTATTTTCATGTAAATCTCTAGCTAGAGGAATAAACCTACTGGCTACTTGTAAAGACCTGCTGCAAAACACATATCTCGATAACCACAGGGTGAGGAAGGCAATATGCTCTACATCTGACACACTATCACCTTCAGTGTGATAATGACTAATGAACTTAGAGAAACTAGCCAACTTGACGTCGAAGTCAATGATACTTGAGTGTTCTTCAGAGTCAGGAATATAAGTCTCTCCTACTGGTGATAAGCCTGTTATAGCTTCTATATCGAAGAATGTAGGTGTGATCATTCCTCCAGGAAGGTGAAAGGTGTTATAAGTACTATCCCAAAAATACAAAGATGCAAATAACAAGGGGTGGCTATAGGTGAAGTCTGGTTTCGATAACTTGATCAAATTATAGATCCCTAGCTCCTCCCATTGATGGGATTTCTTAGCTTCTACCTTAGTAAACCACTTCTGGTAAGCTACGTCAGGGGTAGGGCAAGATCGAAACGGCTTAAAGTTGATTTTAACATAATCCAAAACAAAAGGATCTTTTGGGGGAACATCAGGGGTTTCTTTGTTTTTCGAAGCAGAGGATTCACTCACATTCTCAGTTCCTAACCTAGGGATTTCCATCTTATGAAACAAAGGTTTAAAGTCATAACAAACAGGGAAGATTGTTCTGGTATCTTTCAGGATTTCAAAAACTGTAAGAGGGCCCATTAGAGCAAACCTCTTTCCAGCAGCATTGGTTGGAATTAGTACCTGAGAGGAGTATAGAAGTTCTTGTTCCTTGGAGATTCCTTGGGGGATAAGTACAGATTGACCTTGGTGAATACCGACTTTGCTTTCCATGATCGTTCCTGCGTTCTTGCTTTTCTTCTTGGAAATCTTCTTCATTTGGGATGTTGTTGAAGACATTGTTGGAAGTTGTTGAGAGTTTTTAGGGTTTTTCAGCGAGAACAGAAGAAGAAGGGAGTTCAGAAAGTAGAAAAAGAATAAAAGACTAAAGCTGTTTAGTTTTATAGTGAGGAAGTTGAAGCACTCATCAACTAAATCCAGGATACGTAGGGATCGTGGGTTGGATATGGAATGAGGTGGCGTAAAGCTAGCATTGGTAACAAGCGTGATTAAAGATAATCATTGTCTTTAATAACCGCACCATGCTGTGGCGACTGTTTTGAAGCGGTTCAGAAACCCAAGAGACGTCGTGACTGACGTAGTGGAAGTCATACACCGTATCATGATTACTTAAAGTCACATCAAAATCTTGTGAATATGTTTAAAATAAGTATTTCTCAGAAAGAGGTTCGAAATACATATTTTAAAGGGGCATTTTGTTAGCTGAAGATTTTGATACGTATGACTCGAAGTAGAAATCTCAAGTTCGAAACGAAATGATGTTAGTGTTCGTTGGAACAAAGTGAATGTCACAGTTCGGAATGGGAGAAATGGCTCTTCGAATGGACATACTGAAGCTCGGAGCTTCGAGTGACAGTTATGATGATATGTGTAAAAGAAGCTCCGAAGTGGTAATAAGGTTGTGTCTGTGAAGTGAGTTCGAAGCAAAGATAGCCAAGGCATTTGAAATTAAAACGCGAGCGGGATAATTGGAAGTTAGAATGCATGCGCTGGAGACGATTCGAAGACGCGTGGAAGCTAAAGAAGCGCAGTGTTCTGCATGTTCTGAACGTGGCAAGATCTTATAAGTCAGGCCGTTATGGTCGAAGTAGTATAAATAGAAGTCTTAGTGTTAGGATTTCGGGTGTCATATCTATTGTACAAAATTCAGTAAACATTCAAAATACCACATGGCTAGGGAAACGAATGCTCGAACAATGTACGTATGATTGCACCAAAACCTTTATAATTCAGTAAAAACATCTTTATTTTTCCAGTTTATCCTTTATCTTCGCATCAATGTCTTTTAAATACTTTTACATTCAAAGCCATTTAACTATTTTCTGCATTTAAATGTTTTCTTCTATTTCGAAGCCCTTTACATTTCAGAAACCTTTTATATTAATGTTTTTACATTCCAGATGTCTTTTACATTTCCTGCTTTTACATTAAAAGTCTTTTACATTTAAAAGTCATTTACGTATTCATGCATTTACTCATTCAAGTCAGTTTTATATTTCTTTACTTGATCATGTCATTAAGTTATTTAACACTGCAATCGGAATACATTGGATATATATAAAACACTCAAAATACAAGTCTTAAACATGAATACTAGTTTAGTTATTAATTTTATCCAAACGACCAATACCCCATAGGATCAATCTAGTCGATCCTGCAAGTTACCAGAGGAATTGAATAACAGTTACAAGGCTTATTCGATAGTTTGGAGGACTAGCGGTTGTTTCACCAGAAATCACTGTGAACAGTAGTATGGTAGCCTTTGAAGCTATTTTAGCTTTACTCATCTATGGATTGGTGTTGTTTCCCAACGTCCCAAGTTTCGTTGATGTCAATGCCATAAGGATCTTTCTGATTGGAAATCCCATTCCCACTTTGCTTGGTGACACATATTTCTCCATTCATCATAGGAATCGTCAAGGAGATGGAACTATCGTGTGTTGTGTACCTCTGTTTTTCAAATGGATTGTCTCACACTTGCCTAAATCTCCTATCTTCCGCGAAAACAAATACGATTGGCATTGGTCTCGAAGACTCATGTCTCTTACAAACGACGATATCCATCGGTATACCTTGGCAGATAATGAGATGGAAATCATTGAGAGTTGCGGAGAATTTGCCAACGTACCTCTCATTGGTACGAAAGGAGGAATCAACTACAACCCATTCTTGGGGAGACGTCAACTCGGGTATGCAAACTCTAGTAAACCTCTTGGTTTTACAGTGGAAAGCTATTTCTATCATGAAGGGGAGGATTCCCAAGGTTTGAAAGCCAAGAATGATAAGAGCTTGGCATCACATTCGAAGGAAAGGAAAGGGTAATGCAAGGAATTGTGTAGCCATGGAAATCTACACTTCTTGGGTAAAGAAAAGAGCAAAGGAATTTCGAATGCCTTATGTTTATGAAGAACCTATGTTCTCAACAGCTTCCAAATCAACAATTTTTCCCATCGAGACTATGGGAGAATACCAAGAAGCTTTGACCAAGATGAGGCTAGAGAAAGAAGCTTTGGAAGACAAGTTCCTTAAGACTGATCTCGAAAACGAAAAGCTTAAGAAGCAGGTCAAAGATCATGAAAAGACGCTTTACTTCCAGGATGAATGGCTCATGGAGAAATATGAGAAGATTCGCCAGAAAGATAACGCGATCAAAAGGTACATCAAAGAAAGGAAAAGAAAGCTTGAGGAAATGACAACCAGCGATCCTGCTCCTGGCGAGTGGAAGAAAGTCATTAGCAAGCTAAAAGCCGAGAAAGCTGAGCTAAAAGCTCACTTTGGGAAAGAAATCCTGAAGCTGAAGCTACATCAAGCCTTTGGATCTTCATCCGACGAGGGCGATTAATTAATTTAGATTGTAATTTTTATCATTTATTTTATCATTTGTACAAGCCATGCTCAAAAACAAAAATTGTTGTAATCTTCTTTCAATAATCAATAAAATATGTGTTTTCCATCCAAATATTTGCCAGAAATTTCTCTTTTAGCGTAAATTCTTTGGAAATTTTTCTCTTTACATTCATAATCATGCATCATACTTTGCATATCGAGTTTGTTGTTTAGAGTCTGATCTTTTGGAATTTCTTCCAGAAAGGAAAAGATCGTCAAGTTGTCGCGTCTTAGAGTTTCTCGACCACGTCCACAGCCAACTCGAACATACAATACACGTTCAAAAAGAAGGAAAGTAATGGAAGGATTTGAGCAAGAAAATGTTGAGCTTCGTAGCACAGTGACAACACTGCAAGAAGAGGTGGAGAGACTCACTTCTTTGGTAAATTCGTTGGCAACTACGCAAAGTCAGCAAGCAACATCGAGCAGTCAAAATCAAGCGGCGATTTCAGAGACCACTACTACTCCAGTTTCAACTGTTGCAGCCAGTAGTTCACTCTTCAGTATGCCAGAAGGTTATCCATGGGGCATGCCTTTCAATTTCGGCATTGGATTTCGTCAACCGACTTCTCAGATACAAACAACCACGCTTGAAGTTCCTACTTTGCAGAACTCAACACTTACTCCACAGCATGGGGTAACTTTTCCGCAAGTCACTATGACGGTTTCTCAACCAATCATGACGAACTCAGCATCCGTAGTTCACACTAATGCAGACAAAGAAGTTCACCATAGTCCAGGCGACAACACGAATCCTCGTGGCCATATGGATAATCTCCAAGAACAGCTCCTCAAGATGCAGCTTGAGATTAAAACAATTCGAGGAAAGGAATTATTTGGGAAGAACGCCCATGATTTGTGCTTAGTTCCTCGTGTAAGGATACCTGCGAAGTTCAAAGTCCCTGATTTTGAAAATTATAAAGGAAATTCCTGTCCACAGAGTCATCTTACAATGTACGCCAGGAAAATGTCTACGTACAACGACAATCACCAACTACTAATCCACTATTTCCAAGACAGTCTCATCGGTGCTGCACTGAAGTGGTACATGGGACTAGACAGCGCAAATATCCAAACATTCAATGTCTCCAGATCGGGATCAACTCCGCTCCATGTCTCAGAGGGAAAAAGACATTCAAAGAGTACGCCCAACGTTGGAGGGAAATTGCTGCCCAAGTCAACCCACCGTTAGAAGAGAAGGAGATGACCAAGGTTTTCTTAAACACTCTTGGTCCATTTTACTACGAACGAATAATCACTAGCGCTCCCGGAGATTTCACCGAGATGGTAAGCATGGGAATGCGGTTAGAGGAAGGAGTTCGAACAGGACGCCTAGTCAAAGAAATAGGATCGTCCAGTGGAACTAAGAGGGTTGGAACCAGTTTTCCAAAGAAAAAGGAACACGACATAGGAATGGTATCCCAAGGGAAACCACGAAAGAATGTCATTCAACAACGACAGGTAGCTGCCATAGCACCCGCTGTTAATACAAGTCCAAATACAGGGATTGCTCCACAGTTCCAACAAACTCAACAACCTCGACAACAGGCTCAGCAGTTCAACAATCAGAACCGTGCGCCCAGGGTCTCGCAATTCGACCCGATTCCAATGACGTACACAGAACTATATCCTGCATTAATAGAAAGGAATCTTGTGCAAACAAGGTCACCACCTCCAGTACCAGACAAATTGCCATGGTGGTACAAGGCAGACGTATCTTGCCCTTTTCATCAAGGGGCACCGGGTCATGATCTTGAGCATTGCATCGCCCTAAAAGTTGAAGTATAGAGATTAGTAAGGTCTAATCTTCTTTCCTTTAGAAATACAAATCCAAACGTGCAAGCAAATCCACTTCCTAGTCATAGTGGACATACAGTGAATTTGATACTAAGAATTACAGATCGGTATCTTGTCACAGACGTGAATCTGATCAGAGAAAGCTTGGTACAACTCCATGATACATACAGTACAATGGGTGCTTTCACTAAACATGATTATGCAGCTTGCAACATTTGCTTCAAGAATTGTCGAGGATGTTCAACCATAAGGGCAGACATTCAACGATTATTAGACAATGGTGACATACAGATCTTCGGAAATAGAAATGACTATGACGTGAATATGATAGGGCATTTTCCGCATGAGCTTTTAGTCTCAGATATCAACTCGGAAAATCCCAAAGTAAACGTCATTATCCCCTGTTTCAACGTGCCTGAGCATGTGGAGATTGAATATAACGGTTCAAACGTTCCAGGGTCTCCTTTGGTGATTTGCTTACCCGGTCCTGTTCCATACATTTCTAACAAAGCAACTCCCTATCAATACAATGCAACTGTGATAGAAGATGGGAAGGAGAAACCCATACCAACTCTTCCAGCTAATGTTAACATAACTGAGATAGGACGAGTAACACGAAGTGGACGTGTACATACTCCGTTGCCCCCAAAGCAACCTGTTGTTCCTGCTGTTAGGCAAAATCCAGTTAATGCACCGCCCGAGAACCCCATGAGGATTCCCGTTGATAATTCAAACACAAATGTTGGTCCGCCTGATAGAACCAACGTCAACACAGATTTTGATGAGATTTTGAAACTAATCAAGAAAAGCGAGTACCGAGTTATGGATCAGCTGATGCAGACTCCCCTCCAAGATTTCGATACTATCTCTGCTTTTGAATTCCGAAGCTCACCGAGAAGCTTTGATGAAAGTGCTAGATCAAGCTTATGTAGATCATGACGTGACTACAGACCATTTTGGAGGAATTGTAGGCAACATAACAGCTTGCAACAATTTAAGCTTCAGTGATGAAGAACTTCCGGAGGAAGGAAAAAGATCACAATCTGGCTCTGCATATCTCAATGATTTGCCAATCAGATTCTCTGTCCAATGTACTAGTAGATACCAGTTCATCCTTAAACGTAATGCCAAAAACGACTCGTGCTCGTTTAGCTTACAAAGGAACGCCGATGAAGTTCAATGACATAGTGGTAAGAGCCTTTGACGGGTCAAGAAAGTCTGTTATTGGGGAAGTCGATCTCCCGATGACAATTGGTCCGCATACATTCCAAATCACCTTCCAGGTCATGGATGTGCCAGCTGCTTATAGTTGTTTGCTAGGAAGACCATGGATCCACGAAGCAGGAGCAGTGACTTCCACTCTCCATCAGAAACTGAAGTTCACAATAAATGGGAAGCTAGTAACCATCATCGATGAACAAGCTTTACTAATAAGCCATTTATCCAGTTTTTCTTTCATCACAACCAACGACGTTGAAGGGATGCAGTTCCCAGGACATCCGTTTGAAGATGAATCTACAAGCAAAAGCAGGTCATCTATCTCCTCTTACAAAGAAGCAGCGTAGATAGTAAAAGATGGCAATGCTGAAGGTTGGGGACAAGTAATAAAACCTGTCAACAATGAGACAAAGGCCGAACTCAGATTTGCTCCAGTATTTCCTAAAGACAAGCAAAAGGATGAAACACTTCGCCCAATCAAAGAAGTATTCCACAGTGGGGGTTTCTTAAACCCTGTTCTTCAAGAGGTTAACGTTCTTACCAATGAAGGTGATGAAGATGATCTCTCTGGATCTGAAGAGTGGAGCACTTATCTTAACATCTCTGAGTATGTGTCTCAGGAAGAATCATACGCGCCGTACTATCCTCCGACTGATCAATTCAAAGGTATGTCCCTACAAAAGAATGAAAATCCACCTATCCCTTCTGAAGTTTGGGATACCTTGGGAGAACCAAGTGGCAAGTTTGACTACATGGTAAAATACACTGCACCTGAAAGCTCAAAAATCAGAATTGAAGATATCCAGCCAACTGGATGGGGTGATTCTTTTGAGTATCCTAGTCAACCAGAAGAGGTGTACACATCTTCCCGATCTCAACAACTAATTGAGGTTCCGAATGAAGATCTCTACTTTAATGCACCTGTGGAATTTGTTAAACCAGATCTTGACTATCACTACATCAACGTAATTACTGAAGATCAGGAATACGATTCGGGATATGAATTGGAAAGTGTTGCCGACAATGAGTCTCTTCACTCAGAAGATTGGAGAGTACATCCTCAGAATTCAACGCAAATGCCAGTGGAAAGTACATATGCTATATCCCATGCTTCCCGATCTGCCCATCAAGCAGAAGAAGATCATTTCAGCAGCACAAAAGGCATGGTCAATCGTCCAGAGTCTTCAAAGCCTGTTCGACCAACGACCAAAGTCTATTCAAGAATTAAGCCAAGTGGAAAATTACCAGAGTACCTTGACTTCCAATGAGTTCGCCATTATTGGAAACCTGTTGATGTTCGGACTAATGTTCATAGTTCTAAGTAGTTTATCTTTGCTTTTGTTTTGAACTCTCGCCTCGCCCAAAGCGAAGAGATGTTTTATAGGGATTAGCTTTTAAATAATTTCTCTTTGTCTTGCCCAAGACGAATGAGTTTGTATTTTAGGGCCCTGTTTCATATTGTGAATCATAAATAAAACGCGTTGTTTTGATTCCACACCTTGTGTTTATTTTGTTTTTACCCTTTCTTGGAAATGATAATCCTAAAAAACACAATAAAAATCTTCAATAATAATCTGCATACTTTCACATTAACTTTTTCCAAAATAAAAAAATATATAAATAAAAAAGGTTAATTAATCAAACATAAATCAAATATGCAGATTAACAGATGGACAAATCCATTGAAAGCAATAACTCTATGCTCTCTCCCAACTTTGAGATCCCCAGTGAAGTCGCCGAGGAAAAAGTTGAAGAAGAGATCCCAAATGAGATTTCTCGACTGCTTAAGCACGAGGAAAGAATCATTCAGCCTCACAAAGAGCCTTTGGAAGCAATCAACTTGGGTTCTGAGGAAGACAAAAAAGAAGTAAACATCGGAGCTTCACTCGACAGCAACGTCAAGAGCAAACTGATAGATCTTCTCAAAGAATATGTTGATGTGTTCGCTTGTTCCTACCAAGACATGCCGGGTTTAGATACCAGCATCGTGGAGCATCATTTTCCATTAAGACCAGAGTGTCCACCAGTTAAACAGAAACTGAGAAGAGTTCAACCTGAAATGGCCGACAAAATCAAAAAGGAAGTCCAAAAGCAGCTCGACGCTGGTTTCCTCGTCACTTCTGAGTATCCTCAATGGCTAGCCAACATAGTACCTGTCTCCAAGAAAGATGGAAAGGTCAGAATGTGTGTTGACTACCGGGATTTGAACAAAGCAAGTCCAAAATACGATTTCCCACTACCGCATATTGACATGCTAGTGGATAGTACTGCAAAATTCAACGTCTTTTCCTTCATGGATGGCTTCTCTGGTTACAATCAGATTAGAATGGCTCCCGAAGATATGGAGAAGGCATCCTTCATCACGCCATGGGGCACATTTTGCTACAAAGTAATGCCGTTTGGATTAAAGAATGCAGGCGCAACTTACCAAAGGGTAATGACTACTCTCTTTCATGACATGATGCACAAAGAGATCGAAGTCTATGTGGACGACATGATAGCAAAGTCTGACACTGAAGAAGAGCATATAGAATATCTCTTGAAATTGTTTCAGCGACTAAGGAAATTTCAGCTTCGGCTTCGCCTGAATCCTAACAAATGCACCTTTGGGGTAAGATCTGGAAAACTTCTAGGTTTCATCGTCAGCCAAAGAGGTATTGAAGTTGACCCTGACAAAGTCAAGGATATTCAAGAAATGCCTACGCCACATACAGAAAAGCAAGTAAGAGGATTTCTTGGACGGTTGAATTACATCTCCAGATTTATCTCTCAAATGACTGCTACTTGTGGGCCCGATATTCAAGCTTCTCCGCAAAAATCAAGAGGTTGTGTGGACAGAAGATTGCCAAAAAGCGTTTGACAGTATGAAGCAACTCGTAATTTCAAAAATCATTTAAATTTTCAAAAAAACAGTGAAATCGCCACCTAATTTTATTTGTTCTAAAAGAAGAACGGGAAAATATAGATAAAACCCACAAGATTAAAAATATACGTTCGGGAGTTGGTTATGCAAGGGGAAGGTATTATCACCCCTCACATCCATCGTACTCGATGGTACCCATTTAGTTCAAAATGTGGTTGTGTTAGTGTGAAATTTTTTACGATCTTCTAAATTTAAAAATTGAAAGAAAGAGAGGAGAAATGTTTTTATTATTTTTGAGTTTGACACGGTTTTGAAACCGCGTGCCTACGTATTCCCTCGTGCAATGGGAAAGTCAAAACTCCGTAGTTCTTCTAGAAAATGATTGTTTGTTGATTGATTTTAAATGAAAAGACAAGTCGTCATTTTTAAAGGAGAAGACTTGTCTAACGTCCACAAGGTGTGATAAAGAATAAAGGACTGCGCACCAACATGAGGGAGGGTTTGAGAACACCTCTAGTACTCAAGTGGAGAAGTCGAAAACCTTGGGAATAGAGGAAGAAGCATCTCAATTATAAATGAATCATGTCTAATCTTGAAAAGGGTTTAAAGGTAAATGGTGCTTGGGCGCAAAAGATATTGAATGTGTTGGAATTGATTTTAAATTGTGGATGACAAGTACCAAAACGTTGGGCTATCCTCTAACGATTCAATACTCGAGATTGGTGATTGAGGTCAACCGATCATCTCTCATCCAAAATCTTTATTATGAAAAGAGTGAGGTGAAACAAAGTTCACTTTTATTAAGTGTATGGAATAAAGTATTTAAGTCATTGGGTTACCCTCTAATGGCCCAAATACTTTACATTTTAATTAAATCGTCGGGCTATCCTCTAAAGATTTACTTAAATACCATAGCACCATGTTTTTTTTTGTAGAAAAATTGATTTTTGAAAAATAACTCGACGTTGGATCGAGGTTTGAGAAGAAGACTCGACGTTGGGTCAAATTTTATTGAAAGTTTTTTAAATGCTCGGTGAATGGAGAAAGAATAGGATCGAGATAATTGTAAATCACAAGTAAAATCGACAAAGCCCATACAAGGTGGCCAACCTAAGTATAAAATAATTAAATTACATGTGTACTAGCAAAGTGGGCTAGTCTACTAAGACGACCGATTGGGACAATTGATCGAAATAGGCTCACTGTAAGAAGGCCCAGGATCAAGCGTACATGTGTGCATGTGTGGTCACCGCGACGCTTCTTAGCTTTGTCGACTTACGGGTTCAAAAAATGATTTACAAATATTAGTTTAAAAAAGATTTTTTTGGTTTTGTGTAAGTGACAGTTAAATTAAATAAAATAAATGTGCATTAAATTATTACAAGAATTGTTTTTTGGGAGAGGGATACATGAATTATAAATGGGGATTAAACGGTAAAATAAAATAGAAAGCGATAAATTAATTACAATGCAACAAGGGGATTGGGATACATTTTTCCGAATGGGGATGAATTGAAATTAAAAAGAAAATGGTGAATTGATTATATTAAAAGCATATAAACAGGAATTAAATGCGGAGAAATTTAAATATCGATGATTTTGTCATTTGCATTTTATTTGGTTAATTAGAATAAACTATAGAAATTAATTCTAAGAAAATGCTATGCGGAGAATATTACTATAATATAATTCGAACTTATTTACGAATGAATAGATAAAGTATAATAATAATAATAATAATAATAAAAGTAATATGTATATAATATTCACAATACTAAATATAAGAAATAAATATAATATGTATATTTACAATAATAAATATAAGAAATGAAAAAACATGTATAATTATATTTACCGTATCAAATATAAAGATAAAAATACTAAGTATTATACATATATATTACTAAATTAAAGAGTATCATAAATATAAATAACAATATATAAAAAAAAATGTACAAATGCAACAGTGTAAAATGTATGCTTGAACCACCCTCGGATATTTTCACGAATAGCAAATTCGTTAGTAGCATTAGTGGGATATAATAAGATGAAATTGCAATAAATCAGAAAATGGTTAGTAAACAAATGAGTAAAATCGAACAAATCCGGGAAGCAACTATATATACTTAATAATGCTCAAGAATTCATCCCAAAAAGTGTTCAAAACAAATTAAAATGCAACGATAGAAACAAACAGATGCCTCATAGTTTCTCGGTTAAATTCACACGCAAGTAAATGCGGTATCATTGTCAAACCATCATCGAAACTAAACAAATACATCTTTATTCACAAACTTCAATCGAAATAAAAATGAAAGAAATACAAAATTTTAATGGTTTCTCGGTTAGATTTCTCGCGAATAAACGCGGAAACAACATCACCTTCATTGAAAACATACAACTTTCAAATCGTAAACTTCAGTTAAAATGAGAATAATGCAATAGCACGGTACTGGCCCCAACATGTTTCTCCGTTAGATTTACACGCGAGTAACGCGGTATAATCATTAAACCGTCATTGAAACAAAACAAATAAATGCCAAATGGCTTCTCGGTTAAATCGGACGCGATTAACGCGGCATCAATACCAAACCATCATCGAAACCATCATTATGTAAGGCTCATTATAATTTTAACGAAAATATAATACAATAGCAACCTCATACGGCCTTGACACAACTTTGAACACGGACAACTACAATAGTGCCGAACTATCACAGAATTTAGTAACAACCAAACATCTCAAGTAGAAACAAAACAGAAACGAGCAATTAGAAATCCACAGGACTTGACATATCGTTTCAACTTGTAACCCGACGAAACGTTTCCTCCACACTCAACACCAATTTGGCATACGTTTCAACCAGAAAGAAGTGAGGTAGTGTTGTGGGCGGAGACGCTGTGAGAAACAAAGGCAAGGCAGATTCGGAGGGAACTATGAGGATTTGAGCGGCTGGGTAAAGGGAACGACGAAGCTTGAGGTTGTGATGAGAAGGAACGGCAGTTCTGTGAGAGGGGTTCCGGGTTCACGGAGGAGTGGGTGTTTGAAGGTTGAACGGTTGTTGAACAGGGAGCTGAAGGTGGGATGGCGATGGAAAGGAGATGTGAAGGAGAGGGCGACGACAGAGGCGCGGTGGCCGGAATGAAGGGGGTTTTGGAACGATGGGTCGCGGATGGAGAATGAAGGACACGGTTGGGAGTGTGTAGCGAGGAAGAAGAGGAACAGTGTGGAGGTTTAATGGTGGTTATATTGAGAGAGGTGAAGCGGTTGTGAAGATGAGGAAAATGTATGGATGGCAGCGAGACAATGGGGGGTTACGGTTGTTGTTTGGAAATGGAGGGTGAGACAGAGATTGGACGAGATGAATGGCTGCGTGGTGTGGGTCACGGACAGGGAAGATGGATTTGAAGATTGAACGGTGAGGTTAGCGGCGCTGTGTGAGACGGGCAGGAGGCGATGGAAACAGGGAGTGTGATGGCTGTCAAGAGAAAGGTGGAATGAAGGTTGAAGAAGGAAAGAGGGAGTGAACGGTGGAAGAAGGTGGGTGACTGTTGAAGAGTTTTACGGTGGGATTCACCAAGAAGAAGAGGATGAGTTTCTTTTTTTGTTTTTATTGTAGCCGTTTTTCTCCGTTCCCATTTTGGTCTCTCATTTCGTTCCCTCTCTTAACAATTATATGTACATATATATACTAAAAGAATTAGGTTTTCATAATTTAAAAAATGCCTAAAATACCCTTTTCATAAAATGGGCTATAAAAATGGGTCAGGTAAAAATTAATAAGCCCAAAAATATTTTTTGTTTGATTTTTTGAGATAAAAAATGAACACCTAAAATTGTTAAAAATGGTAAAAGTTCGGACAATAAATTATCCGAAAAAATAGTATGAGTAAATTAAAATAAATTACGAGTCTTGTAAATTAAAGAAAAATTATTGAAATTGTTAAAATCGAAATAAAATAATGATAAAGAATACCCGACTTTTAAAAACTTAGAGTTAAAAACGAGTCTTCAAACTTTATCGAAAAATTACGGAGAGCACATTTTTACGATCTACGCGACACGTAGATTCGTAAAGCAGTGAGTAAAAGATGAAAACTTGAAATATTTTCCCCGCTAATTTTTGCACAGTGTCGAATCGCTTTTAGCAGTCTATTTGTAAAATCGAAATATCGATATCATCGACATATAAATAATTTAAAATCAATGCAATAAACAGACAAAGAGGTAAAAATGCATGAAATGAGATAACGGGTATTTTACAATTATAAAACGATGCAAATATCGATTTAAACTGATTTTTGGTCAATTTAAATACGACGTAATGATGCAAATGCAATGACTAAATGACTGTTTTTTTTATTTTAAATATAATGCGAGTAGAAAAATAGGAGGGTAAAATTTGGGGTGCAACAGTTGCCCCTATTTAAATATCTTCAACCAGATGATATGAAGATGATCAAGCTTCATATTATCGCAGTGGGAGATAGTTAAATATCAAAGTCCCAAAATTTTGCCCTGAGATGCAATGGGTATGCTGTGAATAAAATATAATGAGAAATTGTTGAATGCAATATTTTTTGACACATTTTTTTTTGAATGATGCATGATATGAGACAAACATTTCGGAAATACGGATAGACTCAAAATTAGAAATTTGTGGTAGATTGACTGATACAACACGGAAGACAAAACACCCAATAATGGCTTTGGATGAAAAAGAGACTCGACATCTAAAAATGGCTTTAGATGGAGGGACTCGACATCTAATAATGGATTTAGATGAAAAAGGAATCGACATCTAATAATGGCTTTAGATGAAGAAAGATCACAATATCCAATAATGGCTTTGAATAAAGTGAGAAAGGCATAACACCCAATAATGGCTTTGGATGAAAAAGGCTTGACATCTAATAATGGCTTTAGATGGAGGGACTCGATATCTAATAATGGCTTTAGATGGAAAAGGGGTCGACATCTAATAATGGCTTTAGATGGAGAAAGATCACAATATCCAATAATGGCTTTGAATAAAGTGAGAAAGACACAACACCCAATAATGGCTTTGGATGAAAAAAAATTCGACATCTAATAATGGCTTTAGACGAAAAAGGATTCGACATCTAATAATGGCTTTAGATGGAGAAAGATCACAATATCCAATAATGGCTTTGAATAAAGTGAGAAATACATAACACCCAATAATGGCTTTGGATGAAAAAGACTCGACATCTAATAATGGCTTTAGATGGAGGAAGATCACAATATCCAATAATGGCTTTGAATAAAGTGAGAAATGCATAACACCCAATAATGGCTTTGGATGAAAAAAAAATTCGACATCTAATAATGGCTTTAGACGAAAAAGGATTCGACATCTAATAATGGCTTTAGATGGAGAAAGATCACAATATCTAATAATGGCTTTGAATAAGGTGATAAAGGCATAACACCCAATAATGGCTTTGGATGAAAAAGGGTCGACATCTAATAATGGCTTTAGATGAAGAAAGATCACAATATCCAATAATGGCTTTGAATAAAGTGAGAAAAGCATAACACCCAATAATGGCTTTGGATGAAAAAGACTCGACATCTAATAATGGCTTTAGATGGAGGGACTCGACATCTAATAATGGCTTTAGATGGAGAAGGATCACAATATCCAATAATGGCTTTGAATGAAGTGAGAGAGACATAACATCCAGTAATGGCTTTGGATGAAAAAAGACTCGACATCCAATAATGGCTTTAGATGGAGAAAGATCACAATATCCAATAATGGCTTTGAATAAAGTGAGAGAGACATAACATCCAATAATGGCTTTGGGTGAAAAAAGACTCGACATCCAATAATGGCTTTAGATGGAGGGACTCGACATCTAATAATGTCTTTAGATGGAGAAAGATCACAATATCCAATAATGGCTTTGAATAAAGTGAGAGAGACATAACATCCAGGAATGGCACTGGACAGAAAGAGACAGACAGATTGACATCTGTTCTGGTAGGTACCAAGTAAGTTGGATTTTGACTGCAAGGTAAGACATTGGCTGTAACAAGACCTCGAGAAAATGCAAATGAGGATAAAACACTCTTGCTATGCATGATATATGAATTTTGTGATGCATGATATATGAATGATCTATGCATGAAGTATGTAATGCAGACGTTTATGACAACGGAGATTGACTCTTTTGTGGAGGTAAGATGGGAACTCTAATTCCTCAACACGGAGAACACTGCCAACTCTCCTTGGAAAGAAAGTCTTGAGAAACACTTCTAACACACTTGTGAATTGCATTGAAATGATGATCCTTGGAGGAAGGACCGAAGCGCTGCTTGGGGATTGCCCCAGATTAGCTGATTGTTGAAGATAAATTGATAATGGCTTCAATTAAACGTTGATGGAGATAAACTGATCATGACTTCAATTCTTGAAATGACTAAGGGAAAGGAGTGCCCCGGTGTAAGTCTTGAAAAAGATCTTCCGATTAAAACAATTCTGAGAATGACTTGCACTGAGTAACAAATCTTGAACTGATTCACAACGGGATCTGAAAGATACTTGCCCCTGATTAGGATCACTGACCAAGTTTCCTAATAGTTTGGACTTCCTTGATGAGGAAAACTTGTTTACAAGCAAAAATTGTTTATTCAAAAATGGCAAATTTAATGCAAAGTTCATGCAAAAGTTTTGAAATAAAAATCATTTTTTTTGAAATGATGTAATTGCTGTATAGAAAATGGATCACTGGTTAAAACATAGCGGTTTAAAAAAATTAAAAGTGAAAGAGAAGACAAAAGTATGGATATACCAAGACAATTGATTTGCAAAAGACCTTAGGAGTCATATTACGCAACCTTGCTGTAGTATACTTTCAAAAGAAACCTGGCTTCAATTAGGTCTTTTGAGGGTTGTAACGTGGTCTAGTTCACGGTTTAAGAAACAAAGGATAAAGGCTCAAAGTATATTTGTACCCAACCCAATCTTCGTGATGTTCTTCAGTCCTACGCTCAGTTAACTCAGATTGTGCATTTTAGTTCCAATTGATTTTGGATTATACACTGATAGGAATGATGATGGCTCAGAAGCTGAGGAATTCTTGAGATAACAGTCACTTTTTTTTGCAACATTTTTTTGCTGTTTGAGGACTTTTGTCAACTCTTGTTTGAATTTGTCATCCCTAACTTTTGCCTGAATTGGTTGCCTAAGTTGCCTTTTAATTTTAACTTGGCGGCTTTTTCTTTTGATATATATTTTTTGAAAGACAGTGACTGCTTGACTTAAAGATTACGGGGAACCATCATCATCACTTTTTGACTTGGATGACATCTTCGACACTTCTTTGATGTGCGAAGGAAACTTGTAGATGCAACCTTTATTGAAAGGTGTCTTGAATAAATGCACAACTGAATTAAACTGAGAATTACCCTGCCCTAGGTTAAAAAATGCGGGTTTTTTCGCATAGAAAGAAACTCCAACTTCTAGGCTCAAAAGGGTTGACAAGGGATTAACTTCCTTATTTCTCCGGTGTTTGGGAATTGAAACAATGCCTGTATATCATCAGCAAAGTTTTATTCGAAAGCATACCAACATCAATTATGGGTATCTTGTTTTTATCATTCTCCCTCCAATCTTTGCAAAAACAAAAGTTCGGTAAAGAAATTAAACAAGGAAGATATATATTTTTGAAAGTGATAAACATAGCTGATTTAAATCAAAACAATGCAATACTCATTTTATTAAAATCAACATGAAATTACAAACAAGATTTGAAAGAAATAGTTTAACATAAACTAGGGAAAGTGCAAACAGAAAGAAACATGGCCTAGTGACTAATCAGCAACAAGGATGAGTTGTCTTGTCTGAAACACTGGCTTTAGGAGGTGTCTTGAAATATTCTGACCTATCAGTTGATTGATCTCATCTCTTAATAGATCTTGGTCTCGTTGAAGTTCTTCCATAGTTTTTTAAACCATGCTTCAAATCCAAAGTGTTGAGGAATCAGTTTGACAGCCGACAACCAATTGAATATGGAGACAGACGAAATGAGTTTTTTGACAGCTTGGATGTATGCATGAAATATGCAGATGATGCATTGAAATGTAATGTCATTAATGCGGAAGATGGGATAAAATGCAATGTTTCATATACAAATGGAATGAAACATAGTAACAGTAACAGGTTCACAGAGACGTGAAACGGGGATGATACAGGCAATTAGAACAACTTAATTAGGTGGGATCCTACGATAGGATGACTCTAAGCCTTCTACCCAATAATTCCCCATGGGATGGTTTTAAGGCTTTCTGCTAAGTGTTTCTCGGAGTCTCAGATCCCCTTTTAACAAACACTATCATCACGCGAGAGGCCTACGTGGTAACGGTGTTTGGAAAAGTATACCCCAAGAAACGGCTCTTAACGGGATACTCAAAAAATTTTGAGCGTTTGGTCTCGGTTAGGACAACATGAACAAACTTAGAGTTATAGGTCATTTGTCCAAAGATTGATGTCCTACACTATCGCGGGCCAACAACCTCCTTAAAACAACCAACTCTAAGCCGGAGTCTTCGCTTCGGGCCAACAAGACAATGGAGTCAGGTGGACCTAGGCTACGCAACCCCTCTATTCCTAAAAGGTGTCCTAGAAGCCTGGGTAGTGGGCTTATCTATGCATCAACAATCCCATCAAGAACTCCCACACAATAAATATATAAACAAGATAATAAATAAAGCACAGAAAAATAAATAACTGAAACATAAACATAAGATAAAGTACAAAGAAGAAAGTAAAATAAAACGATAAACACACAACCACACAAAGAACTAAACTAGGGTTAACTCGCTTGAGAAAATTTCCCCAGTGAAGTCGCCAACTGAAGCAACTCGTAATTTCAAGAATCATTTAAATTTTCAAAAAAACAGTGAAATCGCCACCTAATTTTATTTGTTCTAAAAGAAGAACGGGAAAATATAGATAAAACCCACAAAAATCGGATAAGGCGGTCTACAAGATTAAAAATATACATTCGGGAGTTGGTTATGCAAGGGGAAGGTATTAGCACCCCTCACATCCATCGTACTCGATGGTACCATTTAGTTCAAAATGTGGTTGTGTTAGTGTGAAATTTTTTACGATCTTCTAAATTTAAAAATTGAAAGAAAGAGAGGAGAAATGTTTTTATTATTTTTGAGTTTGACACGGTTTTGAAACCGCGTGCCTACGTATTCCCTCGTGCAATGGGAAAGTCAAAACTCCGTAGTTCTTCTAGAAAATGATTGTTTGTTGATTGATTTTAAATGAAAAGACAAGTCGTCATTTTTAAAGGAGAAGACTTGTCTAACGTCCACAAGGTGTGATAAAGAATAAAGGACTGCGCACCAACATGAGGGAGGGTTTGAGAACACCTCTAGTACTCAAGTGGAGAAGTCGAAAACCTTGGGAATAGAGGAAGAAGCATCTCAATTATAAATGAATCATGTCTAATCTTGAAAAGGGTTTAAAGGTAAATGGTGCTTGGGCGCAAAAGATATTGAATGTGTTGGAATTGATTTTAAATTGTAGATGACAAGTACCAAAACGTTGGGCTATCCTCTAACGATTCAATACTCGAGATTGGTGATTGAGGTCAACCGATCATCTCTCATCCAAAATCTTTATTATGAAAAGAGTGAGGTGAAACAAAGTTCACTTTTATTAAGTGTATGGAATAAAGTATTTAAGTCATTGGGTTACCCTCTAATGGCCCAAATACTTTACATTTTAATTAAATCGTCGGGCTATCCTCTAACGATTTACTTAAATACCATAGCACCATGTTTTTTTGTTTTGTAGAAAAATTGATTTTTTGAAAAATAACTCGACGTTGGATCGAGGTTTGAGAAGAAGACTCGACGTTGGGTCAAATTTTATTGAAAGTTTTTTAAATGCTCGGTGAATGGAGAAAGAATAGGATCGAGATAATTGTAAATCACAAGTAAAACCGACAAAGCCCATACAAGGTGGCCAAACCTAAGTATAAAATAATTAAATTACATGTGTACTAGCAAAGTGGGCTAGTCTACTAAGACGACCGATTGGGACAATTGATCGAAATAGGCTCACTGTAAGAAGGCCCAGGATCAAGCGTACATGTGTGCATGTGTGGTCACCGCGACGCTTCTTAGCTTTGTCGACTTACGGGTTCAAAAAATGATTTACAAATATTAGTTTAAAAAAGATTTTTTTGGTTTTGTGTAAGTGACAGTTAAATTAAATAAAATAAATGTGCATTAAATTATTACAAGAATTGTTTTTTGGGAGAGGGATACATGAATTATAAATGGGGATTAAACGGTAAAATAAAATAGAAAGCGATAAATTAATTACAATGCAACAAGGGGATTGGGATACATTTTTCCGAATGGGGATGAATTGAAATTAAAAAGAAAACGGTAAATTGATTATATTAAAAGCATATAAACAGGAATTAAATGCGGAGAAATTTAAATATCGATGATTGTGTCATTTGCATTTTATTTGGTTAATTAGAATAGACTATAGAAATTAATTCTAAGAAAACGCTATGCGGAGAATATTACTATAATATAATTCGAACTTATTTACGAATGAATAGATAAAGTATAATAATAATAATAATAATAATAAAAGTAATATGTATATAATATTCACAATACTAAATATAAGAAATAAATATAATATGTATATTTACAATAATAAATATAAGAAATGAAAAAACATGTATAATTATATTTACCGTATCAAATATAAAGATAAAAATACTAAGTATTATACATATATATTACTAAATATTAAAGAGTATCATAAATATAAATAACAGTATATAAAAAAAATATGTACAAATGCAACAGTGTAAAATGTATGCTTGAACCACCCTCGGATATCTTCACGAATAGCAAATTCGTTAGTAGCATTAGTGGGATATAATAAGATGAAATTGCAATAAATCAGAAAATGGTTAGTAAACAAATGAGTAAAATCGAACAAATCCGGGCAGCAACTATATATACTTAATAATGCTCAAGAATTCATCCCAAAAAGTGTTCAAAACAAATTAAAATGCAACGATAGAAACAAACAGATGCCTCATAGTTTCTCAGTTAAATTCACACGCAAGTAAATGCGGTATCATTGTCAAACCATCATCGAAACTAAACAAATACATCTTTATTTTCACAAACTTCAATCGAAATAAAAATGAAAGAAATACAAAATTTTAATGGTTTCTCGGTTAGATTTCTCGCGAATAAACGCGGAAACAACATCACCTTCATTGAAAACATACAACTTTCAAATCGTAAACTTCAGTTAAAATGAGAATAACACAATAGCACGGTACTGGCCCCAACATGTTTCTCCGTTAGATTTACACGCGAGTAACGCGGTATAATCATTAAACCGTCATTGAAACAAAACAAATAAATGCCAAATGGCTTCTCGGTTAAATCGGACGCGACTAACGCGGCATCAATACCAAACCATCATCGAAACCATCATTATGTAAGGCTCATTATAATTTTAACGAAAATATAATACAATAACAACCTCATACGGCCTTGACACAACTTTGAACACGGACAACTACAACAGTGCCGAACTATCACAGAATTTAGTAACAACCAAACATCACAAGTAGAAACAAAACAGAAACGAGCAATTAGAAATCCACAGGACTTGACATATCGTTTCAACTTGTAACCCGACGAAACGTTTCCTCCACACTCAACACCAATTTGGCATACGTTTCAACCAGAAAGAAGTGAGGTACTGTTGTGGGCGGAGACGCTGCTGTGAGAAACAAAGGCAAGGCAGATTCGGAGGGAACTGTGAGGATTTGAGCGGCTGGGTAAAGGGAACGACGAAGCTTGAGGTTGTGATGAGAAGGAACGGCAGTTCTGTGAGAGGGGTTCCGGGTTCACGGAGGAGTGGGTGTTTGAAGGTTGAACGGTTGTTGAACAGGGAGCTGAAGGTGGGATGGCGATGGAAAGGAGATGTGAAGGAGAGGGCGACGACAGAGGCGCGGTGGCCGGAATGAAGGGGGTTTTGGAACGATGGGTCGCGGATGGAGAATGAAGGACACGGTTGGGAGTGTGTAGCGAGGAAGAAGAGGAACAGTGTGGAGGTTTAATGGTGGTTATATTGAGAGAGGTGAAGCGGTTGTGAAGATGAGGAAAATGTATGGATGGCAGCGAGACAATGGGGGGTTACGGTTGTTGTTTGGAAATGGAGGGTGAGACAGAGATTGGACGAGATGAATGGCTGCGTGGTGTGGGTCACGGACAGGGATGATGGATTTGAAGATTGAACGGTGAGGTTAGCGGCGCTGTGTGAGACGGGCAGGAGGCGATGGAAACAGGGAGTGTGATGGCTGTCAAGAGAAAGGTGGAATGAAGGTTGAAGAAGGAAAGAGGGAGTGAACGGTGGAAGAAGGTGGGTGACTGTTGAAGAGTTTTACGGTGGGATTCCCCAAGAAGATGAGGATGAGTTTCTTTTTTTGTTTTTATTGTAGCCGTTTTTCTCCGTTCCCATTTTGGTCTCTCATTTCGTTCCCTCTCTTAACAATTATATGTACATATATATACTAAAAGAATTAGGTTTTCATAATTTAAAAAATGCCTAAAATACCCTTTTCATAAAATGGGCTATAAAAATGGGTCAGGTAAAAATTAATAAGCCCAAAAATATTTTTTGTTTGATTTTTTGAGATAAAAAATGAACACCTAAAATTGTTAAAAATGGTAAAAGTTCGGACAATAAATTATCCGAAAAAATAGTATGAGTAAATTAAAATAAATTACGAGTCTTGTAAATTAAAGAAAAATTATTGAAATTGTTAAAATCGAAATAAAATGATGATAAAGAATACCCAACTTTTAAAAACTTAGAGTTAAAAACGAGTCTTCAAACTTTATCGAAAAATTATAGAGAGCACATTTTTACGATCTACGCGACACGTAGATTCGTAAAGCAGTGAGTAAAAGATGAAAACTTGAAATATTTTCCCCGCTAATTTTTGCACAGTGTCGAATCGCTTTTAGCAGTCTATTTGTAAAATCGAAATATCGATATCATCGACATATAAATAATTTAAAATCAATGCAATAAACAGACAAAGAGGTAAAAATGCATCAAATGAGATAACGGGTATTTTACAATTATAAAACGATGCAAATATCAATTTAAACTGATTTTTGGTCAATTTAAATACGACGGAATGATGCAAATGCAATGACTAAATGACTGTTTTTTTTATTTTAAATATAATGCCAGTAGAAAAATAGCAGGGTAAAATTTGGGGTGCAACACAGTATCAAGGAATACCTGTCAGAACCTCCAATATTGATTCCTCCAGTCGAAGGGAGACCATTAATCATGTACCTTACCGTGCTAGAAGATTCCATGGGCTGCGTGCTTGGACAACAAGATGAAACCGGTAAGAAAGAGCATGCCATCTACTACTTGAGTAAAAAGTTCACAGATTGTGAAACTCGATACTTCATGCTCGAGAAAACATGTTGCGCTTTGGTGTGGGCTTCAAAACGTCTCCGCCAGTACATGATCAATCACACGACTTGGTTAATCTCCAAGATGGATCCAGTCAAGTATGTCTTTGAAAAGCCTTCCTTAACAAGAAGAATTGCTCGATGGCAGATGCTGTTATCTGAATATGACATCCAGTACCGTGCTTAAAAAGCGGTCAAAGGAAGCATTCTCGCCGATCACTTGGCTTATCAACCGATCAACGAATACCAATCTCTCAAATTCGACTTCCCTGACGAGGACGTTATGTACTTGAAGATGAAAGATTGTGACGAACCGCTGCTCGAAGAAGGTCCAGATCCATAATCTAGATGGGGCTTAATCTTTGATGGAGCAGTTAACGTTTATGGCAACGGAATTGGGGAAGTTATCATCACTCCCGAGGGTTCTCATATCCCCGTTTTCCGCCAGATTGCTATTTGATTGCACCAACAACATCGCAGAATATGAAGCTTGTATCATGGGTATCGAAGAAGCCATCGACTTGAGGATCAAGATCCTTGACATATATGGAGATTCAGCCCTTGTGATCAATCAAATCAAAGACAAGTATGAAACTCATTATCTTGGTCTGATTCCTTACAGAGATTATGCAAGACGTTTGTTGACTTTTTTCAACAAAGTTGAACTGCATCATATCCCTCGAGATCAGAATCGAATGGCAGACGCCTTGGCTACTCTATCTTCCACGTTCAAAGTCAACAGTTGGAACGATATGCCTAAGATCCGTATCAGACGACTTGAAAGACCTGCCTATGTATTTGCAACTGAAGCAGTCTTCGATAATATACCGTGGTTCCACGACATCAAACGTTTCCTTCAAACTCGAGAGTACCCACTCGGAGCATCGTACAAAGATAGGAAAACTCTAAGGAGGCTTCGTAGAAATTTCTTCCTGAATG
Organism: Vicia sativa; assembly: GCA_021764765.1. Taxonomy (NCBI): domain Eukaryota; kingdom Viridiplantae; phylum Streptophyta; class Magnoliopsida; order Fabales; family Fabaceae; genus Vicia; species Vicia sativa. The sequence continues at coordinate 108,163,617 of CM038793.1, forward strand.
AAGATGTGCTATACAAAAGAAACTTCGACATGGTTCTGCTCAGATGCGTCGACAGACATGAGGCAGACACGATAATTCACGAAATGCATGAAGGGTCCTTTGGAACCCATTCAAATGGGCATGCAATATCCAGAAAAATCTTGAGAGCAGGATACTATTGGATAACAATGGAATCTGATTGTTGTAAACACGTCAAAAGATGTCACAAGTGTCAGATCTACGCAAATAAGATCCATGTGCCACCAACTTTACTCAACGTTCTCTCCTCTCCATGGCCTTTCTCCATGTGGGGCATTGACATGATTGGGATGATCAAACCAAAAGCGTGCAACGGACATCGCTTCATTTTAGTGGCTATTGATTACTTCACCAAATGGGTCGAAGCAACGTCTTACGCCAACGTTACAAGACAAGTGGTTGTGAGGTTCATCAAGAACAACCTCATTTGCCGATATGGAGTTCCAAGCAAGATCATTACAGACAATGGATCAAACTTAAACAATAAAATGATGAAAGAACTGTGTGAGGAGTTCAAGATTGAACATCATAACTCATCTCCTTACCGGCCAAAGATGAACGGCGCTGTTGAAGCAGCCAACAAGAACATCAAAAAGATCGTCCAAAAGATGGTCGTCACTTACAAAGATTGGCATGAAATGCTGCCATTTGCTCTGCACGGGTATCGTACTTCCGTACGCACTTCAACAGGGGCAACTCCTTTTTCTTTAGTATACGGCATGGAAGCAGTGCTCCCCGTAGAAGTTGAAATTCCGTCAATGAGAGTTCTCATGGAAACTAAGTTATCTGAGGCCGAATGGTGTCAAAGCAGATACGACCAGCTAAACTTAATCGAAGAAAAGCGTTTGACCGCTCTGTGTCATGGACAGCTATATCAAAGAAGAATGAAGAAAGCTTTCGACAAAAAGGTCCGACCTCGTGAATTCCGAGAAGGCGACCTCGTGCTTAAAAAGATTCTGTCTTTTCAACCAGATTCTAGGGGCAAATGGACTCCTAATTACGAAGGCCCATACATCGTCAAAAGAAGCTTTTTTGGCGGTGCTATGATTCTCACAACCATGGACGGTGATGAACTCCCGCATCCTGTGAATGTTGATGCAGTCAAGAAATACTTTGTCTAAAAGAACAAAATAACAGCTCGGTAAGTCGAAAACCCGAAAAGGGCGGCTTAGGCAAAAAAGAGCGTCTCGGTGGACTGAAAACCTGAAAAGGCGGTCCAGGCAAAAATTAGAGACAATAAACGGAAATTATCCTGGTAGATTGAAAACCTGAAAAGGAAATCTAGGAAAAAATAAGGATACAAAGAATGACAAAGTAACTGCAATCAGTTCGTACTTCGTCAATCTGAAGAATCTTCCATCAACGGATCTTCAATCAAATCTTCTGAAGCAACAAGCACAGTTGGAATTCAAAGTTGTAAGGGATAATAGCAGTTATTTGCTTTCAATGTAGCCTTTTCCCAATACATTATCATTTCCAACTCTTGTAAATAGTTCATGGAATCATGCCTTTGGCTGATTACCGTTCTATCAATAAAATTTGAGCCTTGTGCCTTTTTGTTTGCAATTCTTGCTTTATTCAGTTTTGCAAAATAACGCTTTTTATTGTGAAAATCACTTTTTGAAACTAAAAAGTTTTAAATGAATTTTTACTTCAAAATTTTGAAATAAAAGCGAAATTTTCCTTTGAACTATGTACACAGAAGGAACTTCAACAGTTTTCCCCACGAATGTTTCGATCTCTGAAGGATAAAACAACTGCTACAGAAGTCTTCTTTCCCTCAGCAGAGATCATCAAAGGAAGGTATTCTTATCCAAAAAAGAATTCCCAACAAGGTTGCCAATGAAATACCTTTTTCAGAAAGTTTAAAGCATGCAACTCAAATTCATCATCAGTAAATGTCTACACCATGGCTGCAGATTTTACTGAGTATTTGTTTGAACTATGACGTAGTCCTTTTCCCAAATACCTTTTTTGTTGTCTTTGTCAAGTATCGTCAACATGCATATGACATTCATAACATTCATCATACATAATAGCATCATTAATGCATTTCTGCATTCCTCAATGTTTGCTTCCATATCACTGATTTATATTACATTTACTCATGAGGGTATGTTATATTTCCAGTAGGTTATTCCCCAAGCAGAAAAATACATTTTTTCTCTCCTATTCCCCAGCTGAGATCATTCCTCATTAGGAACAGAGTCTTGATTGACCCTTTCTTTCCAGTTCATTCCTGGATAGAACCTCGTCTCTAACCAACAAAATAATAAGCAATAGCCTCGTCATCTGAGCCGCTTATTTCCTTTTCATCTTGAAACTTGTCATAAAAAGATTGTTCTTCTCAACAAGATCAAATCATGAAAGTTCAAGAAATCTCCGCAGTTGTCTTTCTGTCTAAAAGAAAACATGTGTCTTTTCAATCAAAATGCCCGCATCTTCTCAAGAGAGAGATCCCCGGCAAGATTGTATCTGCGTAAATAGAAACTTATTTGAGATCTGTTTCCATCATTGTCTGTTATTCACAAGGCTGAATACTCAACAATTTTCGCAAGAATTACCTTGTTATAGTTATCACTTCGCTGATAATTGGTAATATCTTTAGAGCTCGTTACCATAAACTATCACAAGGTTGATAATTGGTAATATGATTTTCACTTACCTTAAACATTGTCACAAGGCTGAAAGAAGGTAATCTCTTTGTTTCCCAAAGCGAAACTGATATTCACATGCATTGTGAATCTATTTTCGTAGTGAAACATATTGCTTGTTTCCCAAAAAACAGGATTCTCTTTTCTTAGACAGATCGAGTCAATCCTCACAAATCTTTCCCCATCATATCAATCTTTGATATCTCCTGGGTGAATCTTTTTGCAATCATTTTGCATCATCCGCATCTTTTGGTATCTTAGGTCCAAAATTTGCGTATTCTGATATTTAAGTCTCTTCACACCTATCGAGACGAAGATATTCATCTTCATATCTCAGGTTAAAGAAACTTAAATAGGGGCATCTGTCATACCCCAATTTTTGAACTAATATACCACCTTACATTTGCATCATTGCATCATTAACAGTTCAGAACAGAATTAATCGGGTGTGGCTTCTACATGTCAAAATTAGGGTTTCATCAATTTTTAATCTGATTCAAGAGGCAATCAATTAGGGTTTAAGCTTCATCCACCTAAATTGATCTATCTAGATCAAACCATCAACCTCTGATCTTCAGATATCAAATTTTTCCTCATAATCTATCGAGGATCGACCAATTAGGGTTTTTATCGAGGATGAGCAATCACTGATTTTCTGATCAATGAATGATTTTTTGATTGGAGATTGATCTTCATATCCTAAATACAACATGTTGACCTAATTTCTGGATTCAAAATATCACAGAAGTTCACAGAATTCATCAGTCAATTTCTGGATCATCTGATGAAATTTCATCTGCACTGAAAAGTCAAACTTTGACTTTTGGTCAACTTTTTCAAGACAAAACTTTTTCCATCATCAAAATACTTCAAATGATCCATCATGATCATAAAAAATCAAGAAATTTGGAAAAGTCAACAAAAAGTCAAAATTTTCAACACTTAGAAAATTTTAAAGTGTTAAAATTTCACATTTTTTCCAAACTTCATGGCATTTTTTCACATAGTTCCATTTGGAATTAGAAAAAACTCAAAACATGAAAGTTGTAGCCCTTGAAATAAGATTTCCAAAATGTCCAAGAACTCTTAAATCCATGGTGTCTAGCTATACGTTTGATTTTGAAACATAGAGCTCCAAAATCCTTAATTTTGAAGTACAACTTTCAAGATTATAGGTCATTTTTTAGTTTCTTCTTCTAGAAGCCATGCCACCTAGCAAAGAGGGATAGAGCTGATAAAAATCAGATGGAGAGTAATTATGATGGGATAAGATCAAGTTTAATAATTAACCATGGTTAAAAGGAAGCTTCCTTTTGCATTTATTGCAAAAATGACTTCCTTGCCCTCTAAGGCAACTTGTAAATACCAAAGCCAATCTTCTTCACTTACCATTCAGAACTTTTGACCTATAAATAGAGGTCATGTTGGCCATTTGAAACTACACCAAAGCTATGCCAAAACAAGCTTTCTCCATTCTTTCTTAAAATTCAAGCAACATAGTTCAATTTGAGAAAACTTGTATTTTTCAAAACTTGTGAAAAAACATGAAAGATTTGGTGTCTAACATGTCATAAACATCATATGCAATTGGTTTGTAACTTAAATCAACACAAGAATCACTAAAACTCAAAGTTGCATTTCAAAATTCTAAACTTGTTAAAACTGCCTTAACCATCGAATCTGATTATTGGCTCGAGCAAGTTGTGGTTTTTTCACTCAAACATCATCAACATACTCCATATGGATGATGCAGACCATTAACTTCAACCTGTAACACCTCTAACATCGAATTTAAGTTTCAATTTGAAGATTATGCAGGTGGACTTGGTTGGAATGATCCAGGCCAATTCAGAGTGAGCAGACCATCCTCACACAATCCTTGAAGTCCGTTGGTGCTATAGGAGTCATCAAAACAGTTCTGGAAACACTCCATTAACAACTTCGATCTCAGCTTCAAGAGGTAAGAACAAGAACTTAAAACTCCTTGATTTCTTGCTTCCAGTCCAAAAATCTCTTGGCCGTTTTGTTTCTGCACCATCACTGATCAATAACCCTCAATCAATTGATTAATTCATTCACCATACACGATTTCAATTAGAATTTTCAGAACTAGGGTTCTTCGTGTTCGTGCGAAATTTAATCATGTTAAGCTTAAAATAAATGGAATTAAATGACATCATCATGTTCCTGGGTTTAAAACGATCAAGTTTGATGTTTACATCATTCAATTTCATCAAGAAATAAGGATTTTAGGATTGATTGAAGATTGGAGAGGATGAAGAACACTGCGCGCGTTTTTTTCAAATTTAAAAATCCACTTTATAATATAATTAGTTGGTTTGATTCCAATACACGGATGTATTGTCGCCCCAGCGGTTGCCAGCTCACTCTTAAGTCACTCTTGCCAATGGTCCCGGGTTCGAGTAGCCTTGGGACCATTTTTTGCCAAACTTTGTAATTTTTCTTCATATTTTTTGAAAACTTTGACTTTTTCAAAACCCAATCAAAACTCCTCATTTTGAGGTGATTTTTTGTATACTTGTCAATTAACATATCTATTTTATGATAGTGTCAAAAAATTTCAGAAAAACTTTCATCTGATTATATTTTTATCGAGCCGAAAATGATAAGTTTGAGTACTTTTCAAAGCACTTTCAAAGGTGATTTTTTTTAAACTTTCGAAGCCCGATTCTTTTCCAAGCTTTTTGTAAGTAAACTTAATCTTTCAAAATACTTTCAAGAATCATTTTTCAAAACTTTTCATCAAAACTTACGTCTTTTTTCCATGATCGATCCGATTTAACGATAAAACCGAATTCGTTTCTCCTCGAATTTCTTAATCGATCATGGGCCTCCCTTACAGTGTAAGTCCCAAAATTCTTTTTATGTACATACATATTTCCTTGTACATATCAAATTCTTTCATATACATACCAATTTTTACCTGTACATAATACAGATACTTTTGTAAATACTCAAGTACAGACAAACTTCGTCCGTTTGTTTTCGTTTCGCTTGTATATACACTGAATACCATTGGTATTAAAAGGAGCACTATTCCCGGTGAAATTGCTTTTAAACCAATGGGCCTCCCTTATGGTGTAAGTCCCAACCCTCCTATGTACATCCACAACTTCTCGTACATAAATACACGTTTGTGTACATACTTACTTCCTTGTACACAATTCAAACTTGTAAATAATCAAGTTACGCTCATTTTAAACGTTCGTTTACACACACTTGTTTATATTTCCTTCATAAACTCTTGTAAATAAAAATCATACATCTGTTTATATTTCCTTCATAAACTCCTGTGAATACATATCACACACACACTTGTTTATATAATTGTTTGATTATAACATAACAACTAGTCTAACCAATAGGCTCCCCTGTTGAGTTAGCCTCCTCTTGGGCTTTGTACAAGATAACTCATTCATTTGAGTTCAGCCTCCTCTTAGGCTTCATATAAGAAAACTCATTCATCTGAGATTAGCCTCCGCTTAGGCTTCATATAAGACAATACTCCCCTGTTGAGTCAGCCTCCTCTTGGGCTTCGTTCAAAAGAACTCCTCAATGAGTTTAGCCTTCTCTTGGGCATCAAACAAAGAAAGAGAGCAGGAAATCTCTTAACAGCCTCCTATTGGGCTTCCAATACAAAGAATCACCCGCGTTAGGATAGAACCCAAAGAGTATAATTTCCCGGTGAGATTGCTCTTAATCCTAAAAGGATGGTTTCCCGGTGAAATCCCTTTTAAAGCCAAAGCCAGCCATACCCTATAGCTTCCTCTTGAGCTTCATACAAGGACCCTCGATGACCCTCGATGACCCTCGGAATGCCTCCTCTTGGGCTTACAATACAAGGACCCATGGGCTTCTTAAAGGCATCCCCTTAATCCAATCAATTTCTCCTCGAGATTTAGACATCTATCATCTCTATGGAAGAAGTATCTCATCTATCGCATCACATACAATTAAAAACTTTTCAAAAACTTTTCAAACAAAAACATCTCTTAATCGTAAGTGGTAACGCTTGTACACTCAAGCAAAACACCCAATGCTTACGATTAAAAGATTCAATCATCTTTCAAACATCTTTCTAAAAACTCGTAAGTGGTAACGCTTGTACACTCAAGCAAAACACCTATAACTTACGACGAAAGATTCAATCAATCAAACTTTTCAAAATGTATGTGATGAAATAGATTAGATACATTTTTCATTAAGATGACATTCGTCTTTGTCTCTTACTAACATTTCGTTGCTTCCACTAGCATAAGTGGGAACTACGATTGCTCTAACATTCTCAACATCCTTTTGAGAATACGTAGGCACAAGGTCTCATCCATGGCGAGCAAATTTCTTTCTTCCTCAAACCAAACAAACCATAGATCCCTTTAGATCCGGGATACAAATGCTCTGATTCCCATTAAGGGATATGTATGCAGAAGATCCCAAAGATCTTTGCGAGCATAATAATAATAAAATCTAGGATCCCACATAATCTTCCCTTCTTGAAATCCAAAGGAGAAACTTTCCCAATCATAGGAATAGCAATTAAAACACACAAACATATCAAACATATTCATATATAAAGCTATAGATAACTATATATATTTAGGGTGCTCCATCTATTCCCTTTATATAACAAACCCCCTTACCCGGAATCTCCCCAAATGCGTTACGTCTAGTTCACTCTAGTCGTAATGCATATCATAATCAATTGAGGGTATTAACAGCTTTCCCCTTTTTCATAATCATAATTTCTTGTGTTGAAAATAATAAAGCTTGATGCTCGCGGCATCTTTATAAACAAATCAAAAGAGTAAATTGTTCCGAGCTAGAGAATCCGAATTCAGATTCGATTCCCTCGCGCGTCACTTTTTAACGCGAACAGGTAGATGTAGTGTTTGTTTTGAAATTGTGGAGGCATTACTTGTTTGGTTCTCGATTTGAGGTATTCAGCGATCATAAGAGTCTGAAATAATCTCTTCGACCAAAAGGAGCTCAATATTAGACAAAGAAGATGGTTAGAATTTCTGAAGGATTATGATTTTGGTTTGAATTACCATCCTGGTGACGCAAACGTTGTTGCAGATGCATTGAGTAGGAAGTCTTTGCATATGTCTATGTTGATGGTGCATGAATTAGAATTGGTTGAACAATTCATAGATTTGATTATAGTATGTGAGAATACTCCTAATGGTGTTAAGATGGGTATGTTGAAGTTGAATAGTGGTATTCTTGATAAGATTCGAATCGGACAGAAATCTGATGTTGATTTAGTTGAAAAATTGACGTTGATCAACCAAGGTCAAGGAGATGAATTCCGAATTGACAAGAATGTTTGAAGAGGTTGTTTTGGTGGCCTGTAATGAAAAAGGAAATTGCGGAGTTCGTCTATGCTTGTCGGATTTGTCAAAAGTCGAAGATCGAACATCAAAAACCGTCGGGATTGATGGAACTGTTGTTTGTTTTGGATTGGAAATAGGATGGAATTTCTATGGATTTTGTATCTGGTCTACCGAGGACAGCTAAGAATTTTTTATGCTATTTGGGTTATCATGGACAGGTTGACGGAATCTGCACACTTTATACCGATGAGAATGGATTGACCTATGGAGAAGTTGGCTCAGTTGTATGTGGAGAAGATCGTGAGTTTGCACAGTATTCCTACTAGCATTGTGTCGGGTAGAGATATGAGGTTCATGTCTAAGTTCTGGATAGGGTTGCAAGAAGCCTTAGGTACTAAGTTGAGGTTGACTTCTACTTATCATCCGCAGACAGATGGTCAGACGGAGAGAACGATTCAGTCGTTAGAGGACTTGTTGCGAGCTTGTGTGTTAGAGAAAGGTGAAGCTTGGGATAGTTACTTACCTTTGATTGAGTTTAACTACAACAATAGTTTTCACTCGAGTATTGTATCAGATAGCAGTGGGAGAGTGGGAGATTCGAGTTTATAAGATGATTCGAGAAGATGAGGGTTCTCGAGTGTTATCCTCAGATCGAGTTACTTGGGCAAAGAGAGTTTATTGATTATAAAGAGAGTTGGAAAAGTTGCATTGCTTGCGAGATGAATTGAGATGATCATGGAGGTTAATGATCGAGTAAGTTGAAGCAGCGGGAAAGATAGCTTTGGTAAAAGTGGCTTGGGGAGGACCAGCAGGTGGTAATGTTACTTGGGAGTTGGAGAGTCAGATGAAAGACTCTTATCTAGAGCTATTCGTCTAAGGTATGTTTTCGAGGACGAAAACTCTTTTAGTGGGGGAAAGTTGTAACACCTCAATATTTTCGATTATTAAATAATTTTATTTTTAATTTTCTTTAATTAAAAATTAAATTATTAGTATTTTTGGAATTATGGGAATTAATTAATTAAATGAGATGGTTGATTTTGGGTGTAAAGAGTAGAGGAGGGGGTGTGAAGAGTAAAAGATTTTAACCTTATTTTATTATTATTATTATTGTAGAATAATAAGGAAAAAGAAGAAAATAGAGAACCATTTGGGAAAAATAGTTCTACGTGAAAGTGAGAAGAGGCAGAAGGAAGAGAAGAACCAAAGAGAGTTCCAGAATTCAAGAATTGCTAAGGTAATGGGGGATTTCTCCTAATTAATATTACTTATAGATTTTGGGATCAATAGGATTGATTGAGTAGTTAGAAATCCCAATTTAGGATTTTTTAGGTTTATGGAATTGTCCTTAGTGTTGTCGAATTGCATGGAATTGAACCAATCGTATGTTATAAGATTGTTGGGAATGGTTGAATTATGTTATGTGGCATTAGTTGATGTTTATTGGATGATTCTGGTGTTATTTGATGTTGTGGTTTGTAATGGAATGTTGGAATTGAGTTGGAATCAGCATGCTGTCAAGAAAATGTATTTTCTACTACTGTAGGTCACAGGAATCGGTTCCTGTGTGGGAGGAACCGGATTCCTATTACATTTTCCAAAGAGCGTGTTTTTCACAATTGTGGGGAACCGGGTTCTCCCTGGGAGGAACCAGTTACCCCTGTAGCTTTTTGAAAAATAAGTAAACTTTGAAAAATCATATCTTTTAAACCGTAAGTCCTTTTTAATCGTCGTTTTGGATGTTATTCTTTAAATTAGATAATCTACTTTATGAAAATGAGAAAATAATAATTATTTGGTTTTAAATTGGAAAGTGTTGGTTTTCTGGTGTTGTAGTTGTTTGTACCTCGTGTACGTGACATATGAAATTAGTATGTTGTAGTACCATTGTATTGGGTACATGTTGATGCTTGTATATTATATTTCGGTGATTAGTTCATGATGGTTGTTGATATCATGTTACGTGTTTGATGTGCATGTTTATGCCGTTTGATGATTTTCATAATAATTGATGGTTATTATGTGTTGGTGTGGATGATAGCTTTACTGGTTGATGAGTAAATGCTTGCATGTTTATGCTATTGGTGATATTCATGATTGTTGTTGATATCATGTGTTGTTGAATGTTGCATGTTGTTGATGTACATGCATATACATTTGGTGGTAGCTAATTCCCATTGTATGGAATTAGTGAGTTGTCCAATATCCGTTGCCGAGTTGGAATGGGCGGTGAGGTTTTATCTATGTCCAAGTTGGAATGGAATAGATGTTAATGTTGTGTTCGAATTGGAATGGAACAGTATGTGAATTTAGTTCATTGTCGGTACCACGTGCATAGCGTCTTGCATCGCATTTTTGTATGGATTATAACAGGATAGGATGGTTTCCAGTGTTATAATCTTGATTGTTATGTGTGATGTGTGTTTATGACTTGAATTGGTGAAAAATTGATTAATTTGATTATGCTAAAAAGGGTGGAATAATAACTTATGAAATTCTGTTGTTTTGATGAATTTATAATGCATTTTAATTATGATGAAGTCTCACCCTTACTTTTATGATTTCAGATTGAAGATTTAGTGGCTTAGGAGTTGGTGAGGATGGCTCGTAGAGCTATGCTTTTATTTTATTCGTGTGTCGGTGTCATGCTCTGGTCTTGTAACACTGGGGAATGTTTGGTTTAGAGTTATAATTAAACTCTGTTGATTTATTTAAGATTATTTTTGGATAAATGTTTTATGAACTAAGGCGTTGACCTTGAAGTTTTGTTGGTTTTAATTTATCCAAGTTTTGAGAATAATTCCACTCTGTAGAACATGTTTCTTTCATGATTGTTTTAATTATGTTCTTCAGTAAAGCATGGCAGTATATGGAATTTTATTATAATGAATTGTGATGCCCTTTTACACATGTTAAACTCTGAATTTATTATATAATTGTGGGGTATTTTAGAAGGGTGTTACATCCTAGATTCAACTTAAAGAAGAAAGGGATACCTTCGAAGCTTAATGTCATGCAAGCAAGAAAAAGGTATTAGAGTTGACGAAGAAACTTCACGAGGAGCGAAGCATCAATACCTACTTCAACACAACGAGGAAGGGTCCATGGGAAACCTAAGCTCTAGGAATTTTCTTTTATTTGTTTAAACTTGCATTTTCACTTTATAAAAAGTAAACTAATAAAAAGTTTGTTTGTGCTTGCTTAACAAATTTAAATTCCTAAGGTCCTTGAAAACATTGCATTGCATAACATCGCATATTATGGCATAACATTTCATAACAGGTACATTGAAGACCGGTTTTCTTATTCTCTCGCTGTTTATTTCAGCCAAAATGGCTCTTGAATAGACTGTCAAAGATCTCCAGGCTCAGAACACCGAATTTCAGGAGATGTTTGCCAATTTGGCCCAAGGCCAGAAAGATCTGAAGAAGCTCATCACCAGAAAGAATAAGACCATTGGTATTCTCAACATGGGAAGAAATCACAAATGACCAGTCAAGGTGATCAGACAGCTCGAATTCTCAGACAAGAGCGGCGAAACTGAAGGAAGTATCAAAAACAATAAAGGAAGCCATCATGAGTCTGAAAACAGAGAAGAAAACTATATGAGTGAGCAGTATCCTGATGACGAAAAATACAAGCAACTTGAAGACCGTCTGAATGCTGTGGAAAATTTGAAAATGTCAGAGCTTAAATTTGATGATCTGAGTCTTGTTCCTAGTGTGGTAATTCACCGCAAGTTCAAAGTTCCTACCTTTGCCAAGTATAATGGCATCTCTTGCTTGAAGCTGCATCTGAAGTCCTATGTTCAGAAGATCCATCCTCACACTGAAGACAAAAAATTGTGGATCCATTTCTTTTAGGAGAGTTTATCCGGAACTCAGTTGGAGTGGTATTAGCAACTAGAGAGTACCCACATTCATACTTGGAATGACATAGAAGATGTTTTCTATAAGCAGTATCAGTACAATGCTGAATTGGCACCTACCCACATACAACTACAGAGCATGTCTACGGGTCGTGACGAGAAGTTCAAAGAGTATGCCCAAAAATGGAGAGATTTAGTAGGCAGAGTTTAACCATCCTTATCTAATAGGGAATTGATTGATATGTTCATGGGAACGCTGACAGGCCTATTCTTCAATCATTTGATCGAGAACTCTTCAGCTGGATTCACCGAGCTGATACTAACAGGAGAACGTATTGAAGTAGGAATCAAGAGCGGAAAAATACAAGTAGAGTCATCTTCAAACACTGTGAAAAGGCCTTTTGGTGGTAAGAAAGAAGTCAATGTTGTGTACGGTCAGAATAGTCATGACATAACTAATCGCACTCAATCGGTGGGGGCAGTCCTGATCTCCAATCCCATGCCAGCTCAACCTGAACAAAACAACGTGTGTAGCTAGAATGTGCCAAGAAGACAATTTACAAAGTTTAACATGTCATTATCTCAAGCACTACAACACATGTTGAAAGCAGAGCTCATTACTTTGAGGGATCCTCCTCAACACGTCAACACTTCCTCTCCAAAGTATAATCCTAATGCAAGGTGTGCATACCTGAAACACCCGGCCAAAAAATCAAAGGATATAACTATATATCAATGAAGTCGCCATCGAACGTTTTTTATCCCGCCAAGAGGGAAAGGTAAACATTGAATAAACCTAAAACGGAGAAATCACGGTCTTGCAACCGAGAGATCGGGTAAGGAAGTCTGTTACGCGAGGGGAAGGGATTAGCACCCCACACGTCCGTAGTACTCTACAGTATCCGCTTTTACTTTCTATCTAATGGGTGTAAAGTTCTAACTATATCTATATATGGTATAATTTATGCAAAAGGAAAAGAAGAATAAAGAAATAAAAGAAAATAATAAAAGAAAGAAAACATGGGGAAAAGAAGGAAATATTTACAAAGGTTGCTCGATCTAGCCCCGCGACAGGATGCCTACGTATTCCCTCGTGCAAAGGGAAAGTCAGAACGCCGTAGTTTGGCTCACTTGTTTTGGTTGGTTTGTATTTTTTAGATTAGCAAACGAAGCAGCAAACGATGATGAAACACCTCCATGATGACGAAACATCATCAACATACGGGATGATGAAACATCATCAACATACGGGATGACGAAACATCAGAGGATGAGATAACGAAACATCAGCAGCAGGATGATGACGCGTCAAAAGATGAGATGACGAAACATCAGCAAGACGAAGAAGCATCAGCAGCAAACAGGACAACAAAACATCCTAGAACTAATTGGTTGGTATCTTTTATTTCGGAAAAAGTTTCAGATTATTAGAGTGTTTTAATGCACTTGACAAAACAAAATTTTAGTTTTAAGGATGCAAAAGGATAAAGGTAAAATAGCTAGGGGAAACTAACTTATTTCTAATTCTAATGCTATCATACAAAATTGATCCTAAGTTATGGATATAAACAAGGGGAGGGATCTACCTAAAGTTATCATGCACGGATGCCTAACTCAATGTCTAAACTCGATAACTAACCTAATCGAGAAAACCTAAGGGGAATCTATAAAATCCATCATCTTGGTTAGAAAACCAAGTGAGAAGGGGGGGTAGAATCAGGTAAAGTGCTTTGGCAAAATCACACAAACCAAGCACTAACAAGTGCTAAAAAAGAGAAAGGAAGAAGAAGAAGATGTAGTGGAATCAAGTGAATGGGGTTCATACAAAGTGTCAAGTGAAGTGAGGTCAGTAGACACAACATTCATTTACAAAGTTTATGTAAACCTTTAAAAAAATATCAAACATCATTATAAACATACACATACAAGGTTAATTCACAAACTAGGTTGAAACTAGTCCTAAAAGCAGACGAAGAGCTAATTGTGCGGAGCGTTGGGCTTAGATGAAGTTAATGGACAATTAAAGAATAAAATGACACAAAATTCAGTAGCTAAACATGTTAATGTTTTATTTACATCACACAAATAAATCATAAAGATTCATGAACCAAAATCCACCAAAAAGTGCATAAACATGCAACAATCGCGTGTAGTGAAGTGAATCTAAGTGGGTGAGACTTATAATATGCAAAGAACGTGTCGAGATGAAGTGATTACAGTACCAATATCATATTAAATAATTAATAACCAAATCATAAAGAAAATGTCACAAAGATGCAATTACAACATTGGTGCGAAAACTAGTTGAAATTCTTAACCTAGGAAGTGTTTATGAGTTAAAAGAAGCCATGGAAAGGAAAAGATGAAAAGAGATGGACCAAGATATATCAAGATACACAAGTTACAGTATCAAACACATTATTTCATCAATAATATCATCCAAACATGCATTCAAAGGATTCACGAATAAAACACTTAAGAAGGATGCATTCGATTCATACAAGTGCGGGCAAGCATGTGTGTGCTTGCGCATACTTGTGCTAAGTGTCGCATGATGGTGGGATCAGAAGCAACACATAATGAAGAACTATACAAGCTATATACTATCAAGTCATAAGATGTTCCAAATTGCACATATACAACATCAACACAAAAACTAGTTAAAGGCTTGACCTTGGAAGCAACTAGGGATTGAAGGAAGCATGGTTAATGCGTGAAGGAAAAGGAATGAACCTCATAGAATAAGAAGACATGGAAGGCAGTATCTAGAACATAAACATGAGTGATAAGAACATAAACATTAGTGATAAGAACATAAACATGATGTTCACACAAACACAAAACAATTATCATACATCACAATCATTCGTGGTACAAAGGTTAGCAATGGAAAAGATCGATTCTAAACCCCTAGAGTTCAATTTAAGTAAACATACAAGTTAGTGAGCCAAAGATGGTGAAGAGGCAAGGTGGAAAAATTTAATGGGACACACAAGGTCAGTAGCTTAAGACATAAGTAAACTATAAACAAATTCATTTCAAATGAGGTAAAGATCTTACATACAAAAGCGCATCAAATTAGGGTTTGAAAATCTCTAAACTAGTTAAACATGGCATTTGAGAAAGATTGGACAAAATAGTTTTAATTAGAAAATTAAAACCATGTGTGACTTGTGTCATAAGTTTTACTCAAGATATGATTCATGAGCAACCAAATGTAGAAGGTAAAACTTCCATACACAAACAAATCACCTATTTGATGAACAAAATCATCTAAAGTAAATACCACCTATCTTAGATCAAATGACATTGATTAAGATTATGTGGGAAGGGAATGATGTCTTGTATGTCATAGGGTGATGATATAACCCTCACAAGATGCTTGTTATGAGCTCAAAGTAATGTTGATTGAAGCAACATACCTCAAACATCATGAATCTATAATCCCTTAAGGTATTGTCAATCTAAAGATTAGAAAAGAAGGAGAATTTAGCTCTTTTAGGTCATCATGATGATCTTACAATTGAATGCAAGTCAATGAATCAAAGAGCATAGAATTAGTGATCACATAATGTACAAAGTCAAAAGTAAAAACTAAGAATTCAATTAGAATTGGATCACTAATGTCATGAAAGATTCACATGATACAAATGTTTCAACCATAGATAAAGGTGATGACATCTTAGCAACTATACTACCATGGGTTGTGAAAGTTAGGGAACTTAAATGAATCAATCAAACTGGAATCAAATCCCTAAACATGCCACGAGGATAAGATAAATAAATGAGAAGTAAACTCCCAAAAGATTGCATGAATGCATTCCTCATATCTCACAATCCATGCAAAACAACCCAAGATGAAACATCTCCTAATTAAAGGATCAAGATGATCCAATAAGGTCAACTGTCTCTCAAGTATTTAGAAGACTATCCTTGAGGTTATCATACCCCTAAGCATCAATTAGAAACACAAATTGTACAAGAACATGTTTAAGAATCAAAGCATCAACAAATTATGGTTTTGGAGGTCATACAAACTTTATTCTCAAGGTAGAAACCAAATGATCAACATGTAATTTCCAATAATTAAAAACATGTTTACATATCCATAGAGCATTCAAATGATCATCACATACCCAAAGATTGACCTTAAATTATGTCCATAAGCTTCAAATTGAAGCTAGACTCAATTACACTAGGCCAAAGGACATGTTCACTTTGGAAATTCCATAAAAATAGAAAAATGGGATATAAACTCTAAGAAAAAATGAATTAATGAGCTCAAATCCCTTACAAGTCAGAGACATATCCTTGATCAATTCAAAAGTCCATGGAAGGGTCAAAATAAAAATCACAAAAAAGTAATACTAGTTCAAAACCAAACACATATGACCAACAAGAAAAACTTGTATAAAATACAAAAACCAGAAATAAAAATCTACAAAAACTGTAAACAGTAGTCTAACATCCCAAATAAGAACAAAACTATTTTTGTTATTTTTTATTTCCAAGGAAAAATGATGAAAATAATAAAAATGCAAAGTGTGGAATACAAATCAAATATTTAATGCAAAAATTCATTTAATTATGCAAAAATGACAAAATTATGAAATAAAAATCATAATTGCATGATGCATAATTTGAATGGTCTAAAATATTTTTTATGCATTTTTTATATGAAGAAAAGTATTTTTAATAATTTAATTATGCATGAAATGCAATATAATGCATGAAATTATTTAATTGTGCAAAAAATGCCAAAATTATGAAATAAAAATCAGAATTGCATGATGCATGATTTGAATGGTCTAAAATATTTTTTATGCATTTTTTATATGAATAAGAATATTTTAAACAATTTAATTATGCATGAAATGCAATATAATGCATCAAATTATTTAATTATGCAAAAGTAACAATATTATAAAATAAAAATCAGAAACTCAAAGTTAACCTCCTAGAGGATCCAGAATATTTTTTATGGAATTTTTCATCATGGGAAAGTATTTTTCATGAATTTTTCAATTAAAACATAACCAATTAATGGTAAAAAAAATTATTTAATTAGTCAAAACATTTTTAAAATTTTAGAAAAAATTCCATAAAATATTAGAGGTCAACATGAGTCTATGACATTTTTTTATATAATTTTTGGATTAATTTTGGATGAAAAATAAAATGGTTAAAGATGCTAATTATAAAATAAATTAAATGAAAATAAATTAAAAAAAAGAAACCAGCGAATCAGATGATGCCGCGCATCATCTTCAACCTCTAGCCAAAGACCTAAACACGTGAATCAATCAGCGCCATGCACCTGACTTCTAATCCCTATAACTCCCTCATTTCTTAACTAAATCAAACGATTCAAGGCTCTAATTGAATATCACATGGCAAGCTACCACACACAACTTGTAGAATTCAAAATAGTTAGTCATGCATCAAGAAATCAGAGTGAGAAAATTGAGAAAATCATCAAAATCCGGATTTACAGAACATCATGTTATGCAACACACTTCAAAAATAGATGCAAATATACATCAAACCTATTGTTTGGCCAGCTAACCACGCATATATAATCTTTTATTCATCAATGGTGTAACACGGTGAACTGACTTTGTAGGTTTTTGTATCGCAAATGTGCGGATAGCAAGAGTCGCCACCGACTTTTATTTTTATCCAATTAAGGAAAGGTAAAAAGTACAGAAAAAGACCTTCGTTAGATTCTGAGTAAGGGAGAAGGTTATGAAAAGGGAAGGTATTAGCACCCCTTTTCATCCGTAGTTATCTACGGGCTCTTAGTTGCTCTTTAGATCACTTTAAAATTGTGCTTTCTGTGTGTTTGAAAATGTTTTGAAAAAGGCATTTCGCTTTGGCTTTGTAATGATTCATGTAGGAATGTATACAAAGTGTTCGGAAATGTTTTATTTTGAAAAGAGTTTGAACTTTGACAAAAAGTGTGAGGTGTGAAAAGTATTTGATAGAGCAAGCAACTAAAAGTCTTATTACCTACTCAGAATTGGTCGTTTTCATATTGTTTTACTTTCCTTTAGAATAGCGCTATCCATACCATTAGTTGGTAGGTAACTCTATTTGTTGGATGTAAGAGGGACATTCGAAGGGACGTCGGATGGTCATAGAAAGCAACTTGTAGGAAGTATCCTAGCACATTCGAAGGGACTATCATCATTTTTCGTAGGCGACAATCGAGGGTCAAGATCATGTATTCGGAGGCGACATCGTGGGTCTATGATCTTTGTATCCAAGGGACTATGATGATTTGTTTTGAAGGCAACAGTGCTAGAATACCTCTACGTTCGAGGAACATGACCATTTTGAATTCGCAAAGGCAACGAGAGAGAATTACCCTAAGGGGTGCATGTGTGAAAAGAGTGTGTTGATTTCAGATATTTTATCTTGAAAATTAGTGGGCTATTGTTCAATTTTAGTCTTGCCATTCACGCCTAATTACTAGCAGTTTATAGGGTGCGGAAATTTAAAATGCGGAAAGGTAAAGTGCGGAAAGATAAATGTCCTACGCTATTACATGGCTTTGGGGCAGATACATAATTTAAACTTGCGGAAAATAAAAACCTAATTTAAACTATTACATCCCATGAGCAGTTACATTATTGAAAAGAAAGAAACGATAAAGAAAAATCGTCCGAAGCGGGATAACCTGTAAAAAAGATGAGAAATCGGAAAATACGAGAGAAATCGATTAAGAGAAAAATGTTAGTAAAATGCAAATTTTTAAATGAGAAAAATATGACATGCTGGAAATAACATAAATATGCTAAAATAATTTTTGGGATTTTTTTAGATGCATTTTAATAATTAAAAACTAATTAAAATTGATTTAAACGCTAAATTATGAATAAAAATAAATATGCATGCAAAACAATATTTTTTAATTTTATAAATTAAATAAGTATTTTCTGAAAATAAATGCAAAAGGAAAAAATATTTTGATGATTTTTAATGCATGAAATAAAATATTGAAAAGAATTAAAATAGATACAAAATATTGAAATAAATAAGAAAATATGGAAAATAGTAAAAAATGTGAAGTTTGTAAAAAGGATGCAAAACCGGTGCCAGTGAGGATCGAACTCAGGTCATGGGGGAGTATCCTTGCACAGGAAGAGATTTTACCACTACGCCATCTGTCACTTGTTGTCATGGATTGCAAACGTGAGATCATGAGTGCACACGCGTCGTCGTTTGGAGAAGTCAAGGCCCAGTCAGCTGGTGGGTCCAGGTTGAATGAGAGAGCGAATCAGAACGCGCAAAGCCGCCACGCATGCCTCTCGCCGGGGTCCAATGGTCAACGACGCCGGAGCCCTAGCTCCGGTCGTCTTCTCCGGCCAAGAAAAATCTCAACCTGCAAAAATAGCAAAAATAAAAAGCACAGGGATACCCTACCCCCCTAAATCGACCATGGCGAACACGATGGTGGTGTTGGTTTCGATTGAAAGTGCCTGCAAGACCCGGTTCGGACGAAACAGTTCTAAAATGCCCTAGCAATGGTGATTTATATGTCCTGTGACACCCCGAAAATAATTCGGTAATTAAATAATTACGATTTTTAATTATTAATTTAATTGAGAATGTAATTTATTAATATATTGAATTATTGAGATTAAATATGGATTTATTGGAAGTATGTTGAGTAAAGTGGGGTGTGAGGAGTAAAAGACTCTACTCACATTAATTGATTTATTTTAATTATGTTAAAAAGGAATAAAAGGAATTTAATAAGGAAAGGAGTCATTTTTGGAGAAAACAAGATACGTGAAGTGAGAAGAGGAGAAAAGAAGGAAGAAGACCTAGAAGCGTCAGAATTCGAAGAACCCACAAGGTAAGGGTGATTTCGATTGATTATTGCTTATTATAGGTTTTGATTTTGATACTATAGATCAAAGTATGTTAAGAAACCTTAGTTTGGGAATTTCTAGGTTTCCATGGATGTATACTTAATTGTGTCAGATGGTGTCAGATTGTGTCAGATTGTGTCTGTCTGTGTCAGAATAGGTATTGAAAACAATTAGAGTGTCAGTAGATGAAAAGAAATGATGGAAACATGTTGTTTGATGTGATAATGATGCCAATAGGATGTGGTTTAGTGTTTTCCATGTTGGGATTCGTATGGACAAGTTGTGTTTGATTGAGAATGAAGGAATGCTGTCAAAAGTGCAGGAAATGGCTTTTTAACACGTGGGAACCGGTTCCAGTGGGAGGAACCGGTTCCACATTGAAAATTTTACGGAAAATGTACTCGGGAACCGGTTCTGTATGGGTAGGAACCGGTTCCCATACAATTTTCGTAAACGTGGAACTTTCGAACCGGTTCCGTATATGTAGGAACCGGTTCCACTTCTAATTTTGAAAATGTCAAACTTTGAAAATTCATAACTTTCAAACCGTAAGTCTTTTTGAGCGCCGTTTTGGACGTTATTTTCTAAATTTAATGCTCTATTTTATGAAATGAAAATATTTTCCAAAACTTGAAATTATTTTGAAAATGAGCCGATTCGAGATAGGTGACTTTTGACTAACGATATTGAATTGTATGTAGCGAGATCTGTATTCTTTGGATGTATTGGTATTGTGTGGATGTAATAGCATGTTTATACTGATGTTAGATGTATGCATGATTGGTTGATATATCATGTTGATTGGGTTGCATGTTTATGCTGATGTTAGATGTATGCATGATTGGTTGATATATCATGTTGATTGGGTTGCATGTTTATGCTGATGTTAGATGTATGCATGATTGGTTGAGATATCATGTTGATTGGGTTGCATGTTTATGCTGATGTTAGATGTATGCATGATTGGTTGAGATATCATGTGGATTGTTGTGATTCAGTTATGTTAAATGAATGTATACATAGACTGATTGATGTTGCATGCTAGTGATGTGCGTGCATTTGCATTGTTTGGTGAAGTTAATTCCCATTGTGCGGAATTTGACTTGGATTGCCGATAACCGATACCTGACTGAGGATGGGTGGTTAGGCTGGATTCGTGTCCGGGTGGTTATGGACGAATCGATGGAACTGTATCCGGTTGATGATGGATCAGTGTTGGGTGACTTGGTCACGTGTCGGTACCGCATGCATTGAGTCTGCATTGTATTTGGATGAAGTGGTAACATGTTAGGATGTCTTCCAGTGTTACTCTTCTTTGATTGATATGATTATGCATGATGAATGTGGTTGTGTGTGTGAATCTGAATTTATGCCAAGTGGGTGAAGTAATATGCTTGTGATATATTATTGATTGAAAGACTTATAATATGTTTTAATTATGAGAAGTCTCACCCTTACTTTACCATTTCAGATTAAGGTTAGCAGTTGAAGAGTCGGTGAGGATGGCTCTAGAGCTTATCGTTAGTCCGCGTGTCAGTGTCATGCTCTGATTAGATTGTAACACTGGGGAACGTTAGATGAGGAATTAGACATTGGTTTATTGTTTAATTAAAATTTTGTTGGGAATACAATGATTAAATTATTCCGTTTTGGTGATGATATTTTCCGCTGTGTAAGACATGGTCTTAATTTGACTGAATTATTGAAGATGTTGATCCTCAGTGTAGCATGGCTACTGTTTGAATGAAGGTTATTTTATTTATTAATTGTGACATCCCTCATTATACTGTGTTAACTCTGATTAAAGCTGAATTAGATATTAAATCAATTGATATATATTCGGGGTATTTAGATGGGGTGTTACAATAGTGGTATCAGAGCATAGTCGGTCGTTGTGACCAGTGTCTTAATGTCATTATTCCTTTTGTATACGACATGTGTGTGAAACAACTGTCGGTGCTTGTGTTTTCTAACTACGGATTGCGGAGTGGCTTAGAAGCAAGTGGGGGAGAAACTTTACTTCTCCGAGATATTCTGGTGTGAAGAGTTGGATCGATGTGTTATTGGTTACATGAGTGCAGATGTTGTTAGACAGTGTAATTTCCCGAATTCGGAGGGATTACGAATTCAAGAAATTCAGTATAACGGTCAGATCAAGTTCTCTTAAGGGGTAACAATTAAGTACTTGTGTTGTTCGTACCACTAAGAGTGGAGGACGATGGTATGGTTAATGGTGTCCCAGTGAGGTGTGAGTTCTAATGTTCCCCTGGGAATAATAGCGACTCATCATTGAGCAAGATGTTGGATTAGCTTGAGGTCATCCTTGGGTTGAATGTTTGAAGTTAAACCAAGTGATTATGAATCATTTTGATGAGTCGATGCATATTCTTGGCCTAGAAGATATTTGGTAATTAAGAAGGATGACTCTGAGAAGATGAAGCTGGTGTGGTTGGAATGTTGCAACACTTCCGGTTGATTGTGGAGCTGTCTGTGTGAGTTACCTTTTTGTGTTCTTGAAAAGATTAATTGTGTCAGTGTCAATGGTTGATATAAAGTATGCAATGGTGTGAATTAATTATTGGAGTTGTAACTTGACGCAATTAGTCATGGGGAATGATGTGTGTTGCGGTATGTTGAAGTTAGGATCTCAAATTTTGTAGAAAACTTGTAAAAATTCATAACTTGAGTTTTGGATGTCGATTTGAGTTCATTTGAGCGTTGGAAAGATAATGTGATGAACTTTGTTTTAAAATGGTCCCAAAGACAGAAGTAATTTGTTTATCATGTAGTGATGTTTGAGGAGAATCGGAGTTGTTGTTGATGTCGTTCTTGGTACAAAACTTGTTTCTATGACACCATACAAGATGTCAACTTTTGAGTTAGGAAAATTGAAGGAGCTATTGGAAGATACGCAGAGAAATAGATTCGTAAAACCAAGTGTATTGTTTGGGGAGCTCTAATTTCCTTAGTCAAGGAGAAAGAAAGTAGCACGAATTGCGTGTGGATTTATGATAACTGATTTAAGTGGTGATTGAGACTAAATATCTATTTCAAATTATTGGTGATTTGATGGATCAATGGGTTGGAAAGTATGTCTTCAGTACAGTCGAATTGAGGTTAACTTACCTTCGTGGTCCAATGGTCAACGACGCCGGAGCCCTAGCTCCGGTCGTCTTCTCCGGCCAAGCAAAATCTCAACCTGCAAAAATAGAAAAAATAAAAAGCACAGGGATACCCTACCCCCCTAAATCGACCATGGCGAACACGATGGTGGTGTTGGTTTCGATTGAAAGTGCCTGCAAGACCCGGTTCGGACGAAACAGTTCTAAAATGCCCTAGCAATGGTGATTTATATTTCCTACGTCTAAACTTGCATGAAAGGCATCATTCATGGCCTATAAGGTATCCTGAATCCAAACAAACAAACAAGAACGATTAATAATGCATGCTTAAAGAAATTCGAATTTCCAAAAAATACCAAATCGGAGCAAGTCCTTGAGCATGATCTGGGCAGCCTGGGCTTGATGTAAGGATTGCTTTGGACTCCTGGGATGTCAAGGAGCAAGATTGGATGGCTGGATTGGACTGAAACTTGCTGCAATTTGGAATTCGATTTTTCCAACTTTTGAGAAAATTTTTGGCAAAGGGCTGTGCTTTGAGCTAGGGTTTCGTGTCTTTGTCTTGTGTACTTGCTCTCAAATGAAGCATTTTTTGGACATCCTTGTGAGACATGAAGTTGTAGAGAATTGAATTTCCTTCAAAACAAGAGGTGGTGGAAAAATTTCTGATAAAGTATGAAGAAGTTATGATCAGTCAAAGTTTGGTTGACTTTTCACCTAGAAACCCTAATTTAGAAAGTTTGACTTTTGAGCAAATCTTGAGTTTTCTTGATGAATCATGATCAACCCTTGATCAAATGATGAATGTAACTTCAAAATGAGGATGTTGACCAAAAATTATGAAGTTTGACTGTATGTTGACCACAGTTGACTTTTTGTCCAATACAACTGATTTTCAACCATCTGAGCAATTGTCTGAGGAAATTTGACTTGTGAGGCCTGAAACTTGACATGGAGAATCTTTGAAGCATATGAGGAGGCATGATGACCATTGGAAATGTTGGAAGTCCATCTTGACCTGAGAATATCAAACCCTAGTTTGGGTTGATTGTCTAGGAGGGAGTTTGTCGATCAACTCGAGGAATCCTTGAGTATGGATGTATGAAATATCTTGAGAAGATGGAGGGCAAATTTTGGGGTATGACTGCCCTGTTCAATCTTCTTGTCTTTGGAAGGTTAGATTGACACGCCTGTCTTTCGTGACCGGAGGTAGAAGATGATTGAACACTCAGTCAATGAAAATTTGCACTCGCTGTTGGCTGACGATGCGGGAATGGGCTTATAGATGCCATTTGGAGAAGTTGGAAATTTTGTTGGGGAATGAGTCGTACGCTAGACTCGAGGTTGCTGACATGAGAATTGACGGTGATGGGCTTAAGATGCCATCTGGAAGGGTCGATGCTGGGGAGTAAGCCGTACGCTAGGCTCAGACGTTCGGGAGCACGGAGATGGGCTTAAGATGCCATCCAGAAGGAGTTGTATGTTAGACTTTGTGCTCATCTTTGAATGAAGTTATTGGTTTGTATTGATTTTTAACCAAATATGCAGCATTCCAAAAGGGTGAAATGTTGACAAGTAGTCGGAGATGGGCTTAAGATGCCATCCAGGGAAACTGAGTCGTACGCCAGACTCTGTAGTTGCTGTTGATAATAAGAGAGGGTTAGAATAGATCTTCGTGCTGATTACTCTGAGGGGATAGTAATTTGGCAAAGTGTGGATATCGTCCCTGTTGTGCATCGGGTATTGATCCACTGCCTGTTATCGGAGGATAACTTGTGATCGTTCGGATAGGGTTTCCCGTCTGGCTTCGGGTATTAATCCTGGATTCGTTGTCGGAGGACAACGAGGGCGGTCGTTTAGATAGTTTTCCCGTCGAGATTCGGGGCTTTATCCTGGACCAGCTGTCGGAGGACAACTAGGGGCGGTCTTTCAGATAGTTTTCCCGTCGAGATTCGGGGCTTAATCCTGGACCTGTTTGCGTCAGAAGTGATTTCCACCTGTTTTGGAGAAAACAAGAGAAACTTTGATAGAATATTTGTTAGTCTTATGCAAAGTATGATGTATGACAATGTATATGAATGACATATGCATGAATTATGACTTTATGAGTAATGTATGAATGATAGATGTTGTGGTATTTCAAAACATATCCATCTTGAAGAAGATGCGGATGTTATGCTTAGAGATTTCTGACTTCTGTTTGGGGATGGAGATCCTGAGAAGAAAGGAAACTTTGATTCCTCCGGTGCACTATCTGACCAAGTCTTGGGCCTAGATACCGTTGAGGAAGGTAGAGATTGAGAAACTCGTTGTTGGAGATCTCATACATAGACCCTGCTGGGGAGAGTCTGGGAGGAAATCTGTTGGGGATCTTGTATGTAGATCCTGCTGGGAAAAATTAGGAGGCGCTCTACTGGGGATTTTGAGTGTAGATCTCGCTGGAGAGAATTTGATGGTTGCTGGGAGATCGGGTTGGGGCCCGTTGGAATCTCTGACTAGGGAATAGAAGATGTAGATTTTCTCCGGTGCACTATCTGACCAAGTCTCAAGTCTGGATACCACTGCTGGAGAAAAGGGGAATTGTTGAGAGATATTCTGCTGATGATAAATACCTCGGCTGAGGATGAAGTGTTACTGCTTAGAGACTGATGTAACATTGCTCAGTTGAGTGGAATCACTGTTCGGGGGCTAACGTATACTCCGCTGGGGAAGGTTTGTTGTGAGTGACACTGCTGCGGAGATTATGTTCTGCGGGGGAATGTTTTTGGTGACCTTTGTTGTCATCTCAATTCCTGGAGCCTGTAGTAATTACTTTTGTATGCTCACTTTTCGCGTGTTTGTGAACAGATTCTTATTGTCAAATGCATATAATCATTCAAAGAAAACGTTGGACTTTATGTAAACAACAACAGTGAAAGTTGTAAAGAGAAAGAACTCGTATTTATTTGAAATGTGGCGTATGGCCAAGTAGTCTGTACACGAGAAAAGTAAAAAGCTATGCGGAAACAATCTCGTTAAGTTCCAACTATGCTAGTACTCATATATTTCAACTATCTCATCTTCTTGATGTCAGTAGAAGGTGAGTGAATTGATCTTCGCCATTTGAATCTTGAATGCTGATAGTAGTCTGAAAGTAGGTGATCTGGATGAGACATAGTCGTACGCTTAAATCCCTAACTTTTGCCTAGACCGCCCTCTCGGGTTTTCACCTGGGATAACCTTTTTGCCCAAGCCTTTTCAGGTTTTCGACTTGCCGGGTGTACATGTTTTGTATATATCCTTAACTTTTGCCCGAACCCTTTTGGTTCGCCAGGATGCCCTTATTTTTGCCTAGGTCAGTCGACCTAGCGGGTCTCTTCAGGCGTAGTATTTTTTGACTATGTCTGCGTTCACAGGGTGTGGGAAGTCTTCACCATCCATGGTGCTAAGTATCATAGCTCCACCGGAAAATCATCTTGACTACAAACGGTCCCTCGTAGGTGGGAGTCCATTTGCCCCTGGGATCACCTTGTGGAAGAATGATGCGCTTGACTACTAGATCACCGACTTGGTAGACTCGGTGCTTGACCTTCTTGTTAAATTCTCTGATCATTCGCTTCTGATAGATCTGTCCATGGCAAATGGACGCGAGTCGTTTCTCATCAATCAAGTTAATCGATCAAGGCGAGTCGGACCCAATCTTCGCTAACTCCGCGTCTGGAGGACTCGTTGAGGGTATCTGAACCTCGATTGGTAGGACTGCTTCCATACCGTACACAAGAGAGAAGGGAGTTGCCCCTGTGGATGTTCGTACTGTAGTGCGATAACCATGAAGAGAAAATGGTAACATCTCATGCCAATCCTTGTAAGTCACTGTCATGTTCTGTATAATCTTCTTAATGTTCTTGTTGGCGGCTTCCACTGCGCCATTCATCTTAAGCCGATAAGGAGAAGAATTATGATGTTTGATCTTGAACTGCGTGCAGAGTTCGGTGATCATCTTGTTGTTGAGATTGGAACCGTTATCTGTGATAATACTTTCGGGAGTGCCATATCGACAAATAAGATTATGCTTGATGAATCGAGCCACAACATTCTTGGTAACAGATGCAAACGAGGCTGCTTCTACCCACTTGGTAAAGTAATCAATTGCCACAAGGATGAAACGATGTCCATTGGAAGCTATGGGCTTTATTTCTCCGATCATGTCAATGCCCCACATTGCAAAAGGCCAAGGAGCTGTTAGAACATTCAGAGGTACTGGAGGTACGTGCACTTTGTCTGCATAAATCTGGCATTTGTGACAAGATCGAGCATAGCGGTGACAATCAGCTTCCATGGTGGACCAATAGTAACCTGTTCTCAGAATCTTCTTAGTCATCGTATGCCCACTGGAGTGAGTACCAAATGCGCCTTCGTGTAATTCTTCCATGATACGTACTGCTGTCTTCTGGTCTACACAGCGGAGTAAGCACAAATCGTGGTTGCGCTTGTATAAGATGTCGTTGCTGAGGAAGAATTTGGATGCAAATCTTCTCATGAACTTCTTATCATTGATGATGCCCTCGGATATTCCCGAGTCTCAAGATACCTTTTCACGTCATAGTACCAAGGTTTCTCTTCTGTATCAAGCTCATAACAATATGCTGGTTCGTCAAACTTCTCAATGATGATCTGGGGAGCCTCGTTGTCCCATCTGACCTTGAACATAGACGACATAGTAGCCAATGCGTCCTCCAACTGATTCTCTTCTCGTGGAATGTGATCAAAGTAATCTCTTCAAAGTAGGGATCAAGCTCGAACATGCTCTCGTCTGAATGAGATTAGGATGTTTCGTCCCACTCGCCTTAATCGACCGATCACTAAAGTGAGTCTCCATACACTTGCAAGAACTTGATTCTTAAGTCAATAGCGACTTTAATACCCATGATGCACGCAGTATTCGCCATGTTGTTGGTGCAATGAAACATAATCTGGCGGTGAAAGGCGTGTGTCCAGGAGATGTAATGATGGCGCCAATGTCATTGCCAAGTGCGTTTGAGGCTCCATCAAAGACCATGGTCCATCGGGGTCCTTGTTCAGGTCCTTCGTCCGGGCATGGTTCTTCACAATTAGTGACTAGTAAAACATCTTCATCTCGAAATTGACGCATAGGCGATAGTCATCTACGGCTTGATGAGCCAAATGATCGGCTACTACACTTCCTTTGATTGCTTTCTGAGAAGTGTACTGGATGTCGTATTCGGTCAAGATTATTTGCCATCTTGCTATTCTTCCGGAGAGAGCTGGTTTCTCGAATATGTATTTTATTAGATCCATCTTAGAAATCAACAAGGTAGTGTGAGTCAACATATCTGTCTCTCGAAGCAGCCCAAAAAGCGTTGCAAGTTTTCTTTGTGAGTATCTTGTTTCACATCGGTAAACTTTTTTCTAAGGTAGTATATGGCATGCTCTTTTCGACCAGACTCGTCATGTTGCCCCAACACACACCCCCATTGAATTCTCTAGCACTATCAAGTACATGATAAGAGGTCTTCCTTCGGCAGGCGGCATCAGGATAGGAGGATTTTGTAGGTACTCCTTGATTTTGTCAAAAGCGATCTGGCAATCGTGCTCCATTCCACTACTTGATCTTTCTTTAGTAACTTGAAGATTGGCTCACAAGTAGCGCTAGATGTGCAATGAATCATCAATGTAGTTCAATCGCCCAAGAAACCTCGACTTCCTTCTCGGTGGGGGCGGCATCTCTTGAATGGCTTTAACCTTGGCGGGTCAACTTCAATACCTTTTCCACGACGACAAACCCTAGGAGTTTACGGATCGACTCCAAAGGTGCACTTGTTAGGATTAAGTCTCGATCACTTCCTCAACCTATCAAACAATTTACGTAGATGATCAAGATGTTCTTCTTGATCGTGATCGAGCTATCATGTCGTCGACGTAGACCTCTATCTCGTGATGAATCATTTCATGAAATAATGTCACCATAGCATAGATAAGTGCGTTCTTCACCGACGGCATAACCTTGTAGAGTGCCCTGTGTAACAAAAGTAGTCTTCTCCATGTCTTGGAGCCATTTTGATCGATTAACCGGAGAAACCATCCATGAAGGAGAAAACCTTATCTTGGCGGTGTTGTCAACGTAACATCAATATGGGAAGTGGAAAATCGTCTTTCGGACTTGCTTTATTCGGATCTCGTAATCCACACACATTCGTACTTTGCCATCCTTCTTAGGTACGGGTACCACATTTGCAACCCGTGGATAAAAATGTGACTAAGAAACCGCGTTGAACTGCTTCATAACTTTGATTTTCTCGACATCTCGGGACGATCGAAGAACCTTCATTTCGAGAAAACCTTCTTTTTCGGCAATCGTGTACCACAATATCAATGTCTAAACCCGCATGTCTTCGTATGACCAAGCAAAACCTCAATATAGTCTCGTAGCATCCGAACCAACCTTTCTTTAACATTGTTCTCAAGACCCGCTCCTATCTTGATCTCTTTTCATCTTCGTCACCCAAATTCACAACCTCAACTTGCTCTCGTGTGGCTGTATAACTCGCTCTTCTTGCTAGCAGTCGACAAGTTCTCCGGCACTTCACAATCTTCCTCACTTTCGCCTTGGCTTGGTAGATCGGATTATCAAGTCATATTTAGCAATAGCATATGTTATTAACGAGATTCGGAGTGATTCGCGTGTATCACGTGGGTGTGTGTAAGAACACATAGCTTTTTGAAGGGGTGATAAAGTAAAGAAAGAAAACAAACAATTGAATGCAAAAGTCCAACGAATTTATTGAATGAAAATACGCAAACGACAGATAATAACCCTCGCAAACGAGCCATGATGCCCCGGGCAAGGCACTAGGCTTTCAAAGTTTACTGTTCAAAACATAAAGAAATACGAAAAGCAAAACCAAACAAGAGCAATTACTCCTAACTAAAGGAGATTGGTATGACGTATTCAGTCTTCCAATTGCTGAGCCTATTGTCTGGAGTTGGGAAGATCCACTTGCTGATGTCAAGTCGTCGTTGTCTTCTATAGCATGGATTCCACTGGCGATGCGGAAAGGAAGTTGGCCGCACGTTCGCGTATCATCTTCGACCCTTGATGGTGAAGCCTAAACCAGTCTTGTCAGATTTGAAAGGAAGATCAGGGAGCTGACCCCAAATAGCACTACCACCTTCTTCAACGCACTGAGCATCCTTCACGAGGCCATCCTAGGTGGAACTTTTGTAACCGGGAGTGACGGAGAGTCAGGCATGACCCGGGATTGTTTCAAAAGCTTGACAGGAGTCTCAAAGAATTCACCTTCCATCTCAAGGTATCGGAATGATGTAGATGATGACCATATATTCTTCTTCACCACACCGTAACAACTTTCCCTTTCACCGGTACTTCAACTCGATGTAGGGTAGAGGTAAGCCCCATGTATCCAAGGCGTCCGAGTAGGCAAGAGTAGGTGGACGGATGTCCATGACAAAGAAAGTGGAGTCAAGGTCCGGGATCCGACTTTAGCAGGTGAGCTCTCCAAGCCTTCGCTTAGAACCATCAAAAGCTCTCACAATAATGTCACTGGTCTCGAACCAACCCTTCGACATCAAGCCGATCAAAAGCGGTCTTGGAAGGATATTGAGAGCGAACCGGTGTCCACCAAAACATGAGACAATGTGGTGCATTCAGAGATGTGCAAGGCTTTGTTGTGTTTCTTTCCAAATCGACATCGAGAAACCTAGGCCGTTGTTGGCAGCCAGGCTAGCAATACAAACTTCAAACGGTCAAGAGTAGTGTCTTGCACGTGAGCATTCTTGAAATTTCACCAAGGCGTTAGCATGAGCCTCGAGCACAAGAGCGAGCAAGCATGGAGATCTTGGATGGAGTCTGTCCCAACTGCTCCACAACATTGTAGTCACTCTTTTGATAATCTTGAATTTCCTCCATTTCTGTTTGGAGGTGTCTTGTAACTTCCTTTGGTACTTCGGTTGAGCGGGATGAGTCACCGGTTCTTTCCTCTAGCTTGGGAAAGGGTTGAATAGCTGGAATGCGATGGAGTCGCGGTGTCTTTGGAGGAGAGATCTCGAGAGAATACTCTTCCGGTTCGAGTCACCTTACTTGATCCGATGATGTTGTCAATGTCGAATGGTAGCTTCATGTAAGATCTTCAATGGTCAGAGGGTCTTGCTTGACGCCATGATAGTAAACATCAGCTCCATAATTCCAAGGAATAGCTTTGTCAGAGGAATACGGAACTGGCCTGGAAGATGTAATGATGAGAGGTGCCACTCTAGGCACAGGATCAGCAGAGGAAATCCTTATAGTGTTAACATCAGCATAGTCTTCTGGGAAATTGTCACCCCATCCGGTTGCTTTAACATCTTCAATAGGAATTTTGTAGCTTTCGGGAACAGTATACTTCACCATGTAATCGAACTTTCCACTTGGCTGCCCCAAGGTATCCCATGCAGTGTCAATCTTCAACTTAGACATTTCTTCACACAGCTTTTGCACAGGTGGTTTCAGAAATAGTATCTCACGGTTATTCATCATGCCCTGAACACGTCTTCTCAACCAAGCACAGCCATCAGGCGCAGATGGGCACCAACGACAATTCTCTGGGCATCTGGATTGACACCTGCAGCAAATTCCTCTTAACAGTCATCAAAGGAATGGTCAAGTCATCTATGTTGAAAACATAAGTATCCTCACCAACAGCATTGGAACTCTTGTCATGGTTGGGCATAGGCGCGTTGATCACATTCGGAGTCTCAACAGGAGGGTCAAACTCAATCTGCTTAGCTTCAATCATGTCTTGAATTTTGTTCTTGAGCCCATCGTTGTCGTGCCCGGGTTGGAGTAGTAAGCACACTTAGCATTAGGATTGTATCTCGGAGAGGAAGTGTTGACACCGAGGAGGATCCTTCAAAGTAATCACCGCTTTCAACATGTGTTGCAAGGCTTGCGACAATGGCATGTTGATCTTCGAATTCTTTGGTGGCGCGTTCTGTGCGTTGTCTGAGGTTGTCCGATGTAGGATTGGAGATCACAATTGCCCCCACAGATTGAGTGCGGTTGGTTTTGGCTCGGATTTTCTGACCATACACGGCATTAGCTTCTTTCTTAGCACCAAAAGATCTCTTCGCAGCATTTGAAGATGTCTCTACCTGAATCTTTCCGCTCTTGATACCGGTTCAATACGCCTTTGTCAATATCACTCGGTGAATCCGTGAAGAGTTTCCAATTATATGATTGAAAAATGGGCCTGTCAGTGTTCCCATAAACATATCAACCAACTCCCTATTGGACAAGGGTGGCTGAACTCTGCCTGCTAGATCTCTCCACTTCTGAGCATACTCCTTGAACTTCTCATCACGACCCATAGACATGCTTTGTAGTTGCATGCGAGTGGGTGTCAATTCAGCATTGTACTCATACTGTCTATAGAAAGCATCTGCCAGGTCACTCCAAGTACAGATACGGTCATTCTCTAGCTGATAATACCATTCCAATTGAGTTCCCGGACAAACTCTCTTGAAAATAATGCATCCACAACTTTCTGTCATCAGTGTGGGGGTTGATCTTCTGAACATAGGACTTCAAATGCAGCTTTGGACAAGAAATGCCATCATACTTGGCAAAAGTAGGAACTTTGAACTTAGGAGGAATCACAACACCAGGAACAAGACTTAGATCATCAAAATTCAGCCCGGACATCTTCAGGTTTTCCACAGCGTTCAGACGGTCTTCAAGTTGTTTATACTTGCCATCTTCATCAGAGTATTGGCTATAGTCAGAGCGGTCCTCTCCTTCTTTCTTAGGCTCACGCTGGTCATCTTCATCACCCTTGGTACTCTCCTCGGTATGGACACTTCCTTCAGAGAGCTCTATCCGACTGACCACTCTAGGACCACCTTTGTAACATCTACCCATGTTGAGAAGACCAACAACCCTCTTCTTCTTGCTGATGAGCTTCTTCAGATCTTCTTGGCCTTGGACCAAGCTGGTGAACATCTGTTGAAACTGAGCATTCTGAGCCTGAAGATCCTTGACAGACTGTTCAAGAGCCATTTCTGCTAAAATAAATAGCGAGAAAATGAGAAAACCAATCTTCAATGTACCTGTGATGCAATGTTATGCTATGCTATGCGATGTTTATGCGAATGCTATGCAATGTTTTCAAGGACCTTAGAGATTTAAATTTGTTAAGCAAGCAATGAACAAACATTTATTAGTACTCTTTTATTCTTTTTCTTTTTAAGTACAAAAGATAGTTCAAGACAAGAACAACAGAAAAGCATAAAAATCCGAAAGCTCTAAGTCTCCCATGGGCGCTTCCTCTTGGTGCCGAGGTAGGCGTTGATGTTTCGCTCCTCGTGAAGTAGCTTGGTCAACTCTAGCACTTTCTTCTCACTTGTATAACACTGAGCTTCAAAGTTATCCCTCTCTTCTTTAAGTTGAATCCATGATCTCTTCAAGTCTTCAAAATCAGTAGGCATGTCAGGATGGAGAACGGTATAGGACTCGTCACCTATAGCAACAGGTTCCATAATTACAGGTAAAACAGGCGTGAATGGCATCATGAGGTTTTGAGCTCGAGCTCTCACCCATTTGAGGTAAGGTTCCCAAGGAATGGAGTTTTGGTGCCCCAAAGTCTTGGTATCAGTCTTCTTTACCATGCCCCAAGCGTGTATGAACCTTCGTCGGTAATTCTGGAGATCGTGATTGTAGTTGAACACAACATCTTGGAGAAGCATATCATGTGGACCATCTCTTCGAGCAAAACCAAACTGACGTAGAGCTAAGGAAGGGTTGTAAGTAATACCTCCCCTTATACCAAGGAGTGGTACATTAGGGAATTCTCCACAACGCTCAATGAATGTGAAGTCCTTTTGAGAGAAAAGATTCCAACGGATATCTGAATGAGAGAGTGACATCAATCTTTGAGACCACTTCATCCTTTGCTCGTTCTTCAAAACTGATGGAGGAAGGTGCGAAATAAACCACCTGGATAGTAACGGTATGCAACACATGAGAGTTCCTTGCCTCTTAGTAGTACGAGTGTGGAGAGAATGCAGAGAATGTCTCCAAGTAAGGTAGGCACTGGATTATGAGTAAGAAACAACTTGATAGCGTTGACATCTATGAATTGATCCGAGTTAGGAAATAGAACCAAACCATAGATTAGCAAGGCCACAATGTCTTCGAATGCATGAAAACTCATAACCTTGAGGAATTCTCGGGCTTTCTTAATCAGGAACTTAGAAAGTAAACCCTTAACTCCGCTTCTAGTTTCCCAATTGGCTTCAATGTCTGAGCGCTTAAGATGTAAAGCGGATGCGATGTCTTCGTACTTAGGAACCTTTTCTAAACCGGTGAATGGCATTTGGTCAAGAATAGGTATCCCAAGTAGCTTAGAGAACTCTTCCAAGGTAGGAACCAACTGATAATCTGGGAATGTAAAGCAATGGTGTTTCGGATCGAAGAACTGGAATAGGACATGCATCATATCTTCTTCAAAATCGGAGATAACCAAGTCAAGTAGATAACCGTGTCTTTTGATGAACTGAGCATGGTCGGGAATTTCTGAAACCAATTCTTTGAGTTGAGAAGGTATACCCATGAAGTTGATTCGGATAGTCTTTCTAGAGGCCATAATACCCTACAAAACAGAGCAAAGATAAATCCCTAGGTCCTTGAAATAGTTAGAAATGATATGCAATGCAAATGATGTCATGATGTCATGTTTGGCACACACAAGCAATTCACACAATGAGCCTAGGTTTAAGGCTCGCATGAGGTATAGGTGATTACCCCACCAAAAGTTTGAGTTGGTTCATCCTGTCCTATAATAGTAACCGGGTTCTAGGAATCTCACATCATTGATCTTTCTCGTATTTATTTCAATACGACGCCAAGTGGTCGACCGAAAATATCCCAAAAGTCTGATCTCAATGAGCGTAGCATCGAGTATCAACCAACCTCGGTCTACACCAAAGCCGACCATCTCACTACTTTCTAATGGCCAAGATGGGTCAATTAAGGTTCTAAAAGTTTAGTTAGTGCTTGATGACACCACGCAGAAGCCAAATACTATCCTCAACTTGGAAATGAAGAGTATCAGGACATCCAAAGTGTCACACTAACGTAGCCATCATGTTGACCGCTTTGATATCGCCTAACGGTCGCGATGATTTATTGCCACTTACCTAAAAGGAAACCCGGATCCGGGTGTAGGATCCCCCACAAATATAATACCCAAGCAACCCTTAAAGATAAAGCAAGCAATTCAATCAAAAAGCAGTAAAAATGATCTAGAAATCCCTAAGGCATTCTCTCTTTAGGGTGTGTCCCAGCGATTTGTAACACGGTGAACCGACTTTGTAGGTTTTGTATCGCAAATGTGCGGATAGCAAGAGTCGCCACCGACTTTTATTTTATCCAATTAAGGGAAGGTAAAAGTAGAAAAAGACCTTCGTTAGATTGTAGGGAGAAGGTTATGAAAAGGGAAGGTATTAGCACCCCTTTCCATCCGTAGTTATCTACGGGCTCTTAGTTGCTCTTTAGATCACTTTAAAATTGTGCTTTCTGTGTGTTTGAAAATGTTTTGAAAAAGGCATTTCGCTTTGGCTTTGTAATGATTCATGTAGGAATGTATACAAAGTGTTCGGAAATGTTTTGTTTTGAAAAGAGTTTGAACTTTGACAAAAGTGTGAGGTGTGAAAAGTATTTTGATAGAGCAAGCAACTAAAAGTCTTATTACCTACTCAGAATTGGTCGTTTTCATATTGTTTTACTTTCCTTTAGAATAGCGCTATCCATACCATTAGTTGGTAGGTAACTCTATTTGTTGGATGTAAGCGGGACATTCGAAGGGACATCGGATGGTCATAGAAAGCAACTTGTAGGAAGTATCCTAGCACATTCGAAGGGACTATCATCATTTTTCGTAGGCGACAATCGAGGGTCAAGATCATGTATTCGGAGGCGACATCGTGGGTCTATGATCTTTGTATCGAAGGGACTATGATGATTTGTTTTGAAGGCAACAGTGCTAGAATACCTCTACGTTCGAGGAACATGACCATTTTGAATTCGCAAAGGCAACGAGAGAGAATTACCCTAAGGGGTGCATGTGTGAAAAGAGTGTGTTGATTTCAGATATTTTATCTTGAAAATTAGTGGGCTATTGTTCAATTTTAGTCTTGCCATTCACGCCTAATTACTAGCAGTTTATAGGGTGCGGAAATTTAAAATGCGGAAAGGTAAAGTGCGGAAAGATAAATGTCCTACGCTATTACATGGCTTTGGGGCAGATACATAATTTAAACTTGCGGAAAATAAAAACCTAATTTAAACTATTACATCCCATGAGCAGTTACATTATTGAAAAGAAAGAAACGATAAAGAAAAATCGTCCGAAACGGGATAACCTGTAAAAAAGATGAGAAATCGGAAAATACGAGAGAAATCGATTAAGAGAAAAATGTTAGTAAAATGCAAATTTTTAAATGAGAAAAATATGACATGCTGGAAATAACATAAATATGCTAAAATAATTTTTGGGATTTTTTTAGATGCATTTTAATAATTAAAAACTAATTAAAATTGATTTAAACGCTAAATTATGAATAAAAATAAATATGCATGCAAAACAATATTTTTTAATTTTATAAATTAAATAAGTATTTTCTGAAAATAAATGCAAAAGGAAAAAATATTTTGATGATTTTTAATGCATGAAATAAAATATTGAAAAGAATTAAAATAGATACAAAATATTGAAATAAATAAGAAAATATGGAAAATAGTAAAAAATGTGAAGTTTGTAAAAAGGATGCAAAACCGGTGCCAGTGAGGATCGAACTCAGGTCATGGGGGAGTATCCTTGCACAGGAACAGCTTTTACCACTACGTCATCTGTCAC
Source organism: Vicia sativa (assembly GCA_021764765.1). Classification (NCBI taxonomy): domain Eukaryota; kingdom Viridiplantae; phylum Streptophyta; class Magnoliopsida; order Fabales; family Fabaceae; genus Vicia; species Vicia sativa. The sequence continues at coordinate 108,200,414 of CM038793.1, forward strand.
TTGTTGTCATGGATTGCAAACGTGAGATCATGAGTGCACACGCGTCGTCGTTTGGAGAAGTCAAGGCCCAGTCAGCTGGTGGGGTCTAGGTTGAATGAGAGAGCGAATCAGAACGCGCAAAGCCGCCACGCATGCCTCTCGCCGGGGTCCAATGGTCAACGACGCCGGAGCCCTAGCTCCGGTCGTCTTCTCTGGCCAAGCAAAATCTCAACCTGCAAAAATAGCAAAAATAAAAAGCACAGGGATACCCTACCCCCCTAAATCGACCATGGCGAACACGATGGTGGTGTTGGTTTCGATTGAAAGTGCCTGCAAGACCCGGTTCGGACGAAACAGTTCTAAAATGCCCTAGCAATGGTGATTTATATTTCCTACGTCTAAACTTGCATGAAAGGCATCATTCATGGCCTATAAGGTATCCTGAATCCAAACAAACAAACAAGAACGATTAATAATGCATGCTTAAAGAAATTTGAATTTCCAAAAAATACCAAATCGGAGCAAGTCCTTGAGCACGATCTGGGCAGCCTGGGCTTGATGTAAGGATTGCTTTAGACTCCTGGGATGTCAAGGAGCAAGATTGGATGGCTGGATTGGACTGAAACTTGCTGCAATTTGGAATTCGATTTTTCCAACTTTTGAGAAAAATTTTGGCATAGTAAGGGCTGTGCTTTGAGCTAGGGTTTCGTGTCTTTGTCTTGTGCACTTGCTCTCAAATGAAGCATTTTTTGGACATCCTTGTGAGACATGAAGTTGTAGAGAATTTAATTTCCTTCAAAACAAGAGGTGGTGGAAAAATTTCTGATAAAGTATGAAGAAGTTATGATCAGTCAAAGTTTGGTTGACTTTTCACCTAGAAACCCTAATTTAGAAAGTTTGACTTTTGAGCAAATCTTGAGTTTTCTTGATGAATCATGATCAACCCTTGATCAAATGATGAATGTAACTTCAAAATGAGGATGTTGACCAAAAATTATGAAGTTTGACTGTATGTTGACCACAGTTGACTTTTTGTCCAATACAACTGATTTTCAACCATCTGAGCAATTGTTTGAGGAAATTTGACTTGTGAGGCTTGAAACTTGACATGGAGAATCTTTGAAGCATATGAGGAGGCATGATAACCATTGTAAATGTTGGAAGTCCATCTTGACCTGAGAATATCAAACCCTAGTTTGGGTTGATTGTCTAGGAGGGAGTTTGTCTGATCAACTCTTGAGGAATCCTTGAGTATGGATGTATGAAATATCTTGAGAAGATGGAGGGCAAATTTTGGGGTATGACAAATGGCAAACTGAAAAAGCAGATTCAAAGTTCAACAGTTACCTCTTGATTTGGAAAATAAATCCAAATGGGCCTCTGAAATTGAAGATAAAACTTCCTTAGCTTGCTCTTGAGACTTCAATGAAGTGATAATAGGGAAGAGAATCCTTCAGAAACGCAATTTGTAGAAGCTTCGAGCATAGGAAAACTTGAGATGCAAAGTATATTTTCAGATCTAGAAAACGAGTGAGAGCAGCCTCCTTAGCACAATGGGAAGCTTCTTACTTATATTGAGAGAGTAAATATGAGGGTACATCAGTCTTTCCCTCAATAAATTCGTTAGAGCACAAAAATCATAAATAATGGCATGGTGAGTCAGCTTTGCGTTTTGCCTTTGTATCCACTCTCTTTGGCTGCGTTTTAATGAGTTGTGTGGTGTGTGAAAATCCAGCACGTGATTCATTCCTCAGCTTTACTAGATATGGCAAAAAAGATAGGAATCGTGCATGGCAATGGTGTGAGAAGATGCTTATTATTTCTGGGCTTTTTATGGCAAAAAAATGAGGTGGCATGAATGCTTCTATTCCCAGCTCATGCTTGCCTAGAAGTGACTTGTAAAATCAACACAAAAGCATGCAAATAAACCTCTGTGTACACAGCCTTGGATCATCCTATTCAAGCCTCATTTTCTCACTAATGGCTCATGCAAATCTTGGCTTTCAAAGGCCTATCAATAGCTCTTGGAATGAGGATTACAATGGGCTTTGGTTCACTAAAAATGGAGCTGAAATGAGTGAGATATGGTTCCCAAAAGTTGTGAATAAACATGGAATCTAGCTAGGCACCCGCGCGCACATATCGGCTTGCATGGTCATGCATGGAATCAGTTTCATGGCCTCTGTAATACGGTGAACTGACTTTAAGATTTTTGTATCGCAAATGTGTGCATAGCAAGAGTCGCCACCGACTTTTCTTTTATCCAATTAAGGGAAGGTAAAAAGTACAGAAAAAGACCTTCGTTAGATTCTGAGTAAGGGAGAAGGTTATGAAAAGGGAAGGTATTACCACCCCTTTTCATCCGTAGTTATCTACGGGCTCTTAGTTGCTCTTAGATCATTTTTAAAAGTGCTTTCTGTGTGTTTGACAAAAATGTTTTGAAAAGGCATTTCTCTTTGACTTTGTAATGATTCATGTAGGAATGTATACAAAGTGTTCGGAAATGTTTTATTTTGAAAAGAGTTTGAACTTTGACAAAAAGTGTGAGGTGTGAAAAGTATTTGATAGAGCAAGCAACTAAAAGTCTTATTACCTACTCAGAATTGGTCGTTTTCGTGTTATTTTACTTTCCTTTAGAATAGCGCTAACCCTACCATTAGTTGGTAGGTAACCCTATTCGTAGGATGTAAAAGGGACATTCGAAGGGACATCGGATGGTCATAGAAGGCAACTTGTAGGAAGTATCCTAGCACATTCGAAGGGACTATCATCATTTTTCGTAGGCGACAATCGAGGGTCAAGATCATGTATTCGTAGGCGACATCGTGGGTCTATGATCTTTGTATCGAAGGGACTATGATGATTTATTTTGAAGGTAACGGTGCTAGGATACCTCTACGTTCGAGGGACTTGACCATTTGTATTCGTAAAGGCAACGAGAGAGAATTACCCTAAGGGGTGCATGTGTGAAAAGAGTGTGTTAAATTCAGATATGTCATCTTGAAAATTATGAGTGATCTATGTCCAATTTTATCTTGCCATACACGCCTAGTTACTAACAGTTTATAGGGTGCAGAAAATAAATTGCGGAAAGTAAAGTGCGGGAAGTAAATGTCCTACGCTATTACATGGCTTTGGGGCAGATACATAATAAGAGGTGCGGAAAATAAAAGTCCTAATTAAACTATTACATCCCATAGGCAGTTACATAATAGGAAAAGAAAAGCAAGAAAAATCGTCCGAAATGCTACAACCTGTGAACAGATACATAATCGGAAATACGAAAGAATTGTATAAGAAGAAAATGTTAGTAAAAACAAATATTTTTGAATGAGGAAAAAGGTTTTATGTTAGTAATGACATTAATATGATAAGATAAATTTTTGGTAATTTTTGGAATTGATTTGATAATTTAAAAACAATTAAAAGTCATTTAAACGATTAATTAGCAATTAAATTAAATATGCATGCAAAAATAATAATTTTTATATTAAAAATTAAATAAGTATTTTTCTGATGATAATGCAAAAAATAAATATTTTTGGAGTTTTTTAGTTGCATGATAAAAAATATTAGAGATAAATTAAATTAACATGAAAATATTAAAGAAAAATATAAAAATATGAAAAAATAGAGTTAGTTTCAAAAGAGCAAAAATATATTGGTCTTGCCAGGATTCGAACTGGAGACTTTTGCTTCACACACACGCGCCATGACCAACTGAGCTGGAGCGTCCAGGTGTTCAAACAATGAAACGAAAGCATAATAAGCGAAACTGATTCCTGATGCCCAGATTACGCGCAAAGAACATCATCGTCTTCGTTTGAATTTTTAAACACTTCGCGTCGGCTGAGTTCGACGCTAAGGTGTTCGCGTTAAAAGGTGACGCGCTAGAGGGATGCGAACGTGAGTTCGGATTCTCTGGCTCGAAACGATTTAATCTTTTGATTTGTTTATAAAGATGCCGCGAGCATCAAGCTTTATTATTTTCAACACAAGAAAGATGATTTAATGATAATGAAAAAGGGGAAAGCTGAAATACCCTCAATTGATATTGGTATGTGTAACGACTAGTGCAAACTAGACGTAACGCATTGGGGAGATTCTGAGTAAGGGGGATTGTTATATAAAGGGAATAGATGGAGCACCCTAAATATATATAGTTATCTATAGCTTTTATATATGAATATGTTTGATATGTTTGTGTGTTTTAATTGCTATTTCTATGATTGGTAAAGTTTCTCCTTTGGGATTTTAAGAAAGACAGATTATGAAGGATTCTAGTGTTTGTTATTATTGTGCTCGCAAAGATCTGTGGATCTTCTGCATACATATCCCCTAGTGGGAATCAGAGCATTTGTAGCTCGGATCTAAAGGGTTCTATGGTTTGTTTGGTCTGAGGGAGAAAGAAATTTGCTCGGCAAGGATGAGACCTTGTGCCTACGTATTCTCAAAAGGATGTTGAGAAATTCAGAGCAATCGTAGTTCCCACTTATGCTAGTGGAAAGCAACGGATGTTAGTAAGAGATGCAAATGTCATCTTAATGAAAAATGTATCTAATCTATTTCATCACATACATTTTTGAAAAGTTTGATTGATTAAGATCTTTCATCGTAAGTATTAGGTGTTTTGCTTGAGTGTACAAGCGTTACCACTTACATGTTTAAGAAAGATGTTTGAAAAAGATGATTGAATCTTTTAACCGTAAGCATTGGGTGTTTTGCTTGAGTGTACAAGCGTTACCACTTACAATTAAGAGATGTTTTTGTTTGAAACAGTTTTTGAAAAGAAAAAGTTTTGACTGTATGTGATATGATAGATGAGATACTTCTTCCATAGAGATGATAGATGTCTAAATCTCAAGGAGAAATTGATTGGATTAAAGGGATGCTTTTAAGAAGCCCGTGGGTCCTTGTATTGTTAGCCCAAGAGGAGGCATTCCGAGGGTCATCGAGGGTCCTTGTATGAAGCTCAAGAGGAAGCTATAGGGTATGGCTGGCTTTGTGTTAAAAGGGATTTCACCGAGAAACCATCCTTTTGGAATTAAGAGCAATTTCACCGGGAAATTATACTCTCTGGGGATTTGAAAGTGATTTCACCGGGAAACCATCCTTTCAGGGTTCTATCTTAGCGGTGATTTTTGTATTGGAAGCCCAATAGAGGTGTTAAGAGATTTCTGTCTCTTTCATTGTATGATGCCCAAGAGAAGGCTAAACTCAATGAGGAGTTCTTTTGAACGAAGCCCAAGAGGAGGCGACTCAACAGGAGTGTTGTCTTATATGAAGCCTAAGCGGAGGCTAAACTCGATGAATGAGTTTTCTTATATGAAGCCTAAGAGGAGGCTGAACTCTGTGGGGAGAGTTATCTTGTATAAAGCCCAAGCGGAGGCTAAACTCAACTGGGGATGAGTTATCTTGTATAAAGCCCAAGCGGAGGCTACAACTGTGGGGAACCTATTGGTTAGACTAATTGTTATGTTATAATTTAGACAGTTGTATAAACAAGTGTGTGTGTGTGTGATATGTATTCACAGGAGTTTATGAAGGAAATATAAACAATGCAATGATGTTTATTTACAGAAATATATGAAATATAAACAAGTGTCTGTGAAACGAACGTTTAAAACGAGCGTAACTTGATTATTTACAAGTTTGAACTGTGTACAAGGAAATGAATATGTACACGAACGAGTTTTTATGTACAGAAAAAGATGGATGTACATAGGAGGGTTGGGACTTACACCATAAGGGAGGCCCATTGGTTTGAAAGCGTTTCACAGGAATAATGCTCCTTTCAATACCAATGGTATTCGTATATGTAATAAATGTAAACGAATGATCAATTTTGTCTGTGAAAAGTATCTGAATTATGTACAGAAAAAGATTTGTATGAAAAAATAAATTGATATGTACAAGGAAAAGATATATGTACATAAAGAATGTTGGTTTGTGTATACACAAGTGAAGTGAAAAAACAAACGATTGAAGTTTGTCTGTACTTGAGTATAAAAAGTATCTGTGTTATGTACAGATAAAAATTTGTATGTATTTGAAGAGAGTTTGATATGTACAAAGAAATATTATGTACATAAAAGAATGTTATGGGACTTACACGAGGAGGCCCATTGGTTTGAAAGCGCTTCACAGGAATAATGCTCCTTTCAATACCAATGGTGTCGTGTATAAACAAACGAATGAAAACAAACGAAATTTGTTTATGTTTGAATATTGACAATGATGATTTGAGTATGTACAAGTAAAACTAAATATGTACATAAAAAGGGTTGGGACTTACACCATAAGGGTGGCCCAAGATCGATTGAGAAATTTGAGAGAAAATGAATTCGATTTTATCGTTTAAATCGGATCGATCGTGGTAAAAGATGTAAGTTTTGATGAAATGTTTTGAAAAAATGATTTGAAAATGTTTTGAAATGTGAGGTTCATTTATGAAAAGTTTTGAAAAAAATCGGAAGTCGAAAACTTGAAAAATTCACCTTTAAAGGAGGTTTGAAAAAGTGTTCAGAACGTCGTTTTCGGCTCGATTAAAATATGATCAGATGAAAGTTTTTTCTGAAAATTTTTGCACCATCATAAAATAGATATATTTATTGACAAGTGTTTAAAAAATCACCTAAAAATAAGGAGTTTTGATTGGTCAAAAAAATTGTGGAAGTTTTGTAAAAAAACATGAAAAAATATGAAAAAGAATGGTCCTGATGGGAGTTGAACCCATGACCAAAGGGTGACACACGTGGCAGAGAAACTTAAGAGCAAACAGGCTACCACTGAGTCAAACGCGTTTGGATGTTTAGTGGACTAGAGCACGTGTAAACAAAGCATTGGAACATTTAAAAATTTGAAAATGAAGAACACGCGTGCAGCTGTTCATCGTGGTTTTTGATTTTCAGTTTCCATGATTCAAGCTCAAATCTTTGTTTCTCAACGAAATTGAATGAAATAAAAATCAAACCTGCTCGTTATTTCATCACGAACACGATGGTACTTGTTAATTGCATTTATATTCAGTCTAACTCAATTGAATTTCTGGAAAATGCTAAGAACCCTAAAACTGATTTTTCAAATTAAATGACGTATGTTTGATGATTCTTTGATTTTATTGAGGGTTATTGATCGTTATGTGTGCAGAAACAAAACGGCCATGAGTTTTTTTCAATTGATGCAAGAAATCATAGAGTTCGAAGTTGGTGTTCATACCTGTGAAAGTGAGAATCGAATTCAATGCAAGAGTGTTTCCAGAGCTTGTTTGTGGATCATTTGAGCTTCATCGGCATGTATGGAAGCTGTGTGAATGATCTGCTTGCTTCAAATCACCTCAAATCGTTCCAGCCAAGTCCACCTGCACAATTCAGAAATAGAAACTCGAATTCGATGGAAAACCTGTTACAGATTGTTGTTTATGTTTTGAATCATCCCTATGATGTATATTGAAGGTGTTAGAATGATTAGAACATGATTTGATCAAGCCTAGCTTCAAATTCGATCCATAAGGCAGTTTTGGAAGTTTAAAAGCATGAAATGTGAAAACTGGTTTTGGCTTGATTTCAGTTTGATTTTAAGTTATAAACAAGTTTGATAATGATCATGAAATGTGTTTGACACCAAAGATCAACCTGGTTTTAACTAATTTTCAAAAATGCAATATCTCTCACTTTGCACTAAGTTGCTTGATTTTGAAGAAAGTAGAGTGAAAGCATGATCTTGCATTTGCTTTGGTGTGGTTTTGGACTTGAATTTGTGATCTATTTATAGGCAACAAGTTCTGAAATGTTAGGCAAAGAGTACAATGCTTTTGGAAAATCAAAGATAACTTAGAGGGCAAGAATGGTATTTGCCAAAAAAGGAAACTTCCTTTTTTCACCATGTGCTCATTTTTACAATTTGATCCAATCCTCTCAATTATTACCTCTAACTGATATTTATCAGTTCAATCATCCATTTGGCAAGGTTAGATTGCTTCTAGATGAAGAAAACACAAAATGACCTATAATTTGAAGTTTTGGATTTTGAAAATCAAGTTTCATGAAGCCTTATGTTTCAATTTCAAACATATGGCTAGACTCCATGGATTTGAGAGTTCTTGGACATTTTGGAAAGCTTTTTTCACAAGCTACAACTTTCATGTTTTGAGTTTTTTCAAATTCAAATTGGAACTATGTGAAAAAATGGCATGAAGTTTGGAAAAAAATAAGAAATTTCAACACTTAGAAATTTTTCTAAGTATGAAAACTTTTGACTTTTTGTTGACTTTTTCAAATTCTTTGATTTTTTATGATCATGATGGATCATTTGAAGTATTTTGATGATTGAAAAAGTTTTGTTTTGAAAATTTTGACCAAAAGTCAAAGTTTGACTTCTCAGTGCAGATGAAATTTCATCAGATGTTTCAGAAATTGACTGATGAAGTCTGTGAACTTCTGTGATGTTTTGAATCCAGAAATTAGGTCAAGATGTTGTATCTAAGATATACTGACCAATCTTTATTCAAAAAAGTCATTTCTTGTTCAAAAAGTCAGAGAAAACTCATGCCCGATCAAAACCCTAATTGGTCGATCCTTGATTGATCTGTGAGAGAAAATGGATATCTGATGATCAGAGGTTGATGATTTGATCAAGATAGATCAAATGAGGTGAGAAAAACTCAAACCCTAATTGTTTGCCTCTTGAATCAGATGAAAATCTGATGAAACCCTAATTTTGACCTGTGAAATCCACACTCGATTAATGCTGTCTGAGCTGTTAGTTATGCAAATGATGCAAATGTAAGGTGGTATATTAGGTCAAAATTTGGGGTATGACAGATGCCCCTATTTAAGTTTCTTTAACCTGAGAGATGAAGATGAATATCTTCGTTTTGATAGGTGTAAAGAGACTTAAATATTAGAATACGCAAATTTTGGACCTAAGATACCAAAAGATGCGGATGATGCAAAATGATTGAAAAAGTTTCACCCAGAGAAATATCAAAGAAATGACACAGTGGGGGGAAATTTGTGAATACGTCCCTGTTGGGGAAAGAAAGAGATTACCTTCTGTCAGCCTTGTGACAATGTTTAAGGTAAGTGGAAATGATATTACTAATTATCAGCTTTGTGATAGTTCATGGTAATGAATTCTGAAGATGTTACCAATTATCAGCGAAGTGATAATTATAACAAGGTAAATCTTGAGAAAAAATTTGTTGTGTATTCAGCTTTGTGAACAACAGACAAATGAAAGAAACAGATTTCAAATGGGCTTTAAAGATATTACCAATTATCAGCAAAGTGATAACTATAACAAGGCAAATCTTTAGAAAATTGTTGTATATTCAGCTTTGTGAATAACAGACAGTGAAAGAAACCGAACTCAAATGAGTTTTGCTTTCTTGGATACAATCTTGCCGAGGATATCTCTTTTTGACAAGATGCGGGCATTTTAATTGGAAGACACAGGTTTTCTTTTAGACAGAAAGACAACTGCTGGGAAATTTCTCGTATAGTCATGATTTTGACTTTGTCGAGAAGACAAATTTTTATGACAATTTTATGAATGAAGAGAAAGATAAGCGGCTCAGATGATGAGGCTATTGCTTATTGCTTTGTTGATTATAGACAGTGTTCTATCCAGGAATGAACTGGAAAGAAAAAAGTCAGTCAAGACATTATTCCCAATGAGGAATGATCTCAGCTGGGGAATGTGGTGGAGAGAAGAAAATGAATTTCTCTGTTTGGGAATACTCCGTTGGGGAAAAAGATGTATTTTCTCTGTTTGGAGATATTCTACTGGGGACAGGCTTGTACTTACATGAGTAAGCGTGACTTATACCAGTGATATGTGTGATACGGTGAACTGACTTTGTAGGATTTTTGTATCCAAATGTGCGGATAGCAAGAGTCGCCACCGACTTTTATTTTTATCCAATTAAGGGAAGGTAAAAGTAACAGAAAAAGACCTTCGTTAGATTCTGAGTTCGGGAGAATGGTTATGAAAAGGGAAGGTATTAGCACCCTTTCCATCCGTAGTTTATTCTACGGCTCTTAGTTGCTCTAGATTACCTTTTAAAATTGCTTTCGTGTGTTTGACAAAATGTTTTGAAAGAGGCATTTCGCTTTGACTTTGTAATGACTCATGTAGAGTGTATACAAAGTGTTCGGAAATGTTTTTGTTTTGAAAAGAATTTGAACTTTGAAAAAGTGTGTGGTGTGAAAAGCATTTGATAGAGCAAGCAACTAAAAGACTTATTTACCCACTCAGAATTGGTCGTTTTGTTGTACTTCTACATTCCTTTAGAATAGCGCTAGCCATACCATTAGTTAGTAGGTAGCTCCATTCTGGATGTAAACGGACATTCGAAGGGACATCGGATGGTCATAGAAGGCAACTTGTAGGAAGTATCCTAGCACATTCGAAGGACTATCATCATTTTCGTAGGCAACAATCGAGGGTCAAGATCATGTATTCGGAGGCGACATCGGGGTCTTATGATCTTTGTATCGAAGGGACTATGATGATTTGTTTGGAAGGCAACGGTGCTAGAATACCCTACGCTCGAGGGACATGACCATTTTGAAATCGAAAGGCATCGAGAGAGAATTACCCGAGAGGTGTGTGTGAGTGAGCTATGTCAATTATTATCTTGAAAATTAGTGTGAGCTATGTCCAATTATTAAATAATTTAGCAAAATAATAATAAATAATTTAAACTATTACATTACATCCCATATTACATTATTGGAAAAAAAACGATGAAAATCGTGCAACGTGAAAGAAAGAATGATGAAATTGAAATAAGAGAAAATGTTAGAAAAAATGCAATTTTTAATATGAGAAAATTAATATATGCTGGAAATAAGATAAATAAGTTAAAATAATTTTTTGGGATTTTTTAGACAAGATTTAATAATTAAAATGCAATTAATAATGATTTAAATGCAAAAATATAAATAAAATAAATATGCATGCAAAAATTATATTTTTTAATTTATTAAATTAAATAAAGGTTTTTAGAAAAATAATGTAAAAAGAAAAAATGTTTTTGGTAATTTTTTAATGCATAAATAAAATCATGAAAAGAATTGAAAATGCATGAAAAAATTAAATAATATGAAAAAACATGAAAATAGAGTTTTGGAAAAGTGTAAAAAAGGGATTGTCCAACCAGAATCGAATCGAGACATCCTTTCAAACCTTGAAAACCACATGCTTGACCAACGAGCGTGTGCATGTTGGAATCGGACCGATTAAAATAACACGCGCCGCCGCTTTCGCTCGCGCCATCCTCGTCTTCAACCTTTTGAATTTTCAAAATCCCGGCTTTTCTTCGACGCTAGGTCCCTGGCTAATATCAAAAATGCAGCACACATAATATAAATACATTCTAAAGCCATGGTTCGATTGGAAACATCATTCCGAATGCAATGGTACTAGTCTCGAGGTCCAATTTTTCCGTTTAAAGGAAACCCCAAATCGTGTTCAGAAACCCTAGTTATGGTGAAACACGATTCCGGTCATAAAAATCCAATTGGTTTGCCCAGAAAGCTTGCAAACTTGATTCTAAACACAGACAAACAATCAAAACAAGTTAATAATGCATGAATATGAGAAATCGAATTTGAGATTTTCAAGAACAAACCAAACACTGATTTCACGATTCTGAATGGATTTGTGCAATGTGAGGGTCTGGATCGACTCAGGAGATGTCAAGCAATGTGTTGGACACCTCAAAAACGATTGAAAACGGCTGGAAGTAGGGTTTGTACTTGCTTGTGCACCACGGTTTTTTGAGCTTTGGAATAGGGTTTATGGAGCAATTTTTTCGTTTTTTCTTGATAGGTATGCATTGTACATTTATACTGGATGGATTTGGGATTGAATTTGGAAAGAATCAATCAATATTCAATGGAAATCAAATTTGATATTTCCATGAAAATCAAATCTTCAAAGCTTGATCAATTTCAATCCAATCTTGCCTTTCTTGCTCCAATTTCGAATTTGCTGGCATTTGTGAGTTAATTGGACCTTAAGGAAAGAATAAAATCAATCTTTGCCATTAATTTCAATTTTATAATTTATTTTAAGATTTAATTTGCATTTAAATGAATAAATTACAAATTAAATAGAAAAATAAATCAAAAATTTGTGGCTTTGGGCTTGGACACTCCTAATTGCTTGAGGAACAAGTTAGGATGAAGAAAAAGTAGGCCCATTTGCAAAAGATTTGATTTTTGAAGTATCTCTCTTGTGCATTCTTCCAAAATTGCCCAACTTGTAGATGGTGTAACTTGCTCAATTTTCCACATTTTGAGTGTTCTTGGACTTTTGGAAAGCTCTAAGAGTCCTCTAACCAATGTCTTTGGTCTCATCTCAATTGGAGTTACCATGCTCAAAATATCTTCAAAACAAAAGTTGACTTTTGTTGACTTTGAAAATGACCAGTAATGTTTTGAGCTATACCTCTCAAATGAAGCATTTTTGGACATTCTTGTGAGACATGAAGTTGTAGAGAATTGAATTTCCTTCAAAACAAGAGGTGGTGGAAAATTTCGAGAAAGTATGAGAAAGTTATGATCGGTCAAAGTTCATTGACTTTTCATCTAGAAACCCTAATTTAGAAAGTTTGACTTTTGGGCAAATCTTGAGTTTTCTTGATGAATCATGATCAACCCTTGATCAAATGATGAATGTAACTTCAAAATGAGGATGTTGACCAAAAATCAGAAGTTTTGACTGTATGTTGACCATTGACTTTTGTCCAATACACCCGATTTTCAACCATCTGAACCATTGTCTGAGGAAACTTGACTTGTGAGGCTTGAAACTTGACATGGAGAATCTTTGAAGCATATGAGGAGGCATGAAGGCCATTGAAGATGTTGGAAATCCATCTTGACTTGAGAGATACCAAACCCTAGTTTGGGTTGATTGTCTAGGAGAGAGTTTGTCTGATCAACTCTTGAGGAATCCTTGAGTATGGATGTATGAAATTTTTTGAGTAGATGGAGGGCAAATTTTGGAGTATGACAATATGAAAGCAAACATTTCAAGGAATGTGAAAATGCACGAATGATGCTATTATGTATAAATGTCATGAATGTTATATGCATGCTAACAATAATTGACAAAGACACTAAAGAGATATCTGGGAAAAGGACCGCGTCACAGTTCGAACAAATACTCGGTGGAAGTTGCAACAATGGTGCAGACGTTCGCTGATGAAGAATTTAAGTTGCATGCTTTAAACTTTCAGAGAAAGGAATTTCATTGGCAACTTAGTTGGGGATTCTTTTTGGGATAAGAATACCGTCCTTTGATGATTTCTGAGGATAAAAGACTTTTGTAGCAGTTGTTTTTTACCCTTCAGAGATTGAAACACTTACGGAGAAAACTGTTGAAGTTCTTTCTGTGTTCATAGTTCAAAGGAACATTTCTGCTTTTATTTCAAAATTTTGAAGTAAAAATTCATTTAAAACATTTTAGTTTCAAAAAAGTGATTTTCACAATAAAAGCGTTATTTTGCAAAACAGAATAAAGTAGGAATTGCAAACAAAAAGCACAGGGCTCAAATTTATTGAATAGAATGGTAATCAGCCAAATGCGTGATTCCATAGACTATTTACAAAAGTTGGAAATGATAATTTATTGGGAAAAGGCTACATTGAAAGCAAATAACCGCTATTATCCCTAACAACTTTGAATTCCGACTGTGTTTGTTGCTTCAAAAGAGTTGATTGAAGATTCGTTGATGGAAGATTCTTCATATGGACAAAATACAGACTGGCTGCAGTTACTTTGTCATTTTTGTATCCTTGTTTTTTCCTAGATTGCCTTTTTCAGGTTTTCAATCTATCAGGATAATTTCTGTTTATTGTCTCTAATTTTTGCCTGGATTGCCTTTTCAGGTTTTCAATCCACCGAGACGCTCTTTTTTGCCTAAGCCGCCCTTTTCGGGTTTTCGACTTACCGAGCTATTCTTTTGTTTTATTTTAGACAAAGTATTTTTTGACTGCGTCAGCATTTACAGGATGCGGGAGTTCATCACCGTCCATGGTTGTGAGAGTCATAGCACCGCCAGAAAAGCTTCTTTTAACGATGTATGGGCCTTTGTAATTAGGAGTCCATTTGCCCCTAGAATTTGGTTGAAAAGACAGAATCTTTTTAAGCACGAGGTCGCCTTCTCGGAATTCACGAGGTCGGACCTTTTTGTCGAAAGCTTTCTTCATTCTTCTTTGATAGAGTTGTCCATGACACAGAGCGGTCAGGCGCTTTTCTTCAATTAAGTTCAGTTGGTCGTATCTGCTTTGACACCATTCGGCCTCAGATAGCTTAGTTTCCATGATAACTCTCATTGATGGGATCTCAAATTCTACAGGGAGCACTGCTTCCATGTCGTATACTAGAGAAAAAGGAGTTGCCCCTGTTGAAGTGCGTACTGAAGTACGATACCCATGCAGAGCAAATAGCAGCATTTTGTGCCAGTCTTTGTAAGTGATGACCATTTTCTGGATGATCTTTTTGATGTTTTTGTTGGCTGCTTCAACGGCGCCGTTCATCTTTGGTCGGTAAGGAGATGAGTTATGATGCTCGATCTTGAATTCCTCACACAGTTCCTTCATCATTTTGTTGTTCAAGTTAGATCCATTGTCTGTAATGATCTTACTTGGAATTCCATATCGGCAAATGAGGTTGTTCTTGATGAACCTCACAACCACTTGTCTTGTAACGTTGGCGTAGGATACTGCTTCAACCCATTTGGTGAAGTAATCAATAGCCACTAGAATGAAGCGATGTCCGTTGGACGCTTTTGGTTCAATCATTCCAATCATGTCAATGCCCCACATGGAGAAAGGCCACGGAGAGGAGAGAACGTTGAGTAGAGTCGGAGGCACATGGATCTTATCTGCGTAGATCTGGCACTTGTGACATCTTTTGACGTGTTTACAGCAATCGGATTCCATCGTTATCCAATAGTATCCTGCTCTCAAGATTTTTCTGGACATCGCATGCCCATTTGAATGGGTTCCAAAGGATCCTTCATGCACTTCATGGATGATCGTGTCTGCTTCTTGTCTGTCGACGCATTTGAGCAGAACCATATCGAAGTTTCTTTTGTATAGCACCCCCCCTCGTTCAGGAAGAAATTCCTGGAAAGCCTCCTTAGAGTTTTCTTATCTTTGTACGATGCCCCAAGCGGGTACTCTCGTGTTTGAAGGAAACGTTTGATGTCGTGGAACCACGGTTTGTCGTCGAAGACTGCTTCTGTGTGTTGCAAATACATATGCAGGTCTTTCAAGGCGTCTGATACGGATTCTGGGCATATCATTCCAATCGTTAACTTTGAACATGGAAGATAGAGTAGCCAAGGCGTCTGCCATGCGGTTCTGATCTCGAGGGATATGATGTGGTTCCACTTTGTTGAAGAAAGTCAACAATCGCCTCGCATAATCTCTGTAAGGAATTAGACCAAGATGATGAGTTTCATACTTGTCTTTGATTTGATTGATCACAAGGGCTGAATCTCCATATATATCAAGGATCTTGATCCTCAAGTCGATGGCTTCTTCGATACCCATGATGCATGCTTCATATTCTGCTATGTTGTTGGTGCAATCAAATAGCAACCTGGCGGAAAACGGGATATGAGAACCCTCGGGAGTGATGATGACTGCCCCAATTCCATTGCCAAAAACGTTTACTGCTCCATCAAAGACTAAACCCCATCTGGATTCCGGATCTGGTCCTTCTCCGTGTAGCGGTTCGTCACAATCTTTCATCTTTAAGTACATAACATCCTCGTCTTGGAAGTCAAATTTGAGAGATTGGTATTCGTTGAGCGGCTGATGAGCCAAGTGATCGGCGAGAATGCTTCCTTTGACCGCTTTTTGAGCGCGGTACTGAATGTCATACTCAGATAATAGCATCTGCCATCGAGCGATTCTCCCGGTTAAGGCAGGTTTCTCAAATACGTACTTGATTGGATCCATTTTGGAGATTAACCAAGTCGTGTGATTGATCATGTACTGGCGGAGACGTTTTGAAGCCCACACCAAAGCGCAACATGTTTTCTCGAGCATGGAGTAACGAGTTTCACAGTCAGTGAACTTTTTACTCAAGTAGTAAATGGCATGCTCCTTCTTACCGGTGTCGTCTTGCTGTCGAAGTACGCAGCCCATGGACTCTTCTAGTACGGTAAGGTATATGATTAGCGGTCTTCCTTCAACTGGAGGGATCAGTATTGGTGGTTCGGACAGGTATTCCTTGATACTATCGAACGCTTTTTGGCAATCAGCTATCCATACAACCTTTTGATCTTTGTGGAGAAGCTTGAATATTGGCCCACAGGTAGCAGTCATTTGAGAGATAAATCTGGAGATGTAATTCAATCGTCCAAGAAATCCTCTTACTTGCTTTTCCGTACGTGGCGTAGGCATCTCTTGAATAGCCTTGACTTTGTCAGGGTCTACTTCAATTCCCTTTTGACTGACGATGAAACCTAGGAGTTTTCCAGATCTTACCCCAAAGGTGCATTTGTTAGGATTTAGACGGAGCTGAAATTTCCTTAGTCGTTGAAACAACTTTAAGAGATAGTCTATATGTTCATCTTCAGTATCAGATTTTGCTATCATGTCATCTACATAGACTTCGATCTCCTTGTGCATCATGTCATGAAAGAGAGTAGTCATTGCCCTTTGGTAAGTTGCGCCTGCATTCTTTAATCCAAACGGCATTACTTTGTAGCAAAAGGTGCCCCACGGCGTGATGAAAGATGTCTTCTCCATGTCTTCAGGAGCCATTCTGATCTGATTGTAGCCAGAGAAACCGTCCATGAAGGAAAAGACGTTGAATTTTGCAGTGCTATCCACTAGCATGTCGATATGCGGTAGTGGGAAATCGTCTTTCGGACTTGCTTTGTTCAGATCCCGGTAGTCAACACACATTCTGACCTTTCCATCTTTCTTGGAGACAGGTACTATGTTGGCTAGCCATTGAGGATATTCAGAAGTGACGAGGAAACCAGCGTCAAGCTGCTTTTGAACTTCCTTTTTGATTTTGTCAGCCATTTCAGGGTGAACTCTCCTCAGCTTTTGCTTAACTGGCAGACACTCTCTGGTTTTAACGGCAAGTGATGCTCCACGATGCTGGTATCTAACCCTGGCATGTCCTGGTAGGACCAAGCGAACACATCAACATATTCTTTGAGAAGATTTATCAGTTTGCTTTTGACATTACTGTTGAGTGAAGCTCCGATATTTACTTCTTTTCTATCTTCCTCAGAACCCAAATTGATCGCTTCTAGAGGTTCTTTATGAGGCTGAATGCTCCTTTCCTCGTGCCTTAGCAGTCGGGAAATTTCATCTGGGATCTCTTCTTCAACTTCTTCCTTGGCGACTTCACAGGGAAATTCAAAGTTGGGAAAGAGCATAGAGTTATTGCTTTCAATGGATTTGTCCATCTGTTAATCTGCATATTTGATTTAGGTTCGATTAATTAACTCTTTGTCATTATTTTATTTTTATTTTTTTGAAGAAAGTTAAGGTGAAAGTGTATGCAGATTAATAATTTTTTTATTGTGTTTTTTAGGATTATCATTTCCAAGAAAGGGTAAAATGAAAATAAACACACAGTGTGGAAACAAAACAACGCGTTTTATTTATAATTTACACTATGAAACAAATCCCTAAAACACAAACTCATTCGCCTTGGGCAAGACGAAGAGAAATTATTTAAAAGCTAAACCCTATAAAACATCTCTACACTTTGGGCGAAGTGAGAGTTCAAAACAAAAGCAAAAATAAACTACTTAGAGCTATGAACATTAGTCTGAACTTCAACGGGTTTCCAGTAGTGACGAACTCCTTGGAAGTCGAGGTACTCGGGTAATTTTCCGCTTGGTTTAACCCTTGAGTAGACTTTGGTTGCTGTTTGAGCAGGCTTTGAAGACTCTGGACGATGGCCCTTGCCTTTTGTGCTGCTAAAGCGATCTTCTTGATTAACAGATCGGGAAGTATGAGATATAGCATGGGTACTTCCTGTTGATCTTTGTGTTGAATACTGGGGATGTACCTTCCAGTCTTCCGAGTGAAGAGACTCGTTGTCAGCGACACTTTCTAGATCGTATCCCGAATCGCACTCTTGATCTTTAGTGATCGTGTTGATGTAGTGGTAACCAAGGATCTGGTTCAGTGAATTCCACAGGTGTGTTGAAGCAGAGATCTTCATTGGGGATCTCGATTGGCTGATTAGACTGAGAAGACGAGTATTCCTCTTTTGTTTGACTAGGATAATCAAAAGAATCACCCCATCATGTGGGCTGGATATCTTCGATCCGGATTTTCGAGCTTTCTAGCGCAGTGTATTTCACCATGTAGTCGAATTTGCCACTTGGTTCTCCCAAGGTATCCCAAACTTCAGCAGGGACAGGTGGATTTTCATGCCTTTGCAGGGACATGTCTTTGAATTGATCAGTTGGCGCATATGACTCCTCTTGAGACACATACTCAGAGCTGTTTAAATAAGTGCTCCACTCTTCAGATTCAGATGGATCGTCTTCATCCTCTTCGACGGTTACAACGCTAACCTCTTGGAGAACAGGATTTAGGAAGCCTCCACTGCTGAAAACTTCTTTGATTGGACGAAGTGTTTCATCCTTTTGCTTGTCTTTGGAGATTACGGGTGTGAACCCGAGTCCGGCTTTTGTTTCATTCTTGACAGGTTTGATGACTTGTCCCCATCCTTTAGTATTGCCATCTTTCACCATTTGTGCAGCTTCTTTATACGAAGAGATAGATGATCTGTTTTTGTTGGTAGATTCATCTTCTAACGGATTTTCTGGGAGATGCATCCCCTTCAATGTCATTAGCTGTGATGAAAGAGAAATTGGATAGATGACTTACAAGTAAAGCTTGTTCACCACTGATGGTCACCAACTTTCCATTTACTGTGAATTTTAACTTTTGATGGAGAGTAGAAGTTACTGCTCTTGCATCGTGGATCCAAGGTCTTCCTAGTAGGCAACTATAAGCAGCTGGTACATCCATGACTTGGAAAGTAATTTGAAAAGTGTGCGGGCCAATTGTCATCGGGAGATCAACTTCCCCAATAACTGACTTCCTTGATCCATCAAAAGCTCTTACTATTATATCGTTGAACTTCATTGGCGTCCCTTTGTAAGCCAAACGAGCTAGTGTCGTTTTCGGCATTACGTTCAAAGATGAACCTGTATCTACCAATACATTGGACAGGGAATCTGATTGGCAGATCATTGAGATGTGGAGGGCCAAGTTGTGATCTTTCCCTTCTTTTGGAAGTTCCTCGTCACTGAAGCTTAGATTATTGCAAGCTGTTATGTTGGAGACGATCCCTCCAAACTGGTCTGTAGTCACATCGTGATCCACATACGCCTGGTCTAGTACTCTCATCAAAGCTTCTCGGTGAGCTTCGGAGTTGAGGAGTAGAGACAATATTGAAATTTTGGAAGGAGTCTGCATCAGTTGATCCACGACTCGGTATTCGCTCTTTTTGATTAACTTCAGTATCTCATCAAAATCTGCGTTGACGTTGGCTCTATCAGGAGAACCAACATTTGTGCTCGGGTTAACAATTGGAATCGTTGCAGGATTCTCGGAAGATATGTTAACTGGATTTTGTCGGACAACAGGAACTGTAGGCGGTCTTGGTGGCAATGGAGTGTGCACTCGTCCACTTCGTGTTACTCGTCCTATTTCTGTTATATTGACATTGGCTGGAAGTGTAGGCATGGGTTTCTCCTTCCCATCCTCAATCAGGGTTGCATTGTATTGGTAAGGAATTGCTTTGGTAGAACTGTATGGAACAGGACCAGGTAGGCAAATTACCAAAGGAGACTCTGGGGTGCTGGAACTGTTGCATTCAATCTCCACATGCTTGGGTATGTTGAAACAAGGGATGATGACGTTTACTTCGGGGTTTTCCGAGTTGATATCTGAGACTAAAAGCTCATGCGGAAAATGCCCTACTGTATTTACGTCATGATCATCTCTGTTTCTGTAAACTTGTAGATCACCGATGTCTAACAAATGCTGGATATCTGCTCTTATGGTGGAACATCCTTGAATATTCTGGGAGCAGATGCAAGTCGTAATCATGCTTAGTGAAGGTGCTCATGGTACTGTATGCTTCATGAAGATGCACCAAGTTTCCTTTGATCAGGTTTATGTCTGTGACGAGATACCTGTCTGTATTTCTCAGTATCAAACTTACTGAGTGTCCACTGTGACTGGGAAGCGGATTGGCTTGCACATTCGGACTTGTATTTCTGAAGGAAAGAAGATTAGATCTTACTAATCTCTGTACTTCTGCCTTTAATGCTATACAATGCTCAAGGTCATGGCCTGGTGCCCCTTGGTGAAAAGGGCAAGATACGTCTGTTTTGTACCACCATGGTAATTTCTCGGGAACCGGAGGTGGTGACCTTGTCTGTATCAGGTTCTTTTCTATTAGTGCGGGGGTAAAGTTCTGTGTACGTCATTGGGATTGGGTCGAATTGCATAACCCGAGGCGTACGGTTTTGATTGCTAAACTGCTGAGCCTGTTGACAAGACTGTTGAGTTTGTTGATTTTGTTGAATTTGTTGGAATTGCGGAGCAATTCTTGTGTTTAGATTTGCGTTGACGGCGGGTGCTATGGTAGCTACCTGTCGTTGTTGAATGACATTCTTACGCGGTTTCCCTCGGGATACCATTCCTATGTCATGCTCTTTTTTCCTTGGAAAACTGGTTCCAACCTTCTTTGTTCCACTAGAAGATCCTGTTTCCTTGGTCAAGCGTCCAGTTCGAACCCCTTCTTCTAATCGCATTCCCATGCTCACCATCTCAGTGAAATCTCCGGGGAGCGCTAGCGATCATTCGCTCATAGTAGAATGAGCCTAGAGTATTCAAGAATACCTTAGTCATCTCCTTCTCTTCCAATGGTGGGTTGACTTGGGCAGCAATTTCCCTCCATCGTTGTGCATATTCCTTAAATGTCTCCCTTTCTTTTTGAGACATGGAGCGGAGCTGATCCCTATCAGGAGCCATATCCAAGTTAAACTTGTATTGCTGGATAAAGGCGTCACCTAAGTCGTTGAATGTTTGGATATTCGTGCTGTCTAAACCCATGTACCACTTCAGTGCGGCACCGGTGAGACTGTCTTGGAAGTAATGGATTAGCAACTGATGATCCTCATTGTATGTAGACATTTTCCTGGCATACATCGTAAGATGACTTTGCGGACAGGAGTTTCCTTTGTACTTTTCAAAGTCAGGGACTTTGAATTTTGCGGGTATTCTTACGCGAGGAACTAAGCAAAGATCCTGGGCGTTTTTTCCAAACAATTCTTTCCCTCGAATTGTCTTTACCTCTAGCTGCATTTTGTGGAGCTGTTCCTGGAGATTTTCCATTGAACCGCGTGGATTTGAGTTACTGCCTGGAGTATGATGAACTTCTTCGTCTAAGGTAGTGTGTACTACGGAAGATGAGTTCGTCATGATCGGTTGAGAAACCGGCATTGTTACTTGTGGAAGAGTTACTCCACGTTGCGGAGTAAATGTAGAGTTTTGCTGCAAAGTAGGTATTTCAAGCGAGGTTGTTTGAGAAGTCGGTTGGCAAATTCCGATGCCAAAGTTAAAAGGCATGCCCCATGGATAGCCTTCTGGCATACTGATGAGTGACCTACTAGCTGCGACAGTTGAAATTGGAGTAGTAGTATCCTCTGAAATTGCTGGTTGATTTTGACTGCTCGATGTTGCTTGTTGACTTTGCGCTGAGGCAAATGAATTAACCAAAGATGTGAGTCTCTCCACTTCTTCTTGCAATGTTGTTACCGTGCTACGGAGTTCAACGTTCTCTTGCTCAAATCCTTCCATTACTTTTCTTCTTTTTGATCTTGTATCGTATGTTCGAGTCGGCTGTGGACGCGGTCGAGAAACTATAAGACGCGACAGCTTGACGATCTTTTCCTATCTGTTCAATCTGTGCAAGTTGTTCAAGCTGTGCAAGCTTTTCAAGCTGTGAAGGTATGAAACTGTGAAAGTGTCAGACTCTAGACAATAGACTTAAATGCAAAGTATGATGCATGAATATGATTGTAAAGAACAGAAATTTCCAAAGAATTTAATGCTAAAGAGATATTTCTGGCAAATATTTGGATGGAAAAAAAAACACACATTTATTGATTAAATGGAAGAAGATTACAACAATTGTTTTTTGTTGGAGCATTGCTCACACAAATGATAAAATAAATGATAAAATTACAAACTAAATTGAACTAATTAAATGTCTTCGTCGGATAAAGATCCAAAGGCTTGATGCAGCTTCAGCTTCAGGATTTCCTTTCCATAGCGAGCTTTTAGTTCAGCTTTCTCGGCTTTTAGCTTGCTGATGACTCTCTTCCACTCGTTGGGAGCGGGATCGCTGGTTGTCATTTCCTCAAGCTTTCTTTTCCTTTCTTTGACGTATCTTTGGATTGCGTCATCCTTCTGGGCGAATCTTCTCATCCTTTTCCATGAGCCATTCATCCTGGAAGTAGAGCGTCTTTTCATGATCTTTGACTTGCTTCTTGAGCCTCTCATTCTCAAGATTAGTCTTAAGGAATTTGTTTTCCAAAGCTTCTTTCTCAAACCTTATTTTGGTCAAGGCTTCTTGGTATTCTCCCACAGCTTCGACGGGAAAATTTGTTGATTTGGAAGCGATTGAGAACATGGGATCCTCATAAGCGTAAGGCATTCGAAATTCCTTCGCTCTTTTCTTTACCCAAGAAGTGTAGGTTTCCATGGCTACACAATTCTTTGCCTTCCCTTTTTCTTTCCTTCGGATGTGATGCCAAGCTTTGATCATTTTGGCCTTCAATCCCTGGGAATCCTCTCCTTCATGATAGAAGTAACTTTCTACAGTGAAACCAAGAGGTTTACTAGAGTTTGCGTATCCGAGTTGACGTCTTGCCAGGAAAGGGTTGTAGTTGATTCCTCCCTTCGTACCGATGAGGGGTACATTGGCAAATTCTCCACAGCTCTCAATGATTTCCATCTCATTGTCTGCCAAGGTATACCAATGGATATCGTCGTTTGTAAGAGACATGAGTCTTCTTGACCAATGCCACTCGTCTTTGTTTTCGCGGAAGATAGGAGATTTAGGCAAGTGTGAGGTAATCCATTTGAAAAACAGAGGTACACAACATACGATAGTTCCGTCTCCTTGACGATTCCTGTGATGAATAGAGACGTACGTGTCACCAAGCAAGGTGGGAACGGGATTTCCAATCAGAAAGATCCTTATGGCGTTGATATCAACGAAATTTGGGACGTTGGGAAATAACACCAATCCATAGAGGAGCAAAGCTAAAATAGCTTCAAAGGCTACCATACTACCGGCTGCAGAGAATTTAAGAGCCTTCTCCATTAGGAACTTTGAAGTTAGTCCTAAGAGTTTTCCTCTGGTAGTTAGGTTTTTGTCTATCTCAAATTTATTTAAGTGAGTCATCGTTGCAATGACTGGTGACTTGGGAATGGCTTCCAAACCATTGAAAGGCACTTTGTCTGATATTGAGATACCTAGGATATACGCGTACTCTTCCAAAGTAGGCATCAACTGATAAT
The DNA here is from genome assembly GCA_021764765.1 of Vicia sativa. Classification (NCBI taxonomy): domain Eukaryota; kingdom Viridiplantae; phylum Streptophyta; class Magnoliopsida; order Fabales; family Fabaceae; genus Vicia; species Vicia sativa. The sequence continues at coordinate 108,224,002 of CM038793.1, forward strand.
CAGGGAAAGTGAAACAATGAGATGGATCGTAAAACTGAACGAAAGTTTTGAGAAGTCCTTCATCAACGTTAGCGTTCAGAAGAGTTAAAAGAGTTCCATAGCGTTTTCTGAAATCCGAGAGATCTTCTACCAAGGATGCTAACTCTTTCAACTTTCCTACGTCAGGAACTCTAAAACTGTATCTTTTGGTGAATCTTCCTCTGACGTCCATCACTCTAACCTAAAATATTTTACAAAGAAAAATCTCTAAATTCTTTGGAAATGAGAAGAGAAATGAAGTCTTTTTTTTGTTTTTGAATGAATGAATGCATGCATGAATGCGACAAACATGGTTAGTAGTTATACACACGGGCAAGCGTTCGAAGTCACGAGCATGAAGCCAACGATAAGAATCAACGTGGTTAAGTTCTAAGGGATTATTTATCTGTGAAACGGGTTCTACTGATAATACAGGCTCAACACTCCTCTTTGAAATATTATCGGATTTGTTGAATACTCGATGGTCCAATAATATTTTTCAAGAGAAACTCGTCTGATCGTAGTCTCGCATGACAATTACTCTAGGCTTACACCCGAATAATCTCTGCACTACATCCTAAATGGCCAGGATGGGTTATGTGTTCTACAGTCCACTCAGCTTCTTAAGTTTCCTCGAAAGCATGTTGTCTACTTGCTAAACACAATACCCCAAGACAACCTCCACTGAGCAGGAGATATTAACTTCGTAAGCATTGAACTTCTCAGGTATTAATACCTCCACCTAGATCTTAAAAATGTTTCTTAAATCCGGGTTAGGATTTCTTTCCATAAGATGAAATCGCGAAACACACAATAAAGAAAAACAAATATATGCAAAACATAAAAGCTTATCCCCTTTCTTTTCTTTTTGAAAACAAAAAAAAAAGCTTGGTGCTCTCGAGCAGAGTAACGCGTTTTCTTTTTTTTTTTTTGAAAAATCAAAATTTCAGCGTAATCCCCAGCAGAGTCGCCATTTTTCCTGTTCGCGTTAAAAGGTGACGCGCTAGATGGATGCGAACGTGAGTTCGGATTCTCTGGCTCGAAACGATTTAATCTTTTGATTTGTTTATAAAGATGCCGCGAGCATCAAGCTTTATTATTTTCAACACAAGAAAGATGATTTAATGATAATGAAAAAGGGGAAAGCTGAAATACCCTCAATTGATATTGGTATGTGTAACGACTAGTGCAAACTAGACGTAACGCATTGGGGAGATTCTGAGTAAGGGGGATTGTTATATAAAGGGAATAGATGGAGCACCCTAAATATATATAGTTATCTATAGCTTTTATATATGAATATGTTTGATATGTTTGTGTGTTTTAATTGCTATTTCTATGATTGGGAAAGTTTCTCCTTTGGGATTTTAAGAAAGACAGATTATGAAGGATTCTAGTGTTTGTTATTATTGTGCTCGCAAAGATCTGTTGATCTTCTGCATACATATCCCCTAGTGGGAATTAGAGCATTTGTAGCTCAGATCTAAAGGGTTCTATGGTTTGTTTGGTCTGAGGGAGAAAGAAATTTGCTCGGCAAGGATGAGACCTTGTGCCTACGTATTCTCAAAAGGATGTTGAGAAATTCAGAGCAATCGTAGTTCCCACTTATGCTAGTGGAAAGCAACGGATGTTAGTAAGAGATGATAAATGTCATCTTAATGAAAAATGTATCTAATCTATTTCATCACATACATTTTTGAAAAGTTTGATTGATTAAGATCTTTCATCGTAAGTATTAGGTGTTTTGCTTGAGTGTGCTACCACTTACATGTTTAAGAAAGATGTTTGAAAAAGATGATTGAATCTTTTAACCGTAAGCATTGGGTGTTTTGCTTGAGTGTACAAGCGTTACCTCTTACAATTAAGAGATGTTTTTGTTTGAAACAGTTTTTGAAAAGAAAATTTTTTGACTGTATGTGATATGATAGATGAGATACTTCTTCCATAGAGATGATAGAAGTCTAAATCTCAAGGAGAAATTGATTGGATTAAAGGGATGCTTTTAAGAAGCCCGTGGGTCCTTGTATTGTTAGCCCAAGAGGAGGCATTCCGAGGGTCATCGAGGGTCATCGAGGGTCCTTGTATGAAGCTCAAGAGGAAGCTATAGGGTATGGCTGGCTTTGTGTTAAAAGGGATTTCACCGAGAAACCATCCTTTTGAATTAAGAGCAATTTCACCGGAAATTTTACTGGGATTTGAAAGTGATTTCACCGGAAACCATCCTTTCGTGGTTCTATCTTAGCGGTGATTTTTGTATTGGAAGCCCAATAGGAGGTGTTAAGAGATTTCCTGTCTCTTTCATTGTATGATGCCCAAGAGAAGGCTAAACTCAATGAGGAGTTCTTTGAACGAAGCCCAAGAGGAGGTGACTCAACAGGGAGTGTTTATATGAAGCCTAAGCGGAGGCTAAACTCAGATGAATGAGTTTTCTTATATGAAGCCTAAGAGGAGGCTGAACTCTGTGGGGAGAGTTATCTTGTATAAAGCCCAAGCGGAGGCTAAACTCAACTGGGGATGAGTTATCTTGTATAAAGCCCAAGCGGAGGCTACAACTGTGGGGAACCTATTGGTTAGACTAATTGTTATGTTACAATTTAGACAGTTGTATAAACAAGTGTGTGTGTGTGTGTGTGTGTGTGATATGTATTCACAGGAGTTTATGAAGGAAATATAAACAATGCAATGATGTTTATTTACAGAAATTTATGAAATATAAACAAGTGTCTGTGAAATGAACGTTTAAAACGAGCGTAACTTGATTATTTACAAGTTTGAACTGTGTACAAGGAAATGAATATGTACACGAACGAGTTTTTATGTACAGAAAAAGATGGATGTACATAGGAGGGTTGGGACTTACACCATAAGGGAGGCCCATTGGTTTGAAAGCAGTTTCACAGGGAATAATGCTCCTTTCAATACCAATGGTATTCAGTGTATATGTACAGACGAAACAGAAACGAATGATCGAATTTTGTCTGTGAAAAGTATCTGTATTATGTACAGAAAAAGATTTGTATGAAAAAATAAATTGATATGTACAAGGAAAAGATATATGTACATAAAGAATGTTGGTTTGTGTATACACAAGTGAAGTGAAAAAAAACGATTGTTTATGCATACTTGAGTATAAAAAGTATGTTATGTAAAAATTTGTATGTATTTGAAGAGAGTTTGATATGTACAAAGAAATATTATGTACATAAAAGAATGTTATGGGACTTACACCGTGAGGGAGGCCCATTGGTTTGAAAGCAGTTTCACAGGGAATAATGCTCCTTTCAATACCAATGGTGTCGGTGTATAAACAAACGAATGAAAACAAACGAACGAAATTTGTTTATGTTTGAATATTGACAATGATGATTTGAGTATGTACAAGTAAAACTAAATATGTACATAAAAAGGGTTGGGACTTACACCATAAGGGTGGCCCAAGATCGATTGAGAAATTCGAGAGAAAATGAATTCGATTTTATCGTTTAAATCAGATCGATCGTGGTAAAAGATGTAAGTTTTGATGAAATGTTTTGAAAAAATGATTTGAAAATGTTTTGAAATGTGAGGTTCATTTATGAAAAGTTTTGAAAAAAATCGGAAGTCGAAAACTTGAAAAATTCACCTTTAAAGGAGGTTTGAAAAAGTGTTCAGAACGTCGTTTTCGGCTCAATTAAAATATGATTAGATGAAAGTTTTTTCTGAAAATTTTTGCACCATCATAAAATAGATATATTTATTGACAAGTGTTTAAAAAATCAACTAAAAATAAGGAGTTTTGATTGGTCAAAAAAATTGTGGAAGTTTTGTAAAAAAACATGAAAAGTATGAAAAAGAATGGTCCTGATGGGAGTTGAACCCATGACCAAAGGGTGACACATGTGGCAGAGAAACTTAAGAGCAAACAGGCTACCACTGAGCCAAACGCGTTTGGATGTTTAGTGGACTAGAGCACGTGTAAACAAAGCATTGGAACATTTAAAAATTTGAAAATGAAGAACACGCGTGCAGCTGTTCATCGTGGTTTTTGATTTTCAGTTTCCATGATTCAAGCTCAAATCTTTGTTTCTCAACGAAATTGAATGAAATAAAAATCAAACCTGCTCGTTATTTCATCACGAACACGATGGTACTTGTTAATTGCATTTATATTCAGTCTAACTCAATTGAATTTCTGGAAAATGCTAAGAACCCTAAAACTGATTTTTCAAATTAAATGACGTATGTTTGATGATTCTTTGATTTTATTGAGGGTTATTGATCGTTATGTGTGCAGAAACAAAACGGCCATGAGTTTTTTTCAATTGATGCAAGAAATCATAGAGTTCGAAGTTGGTGTTCATACCTGTGAAAGTGAGAATCGAATTCAATGCAAGAGTGTTTCCAGAGCTTGTTTGTGGATCATTTGAGCTTCATCGGCATGTATGAAAGCTGTGTGAAATGTGTTTGAGCTTCATCGGCATTTAAGTTATAAACAAGTTTGATAATGATCATGAAATGTGTTTGACACCAAAGATCAACCTGGTTTTAACTAATTTTCAAAAATGCAATATCTCTCACTTTGCACTAAGTTGCTTGATTTTGAAGAAAGTAGAGTGAAAGCATGATCTTGCATTTGCTTTGGTGTGGTTTTGGACTTGAATTTGTGATCTATTTATAGGCAACAAGTTCTGAAATGTTAGGCAAAGAGTACAATGCTTTTGGAAAATCAAAGATAACTTAGAGGGCAAGAATGGTATTTGCCAAAAAAGGAAACTTCCTTTTTTGCACCATGTGCTCATTTTTACAATTTGATCCAATCCTCTCAATTATTACCTCTAACTGATATTTATCAGTTCAATCATCCATTTGGCAAGGTTAGATTGCTTCTAGATGAAGAAAACACAAAATGACCTATAATTTGAAGTTTTGGATTTTGAAAATCAAGTTTCATGAAGCCTTATGTTTCAGTTTCAAAAGTATGGCTAGACTCCATGGATTTGAGAGTTCTTGGACATTTTGGAAAGCTTTTTTCACAAGCTACAACTTTCATGTTTTGAGTTTTTTCAAATTCAAATTGGAACTATGTGAAAAAATGGCATGAAGTTTGGAAAAAATAAGAAATTTCAACACTTAGAAATTTTTCTAAGTATGAAAACTTTTGACTTTTTGTTGACTTTTTCAAATTCTTTGATTTTTTATGATCATGATGGATCATTTGAAGTATTTTGATGATTGAAAAAGTTTTGTTTTGAAAATTTTGACCAAAAGTCAAAGTTTGACTTCTCAGTGCAGATGAAATTTCATCAGATGTTTCAGAAATTGACTGATGAAGTCTGTGAACTTCTGTGATGTTTTGAATCCAGAAATTAGGTCAAGATGTTGTATCTAAGATATACTGACCAATCTTTATTCAAAAAAGTCATTTCTTGTTCAAAAAGTCAGAGAAAACTCATGCCCGATCAAAACCCTAATTGGTCGATCCTTGATTGATCTGTGAGAGAAAATGGATATCTGATGATCAGAGGTTGATGATTTGATCAAGATAGATCAAATGAGGTGAGAAAAACTCAAACCCTAATTGTTTGCCTCTTGAATCAGATGAAAATCTGATGAAACCCTAATTTTGACCTGTGAAATCCACACTTGATTAATGTTGTCTGAGCTGTTAGTTATGCAAATGATGCAAATGTAAGGTGGTATATTAGGTCAAAATTTGGGGTATGACATAAGGCCCCTGCATATTTCGAAAATCAAGCACAAGCATTATAAATGAGATTCAAAGGCATGGTTCGATTGGAAACATTGTTCTGAACACGATGGTGGTGTTCGTTTTGTCCAATTTAACGTATTTAGGGAAACCCTAAATCGGTTCAGAAAACCCTAACAATGGTGATTTTCGTTCCAGGATATTAAAATGCAATTGGATTGTCCAGAAAGCTTGCAAACTTCAAACTAAACACAAAGCAAACATCAAAACACGTTAACAATGCATGAATGATAGAAATCGATATTTGAAAAAGTGTGACAAACCGAAATCGTGTTTGCTTGATTCTTGATGTTTTTGAGTGTTGTAAAGGTCTGAATCGACTCCAGGGACTCCAAGGAATGCAAAGGAATGCTTAGAATTGGTTGAATCGAAGCAAAAGTAGGGCTGCCAATTGCTTGAATGTCACGGATTTTTTGACTTAGGTTAGGGTTCCTCCAAGCAATTTTTCTGTTCTTGTTCATGTGGTATGCATAGTACATTTATAGTAGATGGGTTTTGGGCTTAATTGAAGAGCAAATATTGATCAATCAATGCAAAAATTATTTGATTTTGTACAAAATCAAATCTTCCTTTTTTGATCAAATTTCAATCAAATTCTTGCCAAATTAATGCAAATTTTGAAATTTGCCAGCTTGTGTGAGTTACTTGGATCTCAAGTATGAGAGAAAAATCAACTTTGCATTTAATTTTGATTTTATACCTTATTTTTTTAATTTAATTTGTTTTTAAATGAATAAAATCCAAATTAAATAGAAAAATAAAGACAAAATTCGTGGAATTGGGCTTGAAGGTTCCAAATAAGATAAGGAACAAGTTTAAACCAAGAAAAACTAGGCCCATTTGCAAAATTTTAGATTTTGACAAGTATTTTTCTTTGTGCACCTCTTCAAAAATGCCCAACATGTGCAAGGTGCATTTTGCTCAACTTTCCACATTTTTTAGTGTTCTTGGACTTTTTAGAAAGCTCTAGGTGTCCTCTAAACAACCTCTTTAGTTTCATCTCAATTGGAGATTCCATGCTCAATAAAAATTCAAAACAAAAAGTTGACTTTTTGTTGACTTTAAAAAGGACCTGTAATGTTTTGATCCACACCTTCCAAATGAAGCATTTTTTGAACATTCTTGTGAGACATGAAGTTGTAGAGAATTGAGTTCTCTTCAAAATGACAGGTGGTGGAAAAATTTCTGAGAAAGTATGAAGAAGTTATTCTCAGTCAAAGTTCAGTTGACTTTTCACTAAAAAACCCTAATTTAGAAAGTTTGACTTTTGAGCAAATCTTGAGTTTTCTTGATGAATCATGATCAACCCTTGATCAAATGATGAATGTGACTTCAAAATGAGGATGTTGACCAAAAATCATGAAGTTTGACTGTATGTTGACCACAGTTGACTTTTTGTCCAATACAACTGATTTTCAACCATCTGAACAATTGTCTGAGGAAACTTGACTTGTGAGGCTTGAAACTTGACATGGAGAGTCTTTGAAGCATAGGAGGAGGCATGATGACCATTGGAGATATTGGAAGTCCATCTTGATCTGAAAATTGCCAAACCCTAGTTTGGGTTGATTGTCTAGGAGAGGGTTTGTCTGCTCAATCCTTGAGGAATCCTTGAGTATGGATGTATGAAATGTCTTGAGAAGTAGGAGGGAAAATTTTGGGGTATGACAGCCTCCACTTGTGATCCTTGTAATTTCATCAATATTGATCCAAATGATGTGATTCAAAGCTCAAATTAAAGATCTCATGGCATACTTCAAGATGCACGAAGTTGATTTCTCAAATTCCATCTAAATCAAAAAATATGAGCTTCAAGATTATTCCCACCACCTATTTGTGGAAAGTACTCCCAGAGGAATCCAGAAATCTGCAAGCTTGCCCAGCCTAGGTCAAAACTTGTGCATGAAACTTCTAACTCAAATATCTCTCAAATGGTGCATTTTTGAGAAATTTTACACATTGACAAATTTGTAGGATTTTTTCCAAGCTTTCCAAAAATGTATGGTATGCAACCATTGGATAAAAATTGAGAACGTTATGACATGTCAAAGTTTCATAGGGTGGACACTTGGAAAAAAAGTTATCTTTAAATTACTTCAAGAACAAGTTAACCCTAATTTCTTCAACTTTCTTGGTTCAATGATGGATTTGATCATGAAATATGAAAATATGATATTTGAATTGATGGTCGACCAAAAGTCCACTTGGTCAAATCTTGATTTTGACTGATTTTAACCAAAATGACCACTTTGCCCCTTGTGATCAATTGACTTGCTTCTACTCAAAATTGAGCCTCAATATTTCAATCATGGATGTCCAACAACATATAGAAACAAGTGGAATAAAATTTGGGTGAAAAGTCTGGAGAAATCCTGATTATACCCAAAACCCTAGTTTTGCACCTTGTGTTAGGAGATAGCCAATCAAGCTTCAAAACCTCAAATCTTCTGAATGTATTGAGTAATTCTCTGAAGCATGGTAACTCAAATGATAATAGGAAGGTAAAACTTCAAGAAATTGACTTATCCAAACTTCAAACTTCACAAGGGGCCAAAACCCTAATTTCATCAGATGAATGCCACAGATGAATTCCTCATCAATTCTTTACAAAACTTCAACTCTTGAGGAATCAATGAGACAAATGGAATGTCTTGAGGTGTAATACATCATTGTACATTGAAAGATCCAAAGATACGAGAGCTTGAGATTCTCTCATAAGAGTATGCTAACACAATCAACCTCCTTAGCTTGTAGAGGACTTGAGAACCCAAAGAACCTTAATCCTATCATGAGGTATGAATGCAATGCAACATGATGTTTATGATGAAACATAAGCCTAAATCAAGAGGGTAAATTTTGGGGTGAAACATAAGTCTAAATTCAAGACATGATTGAAGCAAGGGAAATTGAATTCGACCCTCCCGTCGAAACTCCGAATGTGATCAACGCACCAATGTCTGACCATAGTAAAAGTGCCAATGTTATTGACAATGACTCCTATGTTTATGATGTGAACGAGCTGACTATTCCTCTGATGACTGTCAAGAAAAATTTGCTGCAAGCCGGTGTATCTCCAGGGTGCCCGGACGACTGCCATTGGTGTGCAATTGAATTTGACGGATGTGCTTGGTTGAAGAGGCATATTCAACGCGTGATGGACAATCGAGAAGCGTTATTTCTGAAACCTCCATCTGTGGAGAATTTGTGTGAATACGTTGCTAAAAATCTAAAAATTGAAGATGCAAGCAAAGCCATACCAGAAGTCTGGGATACCTTGGGGCAGCCAAGTGGAAAGTTTGATTTCATGGTTAAATATACCGCTCCCGAAAGTTACAAGATTCCAATCGAAGAAATCATGGAAATCGGATGGGGAGACGATTACCCAGAAGAGTATGCTGATGTGAACACAATATGGATCACCCCTGTCGATCTTGCGCCAAGAGTGGCACCCCTAATTATTACCTCCCCCAGACCAATACCATATTCCTCTAACAATGTTATACCTTGAAATTATGGAGCCTAAGTTTACTATCATGGCGTCAAGCAAGAACCTTTGACCATTGAATACATTGTTGTTGGAGCTACCAATCCTGACATCAACAACATCACCGGACCAAGTAAGGTAACCAGAACCGGGAGAGTATTGTCCCCAGAGATCTATCCTCTGAAAGACACTACTACACCAATTCACATTCCTACTATCGAACCAATTCCCGAATCTAGAGGGAAAGAAAAAGTAACTCATCTTGCTTAGACAGAAGTACCAAAGGAAGTTGCTGAGGATACCTCCAAGCAAGAAATGGAGGAAATTCTGAAGATCATCAAGAAGAGCGACTACAATATTGTGGAACAGTTGGGACAAACTTCGTCCAAGATATCTATGCTAGCTCTGCTATTGTGCTCTGAGGCTCATGCTAAAGCCTTAGTAAAGTTTTTGAAGAATGCTCACATACCGCAAGACACTACTGTTGATCAATTTGAAGGTTGTATTGCTAGCCTGACCGCCAAAAATGGTTTAGGTATCTCTGATGCTGATTTAAATCTTGCCAGAAGGAAACACAATAAAGCCTTGCACATCTCCATTAAATGCAAGGGCACTACATTGTCTCGCGTATTGGTGGATACTGGTTCTGCTCTGAATATTTTGTCGAAGAGCGCTCTCGACCGACTTAATGCTGAAGAAGTGGTCATGAAGCCCAGTGACATAATCGTAAGAACTTTTGATGGTTCAAAAAGTACAGTACTTAGAGAGCTCAACCTGCCAGTTAAAGTCAGTTCCCAGACTTTTGACTCTACTTTATTTGTCATAGACATTCGTCCAGCTTATTCTTTCCTACTCGGACGCCCTTGGATACATGGGGCAGGCACTGTCACCTCTACCCTATATCAGAAGCTGAAGTACCCAATAAAGGGGAAGATTGTTACAGTATGTGGTGAAGAAGAATATATAGTAAGCCATCTGCAATCATTCTGATACATCGAAATGGAAGATGAATTCATCGAAATCCCCTATCAAGCTTTCGAAGAAATTCCACGAGTCATGCCTGTTGACTCTCCTGTCACTCCTGAAGTTGCTAGAGTTCCACCGAAGATGCCCTTACTGAAAGACGCCAAAGCTGTGGTTGAAGAAGGAGGCTGTACTATTTGGGGTCAGCTCCCCGATTTTCCATTCAAATCTGACAAGACTGGTTTAGGCTTCACTATCAAAGGTCAGAAGATGATACGTCGCGAATGTGCCGGCAAACTTCCTTTCCACATCAAAAAAAGCAGAGTTCATGCTATAGAAGACAGTGATGGCGACTTCGACATCAACAATTGGATCTTCCCAACTCCAGACAACGGACTCAACAATTGGAAGACTGAAGATGTTATACCAATCTCCTTTAGACAGGAGTAATTGCTTTTTCTGCTTTTATGCTTTCGAACAATAAACTTTAAGCCTAGTGCCTTGCCCGAGGAACCACGGCTCGTTTATGAGGGTTATTATTTGTCATTCGCATATTTTCATTCAACAAATCATTGGACTTTTGCATTCAAATATTGTGCTCTTTGTCTTTCTTTTTACTTTATCACCCTTTCAAAAATCTATGTGTTCTTACACCCACCCACATAATACACTACAGATTCACTCTGAATCTCATCGATAACGACTCTGCTATTGCTAAATATGACTTCGATAATTCGATCTACCAAGCCGAAGACGAAGGTGAGGAAGATTGTGAAGTTCCAGGAGAACTTGCCAGGCTACTACAATAGGAAGAACAAGTTATACAGCCACACGAGGAGCCAGTCGAGGTTGTGAATCTAGGTACTGACGAAGACAGAAAGGAAATTAAGATAGGAGCAAGTCTTGAGAGCAATGTCAAAGAGAGATTGGTCCAGATGTTGCGAGACTATATCGAGATTTATGCTTGGTCCTACGAAGACATGTCAGGTTTAGACATTGACATTGGTACACCGACTACCGACGAAAGAAGGTTTTCCCCCTGTGAAGCAAAAGGTTCGTCGTATGCGTCCTAATATGTCCGAGAAAATCAAAGTCGAAGTTATGAAACAGTTCAATGTCAGTTTCCTAGTCGTTACTTCTTATCCACAGTGGGTTGCGAACGTGGTGCCCGTACCTAAGAAGGATGGAAAAGTACGTATGTGTGTGGACTATTGAGATCTGAACAAAGCAAGTCCGAAAGATGATTTCCCACTTCCACATATTGATGTCCTGGTTGATAACACCACTCAACACAAGGTTTTCTCCTTCATGAACGGTTTCTCCGGTTACAATCAGATCAAAATGGCTCCCGAAGACATGGAAAAGACTACTTTCGTTACACATTGGGGCACATTCTGTTACAAAGTCATGTTGTTCGGACTGAAGAACGTTGGTGCCACATATCAATGTGCCATGGTAGCTTTATTCTATGACATGATTCATCACGAGATAGAGGTCTACGTCAATGACATGATATCTCAATCACAAACTAAAGAAGAACATCTCGATCATTTGCGAAAGTTGTTTGATAGAATGAAGAAATATAGACTAAGACTTAATCCTAACAAATGCACCTTTGGAGTCAGATCCGGTAAACGCCTGGGATACATTGTCAGTGGTAAAGGTATTGAAGTTGACCCTGCCAAGGTTAAAGCTATTCAAGAAATGTCAGCTCCCCGTACCGAGAAGGAAGTCAGAGGTTTCTTGGGACGACTAAACTACATTGTCCGATTCATTGCACATCTAACTGCTACTTGTGAGCCAATCTTCAAGTTACTGAAGAAAGATCAAGTAGTGAAATGGGACAATGAAGCTCCCCAAATTACTATTGAAAGACTAGACGAACCAACATACTATTGTGAACTTGATATCGAAGGAACAGAAGAGAAACCTTGGTACTACAAAGTGAAGAGGTATATTGAGGCTCAGGAATATCCTGCAGGGGAATCTATCAACGATAAGAAGTTCTTAAGAAGATTCGCCTCCAAATTCTTTCTCAGCAACGATATCTTATACAAGCGCAATCACAACTTGTGCTTACTCCGTTGTGTGGATCATAAAATAGCGGGACGAATCATGGAAGAGTTACATGAAGGCGCATTCGGTACCCACTCCAGTGGACATATAATGGCTAAAAAGATTCTAAGAGTAGGTTACTATTGGTCCACCATGGAAGTTGATTGTTACCGCTATGCTCGATCTTGTCACAAATGCCAGATATACACAGACAAAGTGCACATACCTCTAGTCCCATTGAATGTTCTGACCGCTCCGTGGCCTTTCGTAATGTGGGGCATTGACATGATTGGAGAGATCAAACCCACCGCTTCCAGTGGACATCTTTTCATCCTTGTTGCTATTGATTACTTTACCAAATGGGTTGAAGCAGCCTCGTTCACATCTGTTACCAAGAATGTTGTGGCTCGATTCATCAAGCATAATCTTATCTGTCGGTGTGGCGTCCCCGGAAGGATTATCACGGACAATGGTACCAATCTCAATAACAAAATGATCACCAAACTCTGCATGCAGTTCAAGATTAAGCATCACAACTTTTCTCCATATCAGCCAAAAATGAACGGCGCAGTGGAAGCCGCCAAAAAGAATCTAAAGAAGATCATATAGAAGATGCAGTGGCCTATAAAGATTGGCATGAGAAGTTGTCATTTTCTCTCCACGGTTATCTCACTACAATAGGAACATCTACATGGCTAACCCCCTTCTCTCTAGTATATGGTATGGAAGCAGTCCTACCTATCGAGGTTCAGATACCCTCAATTAGAGTACTCCAGGACGCAGAGTTAGACGAAGACGAATGGGTCCAGACTCGCCTTGACCAGATTAACTTGATCGACGAAAAACAGCTCGCAGCCATCTGCCATGGACAAATATACCAGAAACGAATGATTAGAGCATTCAATAAAAAAGTCAAGCACCGAGTCTACCAAGTTAGTGATCTAGTAGTCAAGTGCATCATTCTTCCACAAGGTGACCCCATGGGAAAATAGACTCCCACCTATGAGGGACCATTTGTAGTCAAAATAGTATTTTCTGGCGGAGCTATGATACTAAGCACTATGGATGGAGAAGACTTCCTGCACCCTGTGAACGTATACATAGTCAGAAAATACCACACATAAACGAGACCCGCTAGGTTGATTGGACTAGGAAAAAATAAGGGCATCCTGGCGAACCAAAAAGGTTCGGGCAAAAGTTAAGGATATATATACAAAAATGTACACCCGGCAAGTCGAAAACCTACAAATGCGGCTTGGGCAAAAAAGGGTATCCCAGTAGACTGAAAACCCAAAAAGGCGGTCTAGGCAAAAGTTAGGGATTTAAGCGTACGACTATATCTCGTCCAGATCACCTACTTACATACTACACTACTATCAGCTTCAAGATTCGAATGGTGCAAATCAGTTCAATCACTTTCTTCTAACATCAAGGAGATGAGATAGTCGAAAATATATGAGCAATAGCATAGTTGAAACACGACAAGATTGTTGCCACATAGCTTTTTACTATTTTGACAATTTCCTCTTACTAGGATATTTGTCTCTTGTATACAAACTGCCTGACTATAGGCCACTTTTCAAATTTAATGCAAATTCCTCTTTTCCAGTTCCAATTTTCATTGTTTTGTTTGCATAAAGTCCAATGATTTCTTTGAATGATTATATGCATCTGACAATAAACATATATTCACAAACATATGAAAAGCGAACAGAAACAGTAATTACTACAGGCTCTAGGAATTGAGATGACGAATAAAGTCACCAATACATCCCCTCAGAGTCACTTTCACAAGAAATACCTCCACAGGATCATCTCTACAATTCCCACAGAGCCATCACTCTCCCTACAAAGACAAATCTTCTCCAACGAAGTATTACATTATCATCTCCTCCCAACATTGTTCAAACATTTCATCTTCATCACATTAGTCCCCGAGCAGCGATCCTATCAACTTCAACTTCATCACATTAGTCCCCGAGCAGTGATCCTCTACATTCATCACATTAGTCTCCGAGCAGTGATCCTATCATCTTCATCACATTAGTCCCCGAGTAGTGATCCTATCAGCTTCAACTTTATCACCTTAATCCTCGAGAAGTGATCCTCTACATTCATCACATTAGTCCCCGAGCAGTGATCTTATCATCTTCATCAAGTTAGTCCCCGAGCAGTGATCCTATCAGCTTCAACTTCATCACATTAGTCCCCGAGCAGTGATCCTATCAGCTTCAACTTCATCACGTTAGTCCCCGAGCGGTGATCCTCTATATTCATCACGTCAGTCCCCGAGAAGTGATCCTATCAGACTTATCTACATTCTCAAGTCATCACGTTACATTGGTCCTCGAGCAATAACCATCAACCAATTACATCAGTCTCCAAGAAGTAACAGGTTATTCCATACCACATCGTCCCCCAGCAAGGTCTATACATAAGACATTCATCCTCAGCTGAGTATCTCTCAATGATTATCATTCCCCCAACAGCAGCAATATCCAGACTCGAAACTTGGTCAAATAGTGCATCGGAGGAATCTGAATCTCCTTTATCCCCAATTAGGGTTTTCAACAACTTCATCCCCAAATATAAATCAAACATCTACAACAGAACGTTCCTATCTTCTTCAAGATGGATATGTTTTGAAATACAACATCTACCTTCATACATTACCCATAAAAATCATAGCGTGTGCATATATCATTCACGAACATTATCATATACTTGCATGCATCATAATTTGCATAGAACTAACCATATCCTGTCAAGATTTATTTCCCTAGCAGGTAAAAGCTATTTTCTAAACGGAAGGTCAAAGATTAATACCCGAAACAAGATGGGAGAACTATCTGAACGACCATGCAAATTATTTCCAGACAACAGGTCAAAGATTTACACCCGAAATAATACGGGGAAACTATCAAGGCGACCAATCTGGTATTAATTCCCAAAACTAGACGGGTTTACCAATAAAACAGGTTGTAGGTCAATTCCTAAAACAAGGCAGGGCGACTAATCTACAGAAATTTGGCGGTATGAACTCCCGAAATTAGACGGGTTTACCAATAAATAGCAGACCATAGATTAATACCCAAAACAAGATGGAAAAACTATCCACATGCTGACAACTATTCATTTTAGAAATAGCCAAGACAAAAGGCTTATTCTGACTCTCTCTTATTACCAACTACCCCCGATGGCATCTTTAAGCCCATCTCCGATATTTCTCTCATCCAAAAGATGAACGTAGAGTCTAGCATACGACTCACTCCCCAACATTAACTTCTCTAAATGGCATCTATAAGCCCATTCCAGCACATTGTCAACTGACTATCTTATTCCAAATGCCAACGAGTGCAACTTTTCAGGTGTACTCGAGTGTTCAACCATCTTCTACCTTCAGGTCACGAAAGGCAAGCATACCAATCTAACCGTTCCGGTACAAGAAGATTGAACAGGGGCAATTGTTATATCCCAATTTTCCCTCCTACTTCTCAAGACAATCCACATCTCCATACTCAAGAAATTCTCAAGAGTTGACCAAAAAAACCCTCTTCTAAGTAATCAATCCAAACTAGGGTTTTGATTCTCTCAAGTCAGAATGAATTTCCAAGGATCCAGGTGGTTATCATATCTCATCATATGCTTCAAGGGATCACCATGTCAAGTTTCAAGCCTTACAAGTCAAATTTGCTCATCCAATTGCTCAGATGGTTGAAAATCAATTGTATTGGACAGAAAGTCAATTATGGTCAACATACAGTCAAACTTTATAATTTTTTGTCAACATCAATATTTTGAAGTAATATTCATCATTTGATCACGGGTTTACCATGATTCCTCAAGGAAAGTCAAGATTTGATCAAAAGTCAAAGTTTCTAAATTAGGGTTTTTTAGACAAAAGTCAACAGAACTTTGACCAAGCATAACTTTCACATACTTTATTAGAAATTTTTCCAACAAATCTCATTTTGAAGGAAATTCAGTTATCTACAACTTCATGTCTCACAAGCTTTGGCCATAAATGCTTCATTTGAGAGTTATGGATCAAAACATTATAGGTCCTTTTAAAAGTCAACAAAAAGTCATCTATTTGCTAAGAAGTGTTCATGAACATGGAAAATTCAATGAAGATGAAACTAAAAAGAGTGTTTAAAGGACAATTTGAGCTTTCTAAAAAGTCCAAGAACACTCAAAAATGTTGAAAATTGAGCAAGATACAAGTTGTGCAAGTTGGGCATTTTTTGGGAGGTGCGTGAAGAGAAATACTTGAAAAAATCAATTTTTTTCTAAATGGACCTAACTTTTATTGGTTCAAACTTGTTTATTATCTGAATTAGAGCCTCCAAGCCCAAGGCCACGCCTTTTATCTTTTGATTTTATTTATTTTGAATTTTTAATTTAAATTCAATTTAATTAAAATAAAAGATATAAAATCCAAACATTAAGTGCAAGGATTGTTTTTCAACATTCTTGAGGTCCAAGCAAGTCAATTAATCAGAATATTTCGAATTTATGAAGATTGACAAGATATTGGATTGAAATTGGCTCAAAAAAGGCAAAATATGGTTTGATTTCAATCAAATATTTTCACATTGATGAGAATACATTTTCTCATTGATTATTAATCTGAATCCATTCACTATATATATGTTATGATCCCAACAACTTGGAGGAAAAAAATTGATGCTCCAAGAACCCTAACCTAGCTCCAAAAAACCGTGCCATTCAAGAAACTTGGAGACCAATTTTTGCATCGATTCAAGTCAAACCAAGCATTCCAATCGCTTCCTAGGAGTCCCCGAAGTCGATCCAGACCTTCATCATCAACCAAAACATCCAAAATAACGAATTCATGATCACGGTTTGCATACTTTAATTTCTAATTCGATTTTGTACATACACGCATATTTAACATGTTTTGATTGCATATTTGTGTTTATAATGAAGCTTTGAAGCTTTCTGCATAGTTTAATCTGAGTTTGAGTGCAGGAATATGAATCCACCATGGCTAGGGTTCGTAGCTCAGAATTAGGGCTTTTTGTTTCAGGAAAAATTAGGCGAAACGATGACCATCATCATGCTCAGGAGATCGATTCTAATCGATCTATGGTCTTACAATTAATTTCCACTGCATATTCTGAGTTTTATGATTTGTAGGATTTGTAGCTATGGAAAGAAGTCGTTACTTTAGGCTTTATCTATGAACAAAAAACCGTGGGTATAGGTCTGTGTCTCAAGGAAGAAGATGAAGGCCAACGCACATTTTTCGTTTTAAATAATTTTCAAATTCTTGTTTTCGCTTATACACATATTATTTCATTATACTAACAGCAAAACATCACAGCTCAATTGGCAGGAGGCGCGCGCGTGTAAGCTCAGAGCAGGATTTCGATCCCTGGCTACCCCAGCTATTTTTTTGGCATTTGTTTTACTAACCTTTTTCTATTTTTTTCATATTTTCTTATTTTATTTAATTACTTTCCAAACATTTTTTAAATACAATAAAAAATCACAAAAATATTTCTTTCCATAATTAGGTTAGAAAAAATTTACTTTAATTTTTTCATCAAAAAGATATATTTTTTCACTCTTGTTTTAATTAATTGTAAATTAATCGAAAATTAACTTTTAATTACTTTTTCCATGTCAAAATTAATCCAGAAAATTCCCAAAAATATTTTCTTCATTTAATTAGGTTTAATAACCCTAAAACTTTTTTCAAACATAAAAAATCTTTTTTTACTAACATTATTTTCTCTTATTTACAATATAATCCTTCCCGCGATATCTTTTTCTGATTATTATAAATTGCCCATAGGTTGGAACAGCTAGGGTTTAAATTCCTCATATTTTTTACTATCATGTAACTGCTCATGGGATGTAATAGTTTAATTAGGGTTTACTTTCCGCACTCCTATATTATGTATCTGCCCCAAAGCCATGTAATAGTCTAGGGTTTACTTTCCCGCACTTTTACTTTCCGCACCTCTATTATTCTGTACATATTAACTGCTAGTTGTGATACGGTGAACTGACTTTTTAGGTTTTTGTATCGCAAATGTGCGGATAGCAAGAGTCGCCGCCGACTTTTATTTTTATCCAATTAAGGGAAGGTAAAAGTACAGAAAAAGACCTTCGTTAGATTCTGAGTACGGGAGAATGGTTATGAAAAGGGGAGGTATTAGCACCCCTTTCCATCCGTAGTTATCTACGGGCTCTTAGTTGCTCTAGATCACTTTAAAATTGTGCTTTCTATGTGTTTGAAAAAAAAATGTTTTGAAAAGGCATTTCGCTTTGACTTTGTAATGATTCATGTAGGAATGTTTACAAAGTGTTCGGAAATGTTTCGTTTTGAAAAGTGTTTGAACTTTGACAAAAAGTGTAAGGTGTGAAAAGCATTTTGATAGAGCAAGCAACTAAAAGTCTTATTACCTACTCAGAATTGGTCGTTTTCGTGTCATTTTACGTTCCTTTAGAATAGCGCTATCCATACCATTAGTTGGTAGGAAACTCTATTCGTTGGATGTAGAAGGGACATTCGAAGGGACATCGGATGGTCATAGAAAGCAACTTGTAGGAAGTATCCTAGCACATTCGAAGGGACTATCATCATTTTTCGTAGGCGACAATCGAGGGTCAAGATCATGTATTCGGAGGAGACATCGTGGGTCTTATGATCTTTGTATCGAAGGGACTATGATGATTTGTTTAGAAGGCAACGGTGCTAGAATACCTCTACGTTCGAGGGACTTGACCATATTTGAATTCGTAAAGGAAACGAGAGAGAATTACCCTAAGGGGTGCATGTGTGAAGAAGTGTGTTGATTCGGATATTTTGTCTTGAAAATTAGTGTGAGCTATGTCCAATTATTATCTTGCCATACACGCCTAGTTACTAGCAGTTTATAGGGTGCGGAAATTAAAATGCGGAATGTAAAGTGCGGAAAGGTAAATGTCCTACGCTATTACATGGCTTTGGGGCAGATACATAATTTAAACTTGCGGAAAATAAAAAAACCTAATTTAAACTATTACATCCCATGAGCAATTACATTATTGGAAAAAGAAAACAGTAAAAGAAAACGTCTGAAGCAGAATAATCTGTGAAACGATAAGAGAAATCGGAAAATATGATGAAATCGAAATAAGAGAAAATGTTAGAAAAAATGAAAATTTTTAATTGGAAAAAATATGACATGCTGGAAATAACATAAATATATTAAAATAATTTTTTTGGGATTTTTTAGATGCAATTTAATAATTTAAAACTAATTAAATGTGATTTAAATGCAAAATTATGAATAAAAATAAATATGCATGCAAAATTATATTTTTTAATTTTATAAATTAAATAAAGATTTATGGAAATAATGTAAAAAGAAAAATATTTTTTGATGATTTTTAAATGCAGAAATAAAATTATGAAAAGAATTGAAATAGAATGCAAAAATATTAAAAAATATGAAAATATAGAAAATAATGCAAGTTTTATAAAAGAAGAGTAAAACCAGCCCTGGAGTGGATCGAACAGGGGACCCTGGGGTGAAAACTTGAGATTGCTCGCCTCTACCACTACACCACTTGTCATCTGGTGTTATGGAATGAAAACATGAGATGGTGAGGAACACGTGTCGCCGCCTGGTGAGGTCAAGGCCCAGTCAGCTGGTGGGGACCCAGTCACTTATGAACGAACGAATCGGATCGCTTCCTCGCGCCACGCAAGCTGTCAACCGGAGTCAACAAGTCCCCGACGCTGGAGCCCTAGCTCCGATCGTCTTCTCCGGTGACCATAAACATCAAACCTGCGAAATAATAGAAATCAAAGGCTAAGGTTAAGGCTACCCCCCCCCCTAAATCGGGGTCTGCGAATCCAACGGTGGTCTTCGTTTTCTTTGAATTGGCCTGCAACTTGAGGTTCGAAGCTCACAGTTCCGAAAACCCTAAGTATGGCATGTTACGATTCTGACGTTCAAAACCAATAACGATTGCCCAGATCAATCCCTTAGTGTCTCATAAGCACATTAGAAATGTTAGAATCAATTAAAACAAGCTGGTAATAAAAATACGAATTCAAGAAATATTTGAATATGTATGAGCATGTATGCACCGATTCAGGCTGTTTCGATCTATAACAATGATGTGTACTTACTCATACTTACCTTTAGAACATGATTGAATGCTTGAGAGAGGCTGAAAGTGGCTGCTTTTTAAAATTCGATTTTTTTCAAGAATTCTTGAAAAAATTTGCAAGAATAAGGGTTTGGCTTGAGCTAGGGTTTCGTTCCTTGTGGCTTGTGATCTTGCTGAGTATTTATAGAGCATATTTGGAGAGAAAAAACAAGCAAAAAAGATTGATCATTGATTGTGCAATATTTTCCATTTAAAACAAATCAAATTTTCTTAAAAATTTGATTTTTCCTTTCCATATGCATGCTATCACGAATTTGGTAAGGATCATGGGCTTTCTTGGACTTCAAGGAAGATATAAATCCAATCCTTTTTGAAAAAAATCTTATTTTCATATTTTACATGATTTAATTTTGAATTAAATGTTTTAAAATTCAAATATAAATCCTAAAAATAGAAAATTACCATGGCCAAGCATTTATGGGTCAAAAATCATGTCATGAACAAGTTTGGATCAAAAGATTTTAGGCCCATTTGGAAAATTTTGCATTTTGACCAAAATGTCCTTTTGTGCAATTGTCCAAAATTGCCCAACTTCTGAATAATGTATCTTTCTCAATTTTCCACATTTTTGAGTGTTATTGGACTTTTTAGAAAGCTCTAAGAGTCCTCTAACCAACCTTTTTGGTCTCATCTCAATTGGAGTTTCCATGCTCAATATATCTTCAAAACAAAAAGTTGACTTTTTGTTGACTTTGAAAATGACCTGTAATGTTTTGAGCCATACCTCTCAAATGAAGCATTTTTTGGACATTCTTGTGAGACATGAAGTTGTAGAGAATTGAATTTCCTTCAAAACAAGAGGTGGTGGAAAAATTTCTGAGAAAGTATGAAGAAGTTATGATCAGTCAAAGTTCAGTTGACTTTTCATCTAGAAACCCTAATTTAGAAAGTTTGATTTTTGAGCAAATCTTGAGTTTTCTTGATGAATCATGATCAACCCTTGATCAAATGATGAATGTAACTTCAAAATGAGGATTTTGACCAAAAATTATGAAGTTTGACTGTATGTTGAGCACAGTTGACTTTTTGTCCAATACAACTGATTTTCAACCATTTGAGCAATTGTCTGAGCAATCTTGACTTGTAAGGCTTGAAACTTGACATGGAGAATCTTTGAAGCATATGAGGAGGCATGAAGACCATTGGAGATGTTGGAAGTCCATCTGGATCTGAGGATAGCCAAACCCTAGTTTGGGTTGATTGTCTAGGAGAGAGTTTGTCTGATCAACTCTTGAGGAATCCTTGAGTATGGATGTATGAAATATTTTGAGAGGATGGAGGGCAAATTTTGGGGTATGACACTAGTAACTAGGCATGTATGGAAAGACTAATTCAATCAATATAGCTAACATTAATCACAAGATAAATATCTAAATACAACACACTTTTGCACTCACTCACACCTTAGGGTATCCTCTCTCGTTTCCTTACAAACAAAACATGGTCATGTCCCTCGAACGTAGGAATATCTTAGCACAGTTGCCTACAAACAATATCATCACAGTCCCTTCGAATCAAAGATTATAGTCCCTCGATGACCCTCGATTGTTGCCTATGAATACATGATCTCGTCCCTCGGTTGTTGCCTACGAAAAGTTATGATTGTCCCTACGGATATGCTAATGTATCCCTACATGTTGCCTTCTATGACCATACGATGACCCTTTGAACGCCCCTTTACATCCAACGAATAAGATTACCTATCAACTAATGGTATGGATAACCTTATTCTAAAAGAAGCAAAAGAACATGGAAATGACCATTCTGAGTAGGTAATAAGACTCTTTTGCTTGCTCCAATCAATTCAAAAATACTTTTCACACCTCACACAATTTTCAAAACTTTTCAAACAATTTGTGTACATTCCAGCATGAATCATTACAAAGTTAAATACTTTTTCAAAACAAAACATTTCCAAACACTTCGTATACATTCCAGCGAGAATCATTACGAAGTCATAGAGAAATGCCTTTCAAAAACATCTTTTCAAACACACACAAAAAGCAAATTTCAAAGTGAGCTAATCAATTAAGAGCCCGTAGATAACTACGGATGGAAAGGGTGTTAATACCTTCCCTTTTCATAACTGCCTCCCGTAATCAAAATCTAATGAAGGTCTTTTCCTGTTCTTTTCTCCTTCAGTTAATTGGATAAAAGAAAAGTCGGTGGCGACTCTTGCTATCCGCAACATTTGCGATAAAATGCAAAACAAAAAAGTCAATTCTCCCACCGTGTTACACATGTCTTTGTAAAACCAAGCAAAAATCTTGATGTAATCTTGCAGCATCTGGATCAATCTTTCCTTAACATTGTTCTCAAGACCTGCTCCTATCTTGATTTCTTTTTTGTCTTCGGTGGTACCCAAATTCACAACTTTGACCAGCTCTTCATGTGGCAGTATAGCCATTTCCTCTTGATGTAGTAGTCTGGCAAGTTCTTCTGGGACTTCAGAATCTTCCTCACCTTCGTCTTCAGCTTGGTAGATCAAATTATAAAAGTCATATTTAGCAATAGCAGAATCGTTATCGACGGGATCCATAATGAATTTGGATCTGCAGTTTATTATATGGGTGTGTGTAAGAACACATAGCTTTTTAAAAGGTGATAAAGTAAAAAGAAAGACAAAGAGAACAATATTTGAATGCAAAAGTCCAACGATTTATTGAATGAAAAATATGCGAGTGACAAATAACAACCCTCACAAATGAGCCGTGGTGCCCCAGGGAAGGCATTAGGCTTAAAGTTTTATTATTCGAAACTATAAAGCATAAAAACATAAAATAGAAAAAACAATTACTCCTGTCTAAAGGAGATTAGCATAACATCCTTAGCCGCCCAATTATTTAGTCTACCGCTGGGAGTTGGGACGATCCAATTGTTGATGTCGAAGTCACCATCATCGTCTTCTATAGCATGAACTCCATTCTTGTTGATGCGGAACAGAGGTCCACTAGCACGTTCGCAGCGTATCATCTTCTGACCTTTGGAAGTGAAGCCTAACCAGTCTTGTCAGATTTGAATGGAAATTCGAGTAACTGACCCCAAACCGTACAACCTCCTTCTTCTACTACAGCCCTGGCGTCCTCCAGCGAGGCCATCTTCAGTGGTACTCTAGTAATCTTAGGAGTGACAGAAAAGTCGACAGGCATGACTCGTGGAACTACTTCGAAAGCTTGACAAGGAGCCTCGATAAATTCTCCTTCCATTTTAATGTATCAAAATGACTGCAAATGGCTTACCATATATTCCTCTTCTCTGCATACCGTAATGATCTTCCCCTTCACTGGGTATTTCAACTTTTGATGCAAGGTAGCGGTAACAACGCCTGCCCCATGTATCCAAGGGCGTCCAAGCAGGAAAGAATAAGCTGGATGAATATCCATCATAAAGAAAGTAGAATCAAAAGTATGGGAACCTACTTTGATCAGCAGGTTGAGCTCTCCAAGTACTATTCTCTTAGAACCATCGAAAGCTCTTACGATTATATCATTGGGTTTCATGGTCACTTATTTAGCATCAAGTCTGTCGAGAGCACTCTTAGGTAGGACATTCAAAGTAGAGCCAGTGTCTACCAACACATGAGACAATGTGGTACCCTTACATTCCATAGAGATGTGTAAGGCTTTGTTGTGCTTCCTACCGGTAGGAGTAAAATCAGCATCAGAAAAGCCCAAATCATTGTCTGTGGTCAGGATAATAATCCAACTTTCGAATTGGTTAGCAGAAGTGTCTTGCGGTATGTGAGCATTCTTCAGAAACTTCACCAAGGCTTTAACATGAGCCTCGGAGCACAACAACAGAGCTAACATGGAAATCTTGGATGGAGTTTGTCCCAACTGCTACATAACATTGTAATCGCTTTTCTTAATAATCTTCAGGATTTCCTCAATCTCTTGCTTAAAGGTACCTTCAGCAACTTCCTTTGATACTTCTATCTGAGCAGGTTGAGTCACTTTCTCTTTTCCTTAAGCCTTGGGAGTTGGCTCAACAACAGGAATACGGACTGGTGCAGTAGTGTCTTTCGAAGGAGAGATATCTGGAGAAAACACTCTTCCGGTTCTGGCTACCTTGCTTGATCCAGTAATATTGTCGACATCAGGATTAGCAGCTTCAACTGTATTGTCTTTGATGATTAATGGCCCTTGCTTGACGCCATAGTAGTAAACTTTGGCTCCATAATTCCAAGGTTTATCTTTGTTAGAGGAATATGGAATTGGTCTGGGCGAGGTAATAATCAAAGGTGCCACTCGGGGTGCAGGGTTGATAGAGGTGATCCTTATCGTGTTCACATTAGCATATTCTTCAGGATAGTCATCATCTCCCTATCCAGTTGCCTTGATATCTTTAATTGCAATCTTGGAGCTTTTGGGGGTGGTATATTTCACCATAAAATCAAATTTACCACTTGGCTTTCCCAAGGTATCCCAGACTTTTGGTCCGACTTTGCTTACGTCTTCGAACTTCAAACTTTTGGAAACATCTTCGCACAAACTCTCTATAGGCGGAGTCTTCATAAATAACACTTCTTGGTTGTCCCTCAGGCGTTGAACACCTCTCTTCAACTAGGCACATCCATTGGGATCAGACGCGTAGTAATGGTAGTTGTCAAAATATCCTGGAAATAAGTCAGCTTGTAGTAGATTCTTCTTAACAATCATCAAGGGAGTAGTCAACTCATTCACAGCAAAGACATATGAGTCATTATCAATGGTGTTGGTACTCTTGCCATGATCAGGCATTGGTGCGTTGATCACATTCGGAGTTTCTACATAAGGGTTAAATTCAATTTCCTGAGCTTCAATCATGTCTTGGATCTTGTTCTTTAGGGCCCAACAGTTATTGGTGTCGTGCCCAGAGCTATTGGAATGGTATACACACCTTGCATTGGGATTGTACTTTAGAGAAGATGTGTTGACATGCTGAGGAGGATCTCTCAAAGTAATCAGCTCCATTTTCGACATGTGTTGTAATGCTTGAGACAATGGCATATTGATCTTCGTAATTTGTCTTCTTGGCGTGTTCTACCTACGTGTGTTGTCTTGTTGAGGTTACACTGGCACGGGATTGGAGATTAGAATTGCCCCCACAGATTGTTGGCGATCCTCTTTGTCACGGTTCTATTGACCATACACAACATTGGCTTCTTTCTTCCCACCAAAAGATCTCTTCGCAGTATTTGAAGATGTCTCGACTTGAATTTTTCCACTCTTGATTCTAGCTTCAATATATTCTCCTATCAATATCAGCTCGATGAATCCGACCAAGGAATTTCTAATTAGATGATTGAAGAATGGGCCTGTCAGTGTTCCCATGAACATGTCAATCATTTCCCTAATAGACAAGGGTGACTGGACTCTACCTACTAGATCTATCCATTTCTGGGCGTACTCTTTGAACTTCTCATCACGACCCATAGACATATTCTGCAGTTGCATGCAAGTTGGTGCCAATTCAGCATTGTACTGGTACTGTTTGTAGAAAACATCTGCCAACTTATTCTAGGTATGAATGTGAGTATTCTCTAGATGGTAATACCACTCTAACTGTGCTCTGGACAGACTCTCTTGAAAGAAATGCATCCATAATTTCTTGTCAGCAGTGTGTCGTTAAATCTTTTAAACATAGGACTTCAAATGAAGCTTCGGACAAGAAATGCCATCGTACTTAGCAAAAGTAGGAACTTTGAACTTATGGGGAATGACCACTTCAGGAACCAGGCTTAAATCATCAAAATTCAATCCTAACATTTTCAGATTTTCCACAGCATTCAGACGATCTTCAAGTTGCTTATAATTCTCGTTGTCAGGAGGATACTGCTCGCTCATATAGTCTTCTCCTTCTTCTTCTTGAGACTCATGATGGCTTCCTTCACTAGCCTTGATACTTCCTTCAGTTTCATCGCTCTTTTCTGAGAATTTAAGTTGTCTGACTACTTTGACTGGACCTCTGTACCTTTTCCCCATGTTGAGAATACCAATGATCTTCTTCTTTTTCTTCTTGATGATGAGCTCTTTCAGATCTTTTGGTCCTTGGGCCAAGTTGGTGAACATCTCTTGGAACTGAGCGTTCTGAGCTTGGAGATCTTTGACAGTTTGTTCGAGAGCCATTTCTGCTGAAATAAATAGTGAGAGAATAAGAAAACTGGTCTTCAGAGTACCTGTTATAAAATGATATTCTATGATCTGCAATATTATGCAATGCAATGTTTTCAAGGACCTTAGGAATTTAAATTTGCTAAACAAACAAGAACAAAATTTTTATTAGTTTGATTAGTGAATACAAAAGAAAGTTTAAGTACAAAGAAACTCCTAGTCTTTAGGCCTCCCATGGACACTTCCTTTTTGTGCTGACGTAGGTGTTAATGCTTTGTTCCTCGTGAAGTAGTTTCGTCAGCTCCAATACCCTTTTCTCGCTCGTATAGCATTGGGCTTCGAATGTATCCCTTTCTTCTTTAAGCTGAATCCAGGACCTCCTCAATTCTTCAAAATCAGTAGGCATGTCTGGATGGAGAATGGTATAAGACTCATCGCCTTTGGCAACAAGTTCCATGATTACTGGTAGAATAACAACATATGGCATCATGATATTTTGAGCTCGAGCTCGTACCCATTTGAGGTAAGGTTCCCAAGGAATGGAATTTTTATGCCCCAAAGTCTTGGTATCAATCTTCTTCACCATGACCCAAACATGCACAAATCTTCGACGGTAACCTTGGAGATCGTTGTCATAGTCAAATAAAATGCCTTGGATAAGCATGTCATGAGGACCATCTCTTCGAGCATAACCAAATTGTCGTAGTGCTAGAGAAGGATTGTAAGTGATACCTCCCCTTATGCCAAGAAGCGACACATTGGAGAATTCCCCACAACTATTAAGGAAAGTAAAGTCTTTTTGAGAGTAGAGACACCAACGAATATCTAAAAAAGAGAGTGACATCAACCTTTGAGACCACTTCAGACCTTGTTCATTCTTCATCATTGATCGAGGAAGGTGATCGGTGGTTTTTACACAGTTATTTAGCATTGAGTTTCGTTATCGTTTCTTTTATTTTTCTAGTGTTATATGTCTTCTTATCGCATTTTACGCGTTGGTTATGTGTTTAAGTGTTTTCAGGGATAGAAGAATGAAATAGAACAAATCGGGACAAAAGAAGTGCAAAAAAATCAGAATATTAGAGGCTACAGAGGAATCAACATGGGCACCCGTGTGAAGCAACACGGCCCGTGTTGAAAAGCAAGTGGAAAGCGCAAAACTGCACAAGTCAGTGGATCAACACGGGCACCCGTGTTAATCAACACGGCCCGTGTTGAATGGCCTGGAGCATTTCTTCTGATTTAGAGACCAACACGGGCACCCGTGTTAATCAACACGGCCCGTGTTGATGGACGCGTGAGGAAAACTTTATTTTTGAGTTTTGGATCTTTTCTTTGTCAGTAAGGGTATTTTGGACTTTGGCTAATACTGGGATGTGGCTGAGACTATTAGAATGGATTTTGGGAAAGAGAAAAGAGACTTTTGAAATTAGGGAAAAAATATCACAGAGGGAAGAGAGCGACAAAGAGGAATTCGGAGACGGCGAGATTCAAGGGCATCCACCATTGAAGATCAAAGTCATCATAATTCTTTGTAATGTTTAACTCTCATTTGTTGTTTTCTTCTAATATTATGAGAGGCTAAACCCCCAATTGCTAGGGGGGTGGTCCTGGTTTGATGATTGTATGAATTCTGATTCTTGATTTCCTTAATGCATGTTTATCTATTTCAATTTAATTGTGTGGTGTTCTTATGAGTATGTATCGGACAAATACATGTATACCTATGACTAACAATTGGCAGGACTGTGATTGTTAGGGTTTCTACACAATTAGGTTATTATGAGTCTCACCTAGGACTAGGAACTCTTTTTAATCACTGGAATTCTCGATATCGTTATGGTTAAAACTAAGAGTTGTTCGAATGGACATTTGAATGAGGATTAGGGTTTTAATAGTGTCTTCATTAAGGACTTAAGGAAGAACAATCTAGAGATAGGTAATTGATAGTTTTCATATGCAATGAGGAAATCTGGATTCAGGTCGTAGTTTTGTTAAATCAACCACTCACCCTAGCATCATTCTCATTATATTTCATCAGTCATCACTTGTTACAAGCGTAATTGAAACTTTTAAAATCAACCCAACCATTGTTTTTGTTCAATTAAATTAAGAGCACGAATAGGTATTTACTCCGCAGTCCTCGAGATCGATACTTGGGGAAACTCATTATAACTACATCGGCTAAAATAGTACACTTGCTATTTTTCCGATCAAGTTTTTGGCGCCGTTGCCGGGGACTTGCCAAAATACTGATTTACTCTTAGTTTGATTGAAATTTTATTGCTCTGCAATTAAAATTTTTCTTTTCATTTGTTTATTTATTTTCTTTTACATTGTATTAGAACTAATATCGTGTCTAATATTTGTATGGTGCGACCTCGTGCAGAATATCTTTTGACGCAGAATAGAGAGAACCTTCGCGCCGCAAGAGTAGCAAAGCAAGCAAGACTGGCCGAGGAAGAAGATAGGAATTCAACACACTCTGGCTCAGAGTCAGAAGACGAACCAATGAATCCACCTCAAGAGAGATTGCTAGGGGATTATGGAGGGACAAATGCACCAGGGGGAAGAATGACCATCGTCAACCAACCGGTGAATGTTCCTAACTTTCAGCTCCACCCGAGCACCATCACTCAGTTGGAGAAGAGATCCTTCTCTGGAAGGGTTAATGAAGATGCTAACAAGCATTTGCAACGATTTCTGACTATGAGCACCACTCTGAAGATTGATGGGCATACTGAGGAACAGAAAAAGTTGCGAATGTTTCCGTTCACCTTGGCAGATGAAGCAGAGGAGTGGTTCTATTCTCTTCCAGCAGGTAGCATTACATCTTGGGAAGATATGGAAACAGCATTCCTCAACGAGTATTTTCCAGCGTCCGTGTTCATGAGGAAAAGATATGAGATCTTGAATTTCAAGCAAAAGGAGGGTGAATCATTAGGAGACTCTTTTAAGAGATTTAAAAGACTCTTGGTGGCATGCCCTACTCATAAATTGGATCAGACTGAGCAGATGCAGATGTTTATGAATGGTCTGAGAATCAAAACAAAACAACTCATTGACACAGCAGCTGGTGGCTCATCCAACTTCTCAACAGCCACTGGTATCAAGAAGATTATTGAAGCTATAGCTGCAAATGAGCATCCGGAATTATATGACAGGGCTGCAAGCAAACCAGAGGGAGTGATTGATCTAAAGTTGGAAGTGAATAAACAACTAAAAATCGAAGAGGCGATAGCTGCAGAAGTGGAGAAAAAGCTTAAAGTTATGAATATGGGAACTCAATGTAGCAGTTAAAATGTGGTTTGTGACATTTGTGGACCACACATGACTGCACAATGTCTTGCAACCGAAACAAATTGAGGAGATAAAATTCTTGAGGCAGAATAATCCATATTCTAACACCTATAACCTGGGTGGAAGAATCATCCGAACTTTGCTTGGAACGATCAAGAACAACAAGCTCCTCGAAGGCGAGGGAAGTGGCCTTGAAAAGATGGCTGCCCACACTTCCCGCCCAAGAAGAAACACGAAGCAATCACAGGAACACCACGGTGCAATTAAAAATTTGGAAGTTCAAATGGGGCAAATTGTGCAACAAGTAGCAATGCAAGCACAGGCGTCGGAAGAACCATGAGAATGTGAATGTCACAACAAGGAGGAAATGTTGCCAAAGAAAGAGAAGATGAGGTAAAGTTGATGATGAACTTATAGAAGTGGAATTAGAAGTGAGAGAGAACAAGAAAAAAAGGAAGAAGTGGCGCTACGCGAAGCCAAAGGAAAGAGTAAACCCGTGATTAGGCTTCCATATCCTCAGTGGCAAAGAAGGACACAAAAGAGAAAGAGTTCGATAAATTTGCCAAATTGTTCAAGAAGCTAGAGATCAACATACCGTTATTTGAAGCACTCGAGAAGATGCCTTTGTACCAAAAATTCATGAAGGAGATCCTATCAAAAAAGAGGCGAATAAATGATGAACATGGACTCGTTGATGAAAAGTTGTGTGCAATCGCACCCGAGAGAAAAATGCCTGTCAAGCAGAAGGATCCTGGGTCGGTGGCAATACCATGCACCATAAAAGATAAAACTTTCAAAAGGGTTCTAATTGATTCTGGCTCTAGTGTGAGTTTAATGCCATTATCAATTTTCAAGAGGCTTGGCATTGAAAATATAAGCGGGAGTGGAACACAATTGAAATTTGCTGATAATACAATCAAGAAGTCTTATGGGATAGCTGAAGATGTGTTGGTCGAGATTGAAAAATTTGCTTTTCCGGTGGATTTCCAGATCATGGACATACCTGAAGATGAAGAGACCCCGATCATTCTTGGTCGACCTTTTTTATTGACTAGCAGGTGCAATTTTGATATTGAGACAGGTCATCTAACGCTAAAGTATTTTGAAGAGGAGATAACCATGAAGGTGTTTGAGGTCCAGGAACAAGGTGCAGGTGAAAATAATAAATTTTCTGTTGGTCTGGTCAAAATTGAGGGAGAGAGCAACATTTCAAATTCACTCCCTGAAGAAGTCTCAGGAAGAATCTCTCAGGTGGCATCAATTAAAGTTCCCAAGTTCAGTCAAGAAGCCAAGCAGGGAAAGAAGAAGGTAGACAAAGGTGAGAAGATGAAAGTTGGAAGTAACGTGAATCACGAAGTGGTTCGGGCTCTTGAGGGGGTAGAATTTTGGGCTACGGAAAGTACAAGCACCAAGGTGTGGAAGAGAAAGTACCCCCCGTAAGGGGATGACCCGTCGAGCCATGCGACGTTAAACGAAGCGCTACGTGGGAGGCAACCCACGTTTTTCATAACTTAGTTTTTCTTTGTGTTTTGTTTGCAGGTAATAAACAAAGGATCCTATCTTGCGAAAGCTAGGAGGTAGCAACCGGTGCTGCATCACCCTTTGTGAGTCACTTCTCTCGAGTTGGATCTGAAACATTGAGGTCAATGTTTAGTTCAAGTTTGGGGGAGGTTTTATTGCTTTGTTTGATTATTTTTGTTTAGTTGATGTTAAATGCTGGGTAATAACACTAGTAGAAATTCTCCCAAATTGTCTGAATTTTGACCGAAAATTTTGTTTTGCTTTACACAAGAGCTTGTATTTCAATAAGGGTCGGGATTGATATTGTGTGAGATGCAGGGATGATTGTTTTAAGGTAGGAAGTTCGGAATAATGTGACATTGATACGAGTCCAACGTGTCGATTCGTACTATAGTACTTAAAGTCTGCGAAGTACTCCTTGAATAGTTTATCTATGCAGTCTGGCATATTTTAGATTCACATGCAGGTATGATTGGTTGAGAATCAAATAAAAATGGCATTAGATGATGAAAAGACGGTAAAAGGCAACCAGCCCGCTAAGTTGGGTAGCCTCACCAGTTATTCAGCCCAAAGGGGTTGATCCCAAACGTCGCCCGATAAAGGACAATAAATAACCAAAAGGTTTGAAAATTTCATCGATATTAGAAAAGGGCAAATGTTGTTCGTTTGGTGCCTAAATAAGTGAAGTTCTTGGCTAGTCATATGCATGTGATGATTATCATAATTCCTCGGCCTTAACTGATTGTGCGAATGAAAGAGGAGGAAAAGCGGAAAGAGAGTATTTAAGTGTGAAGCATAGTTGGAAGGAGTTTTAGTGTCATGTGAATGCCGAGCGCACTACCTTCTGAGCAATGAGAACTGAACTCGCGCATATGAGTACTGATCTGCTTTGATTTTCATGAGTGCTAATAATCGTCGCTTGAGGTCAAGCAACAGTTTAAGTTTGGGGGAATTTGATCGGTGGTTTTTACACAGTTATTTAGCATTGAGTTTCGTTATCGTTTCTTTTATTTTTCTAGTGTTATATGTCTTTTTATCGCATTTTACGCTTTAGTTATGTGTTTAAGTGTTTTCAGGGATAGAAGAATGAAATAGAACAAATCGGGACAAAAGAAGTGCAAAAAAATCAGAATATTAGAGGCTACAGAGGAATCAACACGGGCACCCGTGTGAAGCAACACGGCCCGTGTTGAAAAGCAAGTGGAAAACGCGCAAAACTGCACAAGTCAGTGGATCAACACGGGCACCGTGTTAATCAACACGGCCCGTGTTGAATGGCACGAGCATTTCTTCCGATTTAGAGACCAACACGGGCACTGTGTTAATCAACACGCCCGTGTTGATGGACGCGTGAGGAAAACTTTATTTTTGAGTTTTGGATCTTTTCTTTGTCAGTAAGGGTATTTTGGACTTTGGCTAATACTGGGATGTGGCTGAGACTATTAGAATGGATTTTGGGAAAGAGAAAAGAGACTTTTGAAATTAGGGAAAAAATATCACAGAGGGAAGAGAGCGACAAAGAGGAATTCGGAGACGGCGAGATTCAAGGGCATCCACCATTGAAGATCAAAGTCATCATAATTCTTTGTAATGTTTAACTCTCATTTGTTGTTTTCTTCTAATATTATGAGAGGCTAAACCCCCAATTGCTAGGGGGTGGTCCTGGTTTGATGATTGTATGAATTCTGATTCTTGATTTCCTTAATGCATGTTTATCTATTTCAATTTAATTGTGTGGTGTTCTTATGAGTATGTATCGGACAAATACATGTATACATATGACTAACAATTGGCAGGACTGTGATTGTTAGGGTTTCTACACAATTAGGTTATTATGAGTCTCACCTAGGACTAGGAACTCTTTTTAATCACTGGAATTCTCGATATCGTTATGGTTAAAACTAAGAGTTGTTCGAATGGACATTTGAATGAGGATTAGGGTTTTAATAGTGTCTTCATTAAGGACTTAAGGAAGAACAATCTAGAGATAGGTAATTGATAGTTTTCATATGCAATGAGGAAATCTGGATTCAGGTCGTAGTTTTGTTAAATCAACCACTCACCCTAGCATCATTCTCATTATATTTCATCAGTCATCACTTGTTACAAGCGTAATTGAAACTTTTAAAATCAACCCAACCATTGTTTTTGTTCAATTAAATTAAGAGCACGAATAGGTATTTACTCCGCAGTCCTCGAGATCGATACTTGGGGGAACTCATTATAACTACATCGGCTAAAATAGTACACTTGCTATTTTTCCGATCAGAAGGTGCGAAATAAACCACCTGGATAATAACGGTATGCAACACATGAGAGTCCCTTGTCTTTTCATAGTACAAGTGTGGAGAGAATGCATAATATCTCCGAGCAAGGTAGGCACATGATTATGAGTGAGGAATACCTTGATGGCGTTCACGTCTATGAATTGGTCTGGATTAGGGAATAGCACTAGACCATAGATTAATAAAGGCAAAATGTCTTCGAATGCATGGAAACTCATAGCCTTTAGGAATTCTCGAGCTTTCTTTATCATAAATTTAGTAACCAAACCCTTAACTCCACTTCTTGTTTCCCAATTAACTTCAATGTTCTGACCGCTTTAGGTTTAAAGCTGATGTGATGTCTTCAAACCTCAAAAAATTTTCTAAACTGGTGAAAGTTATCTGATTTAGAATGGGTACCCCAAGTAGCTTAGAGAACTCTTCCATTGTAGGTACCAAATGATAATCTGGGAAAGTAAAGCAGTGATGTTTCGGGTCAAAGAAATGGAATACGACGCTCATCATATCTTCTTCAAAACCAGAAGTAACCAAATCGAGTAGATAACCATGTCTCTTGATGAACTGAGCGTGATCGGGAACTTTTGAGACTAACTTCTTGAGTTGAGAAGGTATACCCACGAAGTTGATTAAGATAGTCTTCCTGGGAGACATAACCCTACAACACAAAGCAAAAGTAAATCCCTAGGTCTTTGAAATGGTGAGAAATGTTATGATGATATGATGATATGACGTCATGTTTAAATAGCAAGCACAAGCAATTCACACAATAGCCCTAGGTTTAAGGCTTGCATGAGGTATAAGCGTCTACCCTACCGGAGTTTAAGAGGGTTCAACCTGTCCTACAATAGTAACCGGGTTCTAGGAATATCATATCACGAATCTTTCTCGCAGGCTTTATTTTAGTACGACTACCAAATGGTAGACAGAAACATTCCGAAAGTCGAATCTCAATGAGCGTAGCATTGAGTATCAACCAACCTCAGTCTACACCGAAGTCGGTTATCTCACTACCTTCTAATGGCCAAGATGGGTCAATTAGGGTTCTAAAAGTTTAGTTAGTGCTTGATGACACCACGCAGATGCCAAATATTTCCTCAATTGAACATGAGGAACATCAGGACATCCAAAGTGTCGCACTAACCGTAGCCATCATTTTAACTATTTTGGTCTATGCCAAACAGTCGCGATGATCTATTTCTACTTACCTAAGTAAACCTGGATCCGGGTGTAGGATCCCCCACAAGTATAATACCCAAGAAATCCTTAAAAGTAAAGCATACAAAGCAAACAGGAAGCAATTAAAAGTGATCTAAAACCCTAAGGTAACCTCTCTTTGGGTAGTCTCCCCAGCAGAGTCGCCATTTCTATAACACGGTGGGAGAACTGACTTGTATGTTTTATGTTTTATCGCAAATGTTGCGGTTAGCAAGAGTCGCCGCCGGCTTTTCTTTTATCCAATAAAGGAAAGGTGAAAAGAACAGGAAAGACCTTTTATCGATTCTGAGTACGGGAGGTAATTATGAAAAGGGAAGGTGTTAGCTCCCTTTCCATCCGCAGTTATCTATGGGCTCTTAATTGTTTTAGCTCACTTTTTTTTTGAAAACTTGCTTTATGTGTGTGTGTAATTTGGAAAGTATTTGGAAAGTATTTGAAAAGTGTTTTGAAAAGTTTTTCGCTTTGACTTCGTAATGATTCTTGTATCAGTCCTCAATAATGTATACGAAGTGTTTGGAAATGTTTTTTGAAAGTTTAACTTTGTAATGATTCTTGTATGAATGTATATAAAGTGTTTTTGAAAGATATTTTTGAAAATAAGTGTGAGGTGTGAAAAATGATTTGTTTTGATTGGAGCAAGCAATTTAGAGTCTTATTACGTACTCAAAATGGTTGTTCTTGTTATTTTCCTTCTCCTTTAGAATAAGGCTATCCATACCATTAGTTGGTAAGTAACTTTATTCTTTGGATGTGAATGGACGAGCATAGGATTATCGTATGGTCATAGAGGGCAACATTGTAAGGATACCTTAGCATTCGAAGGGACGATCATCACTTATTCATAGGCAACAACCGATGGACAAGATCATATATTCGTAGGCAACATCGAGGGTCATCGAGGGACTATAATCTTTGTGATGATTTTGAATCGAGGGTCTTTTGCTAATGATACCCTTACGTTCGAGGGACATGACCATTGTTATTTGAAAGGCAACAAGAAATGATACCTTAAGGGGTGTGCAAGTGTGAATAGTGTGTTCAATCCAGATATTTTATCTTGGAAAATTAGGGTTATCTAACGGTTGACTTTAATCTTGCCATACAATCCTATTAGCCATACATCTAAGCAGTGTATATAGACAATTTATAAGAGGTGCCGAAAGTAAAAGTGCGGAAAATAAAACCTACGCTATTACAAGGCTTTGGGGCAGTTATATTATTGGAGGTGCGGAAAGTAAAGTGCGAGAAATTAAATCTACGCTATTACAAAAATAGCCTTGCAACCTATGCATTGATTTCTAGAATTTAAAATGCGAAAAAGCAGTAAATAAATAAAAAAAATGTTTTAAATGTTAGGAAAATATTTCAAACCCTAATTACTAAGAGGAAAATATTTTTGGAGTTTTTTGTGGTTGATTTTAATGTGAAAAAGAAATTAAAAGTTAATTTTATGGTTAATTAAACAATTAATTCAAATAAAAGAAAAATGAAATATTTTTTTATGTCAAAAATAAAATAAAGATTTTTAAAACCTAAATCTACAATTAAAATAATTTTTAGGGGTTTTTTATTATATTAAAAATGACTTTTGGAAAAGAATTAAAATAAGAAAAGAAAAATAGAAAATTGTTAGAAAAATAGAAAAAATAAGAAAAGATTGGAAAAGGTGAAAAAAAGAATGGGGACACCAGGGATCGAACTCAGTCCTCCCAAGATTACCAAACACACTCCTTGCCATATGAGACATGCTGCTTCGTTGTTGTTGAATCTCGTCCATTTTATTATATAATGAACGCGCGTTTCATTTTGAATTTTCAACACAAGTCACGCGTGGGCCCCAATACTATGAACGAACCAATCATAATGGGATATGGAGCCACGCACGCGGTCAAGAAGTCAGCGTCGAAGGCCTCACTGGAGCCCTAGCTCCGGTCTCTTTCTCCGATGAGGCAAAAACCTAAAACCCTGCAAAATCGATCAAATAATGAAAACAAAAAGCCCAGATCACCTATTATGGACCTTGCGAACATGATGGTAGGGTTAGTTTGTTTTGATACTACATGTAACCCTAGGTATGCAGCTTCACGATTTCAAAACCCTAACAATGACAGGTCACGATTTAGGCATCAAACCTTGCAAACGATGGATCAAACTTGTTCTATGACATCTCAGGAACACATCAATATGGTTAGTTTAAGTTAAAACATGATAGAATAAAAATTACGATTAACACAACAAGTATGCAAGCGGAGTTCATGCATGGATCGACTCAGAGTGCTTTGGCCATGAATTTTGATCCATACTTACTCTATGTTACCTCAGGAATATGATTTGTTACTTAAAAGCTCTTGAGGAAGGTTGCAACTAGGGTTTCGATGGTGCAACTTTCTCTTGGAAATTTTTTAAATAAAAACCTAGCTTTATGGTTGCTCCAACGTGTTCTTGAAGGTCTGATAGTATTGAGTATTTATAGAGGAATGAAATTAGGTCAACAAAAATGTGGAAATATCTTGCATTGATTAGAAAATATTTTATTAAAAAATCAAATGTAATATTTCTAAAATTTCTCAATCTTCATGCAATCAGCTATTGTACGATTTTTCCAGCTTGCAAGGTGTTTCTTGCACCTCAAGGAATTCAAACAACAAGCCCACACGTCTATCCAATTTTTTTTTCATTTTATTTTATTTAAAATTGAATTTAAATGAAATAATTCAAAAATGAATTAAATAAATGGTAGGAGGCCGTGTAATTGGACTTAGAGGTCATGGACCATGTTTGAAACAAGTTTAAACCATGAAAACTTAGGCCCATTAGGAAGAAATTCAAAATTGATCAATATTTTCTTCATGCACTTCTTCAAAATTTCCAAACTTGCACAAACCATATCTTGCTCAATTTTTATCATTTGAGAATTTTCTTGGAATTTTTAGAAAGCTTAAGATGTCCTCTAAATTCTCCTTTTGGTTTCATCTTCATTGAAGCTTCCATGCTCATGTACACTTATTTGAAAAAATATGACTTTTTGTTGACTTTTAGAAGGACCTATAATGTCTTGAACCATATCTTTCAAATGAAGCATTTTTGAGCAAAGCTTGTGAGACACAAAGTTGTAGAGAATTGAATTCCCTTCAAAATGAGCTTTGGTGGAAAACTTTCTGATGAAGTATGTGAAAGGTATGCCTGGTCAAAGTTCTGTTGACTTTTCATCAAGAAACCCTAATTTATAAACTTTGACTTTTGATCAAATCTTGAGTTTTCTTGATGAATCATGATCAATCCTTGATCAAATGATGAATGCGACTTAAAAATATTGATGTTGGCCAAAAATGATGAAGTTTGACTGTATGTTGACCACAATTGACTTTTTGTCTAATACAACTGATTTTCAACCATCTGAGCAATTGACTGAGCAAACTTGAGCTATGAGGCTTAAAACTTGACATGGTAATACCTTGAGATGTATGAGGAGGCATGATGCTCACTTGAGGCATTAAAACTTTATTTTGTCTTGAGAGAAGCAAAACCTAGTTGTGGGTTGATTGCTTAGGAGGGGGTTCATCTGGTCACCCTGGAGGAACTCTTGAGTGTGGAGATGTGTATTGACTTGGAAAATAAGAGTGCAAATTTTGGGGTATAACAACATCCATAAGACAAGCACCTGCACAAAATACATCTCATACTATGCTCCATAAGATGAGAGCATACGAGATTTCAAGTCAAATGATCAAAAAAATGAAATTTTCAGCTCCAGATCGCGCTAAGTCTGGTCTACCGCGCTAAGCCAGGTCTCCTGAACAACGAACCCCAAATTCCAGGGAGTTTCTCACTTAGCGGGCCCCTGATGGCGCTAAGCGCGACCTGCAACTTCAAAATTTTATGTTGCGAACCAAATCCTCTTTTGATAACATTCTTATGCCAAAAATCAATCCAAACAGTCAAATGACAAAGAAAAGTGTTTATTGGAAGAACTTAAACTCAAAAGAAATTATTTATAAGAAAAATGCATGAGGATGAAATCACGAGAAATGCATTAATTCAATCCAAAAAAATGCAAAGTGATTCATGAACATGTGAGGAATGCACAACAAGGCATAAAATCAATCATTGATATGCAAAGTGATTCATGAATGTAAGTGTTTTTATGTTGGCATTAAGTTTTGGTAAAACTAGGATATGACAATATCTTGACTGATGTCATGACATTCAGAGTTGAAGATAAATTCTGCATAAGAAGAATGATTCAAGTACAGCTCAGACTGGAAGCTAACTGTTGTGCTGGAATTCTGCAGAAGATTGACTGATGTCATAACCAATGTTATGACATTCTGTGTGACATTTGATGTTCTGCAGATTCACTTTTCCCGAGACTTTTCAGGATGTTTGTTGAGCTATTTTTTATTGTGTTTTATGTTATTGGATTGCATGCTCACGTGGCTATTTGGTTAATATTAGTTAACCCTAAATTGGTTTGTTAAAAAGACCAAGTCTTTAGGATTAATTAAGTGAACCCTAGCTATTATTATGGAAGCCCAAAACTGAAGTTACATGACTGCTTCTATAATAGGAAAAGAACATTTACTCTGCTGCTGCGCCTCTGGACTGTATTGAAGATTTAGCAGGTTGCTAATTGTGTATTCTACTTACTCTTGTGAGCCAAGCAATTATCAATTGATAAGTGTCTTAGACTAGGATTTGGTTGTAAGGGTTGTTTATCACTCAAAGCTTTGAAGCACGGGTGTTGTGTCTCTTGATTAAAGCTTTGAAGCAAAATCAAGTTTGTTTATTGAAGAGTGTCTTCACAATTCAATTAATCAATAGGTTGATATCACTGCTGTGATTGAGGGGGAGTGAGTAGGAACTCAGGTCTAAGTAGGACTTAGATTGAAGTTGCATTGGGTAGGTCTTAAGTGAAGGAGATAAATTGGTTGGTTTATTCCTGAATTAATTCTACTAATAGTGAATTTCCTCCCTAACTTGGTAGCCCCCAGATGTAGGTGTAGTTACGCATTGAACTGGGTAAACAATTGTTTGTGTTCTTTACTGTTGTTTCAATTAACTGTGTGAATTGTTAACAGAGTGTCAGATACTATGTCATAACATTCTCTGTGACATCACGTATCTGCTGCCAGGAATTTCAATTGGCATCAGAGCAGGCACCCTGCCTGTTATTTCTGGGTGAGATCTAGGGATAATAGTTTCTGGCGTTATAGACAAGGAAGGAGGATTTGGAAGTAGACCACCCATTCTGGATGGATCTAACTATGATTACTGGAAATCTCGTATGGTTGCCTTTTAGAAGTCACTGGACATTAAAGCTTGGAGAGCTGCTGACAGAGGATGGAAACATCCTATGAAGCTTGAGAAAGATGGGACTACTAGTCTGAAACCTGAGGAAGAATGTAGCAAAGAAGAAGAGCTAGCATTGGGCAATTCTAAAGCATTGAATGCCTTATTCAATGGAATTGACAGAAATATCTTCAGACTAGCACATCAGTGTGAACTGGCCAAGGATGTTTGGGACACTCTCAAAACCACTCATGAGGGTACATCCAAGGTGAAAATTTCAAAACTCCAGATGCTCATTACCAAATTTGAGAATCTGAAGATGAAGGGAGATGAGACCATTCATGAGTTTCACATGAACATCTTGGAAATTGCCAACACCTCAGGAGCATTGGGAGAAAAGATGTCAAAAGAAAAGCTGGTGAGAAAGATTCTCAGATCCTTGCCTAAAAGGTTTGCAATGAAAGTGACTGCTATAGAGGAAGCTCAGGATATCTGCACCTTGAAGGTTGATGAACTTATTGGATCACTTCAGACATTTGAGATGGGGATCAGTGACAATGTTGACAAGAATAACAAGAGCATAGCCCTTGTATCCAATACTGAAGAGGAATGCAAGGAGGATAATGAAGAGAAGATATTTGAAGCAATAGTTATGCTTGGAAGACAGTTCAACAAGCTCATCAAGAGAATTGATCCAAAGTCAAGGTCTAATGTCAAGAACATTCCATCTGACATTAGCAGAACCTATGACTCCAACAGAAGATCCAAGTCTGAAGAAAAGGGAAGTCAAAGCAGAGGAATCCAGTGTCATGGATGTGAAGGATATGGGCATATTAGAGCTGAATGTCCTACCTTTCTAAAGAAACAAAAGAAAGAAATGGTTGTCACTTGGTCTGATGGTGACTCAGGAAGTGACTTTGAAGAAGAAGCTGCCAAACTTGTTACTGCTCTCTCTGGAGTTTGTAACTCTGATAATGACTCTAGTGATGAGGAAGTGACATTTGAAGAGCTTGCTGAAACTTACAAGAAGCTGTGTATCAGGAGTTGTTGCACCCCAAATTTTACCCTGCTATTTTTCTACTTGCATTTGTGTTAAAAAAAACAGTCATTCACTCACTGCATATGCATCATTTCGTCATATTTAAATTGACCAAAAGTCAGTTTAAATTGATGTTTGCATCGTTTTTAGTTGTAAAATACTTGTTATCTTGCTTCATGCATTTTTACCTCTCTCTGCCTGTTTATTGCATTGTTTCAAATTATTTATATGTCGATGATATCGATATTTCGATTTTATAAACAGACTGTTAAAAGCAATTCAATATTGTGCGAAAATTAGCGGGGAAAATATTTCAAGTTTTTATCTTTTACTCACTGCTTTATAAATCTACGTCTCGCGTAGATCATGAAAATGTGCTCTCCCTAATTTTTCGATACATTTTTTAGTCTCGTTTTTAACCGTAAACGTTTTAAAATCGGGTATTTCTTTATTATCATTTTATTTCAATTTTTAACCATTTCAATAATTTTCCTTTAATTTACAAGACTCGTAGTTTATCTTAATGTGATCATATTATTTTTTCGGATAATTTATTGTCCGAACTTTTACCAATTTTGACAATTTTAGGTGTCTATTTTTTATCTCAAAAAAATCAAACAAAAATATTTTTGGGCTTCTTATTTTTTAAGTGACCCATTTTTATGGCCCATTTAATTATGAAGGGTATTTTTGGTATTTTAAAAAAAATAACTTAGACCTAATTTTTGTGTATAAATATATGGTTTGTTTACTGTTCAAAGGGGGCGGACCAATTGGGGGACCAAAAATTGAAACGGAAAGAGGCTACAAAGGAGACAGAAAACAGAATAATCAAAAAAATTATAAAAAAAGAAAATCCATCTTCTTCTTCATAATACACCCTTCAAACCCTCTTCATTGTGTTCCTTCACTTTCCCCATACTTCTCAACCGTAACCACCCACGGTTTCTTCCCTTCACTCCCTCTCACCCTTCAGCCGCTCGAACTTCCGTCTCCACCCTCGCCTCTGTTACTTCTCCATCGCTGTAACATTCCCTCTGTATCCAACCTTCAGCTCGAGTCCTCCTTCACTCTCACAGAAGCCACCGCTTCCTCACCGTTATCAATCTCTCACTATTACATACTCCTTCACATCTCCTTTCCATCGCCATCCCACCATCCAAAGCGTTTCACCACCGCTAAGCCGCCGTAGCTACCTCTCTCGCCGTTTCCACTCCACTCTCCTCTCTTCTGCTACCACGCTACTGACAATCCACCACTCTCCAACATCCAGCAACATATCAGCTCGCGCCGAAGTTCCGCTAATTTTCGGTAACATTCAGTTCCTTTTCCATTAGTGTCAGTTCAGTTTAATTGCTATACTGTTGAAAAGAAATGTCATCTATGTTAAGGTAGATCTATTGTTGTTAACGACTGTGCCTTTCTTGTTTAAAATTCTGAAACAAAAGGTTTTGAGAGATTTGAATTCGGATTTGGTTTTGACAGATTTGAACTCGGTTTGAAATGTTATTGTGTTTGAATTAATTTATGTCAAGTATTACTAGCTTCTTTGCATAATGGACGAAGATTATTTGTATGAAATGGATGCGAAGTCGTAGTGAGTTTCGATGAAAGCTAAACGGTAATATTGCGTTTATTCGCGAGGAACTTAGCCGAGAAACTATGCGGACAACTTTGTTGTTATTTCCTTTGAGGCGATTTCGAACATCATTTTTACCGCTATTTTCAATTAAAATGCAAACTGTGTCAACTTCGTATATATGTGTTTAGTTTCGATGAAGGTGATTTAGTTTCCGCGTTTATTCGCGTAGAAACTAACCGAGAAACCATTAGGATTTCCTCTTGTTTTCATTTTAATTTCGATTGTAGTTTTTTTGTTTGAATAATATTCAAGAATAGTTTCGATGATGGTTTATTGATTAACCGCGTCATTCGTGTAAAAATCAAACCGAGAAACTATTGGGATATTTATTGTGTTATTTCTCGCTTATGTTCAATGGAATTTGTGATGAGTGATCTCTAGGTAGCTTTGGGTTTTGATGATGGTTTAATATCGATAACGCATTTATCCGCGTTTAATACAAACCGAGAAACCATTAGGGATATCACAATATTGCATTATTCTCATTTTAATTGAAGTTTACGATTTGAAAGTTGTATGTTTTCAATGAAGGTGATGATGTTGTTTCCGCGTTTATTCGCGAGAAATCTAACCGAGAAACCATTAAAATTTTGTATTTCTTTCATTTTTATTTCGATTGAAGTTTGTGAATAAAGATGTATTTGTTTAGTTTCGATGATGGTTTGACAATGATACCGCATTTATTTGCGTGTGAATTTAACCGAGAAACTATGAGGCATCTGTTTGTTTCTATTAATTTGTTTTGAACACTTTTTGGGATGAATTCTTGAGCATTATTAAGTATATATAGTTGCTGCCCGGATTTGTTCGATTTTACTCATTTGTTTACTAACCATTTTCTGATTTATTGCAATTTCACCTTATTATATCCCACTAATGCTACTAACAAATTTGCTATTCGTGAAGATATCCGAGGGTGGTTCAAGCATACATTTTACACTGTTGCATTTGTACATATTTTTTTTATATACTGTTATTTATATTTATGTTACTCTTTAATATTTAGTAATACAT
Source organism: Vicia sativa (assembly GCA_021764765.1). Lineage (NCBI taxonomy): Eukaryota > Viridiplantae > Streptophyta > Magnoliopsida > Fabales > Fabaceae > Vicia > Vicia sativa. The sequence goes on from CM038793.1 coordinate 108,267,858, forward strand.
ATGTATAATACTTAGTATTTTTATCTTTATATTTGATACTGTAAATATATTTATACATATTATATTTATTTCTTATGCATAGTATTGTAAATATATTATATACATACTATTTTAAAATCAATTTCAACTCACTCAAACTTCTTTTGTGCGTCCAAGCACCTTTTACCCTTTAAACCCTTTTCAAGATTAGACATGATTCATTTATAATTGAGATGCTTCTTCCTCTATTCCCAAGGTTTTCGACTTCTCCACTTGAGTACTAGAGGTGTTCTCAAACCCTCCCTCATGTTGGTGCGTAGTCCTTTATTTCTTTATCACACCTTGTGGACGTTAGACGAGTCTTCTCCTTTAAAAATGACGACTTGTCTTTTCATTTAAAATCAATCAACAAACAATCATTTTCTAGAGGAACTACGGAGTTTTGACTTTCCCATTGCACGAGGGAATACGTAGGCACACGGTTCTGAAACCGTGCCAAACTCAAAAATAATAAAAACATCTCCTCTCTCTTTCTCATTTCAAACTTAGAAGATCGTAAAATTTTACACTAACACACAACCACACTTTGAACTAAATGGGTACCATCGAGTACGATGGATGTGAGGGGTGCTAATACCTTCCCCTTGCATAACCAACTCCCGAACCTACAACTCTTAATTTCGTAGACCGCCTTATCCTTTTCTTTCGTGGGTTTTATCTATATTTTCCCGTTCTTCTTTTAGAACAAATAAAATTAGGTGGCGATTTCATTGTTCATTGTTTTTGAAAATTCATTTAAATGATTTTTTTTTGAAAAAACGAGTTGCTTCAGTTGGCGACTTCACTGGGGAAATTTTCTCAAGCGAGTTAACCCTAGTTTAGTTCTTTGTGTGGTTGTGTGTTTATCGTTTTATTTTACTTTCTTCTTTGTACTTTATCTTATGTTTATGTTTCAGTTATTTATTTTTATGTGCTTTATTTATTATCTTGTTTATATATTCATTGTGTGGGAGTTCTTGATGGGATTGTTGATGCATATATAAGCCCACTACCCAGGCTTCTAGGACACCTTTTAGGAATAGAGGGGTTGCGTAGCCTAGGTCCACCTGACTCCATTGTCTTGTTGGCCCAAAGCGAAGACTCCGGCTTAGAGTTGGTTGTTTTAAGGAGGTTGTTGGCCCGCACGACGCCGCAGGACATCAATCTTTGGACAAATGACCTATAACTCTAAGTTTGTTTATGATATCCAAACCTGGACCGACCACTCAAGGTTTTGAGTATCCCGTTAAGAGCCATTTCTTGGGGTATACTTTTTCAAATACTATCGCCATGTAGGCCTCTCGCACGATGATAGTGTTTGTTAAAAGGGGATCTGAGACTCCAAGAAACACTTAGCAGAAAACCTTAAAACCATCCTCTGGGGAATTATTGGGTAGAAAGCTTAGAGCCATCCTATCGTAGGATCCCACCTAAATAAGTTATTTTGATTACTTGTATCATCCCTGTTTCACGTCTCTGTGAACCTATACTATCCATTATGTTGCATTCCATTTGTATATGTGACATTTCATTTCATCACATCTTCCGCATTAATGACATTACATTTCAATGCATCATCTGCATATTTCATGCATACATCCAAGTTGTCAAAAGACTCATTTTGTCTGTCTCCATCTTCAGTTGATTGTCTACTGTCAAACTGATTCCTTAACACTTTGGAATTGAAGCATGGTTCAGAAAACTATGGAAGAACTTCAACGAGATCAAGAGTTTTTAAAAGATGAGATTAACCAGCTGATGGGTCAGAATATCTCAAGTTACCTCATAAAGCCAGTGTTTCAGACAGGATAACTCATCCTTGTAACTGATTAGTCACTAGGCCATGTTTCTTCCAGTTTGCATTTTCCTTATGTTAAACTGTTGCTTTCAAATCTTGTTTGTAATTTCATGTTAATTTTAATAAAATGAGCATTGCATCGTTTTGATTCAAATCATCTACATTTATCACTTCCAAAAATATATATCTTCCCTGTTTAATTTCTATACCGAACTTTTGTTTTTGCAAAGATTGGAGGGAGGATGATAAAAACAAGATACCCATAATTGTTGTTGGTATGCTTTCGAATAAAACTTTGTTGATGATATACAGGCATTGTTTCAACTCCCAAACACCGGAGAAATAAGGAATTTAATCCCTTGTCAACCCCTTCGAGCCTAGAAGTTGGAGTTTCTTTCTATACGAAAAAACCCGCATTTTTTTTTAACCTGGGGAAGGGTAATTCTCAGTTTAATTCTGATGTGCATTTATTCAAGACACCTTTCAATAAAGGTCACAATCAAACTTACTTCGCACACGTCAAGGAGTGTCGAAGATGTCATACAAGTCAAAGAGACGATGATGGTTCCCCGTAATCATAAAAGTCAAGCAGTCACTGTCTTTTAAAAAAATATATATATATCAAAAAGAAAAAGCCGCCAAGTTAAAACTAAAAGGCAACTTAGGCAAAAATTTTGGGGCATCCTGCTGACCGTAATCTTAAATGAAATGGTTCAGGCAAAAGTTAGGGATGACAAATTCAAACAAGAGTTGACAAAAGTCCTCAAACAGCAAAATATTGCAAAAAAAGAAGTGACTGCAATCTCAAGAATTCCTCAGCTTCTGAGCCATCATCACTATCAGTGTACAACCCAAAATCTATTGGAATCTAAATGCACAATCTGAGTTAACTGAGCGTAGGGCTGAAGAACATCACGAAGATTGGGTTGGGTACAAATAAATTTTGAGCCTTTATCCTTTATTTCTTAAACCGTGAACCAGACCACGTTACAACCCTCAAAAGACCTAATTGAAGCCAGGTTTCTTTTGAAAGTATACTACAACAAGGTTGCGTAATATGACTCCTAAGGTCTTTTGCAAATTAATTGTCTTGGTATATCTACACCGTTGTTTTCTCTTTCACTTTTAAATTTTTAAACCGTTGTGTTTTAACCAGTGATCCATTTTCTATACAGCAATTACATCATCTCAAAATGATTTTTATTTCAAAACTTTTGCATGAACTTTGCATTAAATTTACCATGTTTGAATAAACAATTTTTGCTTGCAAATAAGCTTTCCTCATCAAGGAAGTCCAAACAGTTAGGAAACTTGGTCAGTGATCTTAATCAGGGGCAAGTATCTTTCAGATCCCGTTGTGAATCAGTTCAAGATTTGTTGCTCAGTGCAAGTCATTATCAGAATTGTTTTAATCAGAAGATCTTTTTCAAGACTTATACCGGGGCACTCCTTTCCCCTCAGTCATTTCAAGAGTTGAAGCCATGATCGGTTTATCCTCAACAATCAGCTAATCTGGGGAAATCCTTAGCGGCGATCCTTCCTCCAAAGATCATCATTTCAATGTAATTCACAAGTGTGTTAGAAGTGTTTCTCAAGACATTTTCTTACCAAGCAGAGTTGGTAGTGTTCTCCGTGTTGAGGAATCAGAGTTCCCATCTTATCTCCACAAAAGAGTCAATCTCCGCATTACATACTACCTGCATAGATCATTCATATATCATGCATAAAAAATTCACATATCATGCATAGCAAGAGTGTTTTATCCTCATTTGCATTTCCCGAGGTCTTGTTGCAGTCAACATCTTACCTTAGGGTCAAAGTCCAACTCACTTGGTACCTACCACTCCAGTGCCATTCCTGGATGTCTGTCTATGTTCACTCCAGTGCCATTCCTGGATGCTTTGTTTCACCCTTCATCTAAAGCTATTATTGGATGTCGTGGTCCATTTTCACTCCAGTGCCATTCCTGGATGTCTGTCTATTTCCACTCCAGTGTCATTCCTGGATGTTTGTGTCTTTTCGTTCCAGTGCCATTCCTGAATGTTTGTCTATTGTCACTCCAGTGCCATTCCTGGATGCCTTGTTTCACCCTTCATCTAAAGCTATTATTAGATTTCGAGCCTTTTTTCATCCAAAGCCATTATTGGGTGCCTTTCTCACTTTATTCAAAGCCATTATTGGATATTGTGATCTTTCCCTTCATCTAAAGCCATTATTAGATGTCGAGTCATTTTTCATCCAAAGCCATTATTGGGTGTTATATCTTTTTCATCCAAAGCCATTATTGGATATTGTGATCTTTCTCCATCTAAAGCCATTATTAGATGCCGAGTCATTTTTCATCCAAAGCCATTATTGGGTGTTATGCCTTTCTCACTTTATTCAAAGTCATTATTGGATAATGTGATATTTCTCCATCTAAGGCCATTATTAGATGTTAAATCCCTCCATCTAAAGGCATTATTAGATGTTGAGTCTTTTTTTCATCCAAAGCCATTATTTGGTGTTATGCCTTTCTCACTTTATTCAAGGCCATTATTGGATATTGTGATCTTTCTCCATCTAAAGCTATTATTAGATGTCGAGTCTCTTTTCATCCAAAGCCACTATTGGGTGTTATGTCTTTATCACCTTATTCAAAGCCATTATTGGATATTGTGATCGTTTTTCATCTATAGCCATTATTAGATGTCGAATCCCTCCATCTAAAGCCATTATTAGATGTCGAGTCCTTTTTTTTCATCCAAAGCCATTATTGGGTGTTACGCCTTTCTCACTTTATTCAAAGCCATTATTGGATATTGTGATCTTTCTCCATCTAAAGCCATTATTAGACGTCGAATCCTTTTTTCATCCAAAGCCATTATTGGGTGTTATGTGTTTCTCACTTTATTCAAAGCCATTATTGGATATTGTGATCTTTCCATCTAAAGCCATTATTAGATGTCGAGTCCCTCCATCTAAAGCCATTATTAGATGTCGAGTTCTTTTTCATCCAAAGCCATTATTGGGTGTCATGCATTTCTCACTTTATTCAAAGCCATTATTGGATATTGTGATCTTTCTCCATCTAAAGCCATTATTAGATGTCAAATCCTTTTTTCATCCAAAGCCATTATTGGGTGTTTTGTCTTCCGTGTTGTATCAGTCAATCTACCACAAATTTCTAATTTCAAGTTCTTTCCAACAATTTTCGTAGAGTCTGTCTTGTATCATACATCATTCTAAAAAAAATATATCAAAAAAATATTGCATTCATCGCATTCTCTTCATATGTCATTCATCATGCCCATCGCATCTCAGGGCAAAATTTTGGGTTTTTGATATTTAATTATCTCCCACTGCGATAATATGAAGCTTGATCATCTTCATATCATCTGGTTGAAGATATTTAAATAGGGGCAACTGTTGCACCCCAAATTTTACCCTGCTATTTTTCTACTTGCATTTGTGTTAAAAAAAACAGTCATTCACTCACTGCATAAGCATCATTTCGTCATATTTAAATTGACCAAAAGTCAGTTTAAATTGATGTTTGCATCGTTTTTAGTTGTAAAATACTTGTTATCTTGCTTCATGCATTTTTACCTCTCTGCTTGTTTATTGCATTGTTTCAAATTATTTATATGTCGATGATATCGATATTTCGATTTTATAAACAGACTGTTAAAAGCAATTCAATACTGTGCGAAAATTAGCGGGGAAAATATTTCAAGTTTTTATCTTTTACTCACTGCTTTATAAATCTACGTGTCGTGTAGATCATGAAAATGTGCTCTCCCTAATTTTTCGATACATTTTTTAGTCTCGTTTTTAACCGTAAACGTTTTAAAATCGGGTATTTCTTTATTATCATTTTATTTCAATTTTTAACCATTTCAATAATTTTCCTTTAATTTACAAGACTCGTAGTTTATTTTAATGTGATCATATTATTTTTTCGGATAATTTATTGTCCAAACTTTTACCATTTTTGACAATTTTAGGTGTCTATTTTTTATCTCAAAAACATCAAACAAAAATATTTTTGGGCTTCTTATTTTTTAAGTGACCCATTTTTATGGCCCATTTAATTATGAAGGGTATTTTTGGTATTTAAAAAAAAATAACTTAGACCTAATTTTTGTGTATAAATATATGGTTTGTTTACTGTTCAAAGGGGGCGGACCAATTGGGGGACCAAAAATTGAAACGGAAAGAGGCTACAAAGGAGACAGAAAACAGAATAATCAAAAAAATTATAAAAAAAGAAAATCCATCTTCTTCTTCATCGCAATACACCCTTCAAACCCTCTTCCTCACTGTGTTCCCTTCACTTTCCCCATACTTCTCAACCGTAACCACCCACGGTTTCTTCCCTTCACTCCCTCTCACCCTTCAGCCGCTCGAACTTCCGTCTCCACCCTCGCCTCTGTTACTTCTCCATCGCTGTAACATTCCCTCTGTATCCAACCTTCAGCTCCAGTCCTCCTTCACTCTCACAGAAGCCACCGCTTCCTCACCGTTATCAATCTCTCACTATTACATACTCCTTCACATCTCCTTTCCATCGCCATCCCACCATCCAGCAACGTTTTCACCACCGCACCAACTGCAGAAGTCGCCGTAGCTACCTCTCTCGCCGTTTCCCACTCCACTCTCCTCTGCAGCCGCTCGCGACCCACATTCTGCTACCCAGCAACCGCGACCGTCCCTTACCACTTTCCAACATCCAGCAACATATCAGCTCGACGCCGCAGTTCCGCTAATTTTCGGTAACATTCTGTTCCTTTTCCATTAGTGTCAGTTCAGTTTAATTGCTATACTGTTGAAAAGAAATGTCATCTATGTTAAGGTAGATCTATTGTTGTTAACAGACTCGTGCCTTTCTTGTTTAAAATTCTGAAACAAAAGGTTTTGAGAGATTTGAATTCGGATTTGGTTTTGACAGATTTGAACTCGGTTTGAAATGTTATTGTGTTTGAATTAATTTATGTCAAGTATTACTAGCTTCTTTGCATAATGGACGAAGATTATTTGTATGAAATGGATGCGGAAGTCGTAGTGAGTTTCGATGAAAGCTAAACGGTAATATTGCGTTTATTCGCGAGGAACTTAGCCGAGAAACTATGCGGACAACTTTGTTGTTATTTCCTTTTTATTTTTAAATCAATGCGCAATATGTGTTTGTTTCGATATATTTAGTTTTGTTTTATTTCGTACTGAGAAACCATCAGATTTCCTCTTTTAATTTCGATTGTAGTTTTTTTTGTTTGAATAATATTCAAGAATAGTTTCGATGATGGTTTATTGATTAACCGCGTCATTCGTGTAAAAATCAAACCGAGAAACTATTGGGATATTTATTGTGTTATTTCTCGCTTATGTTCAATGGAATTTGTGATGAGTGATCTCTAGGTAGCTTTGGGTTTTGATGATGGTTTAATATCGATAACGCATTTATCCGCGTTTAATACAAACCGAGAAACCATTAGGGATATCACAATATTGCATTATTCTCATTTTAATTGAAGTTTACGATTTGAAAGTTGTATGTTTTCAATGAAGGTGATGATGTTGTTTCCGCGTTTATTCGCGAGAAATCTAACCGAGAAACCATTAAAATTTTGTATTTCTTTCATTTTTATTTCGATTGAAGTTTGTGAATAAAGATGTATTTGTTTAGTTTCGATGATGGTTTGACAATGATACCGCATTTATTTGCGTGTGAATTTAACCGAGAAACTATGAGGCATCTGTTTGTTTCTATTAATTTGTTTTGAACACTTTTTGGGATGAATTCTTGAGCATTACTAAGTATATATAGTTGCTGCCCGGATTTGTTCGATTTTACTCATTTGTTTACTAACCATTTTCTGATTTATTGCAATTTCACCTTATTATATCCCACTAATGCTACTAACGAATTTGCTATTCGTGAAGATATCCGAGGGTGGTTCAAGCATACATTTTACACTGTTGCATTTGTACATATTTTTTTTATATACTGTTATTTATATTTATGTTACTCTTTAATATTTAGTAATACATATGTATAATACTTAGTATTTTTATCTTTATATTTGATACTGTAAATATATTTATACATATTATATTTATTTCTTATGCATAGTATTGTAAATATATTATATACATACTATTTTATTATTATACTTTATTTATTCATTCGTAAATAGATTCGAATTATATTATACTAACCTTCTTCGTATATCAATTTCTTAGAATTGATTTCTATAGTTTATTCTAATTAATCTTTTAAAATACAAATGATACAATAATCAATATTTAAGTTTCACCGCATTTAGTTTCTGTTGTATGCTTTTACATATTTAATTTACCGTTTTCTTTTTAATCTCAATTCATCCCCATTCGAAAATGTATCCCAATCCCCTTGATGCGTTGTAAATAATTTACCGTTTTCTATTTTATTTTACCGTTTAATCCCCATTTATATTTGATGTATCCCTCTCCCAAGAACAATTCTTGTAATAGTTTAGTGCACATTTATTTTATTTAATTTAACTGTCACTTACACAACCAAAAAAATCTTTTTTAAACTAATATTTGTAAATCATTTTTAAATCCGTAAGTCGACAAAGCTACGAAGCGTCGCGATGACCACACATGCACACATGTACGCTTGATCCTGGGCCTTCTTACAGTGAGCCTATTTCGATCAATTGTTCCAATTGGTCGTGTTAGTAGACTAGCCCACTTTGCTAGTACACATGTAATTTAATTATTTTATACTTAGGTTGGCCACCTTGTATGGGCTTTGTCGATTTTACTTGTGATTTACAATTATCTGATCCTATTCTTTCTCCATTCACCGAGCATTTAAAACACTTTCAATAAAATTCGACCCAACATCGAGTCTTCTTCTCAAACCTCGATCCAACGTCGAGTTATTTTCAAAAATGAATTTCTACAAAAAAAAACATAATGCTATGGTATTTAATTAAATTGTTAGAGGATAGCCCGACGATTTAATTAAAATGTAAAGTATTTAGGCCATTAGAGGGTAACCCAATGACTTAAATACTTTATTCCATACACTTAATAAAAGTGAACTTTGTTTCACCTCACTCTTTTCATAATAAAGATTTTGGATGAGAGACGATCGGTTGACCTCAATCACCGATCTCGAGTATTGAATCGTTAGAGGATAGCCCAACATTTTGGTACTTGTCATCCACAATTTAAAATCAATTTCAACTCACTCAAACTTCTTTTGTGCGTCCAAGCACCTTTTACCCTTTAAACCCTTTTCAAGATTAGACATGATTCATTTATAATTGAGATGCTTCTTCCTCTATTCCCAAGGTTTTCGACTTCTCCACTTGAGTACTAGAGGTGTTCTCAAACCCTCCCTCATGTTGGTGCGTAGTCCTTTATTTCTTTATCACACCTTGTGGATGTTAGACGAGTCTTCTCCTTTAAAAATGACGACTTGTCTTTTCATTTAAAATCAATCAACAAACAATCATTTTCTAGAGGAACTACGGAGTTTTGACTTTCCCATTGCACGAGGGAATACGTAGGCACACGGTTCTGAAATCGTGCCAAACTCAAAAATAATAAAAACATCTCCTCTCTTTCTCATTTCAAACTTAGAAGATCGTAAAATTTTACACTAACACACAACCACACTTTGAACTAAATGGGTACCATCGAGTACGATGGATGTGAGGGGTGCTAATACCTTCCCCTTGCATAACCAACTCCCGAACCTACAACTCTTAATTTCGTAGACCGCCTTATCCTTTTCTTTCGTGGGTTTTATCTATATTTTCCCGTTCTTCTTTTATAACAAATAAAATTAGGTGGCGATTTCATTGTTCATTGTTTTTGAAAATTCATTTAAATGATTTTTTTTTTGAAAAAACGAGTTGCTTCAGGAGTGCTGAAGAATGTCAGTAAAATGAGAAACAGAAAAAGCTAATTGTGAAGTTGGGAGCTGAGAATGTGAAGTTGGAGGCTGAGAAGAAGGAAAACACTGCTACTATAAGTCATCTCAACAATGAAATTATAGTGTTGAACTCCAAACTTGATCAGATGACCAAGTCTGTCAAGATGCTGACAACTGGAACTGATAAGTTGGAAGAAATTCTTCAGTCTGGACAAAATGCAGGAAATATGCATGGTCTAGGATATGTGGTGCAAAGAAACTGCTGCGACAAGAAGAAGAACAGCTGCAAACAAATGTCAAAGCGGATGTCACAACATAAGGGAAATTGGTTCAGATATGTATCGCAAAGAAATTTCGATAACAAGAAGAAGAACATACCTAATAAACCAGTGTCAAAGCAGATGTCACAACATTGGGTTCAACATCAAGATCAGAGAAACATGAAGAAAAAGTTTCAGAGATGGAGATGTCATTATTGTGGAAGGTTTAGACACATAAAGCCTTTTTGCTATAGACTACATGGATATCCTAATCAGGCTCCTTATGTTAAGCCTAAGACCAACAAGGTACCATACACTCAACAGTGGAAGAAGAAGACTGCAACTATGATAGCTCACACCTCCCTTAGAGTTTCTGCCAAGGAAGATTGGTACTTTGACAGTGGATTCTCTAAGCATATGACTGGAATCAAGAACCTTCTGAATGATGTCAAACCTCATACTACTAGTTTTGTTACCTTTGGAGATGGAGCTAAAGGAGAAATCAAAGGTGTTGGAAACTTAGACTGTTCTGGAGTTCCAAAACTAAATGGAGTATTGCTGGTAAAAGGTTTGACTGCCAATCTCATAAGCATAAGTCAACTATGTGATATGGGATTCAAGGTCAATTTCACCAGGTTTGAATGCCTTGTAATCAATGAAAAACAAGAAGTGGTTATGAGAGGAGTCAGATCAAAGGACAATTGTTATCTATGGGAGTCTGAGGACACTAACTTTTCTTCTGTGTGCTCTACAGCCAAAGATGAAAAGGAGGTGAAACTGTGGCACCAAAAACTTGGTCACTTGCATCTTAGAGGGATGAAAAAGATCATATCCATGGAGGCTGTCAGAGGGATTCCAAGACTTCATATTGATGAAGGGAGAGTCTTTGGTGAGTGTCAGGTTGGAAAGAAAACCAGAATGTCACATCCAATGTCAAGACATCTGACCACCTCCAAGGTGTTGGAACTACTGCACATGGATCTGATGGGCCCTATGCAGGTTGAGAGCCTTGGTGGAAAAAGATATGCTTATGTTGTTGTGGATGATTTTTCAAGATTCACCTGGATAAACTTTATCAGGGAAAAATCTGATGTGTTTGATGTCTTTAGAGAATTATGCAAAAGACTTCAAAGAGAAAAGGAAGGCTGCATTGTCAGAATTAGAAGTGATCATGGAAAGGAATTTGAGAATAGCAAGTTTGATGAATTTTGTTCCTCAGAAGGAATCAATCATGAGTTCTCTTCTCCTATAACTCCTCAACAAAATGGAGTTGTGGAAAGGAAAAACAGGACTATATAGGAATCGGCCAGAGCAATGGTTCATGCTAAGAAACTTCCTATTCATTTTTGGTCTGAAGCTATGAATACAGCCTGCTATGTTCACAACATGGTCACCTTGAGAAAGGGAACATCCTCCACCCTTTATGAAATGTGGAAGGGGAAGAAAACCTACTGTGAAATATTTCCATGTATTTGGCCGCAAATGTTATATTCTGACAGATCGTGATCAAAGGAGAAAAATGGACTCTAAAAATGATGAAGGCATTTTTCTGGGATACTCTACAAACAGCAGAGCATATAGGGTATTCAACTCCAGGACAAAAGTTATGATGGAGTCTATTAATGTCATAGTTGATGATCACCATGAGGAAAACAATGTCCCATATGATGTTGAGACATTGTTTGAGACATCACCACAAGTTTCTGATAAGGATGATGTGCCTGTCCCTACTTCACCAAAGTCTGAACCAGAGGAAGCTAACAAAGATCCCTCCATCAGAATTCAGAAAGATCTTCCAAAGGAACTCATCATTGGAGATCCTAACTGTGGAGTCATTACAAGATCCAGAGAAATTGTCTCAAACTCTTGTTTTGTGTTAAAGATTGAGCCAAAGAATGTCAAAGAGGCTCTAACTGATGAATACTGGATTGGAGCAATGCAAGATGAATTGAACCAATTCAAATAACATGAAGTGTGGGAGTTAGTTCCTAGACCAGAAGGAACAAACATCATTAGCACAAAGTGGATCTACAAGAACAAGTATGATGCAGAATGGGTTATCACCAGAAATAAAGCAAGACTTGTTGCTCAGGGATACACTCAAGTTGAAGGGATTGATTTTGATGAGACTTTTGCTCCGGTGGCTAGGCTGGAATCAATCAGATTACTGTTAGGAGTTGCTTGCATCTTGAAATTCAAGCTGTTTCAGATGGATGTGAAAAGTGCCTTTTTAAATGGCTACTTAAATGAGGAGGTATATGTAGAACAACCTAAAGAATTTGTGGATCCTAACTTTCTTGATCATGTTTACAAATTGAGGAAATCTTTATATGGTCTGAAACAAGCTCCTAGAGCTTGGTATGAAAGGTTGACAAAGTTCCTTACTGATAAAGGTTACAGGAAAGGAGGTTTGGACAAAACTCTCTTTGTCAAGAATGAAGGAGGAGAGATAATGGTAGCTCAAATTTATGTTGATGACATAGTGTTTGGAGGAATGTCAGATAAAATGGTGAGACATTTTGCCAACCAAATGCAAGCTGAGTTTGAAATGAGCCTCATGGGAGAATTGACTTACTTTCTTGGACTACAAGTCACACAGATGGAATACTCAACTTTTCTTTCTCAGAGCAAGTATGCAAAGAATATTGTGAAGAAATTTGGGATGGAAAATGCCAGCCATAAAAGGACTCCTGCTCCTACTCATTTAAAATTGTCCAAAGACACAAGTGGAGCAAATGTTGATCAAAGCCTGTATAGAAGCATGATAGGAAGCTTGTTGTACTTAACAGCCAGCAGACCTGACATTGCCTTTGTTGTTGGAGTATGTGCAAGATATCAGGCTGAACCTAAAGTAAGTCACATTAATCAGGTGAAAATAATTCTGAAATATGTGAGTGGAACTTACAATTATGGTATGCTGTATTCTCATGGATGTGAACCAATTATGTCTGGCTATTGTGATGCTGATTGGGCTGGTAGTGCTGATGATAGAAAAAGCACTTTTGGAGGATGCTTCTTTTTGGGGAACAATCTTGTTTCTTGGTTCAGCAAGAAGCAAAATTGTGTGTCTTTATCCACTGCTGAAGCTGAATACATAGCAGTAGGGAGCAGTTGTTCTCAAATGGTCTGGATGAAGCAGATGCTGACTGAGTACAATGTCACACAGGATGTCATGACGTTGTACTGTGACAACCTGAGTGCTATTAATATTTCAAAGAATCCTATACAGCACAGCAGGACTAAGCACATTGACATTAGACATCACTTCATCAGAGATCTTGTGGAAGAAAAAGTGATTAAATTGGAGCATGTAGCCACTAAACTCCAACTGGCTGACATTTTTACTAAAGCTCTTGATGCTAGTCAGTTTGAGAATTTAAGGGGCAAGTTGGGTATTTGCCAATATGAAGAGTTGTAGCAATTAACATTGCTTACAACAAGGAATAGAAGAGACTTTTTATTTCATTTAATTCTAAGTGGGCTAATTAATTATTTCCCTCTTATTTTTCAAAAGTCCAAGAATAGGAAGAGACATATATATATATATTTCAGTTTGTTCATTTGAATATATCAATCTCCATTCCTTCTACAGAAACGCTCAAACTTCCTGTCAATTGTTTTCTCACTTCCACAAAATGTCTTAACAAAGCATGTCATCCTCTTCTTCATCATCAAGGGAAACTGGTTCTCCATCCCCCACTGATTCTGGGGTTAGGGCAAACGCAGAAGCAATGCAGCCTGAGATTCTAGAGGTTACTCCTTTACGTGCCATGGCAACTGATTCTGAGAGGGTCAAGAAACTACGCACCAGACATGCAAGAAGATCTCCAACATCTCCTTCTGGTAAGACCTCTGAACCAACTTCCTTTGTTCCTCCTGAAATAGCAAACAAAGAAGGTTCTAGATATGTACATCAAGCCATAGCTAGAATAGTAACTAGGATTCTGAATGAGAATCATTCTGTGCTTGGGGTTTCTATTCCTTTAAATCAAGAATCTGCTAGCCCTAGTTTAGCCACTGATCCAGATGTCACACAGAATGTCAAGACATCTGATGACATTGCTAGGAAAACCCCTGAGAATCCTGATAATGAACCCTCTGATAAATCCCCTAAAAAATGTGTTGATGATATCTCTGATAAAACTCCTGAACAATGTGTTGCTGATACCACTGATAAGCCCCCTGTGATTAGTGATGATGATATTTCTGATGGAATTCTTGAAGAATCTCCTGTAAAACCAGCTGATGAAAACATGGAAAAGGTTCTAGAGAGCTCTCTGATGGAATTCTTGAAGAATCCCCAGAGAAACCTGTTGCTGATAACCTGGAAAACTCTCTAGTGAAAAACTCTGAAAATGTTGTGGAACCCCCTGTCATTGATTTGGATGAAGAATTCTCTGATAATGACCTCATTGCTAGTGTTAATCCTAGCATTGCTAAGAGGATGATGAATAGGAAAGGGAAGCAAAATGCCTCTCAGAGTCCTATCAAGGAGAAGGTAGCTGAAACTGTTCATAAGACCCCCAGAGCTGAAGGCATGGTTGAAGAAAGATCTAGGAAGGATCAAAAAGTTGGACCCTCTAAAGGAAAAGGTAGGATGAAGTCTGTTGGTAGTATCTCTATGCCCAAGAGAACTCCAATTGATCAAGATTCTGATTTTAATGTTGAAGAGAATGTCACAGGCATTCAACCCAGGAAGAAACCTTCTATAGGCAAACTGCCCAAAGTCCCTGAAGTGGCTATTGATAATATCTCTTTCCATCACCCTAAGAGTGCTAGCAGGTGGAAATATGTGTGTCTGAAAAGAATTGCTCTAGAAAGGGAACTGAACAAGAGTGCCCTTGAATGCAAGGATGTTATAGATCTGATTAAGGAAGCTGGGCTGATGAAAACTGTGGTCAAGTTTTCTAACTATTATGATGTTTTGGTGAAGGAGTTCATTGTGAACCTGACAAGTGGCTGTGTTGATGGAAGGTCAGCTGATTTCAAGACTGTGTTTGTAAGAGGAAGAAGAGTGAAGTTTTCCCCAAGTGTGATAAACAAATATTTGGGAAGATCAGATGATGCTCAACCTGAGCTAGAAGAAAATGATAATCAAGTCTATCTAACAATCACTGCTAAGCAAGTGAAACATTGGCCAATGAAGGGAAAATTAACTGCCAGCAAACGGAGTGTTAAGTTTGTTATTCTTCACAAGATAGGTGCTGCAAACTGGGTTCCAACAAACCACAAGTCCACCATCTCCATTGGTCTGGGCAGATTCATCTTTGTTGTTGGTACTAAAGCAAAGTTTGATTATGGAACATGCATTTTTAGGCAAACCTTAAAACATGCTGACAGTTATGCAATTAAAGGACCAATAGCCTTTCCCTCCCTCCTGTGTGGTATCATAATTAGTCAATACCCTGACATTCTTGTTGATAGAGATTCAGTGTGTAAAAGAGCTTCTGCCCTTGGTTTTCACTACAAGCTATTTCAAGGGAAGCATGTCCTAGACATTGTCATGACATCTGCTGAGACATCAAATGTCAAGGCAAATTCTCAGAAGGCAAATGTCATTGATGTGCTAAAAGAGACCTGTAGGGAACTTGAAGCAAGGAAGCAGACCATTGAAGAGCTGATCTCTACACTGGAAAAGGAGCAAGACACAGAGGTTGAGGATGAAGGGCTAGCTGGTGATGTTTCTGCTGAAAACTTGGATGAAGATGCTGATGCTGATCATGTAACTGGTGCTGGTAGCAGTTTAGAAGATGCAACATACCACAGTGCCTCTTCTGGAGAAGAAAGCACTTGATTTGTAATCCTGTGATGTTGTTGATTGTTTGTGTTGTTGTTGTTTTTGCTTATTTTAATTCTGATTGTTTTGGATATTTGTATTTTGACTGAGTTGTAACATTTAACTCTGATTGGTACTTATTTATTTTATGGATTTTGGGAAATTGTACAGGTACCTTTGGCCTCTTTGTGGCTAAAAAGGGGGAGAAGAATTTGTGGGCAATTGTGGTTAGATTTGTGGGCAATTGTGGTTAGATTTATGGGCAATTGTGGTTAGATTTGTGGGCAATTGTGGTTAGAATTTATCTTCTTTAGGACCTGCTTGTTTAGCTTAGACTGGTTGTTTTATTCTGCTGCATTAATTCTCTGATAACTTAGTTTGTTTTAGCCAAAAAAATTGCCAGGAGTTTGTAAGTGTTTTTATGTTGGCATTAATTTTGGTAAAACTAGGATATGACAATGTCTTGACTGAGTCATGACATTCAGAGTTGAAGATAAATTCTGCATAAGAAGAATGATTCAAGTACAGCTCAGACTGGAAGCTAACTGTTGTGCTGGAATTCTGCAGAAGATTGACTGATGTCATAACCAATGTTATGACATTCTTTGTGACATTTGCTGTTCTGCAGATTCACTTTTCCTGAGACTTTTCAGGATGTTTGTTGAGCTGTTTTTTATTGTGTTTTATGTTATTGGATTGCATGCTCACGTGGCTGTTTGGTTAATATTAGTTAACCCTAAATTGGTTTGTTAAAAAGACCAAGTCTTTAGGATTAATTAAGTGAACCCTAGCTATTATTATGGAAGCCCAAAACTGAAGTTACATGACTGCTTCTATAATAGGAAAAGAACATTTACTCTGCTGCTGCGCCTCTGGACTGTATTGAAGATTTAGCAGGTTGCTAATTGTGTATTCTACTTACTCTTGTGAGCCAAGCAATTATCAATTGATAAGTGTCTTAGACTAGGATTTGGTTGTAAGGGTTGTTTATCACTCAAAGCTTTGAAGCACGGGTGTTGTGTCTCTTGATTAAAGCTTTGAAGCAAAATCAAGTTTGTTTATTGAAGAGTGTCTTCACAATTCAATTAATCAATAGGTTGATATCACTGCTGTGATTGAGGGGGAGTGAGTAGGAACTCAGGTCTAAGTAGGACTTAGATTGAAGTTGCATTGGGTAGGTCTTAAGTGAAGGAGATAAAGTGGTTGGTTTATTCCTGAATTAATTCTACTAATAGTGAATTTCCTCCTTGGCTTGGTAGCCCCCAGATGTAGGTGTAGTTACACACTGAACTGGGTAAACAATTGTTTGTGTTCTTTACTGCTGTTTCAATTAACTGTGTGAATTGTTAACAGAGTGTCAGATACTGTGTCATAACATTCTCTGTGACATCACGTATCTGCTGCCAGGAATTTCAATGAACATGCTTTAGACCAAACCTCGACGCGTTTCGAGTTCAAAAATCAAGCTACAAACATGTAAACTTAATTCAACTAATCAATGCCAACGATAATCAATGCATGAACTGTTAGACAATGTGACAAATCTAGAAGGGGGTTGAATAGATCACTTTGAAATTTTTTTGCTTTTTGTAAAATTGTTTTTATCAGAGAGCAACAGCCCTGAATCTAATTGTCTAAACTTTACGTATTGAAAAGATCGGATATGCGAACCAATTTGATGAAAATCATGAGAATAGAATCACAACTAAAATTGAATATGATGAATCACTCTAGCAAATTTAACAAGGTGTAAGTTATTACCAATTAGTTGCGGAGAAGATAAAGCTAATTTGTGAGTTGTAAATTCACCAAACACTTGGTGTACGTATTACACAAGGTTTGGTTATACTCAAATTGTAGTGATCATAGCTATTAAAATGAATGTTATATATGTTGTAAAATTAAGTTTATCACTACAATTATTTTGTATGAATGGGAAAAATTTATAACTCACAAATTCAAGCAAATAGAAATAAAATGCGGAAAACTAAAATGGACACAGTATTTGTTAAGGCAGTTCACCATGTCGTCCTCGTGTGAGCTACTCTGCCCCTAATTCTAGAATCTAGAATTAGGATTATGAAATTAATTTTGGAAAGTTTGTAAGAGAAGATACAATCACCACAATTCAAAGTAACTTGATGAATCTTATATGTTGCACTCCTCTTCCCTTGATTCTAGATGAATAAAGTATGTCAAATCTTGAACAAAATATCCTTCTTCCTTAAATGATTTTGAACCCTAAAAATTGGCCCCAAATCCTTCTTCACAATCCTCCGGTTACCGCTACCCGATTGAACAACTCACATTCTTCCAATCCCTTAGCTCGGCTAAATTCAATGAAGCAAAGACTTGTGATAAAACCCCCCAATTTTGGCTGAGAAAACCCCAATGGTTTTATTCAAGAAAAAACCCACACAGATCTCTACCCAAATCTAAAATTCGCACTTTCAATTTGGACGTTATCAACTAAATCCCAAAAACTTGATCAACAAAAATGATTGTGTGTAATTGTTGATGGTTGATGAGAGGTTGAAGATGAAAAGAGCTCTTGTGTTAATATTTCACTTTTTCTTGTTATATCAAAAAATAGAAGTCAAAACTATATATAAGTGATTCCCATGATGTAACAACATAGCAGAAAAAATGAGACAAATTAGCGATGAGCCGACTCATGCAGGATGTGCAGAAGGCGCGCGCCTTCCCGAGCGTGTGAGGGTGAAAGTGTCTTCAGGCATGAGCCAACGCATTGCCTTATGAGCTGACTCATGTCTTGTGAAAAATAGGGCATGAGTCGACGCATTGCTTTATGAGCTGACTCATGTTTTCCCAAAACGATGATTCGATGCATAGAGAAGGCGTGCGCCTTCCCGGACATTGTCAGACCAAAATCTTCTTTTCATGAACCGAACTAAGGATCCATGAGCCGGCTCTTGCAGAATGTTTTGAGAAACTTGCTTATTTTTGATGTTCCTCACTTGCACCAGTTTGAAGCATGATATATTTGCACAGATAGGTTTTTGACAAGCATTAAAACACTGTTCTTTCACCTTTGCCCTCACACGAACGTGTTACTTCTAATTCAATCATTACACAAACACTCAGAATACATGTAAATTGACTCATGAATATGTGTTTAAATTCACATCTCGACGCATGTTCGAGTTCATAAAATCAAGCAATTAACATGTGGAATCAACTCAATCAATCAATGTGAGAACTATTCAATGCATGAACATGCAATTCCTAACTCAAACATTATCACAAACACCTAACATTCATCAAGTCATGCATAGATCTAACATATGAATCAAGGTATAAACCTAAGGCTAAATCACATGCAATTCAAGATTTCGAATCAACAATCCAATAACATCGACAATTAATCTCTCGAATAAGCACTTTTCACGTAAAAATCAATTAATCAAATAGGTGCTTATTTCATCCAATTCTGGATTTTATCATGATTATCACATCAAATCAAATTTTCTCAATTTGATCTATGATCTACATTCAATTCCTCAATCAAATCTTTGATCAATTTTCAATTCTAGAAAAGTTATTATTTAAGAATCAATTATGCAAAAGTGCTTAAATCAAGATTTCTCACCGTCGAAACGAAGAGGAGAACGAGGAGAAGAGATCGCTGATGTCGAATCGAAGATCGAAGAGGAGATAATAAGAGAGGGAGAGGCGCGAGTTTGAGAGAGGAAGAGGAGAGAATTCTTCACTTCGACACCTTGAACCTTTTTCGATGTTCTTCAATGCTCTTGAGAAAACTTGATGAAAAACTTGATTTGATCCTTGAGAGTTGAGAGAGAATAGAAGAGTGTGCTTGTGGTGAAATTTTGCAAATGATTCTCCTCTCCAATTATGAGTGAAATTTTATTCATATGAGATTGCCTTGAGTGAAAATGGGCTCAAGATTAGGCTAAAATCATGATTATTTGAATAATGTCTGAAATGCGAAACTACCTCAAACGAGGGTCTTCTGATCAAAATATGAACACGGAGTCTTCATAGCAAATGTAGCCAACGGAATTTGTGAAGTTTTGGCACTGGTCCCATCTCGTTTCAATAAAAATTGGACGAGATATGATTTTTCGAACTTTGCGTATCAGATGAAAAATGCTCGGTTCATCTTAAAATCAACTCCAACGAATGAAAAATTGCTCTTAAATGGTAAGGAATTGGCTCTGGACTTATAAATGAAAGTTAGAGAGGAATTATAAATGAAATTTTAGACATCAGCCTCACTCAGTTTCGATGTTCCAGCCATGAGTTATGAAACTTTTAGCGCACTGAGAACACGATACAACACTAAAATTCAGTTTACTCCACTTGAAAGATCAATTTATTTGAGGCCTTTCTTCATACAATTTACTTTCGACTTTCAAACGAAAGTTGTAGATAACAATGAGAGGGACTTGTTAGTCGAAAATCATCAAAAAATACCCAACGAACTGAGAGATATGCCTTCCGGAGCGTCCAAAATGCACTAAAAACCCAAAATTCACTTTATTGAGAAATGAACAAATAAAGTCTTTTTCTTGACGAAATAGCCTCCGATCTGAACAGATAAATTGTAGAACATATTGAAATGATTCCAATGCTTATGGAACCAAACCAACATGGCTTTCAAGCTAGAAAATCTTGCATCAAGCATACGAACCGAGAAATATCGATCTCGATCTTGAAATGATCTGAGATAGCCGAAACGCACAATTTCTTTCGCAAATTGAGATACTTAGACCCTGGTAGCCATGTGATTAATGCTATGCATGTGTATGTATGTATATTTATGATGATGCAATTATAAGCCAGAAATACCGAAATTAAGAGGGTAAATTTTGGGGTACAACACATATACCTCTATAAATAGGGCTCCCGACTAAGGGGTAAGAAAGACACATAGCTTGGAGCTCGAGATAACTCACTTGAGCCTCTGAATCCCTAAAAATCATACATATAATTTTTTAGCAAGAACAACATTGGAAAGAGCTGAAGGGTTTTTGTACTCCATACAATTTGTTACAAAAAAGATTTATATGACTATACTCACCACATTAATGAAATTTCCAAGTTGAGGATTGGAATTCAGTCGAGGTTACGTCATGGCTTCCAGGATGTTGTAATATGTGGCTGTACATGGTGATCATTCTTTTCTTTTTAGAAGGAAAGTACTTTTCAACATATCTTTTTCTTTTGATGATTATCATATGAATAATTAACTCTTGTATCTCCAGTCTCTTTCATCATATCAACTACATTTTTCATTTTTCTTAATGAATCTGTCATGTTATTAAGCTTGTAATTTAATAGAGTTACCTCATTTTATAGATGAGAGACACTGCATAAAAGTTCGTCTCAAATTTACTTGTAGGACACATCCAAATCTTCATAAAGAACATTTTCATCACAAAATTCTACCTCAAGGACATACCCAAACAGGTTTTTAATGAGTCAAGAGAACAACACAACATCAAACCGAGCAACCAACTCCAGAGAGGCAGCGCTGAAGTTATCCTAGTTGAAAACAAGAGAGATGATGTTAACAATCACCACAACATACAACAACCATTCAACAAAGCGTCAGACCAAACCAACCACTCCGTTTTTGAAACCAGATCTAAACAAAAGCAACAACATATTTAGTGTTGAGAAAATTACATCAAGTTGAAAGATGATGTAAATGCCAATGTGTGGTTGACGAACCAACATGCCCCGTTAAAAGCTTTGAGCCATCTTCAAAACTATGTGAAACAACCACAATGACTTAAACACCGATGACTCTACTACCCCTATTGAGGTTAAAGATGATACGACTTTGAAGAGCTTCACACCATCACCTTCTGTTGACAAAAACGAGTTAAAATTTGAGAAGGAAAGAGACACCATACAATTGTTGTGGTCAAGAGAGAGAAAAGAGCTTTTTATCTATATACAAATATGATTAGTTGGTGTGTATGTATATTTCTTGATGCTCTTGAATTATCAATTTAAAAAATAGAATGATATGGGTAAAGTAAATATTTTGATAGGGTTGGAATTGGAATTGACGAAATTGAATCCCGTTAAACTTTTCAGTGTCTTGTAGAAGCAAAACCGCGAACCTAAAACCTCAAACCCTCCGCAATAAAACCCGCTCCTCCTCATTTTCAAACCCCAAAACAAAAGAACCTCTCACCCATCAATCTCCACTCCAGAGAACTCCCTTTCAAATTTTCAACAATGTCGGGTTTCTCTTTCGGATCTTCGTCTTCATCCACATCCCCGTTTTCATTCGGATCCTCTTCCCCTTTCTCCACCACCACAAACCCTACCTCCGCCGCTTCTTCTTCTCCTTCCCCTCTTTCCTTCGCATTCGCCTCCTCTTCCACTTCCGCCTCCACCGCTTCTGCCTTCAACTTTGGAACTTCCTCGTTCACCGCACCTTCGACTCTGTTCGGATCTTCATCGGCTTCCTCATCTCCTTCCATTTTCGGTTCCGCTGCAACTGCATCGTCACCGTTCTCCTCTTTCTCAGCCGCTACGACGCCGTTTGGTGGCGCTTCCACATCTCCAACGAATATTTTTGGAGGAGCATCGTCGGCGCCAGCAACGGTTTCCACACAGCTGTTTGGAGGAGCCTCAACGGCTTCAACTAGTCCGTTTGGAGCACCGTCATCGGCTAATTCGACACCGTTTGGAGCACCGTCATCAGTTTCTACGACGACGTTTGGAGCGCCGTCATCAGTTTCTACGACGACGTTTGGAGCGCCGTCATCAGCTTCTACGACGACGTTTGGAGCGCCGTCATCAGCTTCTACGACGACGTTTGGAGCGCCGTCATCAGCTTCAACTAGTCCGTTTGGAGCGCCGTCATCAGCTTCTACGACGACGTTTGGAGCTTCTTTAACGTCATTTGGAGCACCGTCATCGGCGGCTTCTTCCACTTCTTCAACGACACCGTTTGGATTTGCATTGTCATCGGCTTCAACGACACCGTTTGGAGGAACTTCATCTGCTTCGACGGCATCAACTCTGTTTGGTGGAACAACTTCTGGGACTGCAACAACAACGACGCCGTTTGGAGCGTTTGGTGGTTCGTCAGTTACTTCTTCAGCAACAACTACACCACCTCCTTTGTTTTCCAACGCTTTCTCTACAAATGCTTCTTCAAATTCAACCACGACGTCGTCGTTTTCAGTGTTTGGAAAACCCTCTGCTCCAGCAAGTACTATAACTGCAACTAGCTCCTCGGGATTCACCTTAGGGAACATAACTTCCTCTGCTTCTCAACCCTCGTTCGGGTTCGGTAATGCACCTGCCTCTACAGCATCGTCCGCCTCCGCGGTTTCCAGCACTCAGGCCGCTTCGATGCCGGCAGGTTCTTTCTCGTTCACAACATCTTCTGCACCACTGTTTTCAACGGTGACTACAACCACATCAACCACATCCTCGACAACCACGGCTGGGACTGGGGCTGCAGTTGTGTCGGCTTCTGTGCCTGCCTTTGGTGCCACTGCTGCATCTTCTGCTCCAGCGAGTGGTGGCTTTTCATTGACTGCTATTCCGGTGGCATCTACCGGTGCTGGCTCGTCGTCGGCCAGTGGAGGATCATCTTTTGCAGGTTTTGGTGTAGGAAGCACTGCGTCCACTGCACCAACTGTTTCTTTTGGGACAGGGTTTTCATTTGCTAACAAGGGTTCAACTCCTGCTGTTTCGGCAGCTACTGCTCCTGCATTTGGTAAGCCATGTTTTTGGAATTGAAATCATGTTTAATGCTGTCATGCTGTCTTTAAGGTGTGAATTGTCTTTATTACTGTTAGAATGGAGTATTTTTACTTTCACATACGATGTTTTTATATATTTGAATTTATTTGATGATTGATGCTTGCTCAAGTGAACCTGTGTTTTGGAATGTGGTAGATTGAAAATGTTGAGTGAGTAACTGAGATCTAGTATAGGGTGGAGGGAAGGGGAAGTATATTGGTAATTACTTTAAAAAACATGTTACAACTTAGGGGAATATTGAGTTTGGGTTCAAAGACCCAATTGGCTTGTCCTTTGTTGGTTACATCTTATTTGTTGAACTTGTTGGAGTTTGTTAGTTATATAGTTAGTAACTCCTGTAATTGCAGTAGGAAACAAATTAGAGAATACAACTGAGGCGAATTAGTTGATCTGTTAGGTTTAGGTGTGAGAGACCAGGCTCTCAAATCTTTGTGGATGACCATGATACTATCGTGTATAATTCTTTCTCTTTTTGACCCTCAATGTTTGTTCATTCATGGATGATATTCAAATAAAATGTCCTTAATTTATTTCTGTTATTCTCTACATTCTGAGTTTGTATCTACAGTAATTCAGTGTAATGACAGTGGGATGGGGAATTTTCCAAGTAGAATATGTTGCAAGACAAAGTTGGAAGGGTTTGTGAGTTGTTTTGATTCATTGATCATTATTATATTATTTGCTCTTACTTCTGGTCGGATATCCGTTATTTCTTTCTTGCATTGGTTTATTGAATATTTTACTTGCATTAGTTTGAGAGATCGTTGGTCAATGTAAATCTGATGATAATTATTCTAGTAGTGTGAATGTAGTTAGATTTACAACCTCTCGTAGACCTGCTTTATATTTATAAAATATAATGATAAATATATTGTATTACTATTAGGGCGAGGTTTCTTGAAATTGCTAGGTGGCTAGAGAGTATTACAGGCTCGGAAGTTGAAGTTCAATTTTCCTCCATCATAATATGGTAGGGATCTTTTAGAAGGAAATAGTATCATTGCATGTTGTACTTAAGTTGTGACCCGTGCCTTGGATGTTAAGTAATTGCAAACAATTGATGGAAGATACTGATCCAGACTCTACTTTTATTTGAGCAAATTCAAACTAGAACGAGTTACAATATTGTAGGCAGGAATATTTGTTGAGTTGAAGGATGGGAACTGCCTGGATTCAAAGCTTGGATTGATTAGCATTTCATTATAGATTTTACTTCTTTATACAGACATGGGGAAAACCATTGTAGTAAGTAGAAAGCAGATTGCAACATGTATTTTGCTGCTGGCGATTAATATAACTGGGTAAATCATAATTGAATACGAAGTGTAGTTAAATCATGTTTTTTAGGGGTTGGGTGGAACCTTTGTTTATTTGTTTATGAATTGAACTTTAATTTATTTTTAAGTTCATATATTATATATTAGCTTGTGTTTTTTTTATACTTTCGTTACTTATTTTAATGTTTAAATACGACTTGGAGAATTTGTCTTCTAATACACACACATCTTGATTTGATAACTACAGTGAGAACCACTGTTTGTCAGTTTGTGGAAGTTAAAGCTGTAAAACAGGAATCTGATATGGAATTATTCACCTTGACAAGTTGACACACTATGTGCATGAAATTAAAATTCCTTGGGATTTATATAGGGATGCAGCCCTTAAATCTAAACGCATCTACTTGTATTTTAGTTTCTTTTCTCTATTAAATCCTTTTCTCATTTTTGATCATTTATTCTGCAGGGGTGAGCTCTTCAACTTCTACTGCTCCAGCAATTTCTAGTTCGAGCACAAGTACAACCCAGTTGTCATCCGCTGTTGTTGTGGCTTCCAGTAGTGGGTATGCACACATTTTTATATGGATGTACTTGAAGTATATTCTTATTACCTTTCAGGAAAACGCAAGCAAAATATTTCTTTTTTTTTTTTTGGTTTTCACCACCCGTATCCGGCCCACTGGACCGACTAATCCGGTTCGGGGGTCACTTATGACATCAAGTGGTTCCAGCCTTTTATTCTGTATATTTTTATTCATTTTCTTTTCACTCTGGATTTTTTTATTTAAGTTTTTCCATTTGCAATTAGTTACATTGGTAGCTAGTTGATGGTAATTTAATTCTAAAACATATGCATTATACTCTTGTGTAAAAACAAATAAAGAATGCTTATTTGAATATCAAATGTTTCCTTACTTTTTTCCTGTAAGTTTCTCTAAGCGGGTTTTGCATTGTGTTCTTCTGTTTGTTCCCATAACTCAGAGTCTCACCTTATAATTGATTGTTTTTTTGCTATGCTTTTTCTAAAGTAGAACTAATCACACTTATTATGCTGTTTATTGCATATAGTTTAGTGCTTTAATTTTCCTCACTTTATATCTACTACAATGCTTTTAATTTCATTATACATGCATGGGGACTGAGAAGTTACTAATAAATCATAGGATGATGCTTTTAATACTTTCTTTTCTATTTGTCTTGTAGAACTACTTCAACTATCAGCACATCAGTAGCTGCTACACCAAAATTGCCATCTGAAATCACAGGGAAGACTGTGGAGGAGGTATTGAACGTGTTCTTTTTATTTGAGTAAGACTATTAGTAATAAGTGCATTTAATCATCCAAGATTTGTTCTGTTAGTAAACCATAGCTATTAATAATGAGTATATTTAACTTAGAACCTTAAAAAAGAGACTATTTGATTGTTAATGAGTAAGACTGGAACCTCCCTTTCGTATTAAAAAAAGCACAAACCTCAAACAAATAATGTTTTCTGTTTGCAAATGTTTTCTTTTATAATAAAATGAATGATGAGATGTTTGTTTGGTATTGCCAACACTAACATTCTTTTGCGGATTCTCAGTTAATTTATTCTCTGTTTCTCTATTTCCCCTCCCTATTGTTAAATTTGGTATAAAGAGAGAAAGTTATTAGGATAAGATTTGATGAAATATCTTTGTTTATTGATTTCATTAATGAAAGAGGAATACAAGGCTCCATTATATAGGAGAACCAACATTGACAGCTATTGGGACAACTTATCACGCAGGTGTAGGAACTTGGATCTTGTGAGGTTTTGAAGAACATCGCCCACCGATCTGGCGGGAACATGAACCACAATCAAGCTTTTGTTAAGAACCTTTTCCCTTACAAAAATATATCCATTTCCACATGTTTTGTGCGATTATGCGAAGGATTATGAGCAAAGTATGATCGAGATTGTCACATAAAATCTTGGGTGTTTGGAATTTGCATTTAATCTCATTGAGAAGGGATGAACCAAAGAATTTCGCAGAAAGTTGTGCTAAACTTCAGATTCCTGGGATCACCAAAGTTTGCTTTCTTAACCACCAAGAAATGATGTTAGGACCTAGGAAAACAGGCACTTGATGTAGATCTCCGTCATTAGGATCGATGCCCACCAGGTCACGAAACCTATAAGGAGAGGTTGATTGCTGGAAGCAACCTGAATTGGCAGCCAATGATGCAAAGTTCCACTTAGATATCTGAGTATTCTTTTTACAACTTTACAATGTTCCTCAAGAGGGTTGGATAGAAATTGGCAAACTTTATTGATTGAGTAAGAAATTTCTGGCCTTGTTAGAGTAGTATACTAAAGGGCTCCAACTATGGACCTGAATTGAGTGGGATCAGGACAGCAGTAGAACCAAACTTAGAGAGTTTGCTACTGGATATCATGGGTGTGGGCATACCATTGGCAGAGGCCATATTAGCTTTGGCTAGAAGATCATGGATATATTTGGTTTGAGATAAGATTAAAGAACCATTTGGGAGATGAGTGACTTCAATGCCCAAGAAATAATCTAGCTTTCCAAGTTGTTTGAGAGCAAACTTAGTATTCAACTTTGTGATGAGGTTGTCTATAAATGAGGAGGAATTTCCAGTGATGATGATATCATCAACATAGACAAGGACCATAATAGATAAAATGTTGGAGTGAAGCATAAATAAACTAGGATCACACTTGCTGGCCTGAAAACCAAGCTGTAGCAGAGAGCCTTTTAACATTTCAAACCAGGCTCTAGGGCCTTGTTTAAGGCCATAGAGAGCTTTGTTTAACTTGCAGACCAAAGACTTATCAGCTGACTCAAATCCAGGGGGCTGCTGCATGTAAACATCTTCCTCAAGTATGCCATTGAGGAAGGCATTGCTTACATCAATTTGTTGTATACTCCATTTGTTTGTGACTGCAAGTGTGAGAATGCTTCTAACAGTAACAAGTTTTACAACAGGAGAAAATGTCTCAGCATATTCACTACCAACCTGTTGATGAAAACCTTTAGCAACTAATCTGGCCTTATATTTATTGACAGAGCCATCTGAATTTTCTTTTACCCTGAACACCCATTTACAACCAATGGGCTTCTTAGAAGCAGGAAGAGCCACCAATGTCCAAGTTTGATTCTTCAAAAGTGCCTGATAATCATCATTCATAGCCTGAAACCAGTGAGGAGAGGACAAGGCCTGATTAACAGATGTAGGTTCCATGGTGGTGAGGAGAAGGGTAGGGTGCAGTCTAGGTTTAACTATGCCATGTTTGGCCCTAGTGTGCATAGCATGAGTGTTAAGAGGATGAACTAAGGGCTGAGATTGGGAAGTAATAGGAGGGAGGGAGGCAATTGGTGATGGGGAAGCAGATGAAGAAGGGGAAATAGTGCTGACTTTAGCTATGTCAGTGTTGGAAGAACTAGCACTAGCAGAATGAAGCGGAGAAATAGGAGGAGATAGAGAGGAATCGACATTGGGTGTAATATTAGGAGAGTGGGATGGTGTATTATTGGTAGAGTAATGTGGTGTAACAGGAGGAGAGGGAGAAGGGTTGATTTGGTGAAGAGGAGTGGGAAAGAAAGATGCAGATGAGGAAAACCAGGAGTGAGAGGCAGTAGGTGCATTTGGAGTTGACACAGAAGTGGGAAATAATTCCAGGTATGGGAATCTAGATTCATGAAAAAGAACATCTTTTGACAAATAGATGCGACCATCAGAGGCAAGGCATTTGTAGCCTTTGCGGGAGGTAGAATATCCTAAGAAAATGCATTCTTGAGATCTAAAGGCTAGTTTGTGGGCATTATAAGGGCGAAGGAAAGGGAAGCAGGCACAACCAAACACTCTAAGGAGAGAATAGTCAAGGTGTTTGTGCATAAGAATGAAGTATGGAGATTGGTTTTGGAGGGTGAGATTAGGTAGACGATTGATAAGATATGCAGTAGTGATAAAAGCATGATTCCAATATTTAAGAGGTAGATTTGACTGAGCAAGGAGAGATAAACCAGTTTCAACAATATGGCGATGTTTTCTTTAAACAATGCCATTATGATGATGAGCATGGGGGCAGGTGAAACAATGAGTAATACCAAGTTCAGTAAGATAATTGGTGAAGGGGCGGAATTCACCACCATTATCAGTTTGAACACTCTTGATTTTGAAGCCAAACTGAAGCTCAACCATGGATTTGAAGTGGACAAATTGTGTGAGAGTATTAGATTTGAGTTTGAGTGGAAAAACCCACACAAACCTGGAATGAGCATCAACACAAGTTAGGAAATAAGTGTAACCACTAGATGATTGAATGGGAGCTGGTCCCCATAAATCACACAACCAGCTCAAAAGGAATATGATATTCAGTTGTGGAAAGGGAAGATGGGAGTCTGTGAGATTTACCTAGGCAACAAGGAGGACATAAATCATTAGGTGGTTTTGAGGGTGTGGGAATGTTACAGATTTTAAACACTGCTGCAAGAGCATGATGGTGAGGATGCCCTAAGCGAGTATGCCACAAATGATATTTGTTATTAGATATAGAGGATGTGGCATTATAACATTGAGAAGGAATAGAATTAATGGTAGAAAAACTAGTAATGACAGGAGTAATGACAGAAGTAGCAGTTTTATTAAGATAATCATTATTACATTAGGGAGTACAGTTGCTTGTAGCAACAAAGTTTGATTTGCAATTATCATTAGAAGGAGAATGACAAGAAAAAGTAACAGGTGCTGAAGTTGATGATGAAGTGCAGTTTGACACAGACTTGGAAGAGGTGGGATTGGCAAACTTGTAGAGACCATCAACTCCAACCGTGCCACGAAGCAGGATTTCAGAGGAAGCCTGATTTTTGACAAGACAAAACTGTGGATGAAACTCAAAGAAAACATTATTGTCTTGAGCGAATTTACTTACACTTATGAGATTTTTAGTGATGTGAGGAACAAGAAGTAAGTTGTGTAAGGTGAGGGATGTGTTAGGTAAGGTAAAATCCATAGAACCTACAGAGTTAATATACAAACCTCGTCCATTTCCCATGTACACTTGATCAGTTCCAGGCAGTGAAACAGAGTCAGTCAAGTTGGAAGGATTAGGAGTAACATGGTGAGAAGCTCCAAAATCAGGATACCGCCATTGATTGCTGAGATTCGGATCAGACCCAGTAAGGAGAGCTTGAGGTTGTTGTTGATACCTTGGTGGAGGAGCTCTGGGAGCAGAATATCCAAAAGGAGGTGAATAAACAGGCCTAAACAACATCATTTGAGGATTGAAGGGAGATCTTGTAACTTGTGAAGAGTTGGAATAACGATGATAACATATGGAAGCATCGTGACCAGGCTTGGTACAAATTTGACAGTGAACACGAGCGGAACGACCACCACGTCCAAATCGGCCACCACTGCGACCAGAGCGTCCTCCTCGAGATGAAAAACCATGACTTTCAGCGTGTGCGGCGACGTGGCTAGTTCCAGAGGGAAAGACAGGAGTTGAAGATCCTGAGGTATCGGAAGCGACTTGAGAAGATGGTGAGGAAGCTTGAGTGAGATTTATAGAAACAGGCTCAGTGATTATAGCTTTCTTGTTCTTCTCAAGATGAGACTCATGAGCGAGAAGAAAGGACTCAAGCTCATTAATGGAACAAAGTTCGTCTTTGCTGTTAACGGCAGCCACAATGGAATCATACTCTTCTGGAAGAGCGAGTACGATTTCAATGAGATTGCGAAGAGAAATAGGGTCTCCTACAAAGATGAGAGAATCATTAATCTCACGAACACGAAGAACAAACTCTTCTATCGTGCACGACCCTTTTGTGAGATTGCGAAGTTCAGAACGGAGCTGACGAGCTTTGGTGGTAAGAAGGGTATTGAAATACGGTGAATAGCAGACCACACTTGCTAGGAGTAGGTACAGTCAACAAGCTTCGTGAGAAGGGAGTCAGAAATGGTGGAAAGGAGCCAAGTGCAGATGAGAGCATCTTGTTGCTCCCATTCAAGATATTCAGAGTTAACATCGTTAGACGCTGGATCTGAACCAAGAAGAAAGCGCGGAGGAACAAAGGGTGAGGTGACAAATCTTTGAAGTTTGTGACCACGAATGACTCCATCGATTTGTTGCTACCATTGTTTGAAGTTTTTGTCATCAAGCTTTACAGAAAGTTTGACGTGAGAAGATGGAAAGGTACCCTGAGGGTTGAGCAGAAAAGGTGACGCCATGAGCACAGGTCACTGGATCAGGAAAGAAGCTCTAGATATCATGTTAAATTTGGTATAAAGAGAGAAAGTTATTAGGATAAGATTTGTTGAAATATCTTTGTTTATTGATTTCATTAATAAAAGAGGAATACAAGGCTCCATTATATAGGAGAACAAACATTGACAGCTATTGGGACAGCTGTACTAGGACAACTGTACACAGATATTCCACTAAATCCTAATAGAATCTAGAACAGATATTTTATTATTCTAACACCTATTCTTGTAACTTTATGTAGATTATCAAGGAGTGGAATTCCGAGTTGCAAGAGAGAACTGGAAAATTTCGAAAGCAAGCTAATGCAATAGCTGAATGGGACCGCAGGATTTTACAGAATCGTGATGTTCTATTGAGGCTTGAGGTTTGTCTGTCTTCAAATTATCCTTTTCAATTTTTCTATAAAACAGTTTAATTTAACCGTCATTACTCTATAGCTTATTTATGTTGTTATAATCTAGATTGAAGTGGCAAAAGTAGTTGAAACACAATCAAATTTAGAGCGGCAATTGGAGTTGATAGAGACTCATCAACATGAGGTAATTTGGGAACTTCTCTTTTTGGGCTGTCAAATATTTCTTTATAGTATCAGGAGGAAAATTTACAATGTAATGTAATAAACAAAAGCTATTTAGTTTCCCTCACAGCCTTCACATAACAGTTTACCATTATAAGAGTTCACTATTGCACGTAAATAATTTACGATTTTGTTTGATATTGTGAAAAAGTCTCCATTTCTTGCAACCCGTGTATCAGGTTGATAAGGCCTTACAAAGCGTGGAAGAAGAGGCTGAACGTATTTACAAGGATGAGCGTGGTTTACTTCTTGACGATGAAGCTGCTTCCACAAGAGATGCAATGTGAGTCAAATTCTCATTTTTGCCCTTAACTGTTATCTTTAAATAATGTAGGCGATTTTTTTAGTTTAACTCTTGTAATGTAATATGAATTGCTACAATATATAATATCACATGGTAACTTGGTCAGTTATTGTGTTCCACAATATAAATCACCTAGTAACTTGGTAAGGATTAAGAACTGATAATGATATTTTTCTCGGTGGTATTAAAATCACTCTGGAATTGTCAAACATTAATATGGTGGTTTATAGAGTTCATAGCTAGATGTGGTGTTATATGATAGTACTGAGTGCTACAACACTTAGTCAGCAGTCAGAACCTATTGAGAAAATTTGAAGTTGGTAGATGTTCACTTTTGGTGATTTCAGCACGTGTGGACATTTGTAGATCCAATATGGAAAGTATATTTGATGGAGTGTAGTTTAATTGTTTGAGGAAATGGGGTGGTGGATCAAGAAAAATTATATGGAAGGATTTTAGATTTAATTTTAAATGATTTGTCTGTATGCATGATTTACAATAGGCCATGTTTTGTTGTTTGATTTATGTGGTAGACTCTGCCTAGTGAAACAACTTATTTTTGGCATAATTTATGCAACTAGGTTATAATGAGACCCCTCCTAGTGGGGAAGTCCATAGTTTATCCCCCTAGCCACAATCCTGGTTACAGACAAAAGTGTTTAGTAAAATTTATATGGACAACTATCAGGTTTAGTAACCTTTACTAGATTAAAATTAAATTCAGAAAGTCCAAATAATTGGTTATTAGTTTCAACATTGAGTCAGCTAAAAAAATCACCAGTTTTTTGATAATACGAAACTCGATAAAACTCAATATGCAAGTGAAAGCCATGTATCATATATCTCTTGAAAGTGATGTGACCATGTTTCTCCTTTTACACTCTTAATTTCTGATGCATTCCTTCATCTCCGTTTCTTTTTCTTTCTTTTGCAGGTATGAGCAGTCAGAACTGATTGAAAGGGAATTAGAGCAAATGACAGAGCAGATCAAGTCAATTATTCACTCCCTTAATTCAAACCAGGTGAAGGTTGTCAATTGATCTTTTATTACATAAACTTAAAGAAACAGTGCTTACGATTGTGTCTCATTCAGGGTGGAGAGGTTGAAGCCCCAGATGGAATGACCCCGTTAGATGCTGTAGTTCGAATTTTAAACAATCAACTAACTTCTCTGATGTGGATTGATGAAAAGGTTTGTGTTTGTCAATGTTACACACACCTTCAAACAATTTCACTCTTATTTATGGTTCATTTCTTTTACAAATCTGCCTCTGACATTGATCAATCTACTTCAGGCTGAAGAATTTTCTTCCCGCATTCAGAAGCTATCTAACCAAGGCTCTGCTTCAGATCGTGAACTGGGGGGACCTGGGAGCTGGATGTCTTGATATTTCAAATTTGTATAGTATATCAACACTTTCAAATACAAGCTAGAGAGCACACATTTGTATGAAGCGGCTAGCGTAAATTGCAGAGATTCTGGATGAACTGTTTAAGAATTATTATTACTATCAATATTCCTATTGACTCTCCAATATCTCATCATAATTGTTGAAGCATTATGAAATTTTGAAGATTGTTGGTTGTAAGGATCAGGGTTTCTTGTTGCATCCCTTGCTGAAAAAGTTGAGATCTGCACTAGTTTCTGCTGTGATTTTATAAATTTTAAAGGTAGTAGTGAATTTGCAAATGGTTTAAGCGAATTCCTTCCAAACAAATGATTTTTGTAATTGATAAACAAGGTACTAGGTAGCATTTTAATTTTAAATATTATTTTAGCAGGTCATTCAATGCCTTCTATCTCTGTACTTGCTGAACAGAAAGGTGTTATTTATGGGATTATGATTCTCCTGATGAATTTTCAGTAGAGGAAGTTCACTGAAAAACTTCACCATTCAGTTTTCTTGATGATTTTGACTGTGTACATGGCATAGATAAATGAGTGGTTGAT
Source organism: Vicia sativa (assembly GCA_021764765.1). NCBI lineage: Eukaryota > Viridiplantae > Streptophyta > Magnoliopsida > Fabales > Fabaceae > Vicia > Vicia sativa. Next base: position 108,301,758 of record CM038793.1, read on the forward strand.
ATTTTACCACACGAGATCTGTCTCTTTATTTGCATATGAAGACCTGTCTGTCTAGAGAATACTCGCATAAATTGATTATGTATTAAATGGTTATGTGGTCAATTCTATGGCTCAGAATCAGATCGCCGTTTAAAATTTAAAAAATTTAAGATATTGATGTCTGTCTGATCAAGATGAGGTGGTCAAACAAAATACATAATAATTTCTATTTCATACTGTAATTTAAAACGTGGGCCATCAAAATACACAATAATTTCAGTTTTATAATTAAAAATGTTAAACTTAAATCTGAACCGTTTAATCTTGGTACAAGCTGTAACCAATACCCCAAATGCATGATTGCACGGTTGATCTGTTTACACACATTAGACTTGAGGTCTTTGGAATCTAGCCATGATTACTATCAAGAGGATCACAATGGAGAGAAGAGTAGATGACCTAACTTTTTCACCCAACTCTGTTACATCATTTCCTGTTGCATTACCAATCCTAGGAGACTGAAATAAATCATTCATAAGCGACTGAAAACTTTCTATCATCTCCAAAATCTTTCCTTTCATGACATCAAATATCAAGCTTATGATTTCTATGCCAATCTCTCTTTGTCCAGAAACCTGAGGCCTTTCACAATTAACTGAATGAAACAATTGATACAATGTTAGACAAGTCATAAGAAGTATATTGCATAATCAAAATAAACAAACAATGGTTTGAACATGTTGAATATACAAACCTGAACCAGGCAACTCCAGGAGCCTTTGATGCAACACATTTCTTATGACAGCATCCCAAATTGCTTCATCAGATGATAATGAAACCACTAATCTCTACAAGTTATAGTCCCATAGACATTTCATCAACACAATAAAATCAAAAACTTCATAAAGTCTAATAAAGTGAAGAAATAAACCTTAACAGCAGGATCAGCTTGTAGCATCTGAAGAGCATCATAAAGTCTTCTATATCCCTGAGACAGCATGATCCTTGAATCATAAGAGTCTGAAATTTGCTGAATAGTGATTGTTGATGATATTGCTTTCATAAACCTGATACAGAAATTTGAAAACCAACCATTTAATCCAATCCAAAAGCTTATAACAAGTTATAGTAGAGAATAAGCATGGAACTTACTCTTGAAGAGCTGAAATTGCATCTTCAACTTCCCTTTGAGATGGAACAGTCTCAAATACATGGTTATAGAGACACTCACTTGATGTTATCTCTTGTTTTCTGCAGAGGTTACCATTACAGCAACAAGAAGATAATGTTTTATTGGTGTTATTGTTTGTTGGAAGTGAAGGGTGGAGATTGGAAGAAGATGAAGATGAGAAATTGTTATTGAGGGTGTTCCTCAATTGAGTTACAAGATGATCAACATGCATAGTTCCACCTCCCATTGATGAATGATGAGTGCTTTTTCCAATATATGTTGATAAGTGATTGCACGGTTTTCTATAATCTTATTGGCTAGTGGGTGATGGGGTGTGTCAGAAATTATTGGTTGGGCTGGTGGATAAGTATAGGCCCAATGGAATTGTTAAGTGTGCATAATGAAATTACTTCTCCGTGAAGAAATCTTATACGAAAATTCTAAAATATTCCTTCCAATTTCAAAGTATATTTTCAGACACTCTTCAAATACGTTTAATTCATGCGCAAATGAGTCACACTATCATTTTGCCAACAAAAATAGTTCAGAAATATACTTATAAATTCAAAAGTATACTTGCATATTTGTTCTAGATTTATTTTTCTCATATTAAATGTTTCATCCTCAACTAAAAGAGTCTTTCAATGAAGAAATTTGTCAAAGTAACAAAATAGAGATCTTGATGAATCCAGTCAAGTGAAAATGAGGTAATTGTTCCAGTAAAGAGTGACGGATAAACCAAGAACAAATTTTATTTATGGATTTATTTTGGAAGTATATTTTGAGCTTATTATTTTTATAAAATGAGACTATGACTCACTTATACATGTATTTGACGTATTTGAGGTGCATCTGAAAATGTTTTCGAATTAGAGAAGTATTTTTTATTTTTTACAAGGGTGAAAGAGCACCACTTAGTGTGGAAAGGTATTGTTCGTGCGAGTAATTTTGTCCTGCCTTTAGTTCTCCAAACTCAACCTCTAATTCATATTTTGGATCATTCACCCCTTTAATATTCAAAATTTTCTTAATGCACCCATGCTCTTCTAGCGCACAGTGCAAAAATACGTTTATACCCTCAAGTTTTAGAGATACATCTCAAGACACACCAATAATCTACATATTACTACACAAGACCCTATATCAGTGAAAATAATTGACTGGAGATGCATCTACGTAAACATTTCGTACATGCATCTCCCGACGCACTCAACTTCAACACATATATTGCACAAGGACTAATGTCCCACACAATTATCCTTAAGATACATCTCTGAAATACTTACATAGATGTGTCTTCGAATCATATTGTCTCAAATACGTGCCAATGCCCCTTACGAATCCTCAATTAGTCATGCTTTTTTTAAGACCTATTTCCTCAAAACACTCCCCAACCTAGTTGTAAGAATCTTCATCAAACAACAATCAAACTTCATTAAACATCAATATTCAAACACTATTAAGCATCAAGAATCAAGTTTAAGAAAAAAGTTGTAAGTTTTTTTTAAAGTTTATTGAGTTAATGTAAAATTGTGTAGAAGTTGAGTTTTAGGTTATAAATTCAAAAGATTTTTTAGTGTTTGCTAGTTTAGAACTACCGATGAACATTTTAGTTAGGTAGTTTTGACGATCAATGAATTTTTTTTGAGGTTCTAAGGGTCCGCATTCCGCCATTGGCGACATTTGAGGTGGCACCTGAGGCAACACAGACATCCCATTCCTAGCCGACACTTGATGCATCACTAGTCCAAGCCGATGAGGCCACACCTACGACACCTCACAGTTTTGAAGGAGGCCCGTCAGACTTATCACGGTTGCCTCTTTACCCAGACCATGTTGACTAACATATCTAGGACAGAGAGGTAAAATTAGTTTGAACTATTCATTTAAAATTGTGTTTGTTTTATTATTAATTTTTTTTTGTTTGAATCATTCTTGTTAAACCATGTATGCATGGACATGATCGGCTAAAAATCATCCACCAAATGCGAAAGATCATTCGTCTAGAAGAGTCCAATGAGCTATGGTTTTAGGACGTGTTATAGCTATTAGGGTTGAAAGATTTGAGTCACACTAGTTATACTACAGTTAACCATGGTATGAGTAATGCTTTTGAAGAGAGATGACATACAATGACTTCATTCTTCCATCTACTACATGGTGAGATGTCTATCACATTGGACAATTTTGCATGCCTGCTGCATCTTCCAATTTTTAGATCATGGGAAGTGTGACAAAGAAGAGGAACTGAAGTTGAGGGTACAATACTTAAGAGTTACTCCAGAGAGTGTTATGAAAGAGCTTGACAAGATCCGCGGGGCTCATGTTAGATTTATCTATTTGAATAATGTGTTTACTAATGAGATAGTGAGGGCACAACATACTAATGGTGATGTGGAGCAGGTAGGACAACACATACCATATGTTATGAGAGCATACCTATTGTATTTGGTTGGCACTTCCATTTTTGTGGACAAGAGTGCCACTTATGTGGATGTCATATACTTGGAGTATTTTGAGGACTTTGAACAGTTACATGAGTACAACTAAGGGGTCACTTGTTTGATCTAGTTGTACTCTAAATTATCTGAAGTCTATATGTGGAACACAAACCAGGTGACAGGGAGTAACACACTTTTGACGGTAACATTTATTAGTGTTCTATTGATTGTGTGCCATTTTATTAATTATTGCAACACCGTTACTAACTAATGATTTTTTGTTTTCAGGCCTGGATCCTACAACAGTTCCCACACATCTCTGATTGGTCACTTGAGTCTACTTATATTGGGGGGGTAAGTCGATTGCTTCTGTATTTTCCCCGCTTAGAGGGAACTAGGTGACAAATCCGTTCAAGGTGTATATTGTTTGTTTGGTATTTTATGATATACACTTCCACGCATACGTCGATCACTGTGTGACGATTCCATTTGATGACATTATCTTATACTTTGGATGGTTGGCTTGCGGGTTGCGCATGACAACTCCTCATATGCCTAAACGCATCCTGCGTCAGTTCGGATACATGCAATGCATTCCCAGAGATCTTGTTATGTATGCTCCTCCCTTTGTGAAACGTAGAGATATGGATATAATGTTTGATGATTATGTTAATCATCTAATACCAGATGAAGCATGAAGTCCCATAACACTGAATGACTAGAGCTACATATGGTTCTTCTGAGTGTAACATCCATATATGGTACATGATACTCCAGGATACCCACATAGGCCAACTCACCTGGAGATACTAGAGAAGGAGCATGCTAGGGCAGATCATGCTCAAGATGTCTTGCCTAGGTGTTATTGTATCGTGGAGATTGGGCAAACGAGTATTTATGGAGGATTATTTTTTATGGCTCTGAGGCGAGGGGTGTTATAGATGCCACCCTCTGCATAAATTTTGAAAATACACCTCCGAGCAATTTACAAATATGTATCTCCGAAAAAAATTAATATTATACAAAAAATAGTGCGCCTGGAGATACATCTCTGAAAAATTGTGTGACTTTTTGAGAATTGCATAGGGTGTTTTCTTAGATATATAGGGAGATTTAAGAAGTTCTCTTTAAATTCATGATAAATACTTTAGATAGTCAAAATTGCTATCACTGTATTAAAATTCTAAGATAGAAAGAAACGAGACAATAATTATTTTCCACCTCTCCCATCAAGGGGGGTACAATAAGGGTTTTTTCTACTTTATTATGAGTAGTAAAGTTTTCATTAATATTAGAGAAATCATTTCAAAATGATTCAGAGAAATTTGGATAATAGTAAATGAAGTGAAATGGATAATGTTAAGATTAACTTATGTTCATCAAAGACATTCACCAATTCATAAAGCTCTTCAATCATCTAGGTAATAGACATTATTGCCTCAAGTTTTAACTCAGTAAAATATCTAGTTTACCCAAAATTTTACTTTTATAAGTTAGGGATCTTGAAAAAAATACGCTCGACAAATGGGAAGAGACTAGGGAACTCATGTGACTTAGGGAAAATGTCTTTGGCAAGAGTTCGTGAATTTATTAATTAGAATAGTTACTCTTACTAAGATTTTTTGTGCCAACATCCTTGGTTTCCTTGATGTCACCAGAAATGTCTTCATTTTGTTTAGGACCAAGGTTGATACATTCTCTACTTCAACAACTCGATTTACTTCGATAACCACTAGTTATATGTTTCTTACATAGGAAAGAGAACCAAAATTTGAAGTAACTAGAAAACTATAAGGTCTAATTCTATTTCACCTTGAAGGAAATTTGTGAATAAAACTAGGAAATGTTGCATACAATTATTGATTTTTTCATTTTGATGAATCCACCATACAAATGGTCAAGAGTCGAAGATTTTGATAAATTACTTTTGTAGCGCAAAATTGTAGCTTGACAAAATTAGATTGATCAAGATCTCTCCACAAACAATAACCCTCTATCATTCCACACAAACATAACCCAGAATGAGAGAACCTTTCTTTCATATATAATGTTAGTTGCAATCGAACATAATCTTTGAGAGAGAACAAACTTTGAATCCAATTGCGATTAGGTTTTTGTGAATACATGAATGAATGACTATCACCTAAGCATAAAAGTTATATTTATAGAACCACTAATGTATTGTGTAGCTTACGACTCAAAATGTATCTCTAGTTCAAGTTATATTATTTCCTTTGTGTTATTATTTGGAGCTTTATGAAATGACCTAAAATAAACAAGTAAGCTTGAAAAAATGGAATTCAACGATGTAGCTCTTCCTTCGATTGAAAGCAATCTACCTTTCCATGATGATAACTTTTTCTTCAAGCTTTCTATTACTAGACTCCAAGTTGTACATATTCTTGGATTATACCCTAAATTAAATAATCATATTAATATTCTCAACAACTTGAAATCCACCAAACTCTCCCAAAAAAGCTGCCTTATTGATTGAACAAGCCAGACCCTCAATTGCTATGGAGAAAATGAAAGGGGATAATGGATCCACTTGTCTTAGACCCATCTCCACCTTGAAATCATATGTTGGGATTCCATTGACTATAATGAACATGCTACTGTTGAATATACAGGCTTCCATCCATTCCATCCAACTCACACAATTATATGTGTGTTCAAAATCAACTTTAAATAGCAAATTTTCCTTATTTTTTATTCTTTAATTTATCTATAATTTAATTCAGTACTAGAACACCGTCTAAAATTTTCCCACTAGAAACAAAATATGTCTAAGACTCAAACTCCACCATGTCCATAATACCTTTTAATTTGAAGGCCAACAAATTTTATCCAATTTTGTACAAACAACCCACTAGATAAATTATGGATGAGCAAGTTGAACTAGATAGACTACATGGACAAGTTTAGCTAAGCAGATTGAATGGTATAAATGAGCTAGATATGATTTGAATGGACCTCTGGATGACCAAGTTGAACTAACACTACTATTTTGTACAAATAATGCACTAGACAAATTATGGATGATCAAGTTAAACTAGATAGACTAAATGTACAAGTTTGAATTCTCTCACATTTTCCACACATATTTGGATAGTCATATTTTTTGACCTACACTGAGTATATTCCATGTGTTATGGCATTCACCCCACTCTGAAGGAACCAGGTGACACATCCATACAAAGTGTATCTTGGTCACTTTCTTGCAGAGGATATACAATTCGACGCGCATGTCCTTCACTATGAGAAATATCCACTGGACAATATTGCCTTCTACTATGATTGGTTGGCTTGTGGTTCACATTTGAGGCATCTTCATCTACCTAAGCGTGACATGAGACATTTCCACTACATGAAACTTATTCTTAAAGACCATCCACAATCTTCTCTTTTGGCTATGAAATGCCGAGATATTGGTACCATGTTTCATGATTATCTTTTTCATATGGTACTGTATGAGGCACAAATTTCCCTAACTCATAAAGGCTGGAGTGATGTACACGGATACACCAGATGATTTTTCAAGATGTCACATCCTTATATAGCACCCAAGGCCCCGAGATCCTCCTAGACCACTCATCGGGAGATACTAGAGGATGAGTAGGGTATGACCTGATCATGTTGATGTGTTGCCTAGATATCACCGTATCATGAAGATTGGGTAAGTTTGTATAGACACTAAACTATTTCTAGATAGATTCGTAGTGAGGGACATTGTAGATGGCATGATGGGGGAGACATTGTAGTACAGGAGCTTGCGGTCCTTCATACGCAGTAGTTTATAATTTATGTATTATTTTGGCACTATTTTCTGTTATATTATATTTTGTTCTCTGGATTTGACTTTATTGTGCTCTGTGGATTTATTAAATTATATATGCCATTTTGATATTATTCTGAAAGTATGTGGTTTAAATTATACAAAATAGTCATGTATCATCAAATTCATCAGAGCATCTCTAAGTAAAATGCAGAAGATCGCTATCTAGTATGATTACAAAGATGTATCTCCAGAATTTGTCTAATATGATCACATAGATGCGTCTCCGAAATAATTCTTCTCATCATAAGACATTTTACAAGGGGAACGTAAATGGTGTACATTGAGTTGTTACGGAGATGCATCCCCGGAGACAATTTTGAACAACATTGGGGTGCTACTTAATTGGACTGCATTTGAGAAATACATATGATGCATTCAGATATACATCTCCATAATCTGAAGGGTATTTTAGGATTTTTCAAAGGATATTTCTCCAACACATAAGATGAGATTAGTAACTCAAATTTTATCCTAGGTAAAAACAATAATATTATCCAATGGATTTTTTTCTCCAAATGATAAAAAGTGGTCTCCTAAGGTGAATGGTATGAAGTGGTCTCCTACCTTAGAATTTGCTTAGAACCTGATCTCAAACTTAACACCAACTACCAATTATAGAAAGTAACATATTTTAACACTAAATCTAAGAAACATATAAAACACATAAAAAAATGCACATTCTTTAATTGATGCTTGAAAAATTTGTGGAAATTGAGACAAGAACAAGATTTGCAACAATCACATTAAGATAATTTTCCCTCAAAATCCAACACTTTTAGATATAGATTATCTCTTTGTACCATTTAAGGTATCATTTCACTTCTATTTTCTTCTTTCTTTCTTTTCTCTTTCAAAAAATATATAATATTTATTCTATTATAAATTAATTGTGTTTATAGGATTCAGATCCACTACCACAATGCAACGATGAAACAATTAAAAAAATATATTACACATGAAATTTTTTGTTGCATTGTGGAAGATGATTTGAGTTTGTGTATGTATGTATATTATGTATATGTGAGTTTTATTTTTTTTATTATCATTTTTAGTCTTTTCTCTATATTTAATATAAAGTATTTGGAATTTTCAAATGTGATTTTGTTCAGGTATAATTTTGTGTTATAATCAAAAGTGGTGATAACATGAGAGACGAAAGGTCAAGGTATGTGAAGTTGACCAGAGATAAAGAACAAGCGCCATTTCGGGATATTACTCCAGGAGAGCTTAATCAACCCATTGATGTGCCACAAGTAATTTACTATTTTTTTCATTTTTATTTATTTAAAGCTTCTTAATTTAAGCATTCTTGTTGAGATTTAAGATCTATTTTATGTGATTAATAGACATGTTTCTTATTTACAAATTCTTTATGGATTTTACAAAGGGATGAAATAGAAGCAAATAAGTTAAATTTAAAAGAAATTAATTGATATACACCGATAATGTAAATAAATTTTACACTATCAATTGATCATGATTGTTAGATTTTAATTGAAGTTTGAATTTTGAATGATCATATATTAATTAATATCTATGAATGATTGTGATGTACTGACTGTGCAAAAAATTTACAGTGTATATCAATTAATCTAAATTAAAATTGTTCAATTTTTAATAAATATTTTTTATCCTCAATCGAAGAAAGTAATTAGATCCTTCTAGAATTTTTGGTTGATTGGTTCCAACACATTTGATAGCCAAAGGAAAACAAGGATTCATGTATAAGGATCCAACATGTTTAATAGACTCAAAGGGCTGCAAGGATTCTGGTATAAGGATTCAGTATGTTTAATAGCCTAAAAGGACGACAAGAATTCCTATATAAAGATCCAATATATATATAGTCCTCGTGCGAGATAATTTTCAACAATATATTTATCACTTTTTAGTTACCTGCAAGTGAGTGTCTCATTAAAAAAAAATAATCATTGTGCCACTTTGGCAACACAAGGAAAAGAGTGCACCCACAAACAAAAGAATGTTATCAACGTATCCTTACAAGAGACAGAGATTATAACTCACCTAAATAAGGCAAAACACCAAATAAAATGGATTAAGTGAGGTTCAATTCCTTAATAGTTATTGTCATTTGATAAGAGATCACTTCAATCACCATTCATGTCTTCCTAGCTTGAAATGGCTAGACCCTTACTCGTGAAAGCTTCCTTTAATGGCTTTGCCTCCACCATCACGCCAACTGAGCTTACAACCGTTGGTCTGAGCACTTCTTGGTAATCTTATGGTGTCTTTGAATAACTCCAACTCACCCATTTGGAAGCTAGTACTTCATAAATAGATACAAAGTAGATGAGGTGACTCCTAAGTGGTTAAAGGTGAGTTGTCCTATAATCATGTTATAAGAGGAAATCAAATCAATAACAAGGTACCTTACCTCAGTTTACCTAGAATTTTCTTCTGCTCCAAAGGTAGTCTTCAATTTTATATAACCTTTCACTTGCACATGCTCGCCCGAAAATCCCACCAATGATTCTTGGAAGGGCTTGGGGTCATCTAAGTTCAATCGAAGCCTATCAAATGCATCCCAATTAAGGATATCCATAGAGCTTCCTTGAATAATTAATACCTTTTTAATCTCCTAATTATCACATCTCACAATGAGGACCATGGGATCATTATTATGTGGGTGATTGTATGTTGTGTCTTTCTCGGAAAAGATGATATATGTAACACCCCTTTTCTATCCCCAAATAATCATGGTATAAATCAGAGTAAAATAAAATGGACGCATATAAAGGGTGTCACATGTTATTTTACATAATTAGGAAAACCAACCAAAACAAACATTAACATGCACCTGGTCATACTCATAACACATATTTGAATTTCATGCTTTAAAATAAAACTATGCATTTCACAGCGGAGTAATTAATATCTCAGATACTATCTATGATTATATCCCATACTATAATCATTGGATGAAACAACAATGAATCCATAACATAATCAAGTTATAAAGATTCATACATCGGCACCACGACCACATCAACATAGTATCTCAACATACGAATACAAAATGTATGAGAATACATAACAAACATCTCAAAAGCAGAAATCCAGATGATCCATGTGTTACATGACCAGAGCAATGACTCACTACCTAGTATAAGGAATAAATAGATAAACTCCTCAACTAGTCTCGTGTGAAGCACCACTATCCTCGGAACCTGCACGTTACCCACATAGAGGCAACATCATAACAGAAGGGTGAAAACTCACATCATTATCCAAATATATATAATTGGAAGCGATATAGAAACAACATATATTCATGAATTCAACACACTTCAAGTAATATTCCAACATAATATGATTATACAAACATTCCAAGTATAACATATTCACATTTAGTACAATTAGCACAATTGCCATCAATCCAAACAATCCAATTGTTCACATAATCAAGTATTACAATGCCAATACACATAATTCATATTCATTAATGACTCATGTGACAACAATGAAATGTGACTCAATATGCATATGGTACCATTGAGAATATTTCTTTCACCCCGCTTCCGATTCATTAACTTAGAACCAAAGCCACGCTTCTAATCTGGTCAAGACCAAAGCCACCATTGTGAACTCACCGTTTCACCGCTACTTATCCATTCAAGAATCGAGCCAAATGTGAACCCAAAGTTTCACCACCTCAATTTTCAAGGTCAACCAATGGATGCATGTGCAATTCATAAAGCAACATATGCAAATTAAGATTACCCACCAACCTCAATTATTCAAGCATATCACCATAATTCTACTCATGTGAATTTTCCGCCAATTGCACAACATCATGTTTCATCAACAACAAGCAATGGACATAGCATATACTATCATCACACATAAAAAAAATAAAATATAGTATTTAAGCCAACACATGTTATTCACAACATTCCATCCAAAACATAACATTCATACACTAATTCAAGTAGCATGTAATCGATGAAATCACATCCAAACATGATCCAAAACTCATCAATACAATTTTTAGAAATCATGTAAATTAAGGATAAATCATAAGCAAGAATCCCATAAGCCATTTATGCATAAAACATAATTATCATTTTTCTTCATACAGGTAACCGCATTCAGCGCCCCCCGCGCGCTCAAAGCCCTTCACGTTTTGCAGAAAAATCAGCTACGCGACAACACTGCCCAACCACGAAATTCCATCTCCAAAACAATTTTAATGCTTATTAATCATCATTTAAACATCATCTAACATGTATACACTATAGAGAACCTATTCATATCATCAAATACAGTTTTATTCATCAAAATCCCCAAATTACAACTTCAATTTGAGAGTCGAAAACCTAGAATTAGAGATACCCAATTCTATAGCATGTTACTAATCACTACCCAACAACATACAAATGCATAATAATGATGATTCTCCCCCTTACCTCTTGAAGATTTGACTTCCTAGGGTTTCACCTTTTTTTCTCTTCTTCTCTTCTCTTCTTTTTCTTTTTCTTTTCTCTTTTCTCCAAATGACAACACTAATTATCTTTTTCCTTCTAACCTTTACTAACTATTAATGTCTTATTGGACTTAATACTTAGCACCTCCCTATTACTTCTATTCATAAACTTAGGCCCAATAACCAAATAACCACAATTCTACTCATAAAACTCAATTAATTAAATAACACACATATTCAATTAATTCAATTATTCATTTAAATCGCCCAATTAAATCAATTATCACATAATATAATATATAATAATAATTAATAATTAGCTATTAAAAATCGGGATGTTACAATATATGCTTCTAGGGATTCTGGTTTTCCAGTATCAAAGTCAGTAGGAAAACCCTCAATGGTTAGCATTTTAAGGGTGTACCTCTTACAAGAATATATGGTTTATCCACCCCCTGTGAATCCTCTTGGGATGGTATTGAGAGTATGATGAACAAATTTGTCACCGTCTCCCTTACCTGGTTCATTTCCTTTCTTCGATTCATGAATCCACAAATAATACTTCCCCTTAGAGTTATATTCTCCTAATAGTAATGTGAATCATCCCTTGACATATTTCCTCAGGTGCCCCTGTTAGATTAGGGACTCTATCTCCTTCTTGAGTTGGTAGCAATCCTCTGTAAGGTGTCCCTTAATTTTGTGGAATTTTCACCAACTATTGGGATAAGGCTCCATAATGTTTGGCTTTTGATCTAAAAATTATGGAATTTTATGCATGTGAAGGAAATCTCGCCATATCTAATCCTGATGGGTGTTTAAAGGTGTGAAGCTCTCAGCTACTTTTCTGCTTCGCTTGAACATCGTCATGTCTCTGGTGAGAGATATGTACTAACCCCTTTATGAGCCCTCAGCATATGAGGTTCCTTATTTCGTATCTCATACTTTATGTTTAGTATTTTTTTTTCCTCTCCATTGATGAAATATTCCACCCGCATCACTACTTCATCCAAGGACGTAGCTGGCCTATGGTTGAGGGATTCGTTAAAGTGGCTCACCCTAAGCCCATTCTAAAATGCTCTTATAAACATTATCTGGTTTGGATGGATTGCCTTAATTGTCGCCTCAGTGAAGTGGTCAAGGTACTCCCTTAGAGTTTCAGATGAGCCTTATAGAATGTTGAATAGACTAGTGGCAGGCATATTTTTGTGCATGCTTGTAGAAAAATGGTGGACTAGTTTCTTCACTAAGTCTTGATAGCTTATGATGGAGAAGAGAGGTATGCCCTTATACACCTTAGAGTTTGGTTCTCTAAAGGTGTCAAATAGGAGCTTGAATTTCAAGGAGTTAGCGCTCCAGGGATCTGGATTTGTATGTTGATGGGTGTGATATATTCATATGGGTTGTCGTGTTCATCGAACTTAGCCAATGAATGAGGCTTAAGGGTATTTGGGACGTGCGTTTACCCTATCTCATCTTAGAGAGGTTAGGGATCTAGCATCTCCACCTCGTATGTAGCGTTTGTCTCTTTCTTGCGCTACTGGATGTGGAGAACATTATCCTCCAAAGTTTGGTATTGGTGATGTAGATCGTCTATGGTAGTGCACATCTCTGCTATAGTGCTTTCTTACCTTCATATTCTTTGTTTGCTGGAGTTGTTGTCTTTTTGTTCACCCGTACCCGAACCTATACCCGTGTGAGCACTAATGTTTGAACAAGTACCTATACCTTATAGTTATTTAATTATCCATACGCACACCCATACCCATTTACTTGGATTTCTAATAAAAATAATCTATTAATTATTATTTATCATATCATTTTAAGTTTTTAACAACATTACAAAAATTCAAGGATGTTATTCTTGAGTTAAAAATAAGCAAACATTTATATTAAACCGCGTTCAAATTCAGTAGAAATGTACTTAATAAAATTTATAAATTAACATGTATATGTAATAATAAAAATAAAAATATATAAATATATACTATGCGAGTATGGAGCGGGGTGGATACTAAGATACTCGTACTCGCATCCATACACGTTTAATTTGATGGGTAATTGTTCATGTCCATGCCCGTATCCGTTTTATGGATTTTCACACTATCCGTTATGGGCAATTTTTAAGGGTACCCTCTGGAGATGAGTCCAATTGCTTATGCCTTTGAAACTAGAAACCATCACTGAGAGAATGCAAGAGTATACAGCTTGTCCACTGTTATTTTAGAGAACATGATCAAATGACTACTTCCATACCATTACAGAATAGGAACACATCATTTTTCCATTTTCCTACTTCAGGCGGCTTCTTCCAGAAGAAGGCAATATATTCAATAAAGGGGAGACACATCTAATTAACAGACACTCAAACTAGGAAAAGGGAAATTTGGAAGGCATTGTAGATGGGCTATATGACACATTCCTTTGTTTCCTCCATGCCTCCTATGAGTCCTTTTCAAATATTCCGATACAAATACACTTGTACATTTCAATCAAAATCAAACTAATTTCCTAAATCAATCAAAATCAAACTATTTTCTCAAATTTATCTTTCATCTTTCCACCTTACTTTTTCATTTGCATAATCAATGTTAAGAGATACAGTTCTTTCCTCAACATGATCATTTAAAGCCCAAAAGAAATCATTATTGAGAGCTATTAGTCAACCACTCGATTAACTTTTAAATTCACCAATTAAATTTTAGTTGTTTAAATATACAATATTTTAATTAAGACATAGCTAAGAGGTTCATGTAGAAGGTGTTTTTGTGAAATGTTGTTGAGAGTCATATACTCCAATTTGAATCATCTCATTCCATTCTTATCTTACATGTGGATTTAGCAAATATTGAATTGGAGCATATGCATAACTAAAGATTGTGAGGGAGATTTCTAAAATATAATCCAAAAGATTTCTATGGTAATGTCATTATATTCTTTTTCTATATCATTGATGATTGATATTATCTTTTTACAGTTAAATGCTCGTAGATGTCTTGAATGTGGACAAGTTTTACCCGAAACTTACCAACCTCCAGCTGATGAAGATTGGACAACTGGAATATGTGGTTGTTTTGAAGATCTTGATAGCTGTAATAACTTTCCTATTTTTCCATCACCAAACCATGACTGTGTAGAATTTTTGTGTTTACTATGTATCCTTCTAATTGTATTCTAGGTTGGATTGGATTATTCTGTCCATGTGTTCTATTTGGAAGAAACACTGAAGCCCTAAAAGATGACATTCCTTGGACAAGTCCATGTGTTTGTCATGCAATGTGTGTAGAAGGTGGAATGGCACTTGCTGTAGCAATGGCATTTCTCAATGGAATTGATCCTGAGACATCATGTCTCATTGCCGAGGGACTTTTTTTCACTTGGTGGATGTGTGGTATTTATACCGGTCTCTTTCGACAAGCTCTTCAAAAACAATATCATCTAAAGGTGATTTTATTTGCATAGTTTTTTTTTTTTTTACTTCTCATGCATGTTCGAATTGACAGTTAATTTGACAGAATCACAATGTGTACTTTTTAATCAGGATTCGCCATGCGATCCTTGTATGGTGCATTGTTGTTTGCATTGGTGTGCTATATGCCAAGAGCATAGAGAGATGAGGAATCATCTATCTGATAACACAAACAGTGATGGAACTATTGTCAATCCACCTCCAATTCAAGAGATTACGTCTGATTTGAATAAGGAGTCCACATCGGCAGTAAAATCTTCTACAAATGATGATGAAGAAAACAATTTGCAGATCCAACCTATATAGGATATTTCATCTAGTTGTATCCATGAGTCAAAGAGTATTTCTCTTCCTTATTTTTTCTTGGACTAGTAAAATATATAGTTCAATAAATATATATTTATCTTATTTCACTAAGTTGTAATTTTGTTAGAAACTAGTTACATACTACTCTATATTACAATTGTACTCTGATTTATTTACAATGAAATACACAATATTATCTCATATTATATTATCTATTTTCTAATTGTTGAATTATTAAGGGTCTGTATAGATATTTTTTAGACTTTGAACAATCATGTATATTGAATTCGACACCACATCTTAATATAAAATGAATATTAAATAAATATAATTAATAAATTAATATTATATCCATTTATTATAAATTATAATTGAGAAAATTATCTATATATAATTTCAATTATATTGAAATTAATATTAAATATATATATATTTGTTTATTTATTTATTTGATTCTCATGTATTTTTGATATTTGTATTTGTTTTAGATATTTAATTTCAATTTATTTAAGATGTCAATTTACTTTTAGTCTTAAATTAAAAAATTAAAGTTTACAGATAATTATTAAATAAATTTCAATAGTTTTATTATATTTCATAGGGTTACTACTATAAAAATAAATATTGGATACACTATAAATAACTTCAGGAAAACTCTATATTTTCATATTTGAAAAATTAGAAATATTGTCGTTTGACTTTACTTTATTTATTTGATATAATATAAAAAAATAATATAAAAAATACAGTAATAAAATATATCAATATAGTAAAATAGTGGTGCATACTCTATCATATTTTAATTTGAATTAAGAGTGATTTATATTTGAAAATAGTGTAATCTAGGAGTCTTGAAGGGTGTTCGGAAAAAACGGTAACACAAGACTCCAATTTTTAGAGGTATAATTTTATATATATATATATATATATATATATATATATATATATATATATATATATATATATATATATATATATATATATATATATATATATATATATATATATATATATATATATATATATATATATATTTTAGAGGTATATTTTATATATATACTTTATAAATCTGATAAAAAAATTATGAATTAAAAAAAAAAACACCAAAATCATAATTTTAACATGACCTCAAAATCACGGAGAACTTAATATTATCATATTTTATGCTATCTCATTGTATATTATTGAAAAAATCATGCAACAAAGTAGTGTTTATAAAGTGTATAAAGTAATATATACCAAAGTTGTAAATAATTGTTAGTTTAATACATAATTGTTAGATTTGAACTTTGAATTCATGACCACTACAAGGAAAATGCATTTTAACTTAAAATATTTAGCGTTGATCCCGACTCTCACGCTAGACGCTAATTACATTGGTTTTACATTACCAAAAGCGGTCACTACTTGAGTAATATATTTAATGTTTATTTTTTTAATGTTTTTATATTAGCGTTGCAAATTGCCGACACTACTTCTTTACCGGGTATGTAAACATTTTCTAATAACATTTTCTATTAGAGTTAAATATATAACACCCCCTGCAATGTTTTTTTAAAACAACCCTCATAATATTTAAATTCCATCGCTTTAGTTCTTGAATATACTATTTCAGTCCAGATTCTAATGTTAACGAAATTTGGTTTTAGCCCTTGATAAAGTTTTTTTTTAAAACAACCCTCATAATATTTAGATTTCATCGCTTTAGTCCCTGAATAATTGCCGACACTACTTCTTTACCAGGTATGTAAACATTTTCTAATAACATTTTCTATTAGAGTTAAATATATAACACCCCCTGCAATGTTTTTTTAAAACAACCCTCATAATATTTAAATTCCATCGCTTTAGTCCCTGAATATACTATTTCAGTCCAGATTCTAATGTTAACGAAATTTGGTTCTAGCCCTTGATAAAGTTTTTTTTTAAAACAACCCTCATAATATTTAGATTCCATCGCTTTAGTCTCTGAATAATTGCCGACACTACTTCTTTACTAGGTATGTAAACATTTTCTATTAGAGTTAAATATATAACACCCCCAACAATATTTTTTTTAAAACAACCCTCATAATATTTAAATTCCATCGCTTTAGTCCCTGAATATACTATTTCAGTCCAGATTCTAATGTTAACGAAATTTGGTTTTAGCCCTTGATAAAAAAAAATTTTAAAACAACCCTCATAATATTTAGATTCCATCGCTTTAGTCCCTGAATATACTTCGATTTCTTAAATTATTGTTATCGGTACTTTTTAGAAATTATTTTTTAAATTATAAAAATATATTTTGGGCCTAAACTTATTTTTGTTTCATGTCCAACCCACATACTATCTCACTCTGTTCAACTTGTAAACTAAATACTCTGTTCAACTTGTAAACTAAAATGAGAATTTGATTTATAAACACTAGCTGTTTTCTTCTAACAACTAATGTGGGGCTTATTTAAAACACCATCAAACCCAACTGTGACATGAGCAATGAAATCTTGGGATTTTATGAACATTTAAGGTGGAGACCCTCTTTAACTCTTCATAATCACCTTTGAACCTCCATTTTCAAACCATCACCATAACTCCATTTTCATTTGTTTTCAAACATAACCTCCATTTTCACTTTTATTCTAATGGTTATTATATAACACTGGTTGTATACTATGGTTGTCACAGTAATAGTAGTATGTAGTTGTCATTTGGTGTTGTTTAGCATGAGCATGGCAAGTTGTGGAGAATACATGTCTTTGTAAAGTTCCAGTTCCAACATCAAACATAGCAACTCCCTTTCAGATTA
Organism: Vicia sativa; assembly: GCA_021764765.1. Lineage (NCBI taxonomy): Eukaryota > Viridiplantae > Streptophyta > Magnoliopsida > Fabales > Fabaceae > Vicia > Vicia sativa. Next base: position 108,320,194 of record CM038793.1, read on the forward strand.
AAGATGATGAAGTTGAACTATGCGTGTTTAAAGCAGTAACTCCAAAACTATCTAGTTGACTGGGAAAAAATGTAGTAACTTTGAAACCGTAAGGAACTGTAAAGATGTAGTTCCAAAACCAAGCTTCACCTCCAAACTTCAACTAGTTATAGCATGCTACAATATCTTCACCAATGCTTGGTTATCATCTTTTTCCATGCTTGTAATATTGATGGATTTAAATTGTTTGTTGTATGATTGCATGCATTTAACAACATTATGATTTAGATTCTCTTCATCCTTCAATTTCTCATTGTTATCTCACATACTCTCACTGCTATTCTCTTGTGTATATTCAAAATACAAAAACAATGATGAAATTATCTCTTAAACTATACTTATTGAACTAGTGCTTCCATTGTTTCCATTGATTTATCTCTCATTTTCACCTATGCAAGCACGCACTACTACTACTACATATGACAAATTTATATGTTAGATACATAAACTAAGTAACAAACAAATTTAGCCATGTGTGTTGTCTAATTGTAATATATCAACTCAACAGGTTCCTGTTTCGAATTTCCGAATATTAATTGCATAGAAACTGCATGCATTTTTATAATATTATGAATCGAAACGCGTCATACATCAAACTGAAGGGTGAGTTGGTTGGAGATTCGATACCCATATAATGGAGAGAGGTATGTCGTGGTGGCTGTTATGAGAAGGTGATGATGATTGAGGTATGTTGTGGTCGTAGAGATGGACTTGTAGATGCATGTTCCCTCTCTAGATTCTAGAACTTCCATTGCCATAACCATCGAAACAACTAAGTATAAGCTTCTTCGCAAAACAATCGGAGGAATCAATTTTCGAGGACATCCAAAGGAGCAACCGAGTAGCCGTTAAAATCTGGAATAATCGTTGAGTTTCCCATCAAATCTTTTCAAGTAAGCCCTAACCACTCTTCAATCTCATTTCTATTATTCCTTTTTTCACCTTCTCATAATTTTAGTATGATTCGTCCTATATGGAGCCTACAGAAAAGAACATACGACGTGTGCTATCGGAGTTGATACCATCGGCAAAGGAAGGAGATGCGTTGTTCATTCATTATATTGGACATGGCTGAAACTGGAGACATAAATATATTGTTACTTATATGAAACTCATTATAGATTTTTATTTGAAATTATTGAGTATTGATTGACCTGCTTTTTCTAATGTTAGTTTTATTTCCTGCTCAGAGCCATAATGTACTGATTTCTTGCTCATATAATCTTGTGTATAGTTGTTTAGATAGTACTAGTTTATTGATATTGTTAGACACCTTTTTGCTACCCTTTTTCACCCCTTTGGCGGTGTTGTTGATGTCATTGTTGTTCAGCAAGGAGATGGAACTTTTAGGAGTATGTTGTGGCATGTTTGGTTTGGTAAATGTCAAGGTGTTCTTAAAAGTACTAACAAGATTGTTAGGATAAATGTTAATGTGGTTGAAATGAAATTTCATATTTATCTTAATAATTATGGGGAGGCTTATATTGTTAAATAGGTGTATAGTGATGATAATCTTGACTTGAATGTGATTGCTCTTAACTGAATTTACTTCATAATATAGTAGTCTAAAAATTGATATTGCTTGTCATAAACTTGTTCGTAGCATATCTGATTTTGGGGTGATTCGATCAACAGGTGATGATTATTCCTTGGATTTTCCGAAACATCGAAAGGCAGAATTGGGTGTTATAAGAGATTTTACGAACTTCAAGATGATCAACCCGTGATTGAAGCTTCAAATTATTTGTCGGAATGTGAAAATAATTATGTGGATTCATATGGTTCTTATTGAAGCAACTCGTTTTTTAAAAAAAAATCATTTAATTTTTCAAAAAAAAACAGTGAAATCGCCACCTAATTTTATTTGTTCTAAAAGAAGAACGGGAAAATATAGATAAAACCCACGAAAAATCGGATAAGACGGTCTACGAAATTAAGAGATATAGGTTCGGGAGTTGGTTATGCAAGGGGAAGGTATTAGCACCTCTCACATCCATTGTACTCGATGGTATCCATTTAGTTCAAAATGTGGTCGTGTGTTAATGTGAAAATTTTACGATCTTCTAAGTTTGAAAATAGAAAGAAAGAGAGGAGAAATGTTTTTATTATTTATTTTTTTGCTCGCCTTTGGTCGTAAGACTTAGTGCCTACGTACTCCCTCGTGCAATGGGAAAGTCAGAGCGTCGTAGTTCGGCTAGAAAATGATTGTTTGTTGATTGATTTTAAATGAAAAGACAAGTCATCATTTTTAAAGGAGAAGACTCGTCTAACGTCCACAAGGTGTGATAAAGAATAAAGGACTACGCACCAACATGAGGGAGGGTTTGAGAACACCTCTAGTACTCAAGTGGAGAAGTCGAAAACCTTGGGAATAGAGGAAAAAGCATCTCAATTATAAATGAATCATGTCTAATCTTGAAAATGGTTTAAAGGTAAAAGGTGCTCGAGCGCACCAAAGAAGTTTGAATGAGTTAAAATTGATTTTAAGTTGGGGATGACAAACACCAAAACGTTAGGCTATCATCTAACGATTCGAATACTTGAAATTGGTGAGTGAGCTCGACCAATCATCTCTCATCCCAAAAATTTATTATGAAATTAGTGTTTTGAGTGAGAATAAAATATTTAAACTATTGAGCTATCATTCAACAATCTAAAGACTTTAAATTCGATTAAATCGTCGGGCTATCATCCAACAATTTAATGAATGTCACTCCACTATTTTTATGCGGATAGAAGTATTTAGTTTATTGGGCTTTCATCCAACAACCTAAAGACTTCCAATTCAATTAAATCGTCGGGCTATCATCCAACAATTTATTTGAATACCGCTCTAGCTTTTTTTTTGACGTGGATAGAAGTTTTATCTTATTGGGCTATCATCCAACAATCTAAAGACCTCAATTTGTTTAAAACATTAGGCTACCATCTAACGATTTAAACAAATTTCATCCAAGTTTATTATGAAAAACATTTTAAAAACATCTCGACGTTGGATCGAGGTTTGAGAAGAAGACTCGACGTTGGATCGAGTTTTATTGAAAGTGTTTTAAATGCTTGGTGAATCAGGTTATAATCAATCAAGCCAAAAGACTTGATCAATCTCGAGAGAATAGCCAAGCTTAATCCCTACTATTGAACCTTTATGTAAATAACAAATAAAATCGACAAAGCTCATACAAGGTGGCCAACCTAAGCATAAAGCAATTTAAATTACATGTGTACTAGCAAAGTGGGCTAGTCTACTAAGACGACCAATTGGAACAATTGATCGAAATAGGCTCACTGTAAGAAGGCCCAGGATCAAGCGTACATGTGTGCATGTGTGGTCATCGCGACGCTTCTAAGCTTTGTCGACTTACGGGTTTAAAAATGATTTACAATTATTAGTTTAAAAATGATATTTTTTGGTTTTGTGTAAGTGACAGTTAAATTAAAATAAAATAAATGTGCACTAGATAATTATTACAATAATTGTTTTTGGGAGAGGGGTACATCAATTATAAATGGGGATTAAACGGTAAAATAAAATAGAAAGCGTTAAATTAATTACAACGCAACAAGGGGATTGGGGTACAATTTTTCGAATGAGGATAAATTAGAATTAAAGAGAAACGATAAATTAATTATGTTAAAAGCATACAGACAGAAATAAAATGCAGTGAAACTTAAATATTAATTAGTATATTTTATTTCATTATATTGATTAGAATAGTTATAGAAATTAATTCTAAGAAATGATATACGAAGAAGATTAGTATACTATAATTCGAACTTATTTACGAATGAATATGATAAAGTATAAATAATAAAAGTAGTATGTATATAATATTTACATTTCTAAATATAAGAATAAAAAATAATACTAAGTATAATTAAATATACGATATTAAATAAAAATACTATGTATTTATAAATACATTACTACATATTAAATTTTAGATAAAAACAGTAATGTCAATATTAAAAGAAAATGAATGCTTTTTTTGAACAATCCTTGAATGTCTACACAAATAGCAAACATATTAGTAGCATGAGTGGAATAAAAGTGAAAATGAAGCTTGTATACAAATGAACATTTCAAGAACCAAAGATTCATGTTATTACTCAATGCAACCACAAAAAAAATCAGCATTTAATACATTGTTTCAAGCATTTAATACATTGTTTCAAGTGTATTCCATCAATTAAACTCAAAAATAAACATGGTTTACAAACCACAAATGAAATAAGAAACAAAAATTCACACAACAACATGAAGGAAAATTAAGTTAAAAACAAGCTATAAACCCCTAAACAGAATTTCGGGCAGCAGTTATACAATAAAAAAAAAGTTCCATAGAATTCATTCCAATCATGTGCACAGTCAAATAACAATTAAACATTCTGTAACAAAAATTAATTTAAAAAAAGATGAATCAACCCTTTTTTATCTATTAAGTGGACTTAGCATAGAGTAGTATTGTTATCCATATCACACATTAAAATAATTTCCGCCAAAATAATTACAAGATTATTGGAAATACAAATTGTTCTAACAAGAATAAAAAAAAATGGAAAATGGACGTTGGTATTGTGTCCTTGTTCTACTGAAACTTAAATATACAAACACAAAATTCTTAACACACGCAATATCAACAGCATAATGGCTCAAGGAAAATTAATTAGTTATTATCTCAAATTTTTCTTTAGAAGTTGAATCAATAGAAAGATAACGTCAAAACAATTTCATTCACAAAGTTATCGCAATACTTCCCAAAATATCAACAGATCATCAACACAATTCACCAAATTTATCACCATCCCTATCATGAAACAAAGATTTAGATTAAATGAAAGAAGAAGGGAATCTTACCAACCAAAAAGTGACAACACAACTTAACTGCTTAGAAGTATCGTTGTTGTCGACGAATGGCTTTGCGGAAACCGAATCAAAAACAGTAGCAGCTCGGAAGAATGAAATAACAGGGACAAATACGAATATGAAACGGAAACAGGGAGTAAATCTGCGTGAAGGGTATGTCCAGCAGTTCCGATGATGGTGTTGGTTGTTCACCGTGACAGAGAAGAAGAAAGGGCTAGGCAGACAGTGAGGTTTCGGTGGTGATGTTGTTGTTCTGGAAAGATGAAAGGTGAAGAGAGATGGGGGTTACGGCGTATGAAGGCTGTGTGGTTGGAACAAAGGAGGTTGCGAGGAAAGAAACAGAGGGAGTAAGCTACGGATTTACGGTGTTGAGGGTTAGGTTAAAGGAGAGGAAATGGAGGTTTGTACAGGAAAGGAAACAGGGGGTTGGCGAAGAAGGATGAAGAAGATGAGTTATGAAGGGGTTTCTTTGTTTATAATTTTTTTGTTTTATTTTTCTGATAGCCGCTGCTTGTTTCCCTTTTTCCGTTTCAATCCAATTTGGCCTCCTCCAACAGTAGCATTATAACACATATATATACCCAAAAATTAGGTTAAACAATTTTTTTAAAATACCTAAAATGCCCCTTTCATAAAATGGGCTATAAAACTGGGTCAGGTAAAAATTAATAAGCCCAAAAATATTTTTGTTTTGATTTTTTGAGATAAAAATTGGACAGCTAAAATTGTCAGAAACGGTAAAAGTTCGGACAATAAATTATCCGAAAAAAATAAAATGAGTACATTAGAATAAACTACAAGTCTTGTAAATTAAAGAAAAATTATCTAAATGGTTAAAATCGAAATAAAATCATAATAAAGAATCCCCGACTTTAAAACGCTGACAGGTAAAAACGAGTTTTCAAACTGTATCGAAAAATTAGGGAGAACACATTTTTATGATTTACGCGATACGTAAATTTATAAAACAGTGAGTAAAAGATGAAAACTTGAAATATTTTCCCCGCTAATTTTTGCACAGTATCGAATTGCTTTTAACAATCTGTTTATAAACCCGAAATATCGATATCATCGAGATATAAATAATTTAAGAACAATGCAATAAAACAGGCAGAGAGATAAAAATGCACGAAATAAGATAACGGGTATTTTACCATTAAAAATGATGCAAACATCGATTTAAACTGACTTTTGGTCAATTTAAATACGACGATATGATACATATGCAGTGAGTGAATGACTGTTTTTTTTTAATATAAATACAATGCAAGTAGAAAAAAAATAGCAGGGTAAAATTTGGGGTGCAACACTTATCAAGGGTGATCTTGGTTAGTGTTGATGGTCATATGTTGACAATCCCTATCTCTAAATCAGAGTAAGCTGGGGAAAATTTGGAGTTAAATATTCTTCAATTTCATTTAAGGCCGGGTGAAGAGACTGATTTCTGGATTACATGGTGCACTACCTAATAAAATAGTGGTTGATATTTATTGTGATGAAGTCGATGTTGTTTATAATGCCATGGCCATACTCAAGTTCCGTGAGAAAGATCAAATATTTATCTTTGAGTGTTCAGCTTGGGCCAATCCAGGAGAAAAGCTTACATTTGTTCCTCGAGACTCAAGGTACTATTTTATAGATCAAATAATTGCAAGTGAATTTGTGTTTTGGTTACAATTACAAAGCTTTTGTGGAGAGAGCTAGGATCAAGAAAGTAAAAATCACTTATTTAGTAGTCATTATCCCTTTACATGATTGTCAATTTATCCCTCAAGTCTAGACTGTGTACAGCCTGTAATAGTTAACTACAATATGTATAAGGCATCTATATTATACCATCTCATGTTAATTGTTATACTTTCCATGCTTCAAAGGTAGTCTTTTTTCCAGGAAAAACTATTTGCAATTTCCCAACTTTATTTATGCTTTGACATCTCTAATTCTCATCAAAATTTATGGTCAATAGTTTCTAGTTGAATTGTCTAAAACAATTTAGCCTGACTATGTTAGACTTCTATTTTGATGACAAAATTGTTAGACTTCAATTTAGCAAACCTTCAAATTTACTTAAGCATCAATAAGCTTTTATCATTATATGGTCTTATAACAATTGTTATTTTTCATTTGTTGTTTTTCAGCTTTGGTAGGCCTATCATTTTTGTAATTCACCAACATGAATTCAATGTGGAACCTATTTATTGTTGGTGTATCTCTTTTCTTAGGCTTGTCTAATCCTGAATACTGCAGAGAATTCACTATCAAAGCCTTGATGGCCCTACTCATGCCAAAGTTGGATGGGTGAGTAGTGTGGAAAATACAAATTAAATTATTTATGCTTAGATTGTTTTATCATTCATTGCTAACTTTTACTTTGTTTTTTAAATGTTGAAGGAGGAGGAAGATGATGGTGGTGATCATGATTAGTAGAGTTGATTAATGTTTAATTGACTAGTTTTAAGTATATTTTGATACACTTATGTACAATCCTCAAACATATTTGGAGCTTATAATTGTTTTGATATAAGTAATTTTTTTATTAGAGGATTGTGCTATCAGTATTGTGTTACGTTATTGGTGTACTTAAAGATTTGTTTATTATATTATAATAAGATAAAGTTATGTATCTCATAGTTTTTGACAACTTTTATAGCTAATTGTAAATTATACTTTTTTTCAATATTTATCAATTAGATATGGCCCTACAAGATGATTAGAATGGTGATAATAAATAGGTTTCAATTAAAATACATACTGGTATTACCTAAAAATTTATGTATAAAAACATTAGCGTCTACAACCAACTCTATATGATGATGTGTATTGTTTTTGTTGATGAGGGAAACCTAACACTGCAATAGCGTAGGCCAAAGGGCCATGAATTAGCGTCTACGTTCATTAAAGTTGACGTTAATATGGGGTCCGACACGAGGCCGGCGCTACCTTTATTAACTTTGATCATTGGAGAGACCGCCTCGACACCGACACTAGGCCGACGCTAAACCATATTAGCATCGATTTTTAGGCCTCTTAGCAAGGGTTTATGGCCAACGCTAAATCACAGTTTTCTTGTAGTGAACCTCTAACAAATAATACATATGATTTTTGTTCATGTGCGAAATAAATAAGAGTTTTGAGATGTGCTACATAGAATTATGAGTGATCTGAATCAAAGTTAGTAAATATTAGTTTAATATATTTTTCTTTTTGAGAGGATTTAAACTCATGACCCATAGATGATACATATGATTTTTATTTGTGTGAGATATAAAAAAGAGTTTTGAGATGTGCCACATAAAATTATGAGTGATGTAGCTTAAAGGGAGGTGAAGTGTTCACATCATGTTGTGCTCTAAATTTAATATATTATAAATAGATAATATTTATGTAGTGTGTTGATTAATTCATAGTGGGCAACAACAATCTATAATGCAACATTCGTAACCGCTAAAATCATGAAATTAATAGTGTTGTTGTAACCTCGAGTCAACCATTATTTAAAACCTTGATTGTATTTTCTCTGAATTAAAAAACAAATTTCAAACAAAAATACTTCTATTAAATTTGATTAGAATTTATATTAAAATTAAACTGATTCTTTAATTATGAAATTCTCACTGTATATAGATTTTACACCCATTTTAATAAATTAGTAGTAATATCTCCAATGTTATTCTATTTTCACACTAGTGAAAAAGTAGTATGTGATCTTTTACAGCCTAACATGGCGAAGTATGTAGTTATGCCCCAAACTCATATCTTCCTTATTGAAACTGATTGTGAGCGCAATCAGAAAATCATGCTTATGTAGAATGGTAGCAACAAGACTCACATCTTTGCACATGTTTTTTATTTATGATTGTCCATTGTTATAACGATTCATTCTCATTTATCATGCATGGCATAATTGAGAATAAATACACTGCAACCAATGAAAACACGTTAACTTGAGCTTCTATTGAGTAAAAAGTGAACTTGAAGGAAAAGTGCACTTGTGTTAAAATTCGTTAAAAGTACACGTTAACTTAAGTTCACTTAGTTGTACATTTAAGGGTTGAGTGTTAAATTCGTTAAATCCATAGTTTTATGACTAACAACAATTTTGTTAAAATATGGTTCACTGTAAGATGATGCGATAGATCTCTTGACATGTTTGTCAGACATCACTGAAGATAAATGTTTTGACAGATGTCGTAACATGTTATACCTGAACATCGGTACAATTCAGGTTTTTAAATTTTGGCTGATTTATTTTTAAAATATGAGATTTTGAATGATTTTAGTTTTCATATGATTGCAGCCAAGCAATGACATTTTAGGAACACGTGTATATGTATGTTTCACATTTGCACTTGTTTCATAAAAAGGAGACATTTTAGGAAACATGTGATATTGTTATTTTTGTGCAGGAGATTTTGCATAATATTTCCAGCTGCTGTTTTGGATATGTGTTTTATTTAAATGAAGATCCCAAACCCATGCATACCATAAAGCTATTTAAAGGATGTTTCTAAACCTAATTTAGCAACAAAGTCGTGTATTGAAAGAAGAATTTTAGGGTTTAGTTTGTTCTTTTTTATTTGTGATCCACTCTATAGTAGAGTTGGACTATGTTTATTGTGAGTCATTCATGTATCTCTTAGATGCTTGAATTGTACTTTGATTGAGTTGTAATTTTTCAATTTCTCATGCTTTTAAGTAATAGTGGATTGTGTGTCACGCTATCTTTGTTCATCAGTCATAAGCTTATAAGCATACATGATTATTGTCTTTGAAAAATGTCTTCTATCATTTGTTTATTAGTACTAGGTTGTCACTAGGTTTTGACTGTGAAGTGAAATGAGTCTCATATCTAGAAGGGTCTTAGATAGAAATGGCATGGGTGGAGATTAAGAGAGAAGGTTGTAAACAAGGGGTTGTTTAAATCTGTAAACTAATTTTATTTTAGTGGATTTCTTCCTTGGCTTAGTATCCCCCAGATGTAGGTGAAGTTGCACCGAATTAGGTTAACAATTATTGGCGTTGTTTACTTTCTGCAATTTATTTTAACTGCATAAATACTTTGTTATGTTTACTGATTTGATCTGAGATGTTGTAACATATGTCTTAACATCTGGAATATGTGTGCCAGAATTTCAATTGACATTAGAGCAGACACTCTGTTCTGCTTAGGGTGAGCTCCAAGGAAGTTACTTTCTGGTACCATAGACATGGAAAGAGGATTCAACAACAGACCGTTAGTCTTAGATGGAACTAATTGTGATTATTGGAAGGCACATATGGTATTATTCCTAAAATCAATGGATCGCAAAACTTGGAAAGTTGTCTTAAAAGGTTGGAACCATCCTATTGTGAAGGACAAATATGGGAAGGAAACTTTAAAACTAGAAAATGATTGGTCTAAAGAAGAAGATGAACTTGCTCTTGGAAACTCCAAATATTTGAATGCCCTATTCAATGGTGTTGATAAAAAATGTTCATCTTGATAAATACTTATATTGTGGTAAAGTATGCATGGGAAATTCTCAAAACCATTCATGAAGGGAAATCAAAAGTTAAAATGGCAAGACTTCAGCTTCTCACTACCATATTTGAGAATCTAAAGATAAAAGATGATGAAAGCATTCATGACTTTCACATGAATATTCTTGAAATATAAAAATCATGTAGTACCTTGGGAGAGAAGATGTTTGAAGAAAAGTTGGATAGAAAAATTCTCAGGTCTCTATCTAAGAGATTTGACATGAAGGTAGTAGTCATTGAAGAAGCCTGGGATATCAACAACATGAGAGTGGATGAAATTGTTGGGTCACTTCAAACATTTGAATTGGCTATTAACAAAAGATTTGAAAATAAAAATAAAAACATAAACCTTGTATCCAATACTGAAGATGAATATAAACAATGTGACCTAGATACTGGGATATCAAATGCCATTGTACTTCTTAGGAGGAAATTCAATCAAGTGTTGAACAAGATGAAGTCAAGACCAAATGTCCAGAACATTTATCCAAACATTTGGAAGAACAATGGATAATCCAAATCAAGGAAGAGGTGTTTTGTTCCATGAATATGAGAGTCTTGGTCACATTAATCCAGAATGTCCCACATTTCTCAAGAAACAGAAGAATGGATTGACTACTTCTTGGATTGATGATTCTGAAGGTGAAACTGATAATGAAGTTGCTAAGCATGTTATAGTGCTGACTGGTAGATATGAATCCGACGAAGATTCTCGTGATGAGGATTTGTCTTATAAAGAATTATCTACTCCGTACAAGGAACTTTGTATCAAAGTATAGAAGTGTGTAAGTTAGAATAAAAGTAGAAGAATGTTATAGCTCAAATTCAGTATGAAATAAAGAAACTTTTGTTCAATATCTATGGTCTTTAAGAGGAGGTAACCCTGTTGAATTCTAAACTTGGAAATATGACCAAATATGTATGAATGTTGAATAATGGGTCTGATGTGTTGGATGCAATTATTCAAGTTGGAGAAGGAGGTAAAATATCTATTGGTATAGGGTTTAATTATCAATCTTTAAATAATAAAATAAATATGACCTATAATGTCTTGATGCATATCTTCCAAATGAAGCATTTTCTGCCCAAGCTTGTGAGACATGAAGTTATAGAGAATTGAATTCTCTTCAAAATAAGCTTTGGTGGAGAAATTTCTGATGAAGTATGTGAAAGTTATGCTTGGTCAAAGTTTTGTTGACTTTTGTCTAGAGAAGCGCTAATTTGGAAACTTTGACTTTTTATCAAATCTTGACTTTTCTTGATGAATCATGATCAACCCTTGATCAAGTGATGAATATCACTTCAAAATATTGATGTTGACCAAAAATTATGAAGTTTGACTGTATGTTGACCACAATTGACTTTTTGTCCAATACAACTAATTTTCAACCATCTGAGCAATTGGATGAGCAATTTTGACTTATAAGGCTTGAAATTTGACATGGTGATCCCTTGAAGCATATGATGAGGTATGAGGACCACTTGAAGCATTGGAAATCCATATTGACTTGAGAATAGCAAAACCCTAGCTTGGATTGATTGCTTATGAGAGGTTTTGTCTGGTCAACCCTTGTGAAATCCTTGAGAATTGAGATGTGAATTGTCTAGAGAAGTAAGAGGGCAAATTTTGGGGTATAACACAGTGTCTTCGACACTTTATTACTCAATGCTCCAATTATGAATGAATACCTATAAAAGAGATGAAAAACTATCAAATGATACAATATTTACACAAAAACTCAATTATTCTATTATGTACACATTTATACCAAAAGTGGGGGATTTATTCGAAGAATATCAACAAAAAATCTGATAAGTGCCACAAAGCATATATACAAAATAACTACATTTTGGCACTTATCAAGACTTAACTTTGGTGATTAGTCAGATTAAGGGCGAATGGGACACGAAACATCCAAATCTCATTCCGTACCGAGAACATGTAGTAAATCTGATCCCTTACTTCGAAGAAATTACTTTTGAGCACATTCCACGATAGGAGAATCAGTTGGCAGACGCACTAGCTACCATATCATCTATGTTCAAAGTCATATAGGACAACAAAGCTCCTTAGATTACCATTGAAAGGCTAGACGAATCAACATATTGTTATGAGCTCGATAATGAAGGAGTGAATGAAAAACCCTGGTTTTACGAAGTGAAGAGATATCTCAAAGCTAAAGAATACCCTGAGGGGGGCTCATTTAATGACAAGAAGTTTCTGAGGAGGTTCTCCGCCAAGTTCTTTCTAAGTAACGATATTCTATACAAGCGCAACCATGATTTTTCCTTACTTCAGTGTGTAGATAAGAAGACAGGTGAATGAATTATGGAAGAATTGCATGAAGGCGCTTTTGGTACCCATTCCAGTGGACATACAATGGCTAAAAAGATTATGAGAGCATGTTACTATTGGTCCACTATGGAGGCTGATTGTTATTGTTACTCCCGAGCTTGTCACAAGTGTTAGATCTATGCTGACAAAGTACATGTACCTTTGGTCCCACTAAATGTTCTGACTGCTCCTTGGCCTTTTGCAATGTGGAGGCATTGACATGATTGGAGAGATCAAGCCTACTGCTTCCAATGGACATCATTTCATCCTTGTTGTTATCAATTACTTTACAAAATGGGTAGAGGCAACCTCATTTGCGTCTATTACCAAGAATGTTGTGGCTCGATTCATCAAGCATAATATTATTTGTCGGTATGGCATCCCCGAAAGTATTATCATAAATAATGGTACCAATCTCAATAACAAGATGATCATCGAACTCTACACGCAGTTCAAGATATAACACCATAACTCTTCTCCATATCGGCCAAAAATGAATGGCATCGTGGAAGCCGCCAACAAGAACCTTAAGAAGATTATATAGAAGATGACGATGACATATAAGGATTGGCACGGGATATTACCATTTGCTCTTCATGGCTATCACACCTCAGTACGAACATTAACCGGGGCAACCTCGTTCTCTCTCATGTATGGTATGGAAGATGTCTTACCTATCGAGGTTCAGATTCCTTTGTTAAGAGTTATGAAGGACGCAAAGTTAAATGAATATGAGTGGGTCCAAATTCAACTTGACTAAATAAATTTGATTGATGAGAAAAGGCTCGCGGCCATCTGCCATGGACAGATATATGAGAAGCGCTTGACCAAAGCTTTTAACAAGAAAGTCAAGCACCGAGTACACCAAGGTGATCCCAGGGGAAAATGGACTCCCACGTACAAGGGACCATTTGTAGTTAAAACAATATTTTCCGATGGAGTAATGACATTGACCTCTATGGAAGGAGAGGACCTTCCGCACCCTGTGAACGCAGTCATAGTCAAAAAATACTACGCATAAAAGAGACCTGCTAGGTTGACTGGCCTAGACAAAAATAAGGGCATCCCAACAAACCAAAAGGGTTCGAGCAAAAGTTAGGGATATATATGATAAATTGTACATCTGGCAAGTCGAAAACCTGCAAAAACGGCTTGGGCAAAAAAGGGTATCCCGGTAGACTGAAACCCGAAAGGGTGGTCTATGCAAAAATTAGGGATTGAAACGTATAATTATGTCCCGTCGGATCATCTATTTACAGATTACATTGCTATCAAATTTAAGATCGAATGATACAGATCAATCCAGTCACCTTCTTCTAGCAGCAAGGAGATGAGATACTCGAAAATATATGAGCAATAGCAGAGTTGAAACTCGATGGGATTGTTTCCACATAGCATTTTATCACTTTATAGTATTTCAATGTTTTGACGATTTCCTCTTACTAGGATATATGTATGTTTGTACACAACTGCCTATTCATAGGCCACTTCCTTTTAATCAATACAACTTCTTTTTCAATTCCCAAATTTTTATTTTTTCTCTATTTTGTTTGCACAAGTCCAATGATTGCTTTGAATAATCATATGCATTTGACAATAATTACCACTTACAAATATATACAAATTAAACATAAATAACAGTTACTGCAGGCTCTAGGAGTTGGAATAACGACCTAAGTCACCAACATATCCCCACAAAATCAGTTTCATAAAAATGCTCCCATAAAATGACTCTTACAACCCCCGCAAAATTATCGCAACCTCGACAGAGGCGGATCTTTCCAACGAGATTACTACACCATCATTCCCACAGCAAGATTGTTTGATCACAACATCTACATTTCCTCTTGCTACATTGGTCCTCAAGCAGTAGCAAGTCAACTTTTAAACTCATCACGTTAGTCCCCGCGCAGTGATCGTCTACATTTCTTACTGCTACATTGGTCCCCGAGCGGCAGCAAACCAACATTTAACTCATCCCCGTTAGTCCCCGAGCAGTGATTATCTACAAATATTCTTGTTACATTGGTCCCCGGGCAGTAACAGATCAACTTTCAACAAGTCACTTTAGTCCCCGAGCAATGATTATCTACAATTATTCTTGTTACATTGGTCCCCGAGCAGTAGCAAGACAACTTCCAACTTATCACATTAGTCTCTGAGCAGTGATTATTCACATCCCTTATTGTTACATTGGTCACCGAGCAGTAACGAATTGATTTTCAACTTATCACATTAGTCTCCGAGCAGTGATCATCTATATTAGTCCTCGAGCAGTAGCAACTACCAAGTTATTACGCCAGTCTCCGAGCAATAATAAGTTACTCAAGACCACATTATTCCCCAGCAGAGGGTTACTTCCTCACAGGATTTAATTCCCCCGGCCAAATTTCATCCCTAGATGAACACGGCCCAAGGCTTATCATTCCCTAGTAAAGTCGATATCCGTACCCGAAAACTTGGTTAGATAGTGCATCGGAGGAATCTACATCTCTTTTATCCTCAATTAGGATTTTCAACGACCGCTCTTCTATCCCCAAGCAGAAGTCGAGGATCCCTAACAAAACATTCTCAGACTAAAACAAAGAATCTCCAATAGGAGACGATGATTCATCCTTCTTAAGATGGATATGTTTTGAAATACAACAACATCTACATTCATACATCATAACATATACATACAAGATGCATATATCATTCTCGTTTATTTAGGGAGCATCATTACACATTACATGCATCATGATGTACGTGAAGCTAACCATGCCTTTTCAGATCAGAATTCTCCATTTGCAGATTGTTGCGTATCTGGTTAAAAATCAATGTAAACAAATACTTCCCTTCAAGAACGATCTTGGAACGGATTTCCCCTCAGAGAGATTATCCTGAAGAGCATCCCTTCAAATGAAGTCTAGTGTACGACTCATTCCGATACAAATCACAACATCAATTCCTCTAGGTGGCATCTTTAAACTCATCTCCACATGCACATCAGTTCTTCTCTCCAAATAGCATCCTTAAGCCCATTCAAGTATATCGTCATCCGATGACTTCACTTTGCCCATCAGCGAGTGCAAATTTTAGGGGCACTCGAGTGTTCAATCATCTTCCACCTTCAGGTCACGAATGGCTTACACACCAATCTAACCCCTCAGGCATAAGAAGATTGAACAGGGGCAACTGTTGTACCCCAAAATTTTCCCTCCCATTTTAATATCAAGATACATCTTTATGCTCAAGAATTACTCAAGGATTGATCAGACAAACCCTTTCCTAAGCAATCGACCCAAAATTAGGGTTTTGTTTTTCTCAAGGCAAAAGTAATTTTTAATGGCTCAAGTGGATATCATGCTTCAAGCCTCATAGCCCAAGTTTGCTCAATCAATTGCTCAAATGATTGAAAATTAGTTGTATTGGACAAAAAGTCAAATGTGGTCAACATACAGTTAAACTTCATCATTTTTGGTCAACATCAAGATTTTGAAGTCACATTCATCATTTGATCAAGGGTTGATCATGATTTATCAAGAAAACTCAAGAATTCCTCAAAAATCAAAAGTTGCTAAATTAGGGTTTATTAAGGGAAAGTCAACAGAACTTTGACCAAGCATAACTTTCAAATACTTCATCAGAAATTTCTCAACCAAATCCCATTTAAAAGGAAATTCAATTCTCTACAACTTTGGGTCTCACAAAATTTTCAAATACATTCATTGTTTAATTTCATATCATAAATTTACTTTAATAATTTTTAATTATGAATTTAAGTTATTTTATTAATAATAATTCAATTTAATTATATTGTTAGAAATATATTATACAATTAATGCATATCAATTGTATCTCATATCTCTTCATTAAACATTGATATCAACAGTATTAATATGATTATTATTATAGTCAAATTTGATATTGATATCAATTGTATTAATAAATTTTATTATTATAGATCAAATATAAATAAGACTTTAATGCATATCTTTTATTATTTAGTAGGTGATATATATATATATATATATATATATATATATATATATATATCCCAAAATTCTATGATAAAAATCAATATATTATTTATTTACTGTTATATCCAAAATTCGTGGTATTTTTTATTTTTAATTAAGGGTGGAAAGTAACCCATTTTTTATCAAACAGTTCGGAAACCCGAAAACCCCAAGGTGAACCCTACCACCATGGTTCGCTTCTCCAGGTCCTCCGCGCACAGCCTTCTCTAGAGGCCAATACCTTTTGGTACTTGTATCGAATTGTTTATTAAATAATAAAAGGCTTTTCTTTATTATGTTTTCTTTTTGAAATAATAAAGTCCCTAGAATAGTTAGTTTGTTTAATGCAATGTTAAGTGTGACTTAATCATGAGATCTATTAAACATAAGGACACTATTCTTAAAGTATCCATAATCGAGCTTTATTGTGAAGTGGGATAACATTAAAGCATTAAGATTATTATGAAGATAGACTGATGATCGCATCTCATGGATCATGGATAAGGAGTTATCAAGTCTTGACATAGGTATAAATATTAGGAGTAATATTTATCTTGGATTGACCGCTATGAGAGTACTACATAGAATGTTATGCAAAGTGTCATAAGTTATTCTCATGGTGATAAGTGGTGCATACCACCCTTCGACTGAAACCACTATGGACCCTAGATGTAGAGTCAAGTGCTTTATTCTTGATCAAACATTGTCCATAATGGATGATCATAAAGGCAGTTGATGGGTACTTCACAAAGCATCTTTGAGGGACATGAGTGACCTAGATGGAATTTGCCCATCCTGCATACGGATAAATGTCGAGGGCCCAATATTGAATGGACAAGGATGACACGGTCTATGCCTTGTGTTCAATATAGACATAAGGGCAAAGGGTAATTATACACACAAGTATTATCACGGAAAGGATTTGTCGGATCACATGACATTTCGTGACTTGGGTAGATGATGTGTTGCTAGATACCTCTTTTATTATGTTAAATATGATTTAATATAATTGCCAACGTCGCGAAACCTGGTCACACACATAAGGACAGATTAATGAGAGATAGTGAAAATAAGGAACATCGTAGGTACGGTGTACTTAAGTGGAATACGGAATATGGTAAGGTACCACATGCTTAAGTGATACACGATACATCATAATGTATGATTTTCGTGTGCTTTATTGGGCTTTTAGTTTACTGACCTTTGTTGGGCTTTTAAGCTTGTAGCCACACTTGTGGTCTTATAAATAGGACCCTTGTGATGAAGCTTGAGACTTGATGAAAATTCGGTCCGAATCCTGCCGAGATTCCGTTCACTCTCTCACTCAAAGTTTCGTTCGTGAGCAGCTTTGTGATCGGAAGCAAGTGTTCGTGGATGAGTAGAGGCGTTGTTCTTCATCAACGTTCGTGATCACAGCGTCAGAAATCCGAATCACCACAAGAGGTAAAATTCTCTATCACTGACCATGTCCATTCGTAAGGATCACAAAGGAAAATCGAATTTCCGCTGCAATTTTAAGAGGCGATTTTCCTTCATCTCATATCTCTTCATTAAACATTGATATCAACAGTATTAATATGATTATTATTATAGTCAAATTTGATATTGATATCAATTGTATTAATAAATTTTATTATTATAGATCAAATATAAATAAGACTTTAATGCATATCTTTTATTATTTAGTAGGTATATATATATATATATATATATATATATATATATATATATATATATATATATATATATATATATATCCCAAAATTCTATGATAAAAATCAATATATTATTTATTCTTGTTATATCCAAAATTGTGGTATTTTTATTTTTAATTAAGGGTGGAAAGTAACCCATTTTTATCAAACAGTTCGGCCCGAAAACCCAAGGTGAACCCTACCACCATGGTTCGCTTCTCCAGTCCTCCGCACACCTTCTATGCACTATGCTCCTCCTCCACCACCACAGTCTCCCCAAGGCTCCCTCATTGGTGGCGGTTTCCACCTCGACACTTCTCGGTAGGAACGTGGCCCGTGCCAAGCGGCGTCCAACAAGGAGCCTTGGTGGATGGAGTCAATGGAAATGATTCGCAATATCGGTATCTCGGCACACATCGATTCCGGAAGGCGACTTTGACAGAGCGGTCTTTGTTCTATGGTCGGATCACGCGA
This sequence comes from Vicia sativa, assembly GCA_021764765.1. Lineage (NCBI taxonomy): Eukaryota > Viridiplantae > Streptophyta > Magnoliopsida > Fabales > Fabaceae > Vicia > Vicia sativa. The sequence goes on from CM038793.1 coordinate 108,339,121, forward strand.
TCCATGAGGTGAGAGGAAGGATGGCGTTGGTGCTAAGATGGATTTCATGGAGTTGGAGAAAGCAGAAGGAATCACTATTCATGCTACTACAAATTGCACTTGGAAGGACTATAAGGTACTCTACTTCAAACTTGATTTGTAACTATCTATTTTCGGTTTGTATTGCTAAATTCTAATTGAATCTAATTTTGAAGTAAAGTAGAGTGTGAATTTCGAACGGAGTTTCTCTTTTCATTCCTTGCAAGAAGATATGAAAATTTTAAACGGGAGAAATAAGTACTATGAGCTTTTAATTGAGTTGTGAGTTTTTTATTTTTGAAGGACTAGGGCCATCCCAACATGAATTTGTGCGACTAATCATCGAGAGAACCAAACAGTGACTAGACTCTTCCTCAATAGTTGTAATTTTCTTGCTGCAGTGTTACAGTTGAATTCGAACTCGATACCACACAAGCATGATATATGAGATTATCGTGCTCTATTGTTACTATTTATAATGTATAAATGGGGTCATCCTTGCACCCGATTGTAGAGATTAATTACCAAGAGATCCATATGAATGACTAAACTCTCCTTAATAGTTTTTTGTATGCTTCTTCTTTTAATCAATTTGAACTCAAGACTACAGAGGGATATACGATTGCTCGATTGTTGCTACTACCATTATTATTATTATTACTACTATGGCTCTGTTTGGTTAAACTAGTGGTAACTAGTAGTCGATAGTTAGCTTATAGCTTATAGTTGGTGAGCTATAAGCTATAAGCTAACATGAGTGTTTAGTAAATTAGTGTTTAATTAGTTGTGAAACAAAATGACATAAATGTCACTTTAATTAATAAGATAATAATATATTTTTGTAGTGGTGGGTTTGGGAGCACAATTTCGATAAACAACTTAACAAGTGCTCTCACAGAAGCATTTATCTTGTAAGAGATTATAATAAGCTATTCCTACAATCAAATAGGGACATATCAATTAACGCTTATCTTATATGTAGGAAATAAGTCGATAATAGTTTATTGGCATATCACAAGCTACATTAGAATCTATTCCCAAACACGAAAATGCCCTTACTTCATAAGGTAGGACTATTAAGCTCTTTGAAATGTTTCCGTTTTTCTTTTAAATTTAGGGTTGTTAATTTATTTTCATTTGTTTGAGGGAGGAATTAGAGATTTGAGTGTTGTTATGTTACTTTTGGGGATTATTCCTCATTATAGAAGAAGGATAACAATTGAAGATATTTTCTTTTTTAGTTATGCATAAGCGAACAGGTAAATTAAATAAAGACGACTAGTTTTTCCTGTTTGCAGTATCCACTGGAAGTTGCAACTTACATTGATATATTCTTCAAACTGCTTTTGATAGTGACTTTCTCTTGAGTAGTGTGAACCCCCGGCTAACTCTGCGTAGTGTGATCAATCGCCAAAACTTAATTTGATTTTCTTAATTAACAGAAATTTAAATAATAATAATAAAAGGTGTTTTATTATTTTTCTTGTGGTGATCAGTTATGGCCTTAGACTCTTTTATTTTATTTTGGTATTTTTAAAATACGACCTGCGTGTCGTGCCTTCCTCTTAATCTCTTGATGTAACTTCTTTTCTCATCTCACTCCCTCGTATGTAAAACGAGTATTCTTTTATGTAATGTAATGTCAAGAAGAAAGAGAAGAATACAATATCAAAGGAGGATAACCTTGGAGGTCTTGCTTGGAGAAGTTTAGATCGTCATTAGGTTTAGCTTAGGTTCTCTCATTGGCTTGAGAGAACAATTGCACTAGGGGCCATAACTGTATCTTTTTGTATGTATGTTGATGCATGTGTTTGTATGTTGATGCATGTGAGAGACGATTTGCATGTTAAGCCGGTGAGATCAAACTAATAACAAATTCCCTCAAAGTAAATATTAAGTTTATGCTTTCCAAGTTTTAGCACTCATCAAGACTAGTATTGAACAATGTAGTTTTCGCCTAACGCGAGGTGCATGTTCTATATTGGTAAGGTGCGATGGGATAAGTGTAATATCCAATTGCTAAAACTTTGGGTCAAACTTAACTAAACAATTATAATGAGATTATATGTGTTTAGAAGCATGAGTTGGGAATGATCCATGTGATGGATTAGAATAAAGAGTTATTTACCAACTGAGGTATTCGAGAATTGTATTGGATACAATTGGAAGGAGTCCCTACCTAAATAATCGAGTTTTGTGTAATCACTACCGACTTAAAAGTGAAATATGGATCTCGACCCACTAGAAAATCTTCCAACGGATTTTCCGAATCAAATGATGAGGTCATTTGGTTTGAGTAAAATAGTGGGAGCATATTTGATTAAAGGCCTAATTGAATATGTTGTTTTAATGATACTAATAACTTTATATCTTTTATGTAGATTACCATGACTCAAAACACATCATCTAACAACATTTTGCGATCAATCCTTGATAAGGAAAAATTATGCGGGACAAATTTTCGGATTGGCACCAATCGAGGATTGTCCTCAAGCATGACAAAAGGTGTATGTCTTAGAGACACTGTTCTGAGGAACCTCCATTCTGCACTAAGGTGAAAGAGATGCTCATAAGAAGCATGTCGATGATGCAAATGAAACCGCTTGTCTCATGCTTGCCACCATGAACTCGAGTTGCAAAAGCAACATGAGAACATGGCTCGATATGATCGAACATCCGAAAATGCTCTATCAAGAGGAGGCAAGGAATGAGAGGTTTCGGTTTCAAAGGCCCTTTTAATAGCAAGTTGGTGAGGAACCCTGTTGGTCCCCATGTACTCAAAATGATTGGGTATGTGGAGAACCTTGAGAGACTAGGGTTTCCACTTGGAAAGGAACTTCGATGATCGATCTTGCAATCGTTGCGGATAGTTTCATCAATTTGTTATGAACTTCAATATGAATGACTTGGACAAAAGTCTTCGAACGCTAAGTATGTTGAGAACTCTGAGCGAATATGAAGTCAAAGGAAGTCCATTCGATGATCGAATGGAAAGAAGTGAACAAGAGGCCCCCAAGCGGGTTGGTAAAGGGAAAGGCAAGGAAGTTGCCAAATCCAAGCCTACCGCTCCGCTTTGAGGCCTAGTGGAGGATAGCAAAGAGGGCACTTGCTTCCATTGCGGTAAGACCGGACATTGGAAAAGCGCCCAAAGTACCGGAAGATAAAGAAAATGGAGTAGAGACTTCAAATTCGGTATTTTTGTTATAGAAATTAATTTATCTATACGCATCATGGGTATTAGATCTGGATGCGGTTCTCACATTGTACCAATGTGCGGGGCTAAAAGAAGTAGAGAATTGGCAAAGGTGAAGTTGATCTACGAGTTGGCAATGGAGCAAAGGTTGCTTTATCGTTGGAACTTATGTATTAACTTTACCTAGTGGTTTAATAATTGATTAGAGAATATTATGTACGCAATTAGCAGAATATTATTTCCGTTTCTTGTTTGGACAAGTTTGGTTTTCATTCATAATAAAGAACAATTGTTGCTCTATTTATTTGAATGATATATTCTATCTCTTGCACAAATGAACAATGGATTGTATATCCTTGATCTTGAAATGCCAATTTATAACATTAATACTAAAAGGATTAAAACTAATGAGTTAAATCCAAGTTACCTTTGGCATTGTCGCTTAGGCCACATAAATGAGAAGCGCATTTCAAAACTCCATAAAGATGGATTTTGGACTCATTTGATTATGAATCATATGAGACATGCAGTCTTGTTTAATTGGAAAGATGACAAAATCCCCATTCACGGAAAAGGTGAAAGGGCTAATGAACTTTGGCACTCATACATACGATGTATGTGGACCATGAACATACACCAGAGGAGGTTTTCAATACTTCATCACATTTGCTGACGATTTCAGTAGATATGGATATGTGTATTTAATGAAACACAAATCTGAAACCTTTGAAAAGTTCAAGGAATTTAAGAATGAAGTACAAAACCAGCTAGGTAAGAATATCAAAGTTCTTCGATCAGATCGAGGCGGTGAATATTTAAGCCTAGAATTTGATGACCATCTAAAAGTGTGGGATTGTATCCCAACTTACTCCTCTGGAACACCACAATGGAATGGTGTGTCGAGAGAAGAAATCGAACCTTGTTGGACATGGTCCGATCCATGATGAGTCACGCCGATCTTCCAAACTCCTTTTGGGGACATGCTCTATTGACAGCAGCTCACACACTTAACCGTGTTCCTACCAAAAAGGTTGAAAAGACACCATATGAGATATGGAGTGGTAAGAAACCACATATGTCTTACATGAAGATTTGGGGTTGCGAAGTTTATGTAAAACGGCAGATCTCAACTAAGCTTGAGCCCAAATCTGACAAATGCTTATTTGTGGGGTATCCTAAAGAAACAAGAGGATATTACTTCTATAATCCTTGAGGGCAAAGTGTTTGTCGCTCGGCGAGTTTTCTTGGAAAAGGATTTTATTTCCAAAGGAATAAGTGGGAGGAAAGTAGACCTTGATGAAATTCAAGAATCACAAAGCATTGATACACCTATGGAGGAATTGGAGCAGGAAACACAAGTAGTTGTGGAAGAACAACCTCGCCCAAAGAAGACCAACGAGGTCAAACAGGATACGTCACCAACCTGAAAGATATGGATATCTTATAAATGGTCAAGGTGATGTATTGCTCATGGATCAAGATGAGCCTGCGACCTACCAAGAGGCCATTCCTGGTCCAGAATCTGAGAAGTGGCTAGAAGCCATGAAATTTGAAATGGATTCCATGTACACAACCAAGTTTGGAACTTGGTAGAGCCACCTATAGGAGTTAATCCTATAGGATGCAAGTGGGTCTTTAAAAGAAGACCGACATGGATGGTAAGGTACATACCTATAAGGCAAGACCGGTTGCAAAGGTTATAAACAAATTCATGGGGTTGACTATGATGAAACCTTTTCTCCGGTTGCAATGCTTAAATCTTCGGATTTTACTTGCAATCGCGCATATCATGATTATGAAATATGGCGATGGATGTCAAAACCGCTTTCCTAAATGGGAACCTTCAAGAGGATGTGTACATGACACAACCTGAAGGATTTAACATTCCAGAAGAATCCCAAAAGATATGCAAGTTACAGCGATCAATCTATGGATTGAAGCAAGCTTCCAGAAGTTGGAATCTTCGTTTTGATGAAACAAGAAACAATATGGATTCATCAAGAATGAAGATGAGCCTTGTGTCTACAAGAAGGTTAGTGGGAGCATGATCGTCTTCCTAGTATTATATGTAGATGACATATTACTCATTGGAAACGATGTCCCTACCTTGCAACAAGTAAAAACTTGGCTAGGAAATGCTTTTCTATGAAGGACCTTGGTGAAGCGCCTATATATTGGGAATAAGGATCTATAGAGATAGATCACAAAACCGCTTGGCCTAAGTCGAGTACATACATAGATAAAGTCTTGAGACGCTTTAATATGCATGATTCCAAGAAGGATTCATTCCTATGCAACATGGCTTGTGTCTATCAAAACACAATCCCCTTCAACGAAGGAAGAAAGGGATCGCATGAATAAGATTCCATATGCATCTGCAATAGGATCTATCATGTATGCCATGCTATGTACTCGACCAGATGTCTCGTATGCTTTAAGTGCAACGAGTAGGTACCAATCGATCGGTGATGCTCATCGGTGGTCATCAAGAATATCCTTAAGTACTTGAGAAGGACTAAGGACTCATTCTTGATATATGGAGGTCGAAGAGCTTGCTATAGTTGGATACACCGATGCTAGCTTCCGGACCGATAAGGATGACTTTAGATCGCATTACGGTTATGTGTTTTGCTTAAATGGTGGCCGTGAGTGGAAGAGTTCAAAGCAAGAAACATTCTTGATTCTACAACCGAGGCCGAGTATATTCGCCTCAAATGCGCAAAAGAAGTCGTTGGATCAAGAAGTTCATTAGTGAACTTGGCATAGTCCCAGCATTGTGGATCCCATTGATCTCTATTGTGATAACAATGGTGCTATCGCACAAGCTAAGGAGCCTAGATCTCACCAAAGATCCAAACACATACTTAGGCGTTATCACCTCATTCGGAGATAATCGATCGGGAGATGTGAAGATATGCAGAGTACCAACACTTGACAATGTCGTGACCCATTAACAAAGCCTCTTGCACAAGCATGATGGCCATACTAGATCTATGGGCATTGGGGTATGCCCGATTGGCTCTAGTGCTAGTGGGAGATTGTTGGTGTAAGCCCTAGAGGCCAATACCTTTTGGTACTTGTATCGAATTGTTTATTAAATAATAAAAGGCTTTTCTTTATTATGTTTTCTTTTGAAATAATAAAGTCCCTAGAATAGTTAGTTTGTTTAATGCAATGTTAAGTGTGACTTAATCATGAGATCTATTAAACATAAGGACACTATTCTTAAAGTATCCATAATCGAGCTTTATTGTGAAGTGGGATAACATTAAAGCATTAAGATTATTATGAAGATAGCGATGATCGCATCTCATGGATCATGGATAAGGAGTTATCAAGTCTTGACATAGGTATAAATATTAGGAGTAATATTTATCTTGGATTGACCGCCATGAGAGTACTACATAGAATGTTATGCAAAGTGTCATAAGTTATTCTCATGGTGATAAGTGGTGCATACCACCCTTCGACTGAAACCACTATGGACCCTAGATGTAGAGTCAAGTGCTTTATTCGATCAAACATTGTCCGAATCGGATGATCATAAAGGCAGTTGATGGGTACTTCACAAAGCATCTTGAGGACATGAGTGACCTAGATGGAATTTGCCCATCCCGCATAACGGATAAATGTCGAGGGCCCAATATTGAACGACAAGGATGACACGGTCTATGCCTTGTGTTCAATATAGACATAAGGGCAAAGGGTAATTATACACACAAGTATTATCACGGAAAGGATTTGTCGATCACATGACATTTTCGTGACTTGGGTAGCGATGATGTGTTGCTAGATACCGCTCACTTATTATGTTAAATATGATTTAATATAATTGCCAACGTCGCGAAACCTGTGGTCACACATAAGGACAGATTAATGAGAGATAGTGAAAATAAGGAACATCGTAGGTACGGTGTACTTAAGTGGAATACGGAATATGGTAAGGTACCACATGCTTAAGTGATACGATACATCATAATGTATGATTTTCGTGTGCTTTATTGGGCTTTTAGTTTACGACCTTTGTTGGGCTTTTAAGCTTGAGCCCACACTGTGGTCTTATAAATAGGACCCTTGTGATGAAGCTTGAGACTTGATGAAAATTCGGTCCGAATCCTGCCGAGATTCCGTTCACTCTCTCACCAAAGTTTCCGTTCGTGAGCGCTAGCCGTGATCGGAAGCAAGTCGTTCGTGTGGATGAGTAGAGGCGTTGTTCTTCATCAACGTTCGTGATCACTAAACCGAATCACCACAAGAGGTAAAATTCTCTATCATGACCATGTCCATTCGTAAGGATCACAAAGGAAAATCAATTTCATTGCAATTTTAAGAGGCGATTTTCCTTCATCTCATATCTCTTCATTAAACATTGATATCAAAAGTATTAATATGATTATTATTATAGTCAAATTTGATATTGATATCAATTGTATTAATAAATTTTATTATTATAGATCAAATATAAATAAGACTTTAATGCATATCTTTTATTATTTAGTAGGTGATATATATATATATATATATATATATATATATATATATATATATATATATATATATATATATATATATCCCAAAATTCTATGATAAAAATCAATATATTATTTATTTACTGTTATATCCAAAATTCGTGGTATTTTTTATTTTTAATTAAGGGTGGAAAGTAACCCATTTTTTATCAAACAGTTCGGAAACCCGAAAACCCCAAGGTGAACCCTACCACCATGGTTCGCTTCTCCAGGTCCTCCGCGCACAGCCTTCTCTATGCACTATGCTCCTCCTCCACCACCACAGTCTCCCCAACCGGCTCCCTCATTGGTGGCAGTTTCCACCTCCGACACTTCTCAGCCGGAAACGTGGCCCGTGCCAAGGCAGCGTCAGTCAACAAGGAGCCTTGGTGGATGGAGTCAATGGAAATGATTCGCAATATCGGTATCTCGGCACACATCGATTCCGGGAAGACGACTTTGACAGAGCGGGTGCTGTTCTACACTGGTCGGATCCACGCGATCCATGAGGTGAGAGGGAAGGATGGCGTTGGTGCTAAGATGGATTTCATGGAGTTGGAGAAACAGAAAGGAATCACTATTCAGTCTGCTGCTACAAATTGCACTTGGAAGGACTATAAGGTACTCTACTTCAAACTTGATTTGTAACTATCTATTTTCAGTTTGTATTGCTAAATTCTAATTGAATCTAATTTTGAAGTAAAGTAGAGTGTGAATTTCGAACGGAGTTTCTCTTTTCATTCCTTGCAAGAAGATATGAAAATTTTAAACTGGGAGAAATAAGTACTATGAGCTTTTAATTGAGTTGTGAGTTTTTTTATTTTTGAAGGACTAGGGCCATCCCAACATGAATTTGTGCAGACTAATCATCGAGAGAACCAAACCAGTGACTAGACTCTTCCTCAATAGTTGTAATTTTCTTGCTGCTGCAGTGTTACAGTTGAATTCGAACTCGATACCACACAAGCATGATATATGAGATTATGCGTGCTCTATTGTTACTATTTATAATGTATAAATGGGGTCATCCTTGCACCCGATTGTAGAGATTAATTACCAAGAGATCCATATGAATGACTAAACTCTCCCTTAATAGTTTTCAGTTGTATGCTTCTTCTTTTAATCTGAATTTGAACTCAAGACTACAGAGGCAGGATATACGATTGCTCAGTTGTTGCTACTACCATTATTATTATTATTACTACTATGGCTCTGTTTGGTTAAACTAGCTGGTAACTAGTAGCTGATAGCTGTTAGCTTATAGCTTATAGTTGGTGACTGATAAGCTATAAGCTATAAGCTAACATGAGTGTTTAGTAAATTAGCTGTTTAATTAGTTGACAGAAACAAAATGACATAAATGTCACTTTAATTAATAAGATAATAATATATTTTTGTAGTGGTGGGTCTTTGGGAGCACGAATTTCGATAAACAACTTAACAAGTGCTCTCACAGTAAGCATTTATCTTGTAAGAGATTATAATAAGCTATTCCTACAATCAAATAGGGACATATCAATTAACGCTTATCTTATATGTAGGAAATAAGCTGATAATAGTTTATTGGCATATCACAAGCTACATTAGAATCTATTCCCAAACACTCGAAAATGCCCTTACTTCATAAGGTAGGACTATTAAGCTCTTTGAAATGTTTCCGTTTTTCTTTTAAATTTAGGGTTGTTAATTTATTTTCATTTGTTTGAGGGAGGAATTAGAGATTTGAGTGTTGTTATGTTACTTTTGGGGATTATTCCTCATTATAGAAGAAGGATAACAATTGAAGATATTTTCTGTTTTTTTTAGTTATGCATAACTGAAACGGGTAAATTAAATAAAGACGACTAGTTTTTCCTGTTTGCAGTATCCACTGGAAGTTGCAACTTACATTGATATATTCTTCAAACTGCTTTTGATAGTGACTTTCTCTTGAGGTTATTTACATTGAAACTTCTGCAAAATGTTTTGTTGCAGATCAACATAATTGACACACCTGGTCACGTTGATTTCACCATTGAGGTTGAAAGGGCTCTGCGTGTACTTGATGGTACCATTCTTGTGTTTTGTAGTGTTGGTGGGGTGCAAAGTCAGTCCATTACTGTTGATCGGCAAATGAGAAGATATGAGGTTCCAAGAATTGCATTTATTAACAAGCTTGATCGAATGGGAGCAGACCCATGGAAAGTAATAAATCAGGTGTGAATGAGATTTTTAGAGGTCAGCTAAGATAATATGTTTTACAGTTATAAGTTATAATCCCATTTACACAAATTTGGTTATCTTGAAAAGAGGTGCCCAGTGGCATTTATGGAGGTCAGCTATAAAATTTGTTTTATTACTTGACAACTTCTACTATTTATATATTTATTAATGATTATCTTTGTTGTTTTTAAAAATTATTTTTCATTCTTATTTTTGAATTGAATGTTTTCCATTTTTTTATACCAATTTGTTTTATTTTTCAGGCTAGATCTAAGCTTCGGCATCATAGTGCTGCAGTTCAAGTTCCAATAGGTTTGGAAAATGAATTTAAGGGACTTGTTGATCTTGTGAAGCTAAAGGCCTATTATTTTCATGGTCCAAAAGGGTCTGTTTTCGAAATTCTCCATTATTTTTTCCGAAGACTGCGTCTGCCGTATTTCTTCAGCTTACTCAAACATTGCTTATTGCAGCGAAAAAATTGTCATTGAAGAGGTGCCTTCGGATATGGATGCCTTGGTGGCTGAAAAAAGACGCGAGCTAATAGAAGCTGTGTCAGAGGTTGATGATATACTTACTGAAGCGTTTCTTAGTGATGAGGCCATTTCAGATGCTGATCTTGAGGTGAGTGGGTAGCATTTTTTCATATTCCTTAGTTTTGTATGACAATTATTTGATTTATGGGAAATGCATCATATCATACTATTCTAATTCTAACCACTAGTTTCTTGGTCTGTTCTCTGAATGTGTTGTGGACCTTGTGGTTTAGGCATTCTACCTATTCATAAAGAAATGATATAGATATGTCAGATTGAAATGATCTTACTATTTTAACTGAAAGATGTTTGGCATAGTTCCTATTTTCCTTTGATTCACAAATCTGCCTAGGAAACTGCTCATATCATATGCATGGTTTTGTCTGAAAATTGTAAGAACAACACATCAGTTGATGTTTGTGTTATTTTGATAAAAGGGCCCGTAACTAAAGTTTAGCATCAGTTAGTTTCTGCCTATCTTGATTCCTTGTAGGAATATCGTTGGTTAGTTTGTTTGATATTGAGTGATCATTATGGTCCTCCCTACGTTTCAAACCATGAGTTTACACCAGCAGCGCAAAAGAAGTAATTGGCTGCACTGACCAAATGTTCATATGTGATTAAGGAGAAAATGATCAAACTGGCGTTGACAGTGAACTAGAGGCATATCTAGAGGTAGACATGTTCTGGTGCAGATAGGGCTCATATTGGTTGAGGTTGGGCTAGTTGGTGACTTCTGTTGTTGATTTGGGTGGTCATCAGAGTCGGTTGGTGTAGTCTGAAAATTTCAGCCAGTGGCAGTGCAGCCGTTTGCATGACCCTGGCCGAGGATAGAGCACCGAAATCACCGTTGAAGCACAATGGGTGATGGATTATTAAATCACTAACGCCATTACCATATATATAATTAGAAACCGGGTAGCTTTGATACCATCTTAAAATGTGAGTTGGGCCTAATTTGACCCTACAAGCCATATATTGTCCAATGTGGGACTCTTAACACCCCCTCTCACGCCCAGGAATTAGGGCTGGAGCGTGGAACTAAATGGTGGGTGGCCCAATGGATCTTAGATGAGGCTTTGATACCATATTGAATTAGGAGAGACTAAGAGACATTTAGGTTAAACCGTGTGTATTGAAAGCACTACGGAGACTTTATTATATATAGCGAGATTACAATTAATTACATGATATAATCGATGTGGGACTATTCTACATATAAATATTCTTAACACTATGTATTTACAAATATCAACAGAGGTAAACCTATATCTAATCACTCCATAAAACCATAACTAAATGTTTACATTAAATTATTAACTAGAAGGGGAATCATCTCATATGTTGAGCTTTTAATGGAGCTAATCATCTATAGTTCAGTAACAACTAGTAATTCTGATTATACTTGTGGTTAAATCTAACATAAATTCTATTAGGTCTCCACCTGCATTATCTCTCTATCCACATATGTTTTAATGTAGTTTATAATTTCTGGTTATTATGTTTGTGTAGGGAGCAATTCGTAGGGCTACCATAGCACAGAAATTTATACCGGTATTCATGGGTAGTGCTTTCAAAAACAAGGTAATCATTGAATTCACCTTCTGTTCTCAACTTCACATATAAATTCATACTGCATAATATTATTCCATCAATTCTAAGATATATGTGTAGTAATATTATTCCATCGATTTTTGAGTTAATGGTATGGTGGCATGTCTTAGAATTGTGGTTGAGCCTAACACAATTCTACGAAACCAGCTTATAAGGTGAGGATTGATCCCACTTATAAACATATGTTCAGACCATATACTGTCCTATATGTGACTTTAACACACCCTCTCACGTCCAACACTATTGGGCTTGGCGCGTGGATATAACTGTCCTGTTGGAACATAACAGCAAGCCTTCAATAATAATCTTCTACAATATTCATATCCATTCCTTGTATATTCCTTACTGCATGGAAGATATTGCCCATTTTGGATATTGCTATCCATAAATATACTGTACCGTTACTCTAATATATAATCGCTTTAATAAGCAGTCCCCTACCCAAAATATTTTTTTCACATTCATGCATTCTTATATTGGCAGGCCCAAACACATTTTTCTGTATGATCCAAACTTGCACATTCTAGATATCATGCATACTGTGCAGTTGTTTGAATCATCACTTGTATATATATTTAATCTTCCACTATTGATACAGGGAGTACAGTCACTTCTGGATGGAGTACTTAGTTATTTGCCATGTCCAATTGAAGTTAGTAATAATGCTCTTGACCAATCTAATAACGAGGAGAAGGTACCTGATTGATGATTCATAGAAAGTTAATCCCTTTTTTTACTTTGATATTGTTTTTCTGTCATGATTATTGAAAACTTTGAATTGAGTTTTAAAGGCAAAATTTTGAATAACGAATTATATGATTCTCTATTAAAATTAAAAGTATAAAAATTGTTTTGAATGCATGTTCTTCATAAATAAAATAATAATGAATCATTCTGAAAGTGTAAAATATCAGTAGTGAACATTATAATGCATCTAGGTGATATTGTCACTTGCCTGAAAAGAAATGAAACCCCAAAGTTCAAATTAACATTTAATAAAATCAAGATTAAAATTTTGATAATAGTTAATCACTTCATAATAAAAAAATGTTAAGTCTGAAAGGAAGGTATCAAACAGAAAATTAAGGTTTATGATTGGAGAATATTTGGCATTCCAAGTTAAGGTATCAAGGTGCGTGTTGTTATATAAGCTTGGGTGAGTTTCTCAGCTGCTCATGCCATTGCTTTTCAATATTGGAAAGTACCAAGTATAAAGTAATTCTTGCATTTACGTTTCAGAATGGAGACAATTTCTACAATGAAATCATATATGGTTATGGAAATTGTCTTGGTTGTTTGCTGCAAACTCATGATCTAGAGAGATTACAATCATAATAAATTGTGATATTTAAGTGTTTCGGATACTGTTGTTTGTTGCCTTACTGTATATTTTTTTATACAAATAAAAAGAAAGTTACTGGTTATTGTATGTCTTTACTTGTCTAGATTGAGCTGACTGGAAGTCCTGATGGGCCCCTTGTAGCATTGGCTTTCAAATTGGAGAGAACTGACTCTGGTCAATTATCATATCTAAGGTACCTCCGCATTTGGAGATGATTAACTCCATTTATAGTATGTATATATTTTCAAATTTGTGGCAACCTTTCAGTACATTTCAGATATTTTAATATATTGATTATTTGGTTGAAGAATTTATGAGGGCGTCATTCGGAAGGGGGATTTTGTTACTAATGTTAACTCTGGCAAGAAGACCAAGGTAAGTTTAATGTCTTCCAGTGCTCTAGTTTGATTGCATTTGTCTTTGTTCATATGTATGTTTTTCCTTTCCAAGGTAGAAAGATAACTAAATAACTGATTTATTTGTGAGTTTTGGTGAAAAACCTTATATAATGTTTGATCCAACTCTACAGTTTTTTCTTAAATAATTTAGTCTCATGTTCATGAAAATTCTACTAGCTCATCATGGATTCCAATCTCCAAGTCTAGGTGAATGGATTCAAGTTTGGTTGCAAGTTCACATATAAGAATTGAATAATATTACGAGATATAAAGAATGAATATTCTGTTGCCGAATGAAATCTGAAGCGAAAAGGGGGACGCTTTTCTTCTCCATTTATTTCTGATAGAATAGAACACATGGTTCTAATGCAAATGGTTTATGTAAATGAAGCAGTCCTTGCTTAAAAAATAGTTAAGATCACTTCAAGGTGGCTGCTTTAGTCCATATAGGGCATTCCTCAATCGACTCACCTTGTTTGCTCCACCTCTAAAACCAAAACCTATGAGAATCTCCATGTACTTCTCTTCCTCTAAATATCCATGAAAGAATGCATTTTTTACATCAAAATGGTGTAGTTCCCATTCAGAATTAACATCAGGAGATAATAGGATTCGAACAATATTTGTCTTTTCGTCTGGAGCAAATGTCCTCCTTATAGTCGATGCCATCTGTCTCAGTGTATATTTTTGTCACTTGTCTGACCTTGTATCTAAAAATATCTCCAATCTGGATTTTAACCTCCAAGACGAACTCAAAAGGCTTTAATCTACAACTTTTCTGAAGATTGTGATGACCAAAAACCAATGGAAAGTGGTGCATGGCTTACATGTGACAGGCATGTTCAACCTGTATAGCTGTGCGAGGTAGCGTACGATGGAAAATTTCTGGGTTTAGGCTTGATATGGGACTGCAATCTTGATGTTCAGTCAGTATTCTGAGAAGGTCGAAGGGCATTTGACTGCTGAAAGCATTGAACGCACCAAAAAACCCAAAGAAACTATATGCAGAAGAGATACAGAATCGTAGCAAGGGAAGGCAGAAAGGAGCAAAGAGAGTATAAAAACATAATGTAGCTACACTGAAGGTTGCACAAAAATTGCGAAAGCAGTAAAGTATGCAAGAAATTTCTTTGAAGGAGGAGAAATAAACCGTAATGACGTCGACTAGAATTTATGTGGAAGCAAGACCACACAATGGGGAGCTCTGATACTATGTAGAAAATATTTTGATTTATATTTCGAAGTTGCGAATAAAGTACATGCAGTATTTTGTTAAAATTGACTATTCTAAATACATTATTTACAACTAATAATTACATATATACATTATTTACAACGGAGACTAATAATTTGGGGTTGAAGCTTTTGTGTTGTCAATGCAGATTTCTCGCTTGGGTCGGATGCATTCTAATGAAATGCAGGTTTGCTTTTAGGCTTTTTAATGATGATCTTCCTGTATAATGAATGCCTCTGGAAACTGCATTTTTTTAATTAAGGAGTTAGAGTTATTGGTAGGTCATAGGATATTATTTCCGCTGATGAAAGGGAAAACTTGTACAGTTTTGTCTCTTCTAAATTCATTTTGAAGATTTTTTATGAATTTATTCTCTGCCATTTATGTTACACTTCTAATGGAACATTTTTCTTCTACAGGACATTCAGGAGGCCCATGCTGGTGAAATAATTGCTGTATATGGTGTTGATTGTGCATCAGGTTCTTCTTTTCACTTTGCTTGGGAATGTGCATTTCTAGAACTCTATTTCTCTTTCTTTCTCATTTTTTTGCTGATTAGACGTTTGCCTAGAATCTTTTGGTAGTGGTTTAGATTTTTTAAAATGTTACATTCTTGAAGAATAAATTTAAACCCAGGGGCTGAGAAAGAAAACCAAAAAAGTACAACAGCTGTACTTCAAAACATAAAAAGCAAATCAGGTTATGAATACAATAATTCTAGGAAACCTTTCAACTTGCTGGAAATAAATACTCACAATCCCTTTAACCACTCTCTTCCTCTTAGAATGTTGGGCTGAACTTAACTCAATGTTAGAAAACCGGCGTGGGACTTTATAATACCCCCTCACGCACAACACGGTTGGGCTTTGTGCGTAAACTTAAATGGTGGATGGTTCGATAATAGAAACCTGATAACAGGTGGCCTAATGGATCTTATAACTACTATTCGCAAGTGAAAGCTTGCTTGGGAATATTTGAGAAGAATTCCCGGAAACTGAATTTGCTACTGTATTCTGCCAACTTGTATCTGTTACACGGTATATACTGTTAGAGCTTAACTTTTCCCTTGTTATCCCAACCTCAATTGTCAGCTTTTGGTCTAGAGATCTATAATAAATGTGCGCTCATCAAAGAGCCTAACACAAGATTTTGGAGATTGAACCCAAAGGTCATTATGAAGGACAATTAAGTTAGATAATATAAATAAACATTTCAAAGTTGTCTGGCTCTAAGGTTTGAAATTTAGGATGATTAACACGATAATTACATTAGTGTTAATATAAGTTCTGTGTAGTTCTTTCTTGGTTACTCTCCCTTTGTCCCTTATTATGACCCACTTAAAATTATTGATATTAAGAAAAATAGTTGTACAATAAATTTGTAAAAGTTGATTTTCTCTTCTTTCCATAATTACATCTACAATTAATGATATCATGAGATAAACAAATTTACGTTTCCCAATTGCAGACTAAATGGGGGTATTTTTGTATTAAAGTTATTAAGGCACGGGCAAGTTTATTAAGGGTATTATATCAAGGGACAAGCAAAAAATTTGAAAAAGGGTCTTATAATTAGGGATAGAGAGAGCTTATGATAAAGATTTGTTGTTGGGTTGGACACTCTTTGTTTCATATTTATTTCCGCCTCTGCTCATATTTTTGTTATTCTAATTTTATACTGGCCATAATATATATTTTTGGTCATCAGGAGATACTTTTACTGATGGGTCGGTTAAATACACAATGACTTCTATGAATGTTCCTGAGCCTGTGATGTCTTTAGCTGTACAGCCTGTCTCAAAAGATTCTGGAGGGAAAGTGAGTAATCTCTTTTTTGTAACATGGCAACCCTGCAGTCCCAGCTTGAAAAGTTGCATATTGCTCAACTCAATTGATTTTATCCATGTATTGCTTATAGTTTTCAAAAGCTTTGAACCGCTTCCAAAGAGAGGATCCTACTTTCCGTGTTGGCTTGGACCCAGAGAGTGGGCAGGTTGTCCTTTTTCTTGAAGATCTTATTTAATCGACATAATTTTTGTTCTTTTTTATTGACATTAACGTACGTTTGAGTGTAGACAATCATTTCTGGAATGGGAGAACTGCACTTAGAAATCTATGTTGAACGCATTAAAAAGGAGTACACGGTAGCCATTTTACTCAACATGTATATATATTTTTTCTATGCTGTTGATGCATTTCAAATGTTTAAACCTAAAGTTTCTTTCTGTTAGAACTGGTATATATAGTTGAATAAAGTAGGATATGAACAGAATTTATAGGATCATTCCTATGCAGAATGTCTTAAAATCGAAGATATAGATTTATTATAGCAATCACACACCAGAACATAAAAGGCAAGTCTAGAGAGACAAGGATAGTAAAGTTACAAGTTTATGTTCTTCCAGGAAATTAGAGTTTTGGCATCTCTGTTCCAAGAACTAGAGAGCTTGGTCTCTCCCTCCCAATAATTTTCCCCTTAAACTTCTTTCCATTCTCTTTCCCTATTTATTTCTAAACATAATACACACCATAACTGACAATTAATAATAGAACAATAACTACTACAGTTAGTTATTGTTATACTGTACAACTCAATTGACTTTATCCCTTCTATTGCATTTTATCTGATTCAATGTCTAACTCATTCTTATATCTTTACCTGCTAAGGTTGATGTTACAGTTGGAAAGCCCCGTGTGAACTTCAGAGAAACTGTTACTCAACGTGCTGATTTTGATTATTTACATAAGAAGCAATCCGGAGGGCAAGGACAATATGGACGGGTGATTGGGTAAGTATAGATTATCCATTCTTATTTTATTCAAATAAAATTTAGTGTTTGATTCTGGTAATAAATTTTACAAAAATTCAATAGAAGTGGCCAGTCCTGCTGATAGAAATTGTTTTTATGAGAAAATGATAAACAGTGATGGAAAGTTGACAGGAGTTTGAGATAAATCAGAATGTTAGATTTTAGAAGATGGGGATATCTTAAAATATCTTGATATACTCAAGGCGTTGACTACAAGTAAGTGCTAAATATTGCTTATAGGGCCTCAACAATCCTCACCAATATTGTCATGCAGGTTTTCAAATAATCTTTAGGAATACAAAGTTGTGTTAAGCATGTAATTGTCTTATCAAAATGCAGGTTTTCGAATAATCTTTAGGAATACAAAGTTGTGTTAACCCTGTAATTGTCATTTCTTGTTTTATAGCATGAGATCTTGCTTTTGAAATCAGCTATATTCTTGAACACACAAATTTGACTTATTCAGATTTATCATATTTTAGGCTTCCGAGCCAAAACTAGCAGAAATAAAATTATTTGTCCCAATAGTTTATTAACCAATAGAAGATATAGGGTATATACGAGGGGGAATACTCTCCTTATACTGGATTTCCAATCAAATCTATCAGTTGGCTAAAGAACTCGAAGGATGCCAAATAGAAAACTTCCTTGACAACCTAACTAACTAAACTACCATAGCTAATTCCTATTTTTCCTCCTTATGTTCGCGTTTCTTCCTGTGGTAGACTTATAGAGGTCTTATGTAAAATATTACCTCGGTTTGTAAAGAAGCTAGCTGTGTACATATTCCAATACCCCTTCTATTTCTTGATGATATATATTGTATTCAATATGAACACAGGTATATCGAACCACTTCCCGCCGGGTCAGAAACTAAGTTTGAATTTGAAAACGTGTTGGTTGGCCAAGCTATTCCATCAAATTTTATCCCTGCAATTGAGAAAGGTTTTAGAGAAGCTGCCAACTCGTGAGTGAAAATTTTCTAGTTTCTTAATTTTGTTGTATACAATTTTGGTGTGCAAGAATAATTGAATTTTTTTGTATGGCAACCCTAACCCAATCTGGCTCTTCACACAGTGGTGCCTTAATTGGACATCCAGTTGAAAATCTCAGGGTTGTCTTGACAGATGGCGCTGCTCATGCTGTTGACTCCAGCGAACTTGCCTTTAAGATGGCTTCTGTCTACGCTTTTAGACAGGTTATTTCAATATTTCATTCACCACTTATTTTTAATAAATAAAAGTACACATGTTATAGCTGTGTATTGATTCCTTCACATAGATATGATATGATGGCATCATTGCCTAACAATTTGTGGTGCTGCCTTCTGTAACAGTGTTACACAGCTTCCAGACCTGTTATATTAGAACCTGTTATGCTTGTTGAGCTGAAAGTACCAACAGAATTTCAAGGAGCTGTTGCTGGTGACCTCAACAAGTAAGAATTCTTTATTTTTCCCCCCTTCTGGATATTATTTATTTATGGTAAATTTCAAAATTTTCTGACATACTTTTATTACAAATGACAGGAGAAAAGGTCTGATTGTTGGCAATGATCAGGACGGGGATGATTCTGTCCTTACAGCTCATGTAAGTACCTGCCTAACAGGTCGATTAAAAGTTAACTATTATTGAAGTTAGTTCCCACTTACCTTGGTTGAGTTTGGCGGTATGAAATTAATTAGTTGTGATTTGATTTGACGATACAATGACTAAAATATGCCTAAATAAAATGTAATGTTGGAAACCTTAGTCACCTTCTTGTGGGCCAACTTGTCTGCTATTAACTGCGGCCTATAACACCTTTGTTGTGTTGTGTATGAGAGGTGTTGACATCCCACATTGGCTAGCGATATAGAAAAAATAGTTTTTTAAGGCTTAGGAAATCCTCGTCTCTAGAACTAGCTTATGTAGTTGAGTTAGGCCATCCTCTTTCTAGAGCTAGTTTTTGTAGTTGAGTTAGGCATAGCCCAAATTGTATAACATAATTAACATCTATCCTTTATTAGTTATTGGATCCCTGTATTGTTTGATGTTACCAGTGTGTAGGGCATCCCTTGAGCTAGCTTTCCAAGTTGACTTACTGTTAGTCCGAATTCTAAGATGTAAGACAAAATTATTGGTGTGCAAAAACTAAATTAGTTTTGAATTCTCTCCCTTCCCCTCCCCGCATTTGTACACAGCACTGCAGGAAATGAATTTGGGTTCTTGATGTGATGCTGCTGAATGATGCTTGGTTGCAAAAGCTTAACATGCTAACAGGCAACTGGTTCTAATTTTTATTGGCAGAATCGGGTGGAGATGCTGTTATGTGTGTTGATGTGTTATTGTGTTTATAACCTGTTTGCAAAATGTAATGGTGGCAGAGAATTGTTATTGGGAAAGAATGAAATTGACTGGTTTATTGTGATTCTCGCTTGTTTATTTTAAAGGTTGACGTAGATCCTACTTTAGCCTGCTATTATTTTTTTTACCCATTTAACATGGCTAATTATGTCAGGTCCCTCTTAACAATATGTTTGGGTATTCTACAGCTCTTCGTTCGATGACACAGGTGGATAACCATAGCTATTTCATGTTTTGGGGGCAACTTACATCTGATTTTTCATTTCATGCTGTTTTTTTCCTTCTAATAACTGCAGGGAAAGGGTGAATTCACAATGGAATATAAGCAACATTCATCGGTTTCTCATGATGTACAGACCCAATTGATAAACGCATACAAGGGCACACAGGCGGCTGAATGATCTGGCCTTGTTGAAAGTACACTGTCCTTAATTTTTTGTGACAATAATGTAGGTGTTTAGGTTTGGATATTTTTTAGGGTCAACCAAATTATGAAAGCAAAAGCTTAACATGCCAACAGGCAACTTTGCTTAAGTTTTTTAGCAGAATTGAGTGGAGGTGCAGCTATGGGAGTTGATGATTTTTTTTGTGTTTTTAACCCGTTTGCGAAATATAATGATGGTGGAAAATTGTTATTGATTAAAATTTGCTGGTTATTGTGATTCTCCTTGTTTATTTTTATGGTTGATGTAGTTCTTACTTTAGTCATTATTTTTTTTACCAATTTAATATGGCTAATTTGACTGTTGCTGTGTATTATTTCAGGTCCCTCTTAACAATATGTTTGGGTATTCTATAGCTCTCCGTACCATTACATTTCACAAATCCGTTACAAACACAGTAACACATTGCATCGAAGGTGGAACCAATTGTAAATTTATTTATGCAGTACTAGATCTTTTGATGCATTTTAGATTGTAATCAATATTGTTATAAAATTACTTTTAATATTATTAGTAGTAATTTATATTTGGGCTTTGTGGATTTCTAACCCACCTCATAACCTTCTCACGCACCACGTGATTTTCAAAAATGCCCCTAGAAATCGGAAATATACTTCCGGTTAGCACCCTATATCATGCAAATCATGTTGAAAAGGGTTGAGTGTAAACCAGAAGTATATTTTCGGTTTTAAATTATATGTAATTTTTAAATAAAGCGTGTGTGCGAGACTAAATTTGGAATAAATTCTTAATATTAAATTATTTTGTTTGGAATCGGAAATATATTTCTTGTTTCACCAAAATATTTCAAAATATGGTGCGTACCGGAAGTATATTTCTGATTTTCCAGGGGCATTTTGGGGTTTTCATGGGGTGGGTTAAGAAATCCATTGGGCTTTAGTTCATTAGTTAGGCATGTTAGATTAGAATAGTCTTATATAAAGAGATTAGTACTTGTAATTTTAAGATATTTGAAATATATTATTCAATTTTAAACATTGGATCATGAGCCCTCGTTCAAGAAGGTTTCGCTTCTGCATAAAAAAACCTAACTGCCTTAATTGCGATTCCTTTTTCAAAGCCCTAGTCGCCTTATTTGCGGTTCTTTTTCAAAATCATAGTAGCCTTATTTGTGGTTCTTTTTCAAAACCCTAGCCGCCTTACTAGTTGGTCTTTTTTAAAACCCTAGTTGCATTAATTGTGGTTTTTTGGGTTAAGAGACACTATTCATCTAGGTACTGTTCATTGCTAGCAACATAGTTCTCGTAGAAATATTGTTTATTCATGGTGTTGTTCACCAACAGAAACCCTGTACACTTTTTCAAAAAGAAAAAGAGAAACAATTGAAGGTTGTAAGCCTCCTACGACTAGTTTGGTGGTTCTTTTTTATTCTATTACGTCGAACACATTTGTATGACATCCATCAATATTTCATAAAGAGAATTGGTTCAACTCAACAAAGACGAAGTATAGAGGCTGAGATCCCTCCTTAGTAAGTTAGAGAAACCAACAGGTGATTCTATGTTGGTACATTCGGGAACGTATGCATTTTCACTTCCTCTTGGTAACTCTCAATTTCTTTTGGATCTAATGCCTCGGATAAACCCTTTAAGCAAGATTGGATACTGGATTCTAGAGCCACTGACCACATGACACCTTTACCCAATTGGGAGGGGGTTGTGATAATTGTGTGTCTAATTAAGAATGTTAAAAGTTTGTGTGCCAAATTATGAATACGTGTTTATGCTATGATGCTAAACACGTGGATATGCCTTCATATGATTTTGAATAAATATATGAATTGACTATTGAGAAATATTTATGATGCATTTACATATATGTGTTCATGCATTTCATAGTACGTGTTGTCCAAATGGGTCTTCACGGGATGTGATTATTGGGAATAGATCCACTTTAATTTTGCATGATTTATTGAGTCAATACTAATCATGGATTAGTCATCATTGTGGGGATAGACCATAAAAACATGTGGATATGCCTTCATATGATTTTGAATAAATATATGAATTGACTATTGAGAAATATTTATGATGCATTTACATATATGTGTTCATGCATTTCATAGTACGTGTTGTCCAAATGGGTCTTCACGGGATGTGATTATTGGGAATAGATCCACTTTAATTCTGCATGATTTATTGAGTCAATACTAATCTGGGATTAATCATCATTGTGGGGATAGACCATAAAAATTAGTAGAATGTGCCCACGATTCTCTGTGGAGAGGTTAAATTCTGGAATTCATGCATGTGAGGAACCCGGTTAGGGCGATCACACCCATGTAGAGTCTACATTAGGCTATTTGTGCATTTCTCTCTATGTTGACATAAATATTGTGATTGTTATATGTATCATGTTTTACTTGCATGTGTGTATTCTTTCGTGTATGATGTTTTTAGATCGCGACCCTCTACATTTATTATTGAATGGGTTGAACATCCTATGTTGTTAGCAATTGTGATAATTAAGGTATCCATATGTCGTGAAGACTTGAAAGATGTTAATGTCTTTTGCGGTCGAAATAATCAAGACTCGATGTCATAGTGAGTCATTTGTACTAAGTCATCCTTGACTTGGATTTCAAGATCAACTCATGGTTATGTTTTGGAGTGTTGTCCATGTCTGTTATTGGGAAGTTTGTTGTTAAAGCTAAATGCTTAAATGTGTTATTGTTGTCAAATACTTTGTAAGAAAATATATCCAAGTGGTCAAATATTTTATAACCTTGGGCATTGCTCTGGTCCTAGTTATGGAAAAAGATTTAGGCTGAAAAGCTTTTACTTCAATTATTATTATTTTCTAAAATGACATTTGTCATTGTTTTGTATTGTATTATTCTTGTTTTAAAAGAAGAAAAATACACTTCCACTGCTAAAAAAATTGGGGTGTTACAATGACCATTTTATCCATTTCTCGTTTGTTTGTGGGTTTTCTCGATCTTTTCCCTCTCCTTTTGGGAATAATAAAAGTTTGTGGCGACTCTATTGTACTTTCGAGTGTGTGACACACTCGAGCATTTTTTCGTGCCGCGACAATGGGTAGTTATTGCGAAAAATTATGAAAGTTGGAATTGTGATGAAGTTGTGTGAGAGTTTTGTAGGTTAGAAAAGTTGTTAATGGGTGAAGAGTATGTACCGAGAAAAATATGTTTGGAATTGGCCTCTCTCTAAAATATGTACAATTGGTCCTATTTATAATGAAAACAAAGCTGACCTAAAAATAGAAAAGGAAAATTAATCATCATGAAAATTATTTAATTAAAATTTGATTAATCTCCTAAACTAACCTGCTTACTCACTAAGTTAATTAAAATGCTTAAAATAACAAATTACAATTAAAAAATTTCTTTTTTGATTTATGAATTATAAAATGCATAAAATTACAATTTAAAGGAAAAAAATAACATTGTTAAAAATGCTAAATAAAAAAAAGCAAAAATTAAAATAAAATAAATATTTTTTATGATTTTTCGAATAAAATGAAATTGAAGAAGAAAAAAGTAGGAGATGTAGGATTCGAACTCACGGTCTCTTCCACATGTAAGTTCTTAAACACGCTCTATTACCAATTGCGCAATTTCACTCATTCGAAATGAAGTGGCACCAGAAAATATGTGAAGGGTAAGAAAAATTTTGGGTGCAACTTATACGAGATGCATCTTGAGATTAAATTTTGGCATAATAGAAGTGTCTTTTTAATTTAGTCTGAAAAATGAATACCATAATTGCGTTCAAAGATACATCTCCAAATACTAAAGACAATTTGAATTTTTCATAGAAGTGTGGTGGGATAACATGAAGAAAAAAACCCTTATAGAAAACTATGGGACCTATTGTGGGGTGCCGGATCAACGAGGGGATAACACGCCTATGTTACCTTTGTCAAAATTTCACAAAGAATTCACGAGAATTTAACCTTCCACCCTACACTTATACCTGGCACCCAAACTATATGAAAAGTCCAAATAGTCCAACCCAATTTTTTCACCATTTCACGAAATTTTCAAAAATCACTGATAATTTTGAATTTTAAGGGCGAATTTGGAAATTTGAAAGAGTTACCGGAAATTTCACCAAAAAGTAAGAATTTTCGGTAGAAATTCACGAAAATTTTAGTATTTCTAGTAATCCTTAGCGTAAATTTCAAAATTTCAGGTGATTTTGTACAAAAAAATTTGAAATTTACGGTAGTTTAATTTTTATTTTGAAAAAATCCCAAAAATTTCAAAATTTTTGGTAGTTCAAATTTGAACTAATATCTTTTTGCCTTTTTTTCTTTGTTTCAATGAGGACCAGGGGTAAAGACAGTTTCTTGCGGGTAGCCTGACGATAGAGCGAAAGCTCAGACCTGGAGGGATGAGGTAGAATCTTCTCAACTATGGACTGAAAGACATCCTTCGAATGTTTTTCATCAAAAATAAAGGCCCGAGCAGGCACAATTCTGTAAGAACAAGATTTGGTTCTGCAATTATGTCTCTGAGTTTTGATGATAACAAAGAGTATGTTTGAGTGAACAATTTTGTTACTCTAATGTTTATTGTATTTTTAAAAATAAACAAACAGGTTAGGCTTCTGATGAATGGCGTGGCCAAGACATTAGAAGAGAAAATGCTCCACTTCTAAGCTACAGAGGTTCAAATGAACAAGTAGCGAGAAAAGCTTCAGAAGGCTCTGAAGCTAAGTTACTCTGATATGATCGTTTGAAGAAACCAGTCAGAAGATCTAAAGACAGAAGGGTTACTTATGTCAAAATGCTGAAGACTCAAGTTTCAGAAGACAAAGGATTCTGAAGACCAAGTGCTTGAAGACTCTGAAGACGTGGCTCTGCAGATTCGAAAGACTTGAAGTTCTTCTGAACTTATGTTACTCTACAAGGTTACAAGACCAGGTGTTGAAGACTCTGAATACGTGGCTCTGAAGATTTGGAAGACTTGAAGTTCTTTCAACCTTATATTATAATGCAAGGTTCTTCAAAACCATGTGCTAAAGATACTGAAGAGGAAGATTTGAAGCCTCCGAACACTTGAAATTTTGATTAACCAGATGTTATGTTCCCACTTCCAAACTCATGCTCGCAGAAGCCTCTGAAGTGTAGAAGAAAGAAGATAACGTTAATACGGTACAAATAGTACATAGTATGAAAAAGCTTTATTCCATTATCTCTTCACCAGCGTAAAGTATGGAATAGAAAAGGACATGAAAGTACTATTTTGTAACGGCTCTCTTTTTTAAATGGCCAACAGATATATTTTTAACTGGCTATAAAAAGGGAAACACCACTAGTTTGTGTTGTTGTTGTTGCATGCCAAAAATGCAATGATAATTATCATTGATAGAAGAAAGCAACAAGATTATCAATATATCAACAACAAGAGAAACATGAAGAAAATCATGGGTTGATTAAGAGGCAGAAGAAAATGAAGAAAATCATGGGTTTGAATCATGTTATCCGATAATCTCAAACTAGCCAATCATTGATTCACGCTGCTCTCAAAATTTACATACTGCAATGGAGTTGATTAAGAGGCAGAAGAAAATGAAGAAAATCATGGAAGCTCTACTTGAAGAATCCACATTATGAATATGTTGCTTCATGATACTATGGAACAAGGGTTGTTGTCCGGAATGTTCTTAAGTGAATTAAGATGAAGAAGTTCTTCTCCGTATTGTGTCAATATCAACAAAGCTGTCATAAGCTTATGCAGAAGAAGACTTCAATCATTCAAGTGCTCTGGGCTGTTATCCGTGAAAAAGTAACTTGAAGAAAAGAAAATCACACATTTGAGATAAAAATAAATGTAATATTCTTAGTGTGTATTAGGGTATTCTAATGTACTTAATTGAGTTTACACCTGCTTGTGTAGAAGCACTCTCTTGTAAACAAACATTGTAAAAACAAACAGTTATTTGTTCCTCCTAAAGGACCAGTTGAGTCTGAAGCTTTAGGAAGGTTTTTAACAATTCTTCTAAAGGACCAGTTGGGTCTGAAGCTTTAGAAGGTATTGGGTTCCTCAAAGAACCAATTAGGTCAGAAGCTTTAAGAAGACTAAGAAGGTCTCTTAGTGGGAGTTAGTCACCGGTGGTTTCTCATGCAAGTGTAATCGGTTTGATTATTGTAGATTAATACTTTGAGGTCAAGGCGAAATCACCTCGGAAGGGTGAGTATCTTGAAGTTATCAAGTGAACTAGGATAAAATCACATGTTCTTTACTTTTGCTTATGCCTTCTAGTTTATATTTCTAAATCTGTTAGAAGCATTAGTTATAAACAATCATAAGAAGCATTATTGAGAAGCAAAGTTCATAAGCATTAATCAACGCCAAAAAACATAAGAAGTGAAAAAGTTATCAAAGAGTGAAAACCCAATTCAAACCCCTTTTCTTGTGTTTTCTTCACACATTTAATTGGTATCAAAGCCAGGTTATGCTATTGATTAAGATCAAACACCTAACAGTGTCAGACAAAGATCCTAATGTTGTGTGAAGAAGAACTCTAAGGTGGTAGTTACTCGATTTTCAACTACTGGCTCAAATTAGAAAATTGAAGAACAATGTACTTGCTCAAAGATCAAATCATCAGAAGACGAGAAATATTGCTTATTGAAGATTAAGTCCTTGAGAATATGAGATGTTTCAAGAAACGGATTAGTCCACCCTTAACTTTCTCATAAGATCTCATCAGGAATTTCTTCAAGCAAAGAAGAAAGATTGTTGTCTTCAGTTGGATACATAAGCACCTCATGACAAAGTATGTAGGAATCTGTCAAAAATCATGAAAAGATGAATTAAATTTCTGAGAAACAAACTATCCAAGTATGAACATCTAAATCCAGCAAAATAGAAAGTCTAATGCAGAAACTCTAAAATAGTGATTCTATTGAAAAGATTCACAGAAGACCAAAGATTGTTGAGGAAAGGAAGCTTATTGATCATCAAAAATATGATAAATACTAACTCGGAACAAGTTAGCTCAACACTACAAGAACACGAATGCCACTTAAACTCATCAGAGTTTGATGATATGTGTAGTGAAAATACCCTGTAATCTAAATCCATAAAATTCTAGGAAATATCTACTTCAAGAAGTCTGAAACTAAAGTTTAGAAGAAGGTAGTCCTTCTCAAATCAGAAAACATAAAATATTCAAGAAGTAAGAGGAATTAATACATGAAGATTTCAAAATATCTGAAAGGCCACTCCAGAGGTAACATACGTAGAACGAAGCTGGTCAGAAACTACTTATAGAAGAAGCAAAGTCAAATTCAGATGAAGATCTTCAAATATATAACTCTAGATCATGAACAAAGAAATTCAAGGAAATAGATTTCTTAAGTCGGAATCTTTAAAGCATAGCTAGTTAAGCATTTTGAGAACAAGATTATTGCTCATAAGTGTCAAGATATGTGTTTAGATGATGAAGCATTCAAAATATGTATTGTCAGAACATCGCTTTTGAGAAATGGGGAACACTTTCAAGAGTTTGATGAAGTCAGATGTCTAGATGAAAAATATCAATGAAGATCTTAGAATCTCAAAGGTATGTCCTCTTCCATTATTCTTTTTAGTATTTCAGATAAAAATATTTCCACGAGTTAGAAGTTACTTTTGATCAAAAACATTTAAATCACTTGTGAACTCTTATATATTCTTCAAATCTTCTGAATCTCTCTCTCTCTCTCTCTCTCTCTCTCTCTCTCTCTCTCTTTGAGAAATAGACGCTGATCAAAACTTTTGATGAAGAAAAAAATCATTTCATTGAATTTGAGTCAACTTCTGTCGTCATTTGTTAGGGTCAAATTTGTTATGACTGATTCTCTATAGACTTATAGGACTTATGTATAGTACTCTACTCCTTTTGGAGACTGGTTCACTCCATTTCCTTTTTCTTGATAGTCTTGTCCTCTCTGTGTCCATAATCAACATCATTCATGCAGTCTAGTACTATCTTTATCTTCCCTGGATGCATATATATATATACACACACACACACACACACATGCATTCAATTAGTCTCAACAATTTCGTTTGCTCATAAAATCTCTCTTACCATTTTCCCTTCCTTCCTCTCACTATGTCATTAGTTTCAGAATTTTAAATTTCATGCCTCCAGTAACCTTTCTTGGCAATGAAGATCTTCTGGACATCATCATTGAGAATAAAATTAAGTTCACTCTTATAGAAAGCAACATTGGTTGTAGCATTGCAAGTGTTTCCTTTTTCCAAGAATGGTTTCGTTACTTCACCATGCTGGAGAAGCCGATGTATGTTAATCTCGTGAATGATTTCTTGAAGCATGCTTTTCTGGATTTTGAAACCGGTTATATTGAGTCTTACATATTTGATTTTCCCATCACTATCACTCCCTTTTCTATCACCTTGGTGATTGGCTGTGAAGAAATTGGAATGATTGTTGATTTAGCAAGGAGTATGTTCCTCATGTCTGAGAGATTTGCATCTCTTCATGACATGTCTTCTGATTATGAACCATTGAATCATAGGAACCTCTAGCCTGTTCCAAAAGCATGGTTCAAATTATGTGTCCAATTTTCTTCCCAGGGGAGAGAATTAAGATCTTCTTAGATATGATAACAAAGCCTTCATTTGTCTTCTGCTGAATGAACATATAGTCAGTCTTCCTCATACCATCTTCCTCATACCATTTTCAATTTCCTATGGAAATCCATTGCTGAATCCAGAAATAAAGTTAAATCCTATATCCCTTATGGAAGAGTCCTTTCTGAAGTTTTATTTCAAGATGGAATAGTGGATTTAATCAAAGAGATGTTGGCTGAAGATGGTCCAGAAAATCACTCTCAAGACTATTTGTTGAAAACCAAATGTGAAGTCTTTAGTGGTTGGAGGAATATTTTCTTGTCTCTCAAATTATGGCCATGTGTGTTATCGTGTCTTTTATCTACTTTTGTCTTTAAATTATGGCCATATGTGTTATCATGTCTTTTACCTTTCATTAGTATCAAGTATACTATTACTTAATATGAATTTAATACTTGAAATGACTAATAGTTAAAAAACAACATAAATTAATTAAAATATTTAATGTTGTCTCATATATGTTTCTAAAAGCACAAATAAAACATCAAATCTTTAACGTATGTCAGCACGTTTTCCCACATTTCAAGTAAATAGTTGGTTGAACTTCTATTCTTGAATTGGTAATATTCTCACATTAATGCATATAATCATTATGTTTTCTTTTCCCATAAACTTGTTTTCCTAGTCAGATCTAGGTAATTATAGTTAGGAATATCAATCGCCTCCCATATATTTGCGTCGACTTATCGCTTATAAATAGCACTCTTTCATTCTTCGTCTCTGTTGCACCCCAAATTTTACCCTGATATTTTTTTACTTGCATTTGTATTTATATTACAAAAAAAAAACAGTCATTCACTCATTGCATTCACATCATTACGTCGTATTTAAATTGACCAAAAGTCAGTTTAAATCGATATTTGCATCGTTTTATAATTTTAAAATACCCGTTTATTTTATTTCATTTATCTTTACTTCTCTGTCTGTTTATTGCATTGTTTTAAATTATTTATATGTCGATGATATCAATATTTCGGTTTTGTAGACAGACTGTTAAAAATGTTTCGATACTGTGCAAAAATTAGCGGAGAAAATATTTTAAGTTTTCATCTTTTACTCACTGCTTTATGAATCTACGTGTCGTGTAGATCGTAAAAATATGCTCTCCGTAATTTTTCGACAAAGTTTGAAGACTCGTTTTTAACTTTAAGTTTTTAAAAGTCGGGTATTCTTTATCATTATTTTATTTCGATTTTAACAATTTCAATAATTTTTCTTTAATTTACAAGACTCGTAATTTATTTTAATTTACTCATACTATTTTTTCGGATAATTTATTGTCCAAACTTTTACCATTTTAGACAATTTTAAGTGTCCATTTTTATCTCAAAAAATCCAAACAAAAATACTATTGGGCTGGTTAATCTTTACTAGATCCATTTTTGTGGCCCATTAAATTATAAAGGGCATTTTTGGCATTTTTGAAAAATAACTTAAACCTAATTTTTGGGTATAAATATGTGTAATGTTATTGTTGCAAAGGGGGGCCAATTTGAAAAATTGAGAAACGGAAACAGAGGCGAAGATTAAAGAAAACAAAAATTATAAACAAGAAACTCTATCTTTTTCACTCGCGGTTTCCTCCTTTCACTCAATTACCATTATTCCTCCATTTTCCCCTCACACCCATCGTCATACCCCCATCAAAACAGTGAACCACCATCAATTTTTCCTCATTATCATCATCGCCGTAATACTCCCTCTGTTTCTCGCTGTCATCCCATAACCCCTTCAGCCCTTCCGTCTGTTCACTCTCATCCAACAGCTCCGTCCATCTCTTCCTCGCCACTGCCCTTCTCACCGCAGCTTCCCTCTTGTCTTCTTCCAAACCCCTGCCGGCTCACCTTTCCGCTCTCACACCCTGTTTCTTCCAACTCCATCTTCGTCGCTATCCAAACCCCCATCTAAACATGTAACCTCCATCGGCGACCTGTTTTCTCACTCACTCGTCGCCGCTCTTCTGTTCTCCAGCCGCTCTCATCTCTATCCCTCCGACAGCCTCTGTTTCGACCGAACCCCAAATCTCCCTTCATATTTCCTAAACAACAACCTCCCTATTACTTCCGTAACCCTCCGCGATTCAACTCTCTCGTCGTCGCTGCTCATACTCACAACCAACGTCCAACACCCCTCGACCCTCCGTTCCGTTGTTCCCTGCCGCGACAGCCAACAACCTCCATCCTCTTTCTCGCTGCTGCTTCTCTGCCTCCCTGCCTTCAACGTTCTCGACGCCGCAACTCTGCCCCTTTCTGGTATACCTCCTTTCCTTTTCATGTTGTGTTTGTTTGAGTTACACCGTTATGATGTAGGAATGTAGTATGTGAGATTTATATTTCGTGTTTGGAACTCTGTTTATAATAGCTATAGGTCTGATACCATTAGTTCGTTAAATTCTGGATTATGTGTTTTATTTTGTGTATTGATGATTTGGTTTAAGGTATCACAATCGATTCATATAACTCATTATGTGCTGATTATTTGAAAATTTGAAAGAAATTTTATGTTGAGTTATGATAAAATTATGTTATAGTAGGTGTTTGTTTTAGATGAATATTAAAGTTATTGTGTTTGATTGAACCGGAACATTGAAGTTGCTGGTTTTATAATGTTACTAAAATCAGATTTGGATTTTGACGTTTTGCATTATGCTAGCGTATCCTTCTTTAATTTCATTTGAATTCGACAATCATATAGTTTCGATGAGGGTTCAACATTAACACATTTATTTGTGGGTGATGTGAACGAGAAATTACTGGGGCCAGCACCGTGTTATCGCATTATTCTCATTTTAATTGAAGTTTACGATTTGAAAGTTGTATGGTTTCGATGAAGGTGATGTTTTTTCCGCGTTTATCCGCGAGAAACCTAACCGAGAAACCATTTGGCATTTATTTGTTTTGTTTCGATGACGGTTTAATGATTATACCGCGTTACTCGCGTGAAAATCTAACCGAGAAACATGTTAGAACACTATATTTTGTGTTATTATCATTTTAGTTTTTTGATTGAAGTTTGTAGTCGGTTGACATTCAAATTTAGCTTCGATGATGGTTTGACAATGATACCGCATTTTCTTGCGTGTGAATTTAATCGAGAAGCTCATGGGACAACATGCTTTTCTTAAATAACCGGTAGCATAGTTGCTGCCCGGATTTGTCCAGTTTAATTTTAGTTTGTTTCGATTTTAAATTGAATAATGATGTAAGTTTCTTTGGTTTTTGGTTCCTTTGTGAATCGAATCACTCGCATATTTAATTGTTTTAGTCCTTCCGTTCATATACATTTTATACTAGTTTCATTTTCGATTCTATAGCTTGTAATTACTAATCGTATTCTAATTTTTATTGCAATTTCATTTTTATCTCACTCATGCTACTAACGAGTTTATTGTTTGTGTAGACATTCGAGGATTATTCGAAACAATCACTTTCAATTAGCATTTATTCTTGTTCATTAGCATATCCATATTACTTTTTATTTTTTATTATTTAATATTTAATAATGTACATACAATATACTTGCATTTTTATTTTATTTTATATTTTATACTGTGAATATAATTATACATGTTTTTTATTTTTATTTCTTATACTTATTATTGTAAATATACATATTATATTTATTTCTTATATTTAGTATTATATATACTATATACATATTATTTTTATGCTTTATCTATTCATCGGTAAATAAATTCGAATTATGCTGTAATATAGTAGTTGCATGTTTTAGATTTAATTTCATAAATTTATTCTAAAGTTAACTAATCTAATAAAATACAATAATTAATTAATATTTTAGTTTCACCGTATTTAATTTCTGTTTGTATGCTTTTAACATAATTAATTTACTGTTTTATCTTTAATTTTAATTTATCCCCATTCGAAAAATTGTATCCCAATCCCCTTGTTGCGTTGTAAATAATTTTACCGCTTTCTATTTTATTTTACCGTTTAATCCCCATTTATAATTCATGTATCCCTCTCCCAAAAAACAAATATTGTAATAATTATCTAGTGCACATTTATTTTATTTTAAAATTTAACTGTCACTTACACAAAACTAAAAAAATCTTTTTTTAAAACTAATACCTGTGAATCATTTTAAACCTGTAAGTCGACAAAGCTAAGAAGCGTCGCGGTGACCACACATGCACACATGTACGCTTGATCCTGGGCCTTCTTACAGTGAGCCTATTTCGATCAATTGTCCCAATTGGTCGTCTTAGTAGACTAGCCCACTTTGCTAGTACACATGTAATTTAATTATTTTATACTTAGGTTGGCCACCTTGTATGGGCTTTGTCGATTTTACTTGTGATTTACAATTATCTCGATCCTATTCTTTCTCCATTCACCAAGCATTTAAAACACTTTCAATAAAAACTCGATCCAACGTCGAGTCTTCTTCTCAAACCTCGATCCAACGTCGAGTTATTTTCAAAAATGAATGTTCTAAACAAAACAAAAAAACATGGTGCTATGGTATTTAAGTAAATCGTTAGAGGATAGCCCGACGATTTAATTAAAATGTAAAGTATTTGGGCCATTAGAGGGTAACCCAATGACTTAAATACTTTATTCCATACAAAAGTGAACTTTGTTTCACCTCACTCTTTTCATAATAAAGATTTTGGATGAGAGATGATCGGTTGACCTCAATCACCAATCTCGAGTATTGAATCGTTAGAGGATAGCCCAACGTTTTGGTACTTGTCATCTACAATTAAAATCAATTCCAATACATTCAATATTTTTTGTGCGCTCCAAGCACCATTTACCTTTAAACCCTTTTCAAGACTAGACATGATTCATTTATAATTGAGATGCTTCTTCCTCTATTCCCAAGGTTTTCGACTTCTCCACTTGAGTACTAGAGGTGTTCTCAAACCCTCCCTCATGTTGGTGCGTAGTCCTTTATTTCTTTATCACGCCTTGTGGACGTTAGACGAGTCTTCTCCTTTAAAAATGACGACTTGTCTTTTCATTTAAAATCAATCAACAAACAATTATTTTCGAGAAGAACTACGGAGTTTTGACTTTCCTATTGCACGAGGGAATACGTAGGCACGCGGTTTCAAAACCGTGTCAAACTCAAAAATAATAAAAACATTTCTTCTCCCTTTTTTTCTCATTTCAAAACTTAGAAGATCGTAAAATTTTTCACACTAACACACAACCACAGTTTGAACTAAATGGGTACCATCGAGTACGATGGATGTGAGGGGTGCTAATACCTTCCCCTTGCATAACCAACTCCCGAACCTATATCTCTTAATTTCGTAGACCGTCTTATCCTTTTCTTTCGTGGGTTTTATCTATATTTCCCCGTTCTTTTTAGAACAAATAAAATTAGGTGGCGATTTCATTGTTTTGAAAATTCATTTAATTGATTTTTTTGAAAAAAGCGAGTTGCTTCAGTTGGCGACTTCACTGGGGAAAATTCTCAAGCGAGTTAACCCTAGTTTAGTTCATTGTGTGATTGTGTGTTTATCGTTTTATTTTACTTTCTTCTTTGTACTTTATCTTATGTTTATGTTCCAGTTATTTATTTTTCTATGCTTTATTTATTATCTTGTTTATATATCCATTGTGTGGGAATTCTTGATGGTTTATTGATGCATAGATAAGCCCACTACCCAGGCTTCTAGGTCACCTTTTTAGGAATAGAGGGGTTGCGTAGCCTAGGTCCACC
This sequence comes from Vicia sativa, assembly GCA_021764765.1. Classification (NCBI taxonomy): domain Eukaryota; kingdom Viridiplantae; phylum Streptophyta; class Magnoliopsida; order Fabales; family Fabaceae; genus Vicia; species Vicia sativa. The sequence goes on from CM038793.1 coordinate 108,374,086, forward strand.
TGACTCCATTGTCTTGTTGGCCCGAAGCGAAGACTCCGGCTTAGAGTTGGTTGTTTTAAGGAGGTTGTTGGCCCGCGATAGCGCAGGACATCAATCTTTGGACAAATGACCTATAACTCTAAGTTTGTTCATGTTGTCCTAACCGAGACCAAACGCTCAAATTTTTTTGAGTATCCCGTTAAGAGCCGTTTCTTGGGGTATACTTTTCCAAATACCGTTACCACGTAGGCCTCTCGCGTGATGATAGTGTTTGTTAAAAGGGGATCTGAGACTCTGAGAAACACTTAGCAAAATCCTTAGAACTGTCCTATGGGGAATTATTGGGTAGAAAACTTAAAGCCATCCTATCATAGGAGCCCACATAAATAAGTTGTTATGATTACTTGTATCATCCCTGTTTCACGTCTCTGTGAACCTATTACTGTTATTATGTTGCATCCCATTCGTATATGTGACATTGCATTTCATCACATTACATTTTAGTGCATCATTTGCATATTTCATGTATACATTCAAGTCGTCAAGAACTCTTTTTGTCTGTCTCCATCTTTAGGTGTCTTTCTGTTGTCAAACTTATTCCTCAGCACTTTGGATTTGAAGCATGGTTAATAAAACTATGGAAGAGCTTCAACGAGACCAAGAGCTATTAAGAGATGAGGTCAACCAACTGATGGGTCAGAGTATCTCAAGTCGCTTCCTAAAGCCAGTGTTTCAGACAGGACAGCTCATCCTTGTAACTGATTAGTCACTAGGCCATGTTTCTTCCAGTTTGCATTTTCCTTATGTTAAACTGTTGCTTTCAAATCTTGTTTGTAATTTCATGTTAATTTTAATAAAATGAGCATTGCATTGTTTTGATTTAAATCATTTACATTTATCACTTTCAAATATATATATTCTTCTCTGTTTAATTTCTTTACCGAACTTTTGTTTTTGCAAAGATTGGAGGGAGGATGATAAAAACAAGATACCCATAATTGTTGTCGATATGCTTTCGAATAAAACTTTGCTAATGATATACAGGCATTGTTTCAATTCCCAAACACTGGAGAAATAAGGAAGTTAGTCCCTTGTCAACCCCTTCGAGCCTAGAAGTTGGAGTTTCTTTCTATACAAAAAAAACCCACAATTTTAACCTGGGGCAGGGTAGTTCTCAGTTAATTCGGAAGTGCATTTATTCAAGACGCCTTTCAACAAAGGTTGTATTCAATCAAGCTTCCTTCGCACACATCAAGAAGTGTTGGAGATGTCATACAAGTCAAAGAATGGTGATGATGGTTCGCCGTAATCATGAAAGTCAAGCAGTCACTATCTTTTCAAAAAATATATCAAAAGAAAAAAGCCGCCCAGTTAAAACTAAAAGGCAACTTAGGCAAAAAAATTCGGGGCATCCTGCTGACCGTAATCTTAAATGGAATGGTTTAATCAAAAGTTAGGGATGACAAATTTTTAAAAAAAAGAGTTGACAAAAGTCCTCAAACAGCAAAATGTTGCAAAAAGAAGTGACTGCAATCTCAAGAATATCTATCAGTTTCTGAGCCATCATCACTATCAGTGTATAATCCAAAATCAATTGGAACTAAAATGCACAATCTGAGTTTAACTGAGCGTAGGACTGAAGAACATCACGAAGATTGGGTTGGGTACAAATAAATTTTGAGCCTTTATCCTTTATTTCTTAAACCGTGAACCAGACCACGTTACAACCCTCAAAAGACCTAATTGAAGCCAGGTTTCTTTTGAAAGTATACTACAGCAAGGTTGCGTAATATGACTCCTAAGATTTTTTGCAAATCAACTGTCTTGGTATATCCATACATTGGTTTTCTCTTTCACCTTTTAAATTTTTAAAAAAAAAACGTTGTGTTTTAACCAGTAATCCATTTTCTATACAGCAATTAGATCATTTCGAAAAATGATTTTTATTTCAAAACTTTTGCATGAACTTTGCATTAAATTTACCATGTTTGAATAAACAATTTTTGCTTGTAAACAAGTTTTCCTCATCATCAAGGAAGTCCAAACTGTTAGGAAACTTGGTCAGTGATCCTAATCAGGGGCAAGTATCTTTCGATCTGTAGAATCGTTCAAGATTTGTTGCTCAATGCAAGTCATTATCAGAATTGTTTTAATCAGAAGAGCATTTTCAAGACTTATACCGGGGCACTCCTTTCCCCTCAGTCATTTCAAGAGTTGAAGCCATGATCGGTTTATCCTCAACAATCAGCTAATCTGGGGCAATCCTTAAGCAGCGTTGCAGTCCTCCCTTCAAGGATCATCATTTCAATGCAATTCACAAGTGTGTTAGAAGTGTTTCTCAAGACATTCTTTCCAAGCAGAGTTGGCAGTGTTCTCCGTGTTGAGGAATCAGAGTTCCCATGTTACCTCCACAAAAGAGTCAATCTCCGTTGTCATAAACGTCTGCATTACATACTACATGCATAGATCATTCATATATCATGCATCACAAAATTCATATATCAGGCATAACAAGAGTGTTTTATCCTCATTCGCATTTCCCGAGGTCTTGTTACAATCAATATCTTACCTTGTGGTCAAAATCCAACATACTTGGTACCTACCAGTTTATTTCCCTGATGTAGCTTCAGATCTGTTTAAAATCTGATTGTCTTTTCTAGTTTATTTCTCTGATGTAGCTTCAGATCTGTTTAAAATCTGATTGTCTTTTCCAGTTTATTTCCCTGATGTAGCTTCAGATCTGTTTAAAATGTGATTGTCTTTTCCAGTTTATTTCTCTAATGTAGCTTCAGATCTGTTTAAAATCTGATTGTCTTTTCCAGTTTATTTCCCTGATGTAGCTTCAGATCTGTTTAAAATCTGATTGTCTTTTCCAGTTTATTTCTCTGATGTAGCTTCAGATCTGTTTAAAATCTGATTGTCTTTTCCAGTTTATTTCCCTGATGTAGCTTCAGATCTGTTTAAAATCTGATTGTCTTTTCCAGTTTATTTCTCTGATGTAGCTTCAGATATGTTTAAAATCTGATTGTCTACCACAAATTTTTAGTTTCAAAGTCTCCCAATAATTACCACAAATTACCATAGAGTCTGTCTCATATCATACATCATTCAAAAAATATGTCAAAAAATTGCATTCAGCACTTTTCTCATTATATTTTATTCACAGCATACCCATTGCATCTCAGGGCAAAATTTTGGGTTTTTGATATTTAACTATCTCCCATTGCGATAATATGAAGCTTGATCATCTTCATATCACCTGGTTGAAGATATTTAAATAGGGGCAACTGTTGCACCCCAAATTTTACCCTGATATTTTTTCTACTCGCATTTTGTTTATAAAAAAAAAAAAACAGTCATTCACTCATTGCATTCACATCATTACGTCGTATTTAAATTGACCAAAAGTCAGTTTAAATCGATATTTGCATCGTTTTATAATTGTAAAATACCCGTTTATTTTATTTCATTTATCTTTACTCTCTGCTTATTGCATTGTTTTAAATTATTTATATGTCGATGATATCAATATTTCAGTTTTGTAGACAGACTGTTAAAAATGTTTCGATACTGTGCGAAAATTAGCGGAGAAAATATTTCAAGTTTTCATCTTTTACTCACTGCTTTATGAATCTACGTGTCGCGTAGATCGTAAAAAATATGCTCTCCGTAATTTTTCGATAAAGTTTGAAGACTCGTTTTTAACTTTAAGTTTTTAAAAGTCGGGTATTCTTTATCATCATTTTATTTCGATTTTAACAATTTCAATAATTTTTCTTTAATTTACAAGACTCGTAATTTATTTTAATTTACTCATACTATTTTTTCGGATAATTTATTGTCCAAACTTTTACCATTTTAGACAATTTTAAGTGTCCATTTTTATCTCAAAAAATCCAAACAAAAATACTATTGGGCTGGTTAATCTTTACTAGATCCATTTTTGTGGCCCGTTAAATTATAAAGGGCATTTTTGGCATTTTTGAAAAATAACTTAAACCTAATTTTTGGGTATAAATATGTGTAATGTTATTGTTGCAAAGGGGGGCCAATTTGAAAAATTGAGAAACGGGAACAGAGGCGAAGATTAAAGAAAACAAAAATTATAAACAAGAAACTCTATCTTTTTCACTCGCGGTTTCCTCCTTTCACTCAATCACCATTATTCCTCCATTTTCCCCTCACACCCATCGTCATACCCCATCAAAATAGTGAACCACCATCAATTTTTCCTTATTATCATCATCACCGTAATACTCCCTCTGTTTCTCGCTGTCATCCCATAACCCCTTCAGCCCTTCCGTCTGTTCACTCTCATCCAACAGCTCCGTCCATCTCTTCCTCGCCACTGCCCTTCTCACCGCAGCTTCCCTCTTGTCTTCTTCCAAACCCCTGCCGGCTCACCTTTCCGCTCTCACACCCTGTTTCTTCCAACTCCATCTTCGTCGCTATCCAAACCCCCATCTAAACATGTAACCTCCATCGGCGACCTGTTTTCTCACTCACTCGTCGCCGCTCTTCTGTTCTCCAGCCGCTCTCATCTCTATCCCTCCGACAGCCTCTGTTTCGACCGAACCCCAAATCTCCCTTCATATTTCCTAAACAACAACCTCCCTATTACTTCCGTAACCCTCCGCGATTCAACTCTCTCGTCGTCGCTGCTCATACTCACAACCAACGTCCAACACCCCTCGACCCTCCGTTCCGTTGTTCCCTGCCGCGACAGCCAACAACCTCCATCCTCTTTCTCACTGCTGCTTCTCTGCCTCCCTGCCTTCAACGTTCTCGACGCCGCAACTCTGCCCCTTTCTGGTATACCTCCTTTCCTTTTCATGTTGTGTTTGTTTGAGTTACACCGTTATGATGTAGGAATGTAGTATGTGAGATTTATATTTCGTGTTTGGAACTCTGTTTATAATAGCTATAGGTCTGATACCATTAGTTCGTTAAATTCTGGATTATGTGTTTTATTTTGTGTATTGATGATTTGGTTTAAGGTATCACAATCGATTCATATAACTCATTATGTGCTGATTATTTGAAAATTTGAAAGAAATTTTATGTTGAGTTATGATAAAATTATGTTATAGTAGGTGTTTGTTTTAGATGAATATTAAAGTTATTGTGTTTGATTGAACTGGAACATTGAAGTTGTTGGTTTTATAATGTTACTAAAATCAGATTTGGATTTTGACGTTTTGCATTATGCTAGCGTATCCTTCTTTAATTTCATTTGAATTCGACAATCATATAGTTTCGATGAGGGTTCAACATTAACACATTTATTTGTGGGTGATGTGAACGAGAAACTATTGGGGCCAGCAACGTGTTATCGCATTATTCTCATTTTAATTGAAGTTTACGATTTGAAAGTTGTATGGTTTCGATGAAGGTGATGTTGTTTCCGCGTTTATTCGCGAGAAACCTAACCAAGAAACCATTTGGCATTTATTTGTTTTGTTTCGATGACGGTTTAATGATTATACCGCGTTACTCGCGTGAAAATCTAACCGAGAAACATGTTAGAACACTATATTTTGTGTTATTATCATTTTAGTTTTTTGATTGAAGTTTGTAGTCGATTGACATTCAAATTTAGCTTCGATGATGGTTTGACAATGATACCGCATTTTCTTGCGTGTGAATTTAATCGAGAAGCTCATGGGACAACATGCTTTTCTTAAATAACCGGTAGCATAGTTGCTGCCCGGATTTGTCCGGTTTAATTTTAGTTTGTTTCGATTTTAAATTGAATAATGATGTAAGTTTCTTTGGTTTTTGGTTCCTTTGTGAATCGAATCACTCGCATATTTAATTGTTTTAGTCCTTCCGTTCATATACATTTTATACTAGTTTCATTTTCGATTCTATAGCTTGTAATTACTAATCGTATTCTAATTTTTATTGCAATTTCATTTTTATCTCACTCATGCTACTAACGAGTTTATTGTTTGTGTAGACATTCGAGGATTATTCGAAACAATCACTTTCAATTAGCATTTATTCTTGTTCATTAGCATATCCATATTACTGTTTTTATTTTTTTATTATTTAATATTTAATAATGTACATACAATATACTTGCATTTTTATTTTATTTTATATTTTATACTGTGAATATAATTATACATGTTTTTTATTTTTATTTCTTATACTTATTATTGTAAATATACATATTATATTTATTTCTTATATTTAGTATTATATATACTATATACATATTATTTTTATGCTTTATCTATTCATCGGTAAATAAATTCGAATTATGCTGTAATATAGTAGTTGCATGTTTTAGATTTAATTTTATAAATTTATTCTAAAGTTAACTAATCTAATAAAATACAATAATTAATTAATATTTTAGTTTCACCGTATTTAATTTCTGTTTGTATGCTTTTAACATAATTAATTTACTGTTTTATCTTTAATTTTAATTTATCCCCATTCGAAAAATTGTATCCCAATCCCCTTGTTGCGTTGTAAATAATTTTACCGCTTTCTATTTTATTTTACCGTTTAATCCCCATTTATAATTCATGTATCCCTCTCCCAAAAAACAAATATTGTAATAATTATCTAGTGCACATTTATTTTATTTTAAAATTTAACTGTCACTTACACAAAACTAAAAAAATCTTTTTTTAAAACTAATACCTGTGAATCATTTTAAACCTGTAAGTCGACAAAGCTAAGAAGCGTCGCGGTGACCACACATGCACACATGTACGCTTGATCCTGGGCCTTCTTACAGTGAGCCTATTTCGATCAAATCAGAAACCAGGCACATGTTTTCTGCAGCAATACCAAAGACATCGTTGCCTTCCATAGCTCTCATCCTTCTTTCTAGAGTCTGATATTGCTCGCGAACTTCTTCAAGTTCATCAAAATCTTCTTGACTCACACTTCGGGGAGTGTCAGCACGGTAATCAAAGAGAGGGTTCTCATAAGCAACTTGCGGAGGTTGATGCACAAAAGGTCAAGAGGAGCAGATGCATGATCGGTTGAGGCTCGAAAATGAGCTCGGAAAACTGGTCGGAAGACTCGCCAACCATTGGAGTAGTTGCAGTAGGTGGAACGTAATTTCGGGTAACCCAATTCGCCAAGTAGTAATCGGCATCCGAGAAGACCGAGGATCAACAACGTGAGACTTGAAATTACATCCTTTGAGGTTGTTCACCGCGATCGAACTGCATCATTTCAAGAAGTTTAGTCATGCGACTTCAACTCATCGATTTCCATTTGGACTTCGCATTGTGTTGCTCTTGGTATTCCATTCTTCTCTTGACGTTGGCTCTAGTTCCGTGCTTGTGCGGAGGAATCACTGACAAGAAATCAACAAGCAAGATGGAGAGATTTAAATGAGTCTTTTGACAACTTGGATGTATGCATGAAATATACGATGAATGCAATGAAATGTAATGTCATCAATGAAAAAGATGTGATGAAATGCAATGTTACATATATAAAATGGAATGCAACATAATAACAGTAACAGGTTCACAGGGATGGTACAGGTAATTAAACAACTTAATTAGGTGGGATCCTATGATAGGATGGCTTTATGTTTTCTACCCAAATTCCCCATGGGATGGTTTTAAGGTTTTTGCTAAATATTTCTTGGAGTCTCAGATCCCCTTTTAACAAACACTATCATCACGCGAGAGGCCTACATGGCGATAGTATTTGAAAAAGTATACCCCAAGAAACGGCTCTTAACAGGATGCTCGAAATCCAAAATTTGAGCGTTTGGTCTCGGTTAGGACAACATGAACAAACTTAGAGTTATAGGTCATTTGTCCAAAGATTGATGTCCCGCGCTATCGCGGGCCAACAACCTCCTTGAAACAACCAACTCTAAGCCGAGTCTTCGCTTCGGGCCAACAAGACAATGGAGTCAGGTGGACCTAGGCTACGCAACCCCTCTATTCCTAAAAAGGTGACCTAAAAGCCTGGGTAGTGGGCTTATCTATGCATCAATAATCCCATCAAGAATTCCCACACAATGAATATATAAACAAGATAATAAATAAAGCACAGAAAAATAAATAACTGAAACATAAACATAAGATAAAGTACAAAGAAGAAAGTAAAATAAAATGATAAACACACAACCACACAAAGAACTAAACTAGGGTTAACTCGCTTGAGAAAATGTCCCCAGTGAAGTCGCCAACTGAAGCAACTCGTTTTTTTTTCAAAAATCATTTAAATTTTCAAAAAAAACTAGTGAAATCGCCACCTAATTTTATTTGTTCTAAAAAAGAACGGGAAAATATAGATAAAACCCACAAAGAAAAATGGATAAGACGGTCTACGAATTTAAGAGATACAGGTTCGGGAGTTGGTTATGCAAGGGGAAGGTATTAGCACCTCTCACATCCATCGTACTCGATGGTACCCATTTAGTTCAAAGTGTAGTTGTGTGTTAGTGTGAAAATTTTACGATCTTCTAAGTTTAAAAATGAGAAAGAAATGGAGAAGAAATGTTTTTATTATTTTGAGTTTGACACGATTTTGAAACCGCGTGCCTACGTATTCCCTCGTGCAATGGGAAAGTCAAAACTCCGTAGTTCTTCTAGAAAATGATTGTTTGTTGATTGATTTTAAATGAAAAGACAAGTCGTCATTTTTAAAGGAGAAGACTCGTCTAACGTCCACAAGGTGTGATAAAGAATAAAGGACTACGCACCAACATGAGGGAGGGTTTGAGAACACCTCTAGTACTCAAGCGGAGAAGTCGAAAACCTTGGGAATAGAGGAAGAAGCATCTCAATTATAAATGAATCATGTCTAATCTTAAAAAGGTTTAAAGGTAAAGGTGCTTGGAGCGCCCAAAAGAAATTTGAATGGGTTGGAATTGATTTTAAATTGTGGATGACAAGTACCAAAACGTTGGGCTATCATCTAACGATTCAATACTCGAGATTGGTGATTGAGGTCAACCGATCATCTCTCATCCAAAATCTTTATTATGAAATGAGTGAGGTGAAACAAAGTTCACTTTTATTAAGTGTATGGAATAAAGTATTTAAGTCATTGGGTTACCCTCTAATGGCCCAAATACTTTACATTTTAATTAAATCGTCGGGCTATCCTCTAACGGTTCAATTAAATACCATAGCACTATGTTTTTTTTGTAGAAATTCATTTTTGAAAATAACTCGACGTTGGATCGAGGTTTGAGAAGAAGACTCGACGTTGAGTCAAATTTTATTGAAAGTGTTTTAAGTACTTGGTGAATGGAGAAAGAATAGGTTGAGATAATTGTAAATAACAAATAAAATCGACAAAGCCCATACAAGGTGGCCAACCTAAGTATAAAACAATTAAATTACATGTGTACTAGCAAAGTGGGCTAGTCTACTATAACGACTAATTGGAACAATTAATCGAAATAGGCTCACTGTAGGAAGGCCCAGGATCAAGCGTACATGTGTGCATGTGGTCATCGCGACGTCGTAGCTTTGTCGACTTACGGGTTAAAAATGATTTACAATTATTAGTTTAAAAATATTTTTTTTGGTTTTGTGTAAGTGACAGTTAAATTAAATAAAATAAATGTGCACTAAATTATTACAAGAATTGTTTTTTGGGAGAGGGATACATGAATTATAAATGGGGATTAAACGGTAAAATAAAATAGAAAGCGGTAAAATTATTTACAACGCAACAAGGGGATTGGGATACATTTTTCCGAATGGGGATAAATTGAAATTAAAGAGAAAATAGTAAATTAATTATGTAAAAGCATACAAACAGAAACTAAATGCGGGGAAACTTAAATATTAATTATTGACCATTTGTATTTTAGAAGACTAATTAGAATAAACTATAGAAATTAATTCTAATAAAATGTTATGCGAAGAACACTACTATAATATAATTCGAGTTTATTTACGAATAGATAAAGTATAATAATAATAATAATAATAATAATAATAATAATAATAATAATAATAATAATAATAATAATAATAATAATAATAATAATAATAAAAGTAATATGTATATAATATTTACAATACTAAATATATGAAATAAATATAATATGTATATTTACAATACTAAACATAAGAAATAAAAATAATATGTATAAATATATTTACAGTATAAAATATAAAATAAAATAAAAATGCAAGTATATTGTATGTACCTTATTAAATATTAAACAAAAATACTAATATGAATATTAAAATGCTAATGATAAAAATGCAGGTATGCTAAAAGAAATTGAATGTTCCGATCAATCCTCGGATGTCTACACAAATAGCAAACATATTAGTAGCATGAGTGGGATAAAAATAAATAAAACTTGCATCAAATAAATGAATAATTGAATATTTTCCTCAATCAAAGAATCACATACATGAAGTGAAACAAAGACATGAATCAATTGAAAATTAAAAGTGTGAAGTCTCAAGAATTATCAACTAGTAACTTTAAGTCTCATGAAAAGCTTCTAAGCTTCAAAACAAACTTCACATGCTATTTATCAACACCAATCAACAATTATGAGTAATTTCATGGAATCTAAAACTAAGTTAAAAATGAGCAAAACAAGAAATTAAATCAAAGTTTTGGCACTGGGATATCTTCTGGGCAACATTGCACATGAATCAAAAGTAAATAAATTCCAATCAAAAGAGAAATTTAAATTAATAGAAAACATTTAATGATATTCAATCAAGACCAAATTCATGGATGCTAAAAAAAAATGTCGTAAGAATTAGCCCAAACAAACGTGATACTGACCTCAACATCTCATTCCAAATTATCAATACTAATATCACCATTCAAACTAAATCATAAGCTCATAGACAAAACATAGATGTTAACATCATTTTTGAAATTAGAAAGAAATTATAAACCAACACACAATTGATTCAAAGATAAAACCACTCAAATTATCATCACCGATCATACAATTTAGAGATATCAAGATACAGTTCAAAATTGAATTCAAACAAGTATGAAAAAGAAACAAAAACTAACAAATGTCATGTAAACAAATTTCCAAATACTGATACAAACTCGTGGCATTATTCATAAGAACAAAAATGCAATTAAAATTATTTTCCTTAAACTTCTATCACAGTTCCAACAGTACAATAATGTGGTCAACCTAAGCAAATACTAACCAAAATTCAAACAAGGAGATCGAAAGTTACCGCAACGTGTCGAAACTGAGGTTGAAGGAAATGAACGAAGGCTGCTGTTGGAGTCAAAAGATGAGTTGCTGGCTGAACAGAGCAGCTGAGAGAGACGCGGCGGCGGAGGGAGCTATGAGTGAGAGCTGGACAGAGCGGATGGAGAGAGAGCTGGCACAGATGTTGAAAGGAGGAACAGAGGTGTTGTTCGGAACAGAAAGGTTTACGGCGAGACAGTGAGAATGGAAACAGGGAGTGAGTGTTACGATGGTTGTTGTTTGGAGTTACGAAGGGAGATGACAGTGGAGGAAACAGCGGAGGGAGATTTGAATCGCGAAGGGAGTGTAGTTTATGGTGGCTGTTACGGTATGGTTTGGAAGGAGGTTGAAGCAGGGAGATAAGGGTGTGAGTTGAGAACGAAGAGGGTGACGGATTGGGTTAGAGGAGTAAAGGAACGATGGCTGTGAGGGATTGAGAGGATGACACCGATAGAAGGGATGTGGCAATGAAGGAGAGATTTTCTTTTCTCTTTTTCCGCCTCCGAATGTTGTTCTGTTTTAAATTGGCCTCCTTTGTGAACAGTAGCTTAACACATATATATAGTAATAAATTAGGTTTAACATATTTTTTTAAATGCCAAAAACGCCCTTTTCATGAAATGGGCCACACAAATGGTTTGGGTAAAAAATAAAAAGCCCAATAATAATTTTGTTTGGATTTTTTGAGATAAAAATTAGACACTTAAAATTTTCAAAGACGGTAAAAGTTCGGACGATAAATTATCCGAAAAATAATATGAACACATTAAAATAAACTACGGGTCTTATAAATTAAAGAAAAATTATTGAAATGGTTAAAATTGAAATAAAATGATAATAAAGAATATTCGATTTTAAAACGTTTACGGTTAAAAACGAGACTAAAAAATGTATCGAAAAATTAGGGATAGCACATTTTCATGATCTACGACACGTAGATTCATAAAGCGATGAGTAAAAGATAAAATTTGAAATATTTTTCCGCTAATTTTCGCACAAGATCAAATTGCTTTTAAAATTGCTTATAAAATCGAAATATCGATATCACCGACATATAAATAATTTAAAAATCAATGCAATAAACAGAGCAGAGAGGTAAAAATGCGTGGACTAAAATAACGGGTATTTTACAACAACAAAAAATGCAAACATCGATTTAGACCGACTTTTGATCAGTTTAAATACGACGAAATGATGCATATGCAATGACTGAATGACTGTTTTTTTTTAATTTTAAATATAATGCAAGTAGAAAAATAGCAGGGTAAAATTTGGGGTGCAACAGTTGCCCCTATTTAAATATCTTCAACCAGATGATATGAAGATGATCAAGCTTCATATTATTGCAGTGGGAGATAGTTAAATATCAAAAACCCAAAATTTTGCCCTGAGATGCAATGGGCATGCTGTGAATAAAATATAATGAGAAAGCGCTGAATGCAATTTTTTGACATATTTTTTGAATGATGTATGAAATGAGACAGACTCTATGGTAATTTGTGGTAATTATTGGGAGACTTTGAAACTAGAAATTTGTGGTAGACAATCAGATTTTAAACAGATCTGAAACTACCTCGGAAATAAACCGAAAAGACAATCGATTTTAAACAGCTACATCGTGGAAATAAATTGAAAAGACAATCGATTTTAAACAGATCAAGCTACATCGTGGAAATAAACTGAAAAGACAATCGATTTTAAACAGATCCAAGCTACATCGTGGAAATAAACCGAAAAGACAATCGATTTTAACAGATCCAAGCTACATCGTGGAAATAAACCGAAAAGACAATCGATTTAAAAGATCCGCTACATCGAAATAAACTGAAAAGACAATCGATTTTAAAGATCCAAGCTACATCGGAAATAAACCGAAAAGACAATCGATTTTAAAATGATCCGCTACATCGAGGAATAAACCGAAAAGACAATCGATTTTAAACAGATCCGCTACATCGGAGGAATAAACTAGAAAAGACAATCGATTTTAAACAGATCCGCTACATCGTGAAATAAACTGAAAAGACAATCGATTTAAACAGATCGAAGCTACCCGGAGAAATAAACTGAAAAGACAATCGATTTTAAATGATCCGTTACATCGGAAATAAACCGAAAAGACAATCGATTTTAAATGATCCAAGCTACATCGAAATAAACTGAAAAGACAATCGATTTTAAACAGATCCGAAGCTACATCGAGAAATAAACTGAAAAGACAAATCGATTTTAAACAGATCCAAGTTACATCGAGAAATAAACGGAAAAGACAAATCGATTTAAAAGATCCGTTACATCGAGAAATAAACCGAAAAGACAATCGATTTTAAACAGATCCGAAGCTACATCAGAGAAATAAACTGGAAAAGACAATCAGATTTTAAACAGATCTGAAGCTACATCAGGGAAATCCAGGAATGGAACTGGATGGAAAAGGAGACCACGACATCTAACAATGGCTTTAGATGAAGAGATACAGACTGACAAACATATGTTTTGGTAGGTACCAAGTGAGTTGGATTTTGACTGCGAGGTAAGACATTGGCTGTAACAGGACCTCGGGAAAATGCAAATGAGGATAAAACACTCTTGCTACGCATGATATATGAATTTTGTGATGCATGATATATGATATATGAATGATCTATGCATGTAGTATGTAATGCAGACGTTCATGACAACGGAGATTGACTCTTTTGTGGAGGTAAGATGGGAACTCTGATTCCTCAACACGGGGAACACTGCCAACTCTGCTTAGAGAGAAAATATCTTGAGAAACACTTCTAACACACTTGTGAATTGTATTGAAATGATGGTCCTTGGAGGAAGGACTGCAACGCTACTTAAGGATTGCCCCGGATTAGCTGATTGTTGAGGATAAACCGATCATGGCTTCAACTCTTGAAATGACTTAGGGGAAAGGAGTGCCCCGGTATAAGTCTTGAAAAAGATCTTCTGATTAAAACAATTCTGATAATGATTTGCGTTGAGCAACAAATCTTGAACTAATTCACAGCAGGATCTGGAAGATACTTGCCCCCTGATTAGGATCACTGACCAAGTTTCCTAACAGTTTGGACTTCCTTGATGAGGAAAACTTGTTTGCAAGCAAAAAATATTTATTCAAATATGGTAAATTTAATGTAAAGCTCATGCAAAAGTTTTGAAATAAAAATCATTTTTGGAATGATGTAATTGCTGTATAGAAAATGGATCACTGGTTAAAACACAGCGGTTTTAAAAAAATTAAAAGTGAAAGAGAAGACAAAAGTATGGATATACCAATACAATTGATTTGCAAAAGACCTTAGGAGTCATATTATGCAACCTTGTTGTAGTATGCTTTCAAAAGAAACCTGGCTTCAATTAGGTCTTTTGAGGGTTGTAACGTGGTCTGGTTCACGGTTTAAGAAATAAAGGATAAAGGCTCAAAATTTATTTGTACCCAACCCAATCTTCGTGATGTTCTTCAGTCCTACGCTCAGTTAAACTCAGATTGTGCATTTTAGTTCCAATTGATTTTGGATTATACACTGATAGTGATGATGGCTCAGAAACTGATAGATATTCTTGAGATTGCAGTCACTTCTTTTTGCAACATTTTGCTGTTTGAGGACTTTTGTCAACTCTTTTTTTTAAAAATTTGTCATCCCTAACTTTTGATTAAACCATTCCATTTAAGATTACGGTCAGCAGGATGCCCCGAATTTTTTTGCCTAAGTTGCCTTTTAGTTTTAACTGGGCGGCTTTTTTCTTTTGATATATTTTTTGAAAAGATAGTGACTGCTTGACTTTCATGATTACGGCGAACCATCATCACCACTTTTTGACTTGTATGACATCTCCAACACTTCTTGATGTGTGCGAAGGAAACTTGATTGCGACCTTTATTGAAAGGTGTCTTGAATAAATGCACATTCGAATTAACTGAGAACTACCCTGCCCCAGGTTAAAATTGCGGGTTTTTTCGTATAGAAAGAAACTCCAACTTCTAGGCTCGAAGGGGTTGACAAGGGACTAACTTCCTTATTTCTCCAGTGTTTGGGAATTGAAACAATGCCTGTATATCATCAGCAAAGTTTTATTCGAAAGCATACCAACAACAATTATGGGTATCTTGTTTTTATCATCCTCCCTCCAATCTTTGCAAAAACAAAAGTTCGGTAAAGAAATTAAACAGGGAAGAATATATATATTTGAAAGTGATAAATGTAAATGATTTAAATCAAAACAATGCAATGCTCATTTTATTAAAATTAACATGAAATTACAAACAAGATTTGAAAGCAACAGTTTAACATAAGGAAAATGCAAACTGGAAGAAACATGGCCTAGTGACTAATCAGTTACAAGGATGAGCTGTCCTGTCTGAAACACTGGCTTTAGGAGGTGACATGGGATATTCTGACCCATTCTTCAGCCACTTTTTCCTGGCAATGGATTGTTGATAACATTTGGCGGAGGATCTCCGAAATTTATCTCCTTGCTTCTGACTAGTTCTTGAACCCTAGCCTTCAGTGGGTAACAACGTTCCAAATCGTGACCAGCAGCTCCCTGGTGGAACTCACAATGAAGATCAGACCTGAATCCGGATGGAAGAGGATTTGGAGGAGTTAGAGGCCTAGTTGTGATTAAACCTAGTTCAACCAAGTGAGGATACAATGCGGTGTAAGTCATTGGAATAGGGTCAAACTGATTCTTATTCCTTGCATTATTGTTCTGATTTTGTCCGCCACTGACGCTGAGGAATCAATTTGTTGAGCCTTGATCGCAGGAGTGATGGCATCTACTTGCGGTTGGTCATAGTATTGAGGCTCACGAGGCCTTCTCCTTTCAATCGAGACAACATTAGTTTCACCATCTTTCTTCTTATGGAAGTTTCAAAAGATTTCTTGGCACCACTAGAGGATTCACCAAAGAATGACACTTTTCCTCTCTTGATTCCCTCTTCTAGCCTTTGGCCAATAGTCACCAAGTCGTGGAAGGGAGGATACACTACCAATCATTTTCTCCCAATAGAAAGGGACAAGGTATCCATAAACAAACCAGTGAGCTCCTTCTCGATAAGGGTGGTTCAACTTGTGAGGCCAACTCTCCACCGCTGAGCGTATTCCTTAAAAGATTCCTTATCACTCGAGACATATTTTGCAATTGACGCATCGGAGCCATGTCAAGATTGTAGTGGTATTGTTTCATGAAAGCATTAATCGATCCTGAAGCATTGAATATGGTCTTTCTCAAGTCCCATATACCATTTCAATGAAGCTCCACTCAGCCGCCTTGGAAACAAAGGATGAAGCTTGTCATTCCTCAGATAAGGACATTTTCTCAAGTACATCAAGAATGACTTTTGGACAAGTGTCCCCTTGTATTCTCAAAATCGAGTCTTGAACTTAGGAGGCATAACCAAATCGAAACTGCACATGTTTTCTGCAGCAATACCAAAGACATCGTTGCCTTCCATAGCTCTCATCCTTCTTTCTAGAGTCTGATATTGCTCGCGAACTTCTTCAAGTTCATCAAAATCTTCTTGACTCACACTTCGGGGAGTGTCAGCACGGTAATCAAAGAGAGGGTTCTCATAAGCAACTTGTGCAGGTTGATGCACAAAAGGTCAAGAGGAGCAAGATGCATGATCGGTTGAGGCTCGAAAATGGAGCTCGGAAAACGGTCGGAAGACTCGCCAACCATTGGAGTAGTTGCAGTAGGTGGAACGTAATTTCGGGGTAACCCAAATTCTGGCCAAGTAGTAACTGGCATCTGAGAAGACTGAGGATCAACAACAGCAGCTGAGACTTCAGAAATTACAGTCCTTTGAGGTTGTTCACCTCGCGATCGTAACTCGCATCATTTCAAGAAGTTTAGTCATGCCCGACTTCAACTCATCGATTTCCATTTGACTTTCGCATTGTGTTGCTCTTGGTATTCCATTCTTCTCTTGACGTTGGCTCTAGTTCCGTGTTGTGCAGAGGAATCACTTGACAAGAATCAACAATCAAGATGGAGATGATTTAAATGAGTCTTTTGACAACTTGGATGTATGCATGAAATATACAGATGAATGCAATGAAATGTAATGTCATCAATGAAAAAGATGTGATGAAATGCAATGTTACATATATAAAATGGAATGCAACATAATAACAGTAACAGGTTCACAGGGATGGTACAGGTAATTAAACAACTTAATTAGGTGGGATCCTATGATAGGATGGCTTTATGTTTTCTACCCAAATTCCCCATGGGATGGTTTTAAGGTTTTTGCTAAATATTTCTTGGAGTCTCAGATCCCCTTTTAACAAACACTATCATCACGCGAGAGGCCTACATGGCGATAGTATTTGAAAAAGTATACCCCAAGAAACGGCTTAACAGATGCTCGAAATCCAAAATTTGAGCGCTTGGTCTCGTTAGACAACATGAACAAACTTAGAGTTATAGGTCATTTGTCCAAAGATTGATGTCCCGCGCTATCGCGGCCAACAACCTCCTTGAAACAACCAACTCTAAGCCGAGTCTCGGCCAACAAGACAATGGAGTCGTGGACCTAGGCTACGCAACCCTCTATTCCTAAAAAGGTGACCTAAAAGTCGGTAGTGGGCTTATCTATGCATCAATAATCCCATCAAGAATTCCCACACAATGAATATATAAACAAGATAATAAATAAAGCACGTAAAAATAAATAATCAAACATAAACATAAGATAAAGTACAAAGAAGAAAGTAAAATAAAATGATAAACACACAACCACACAAAGAACTAAACTAGGGTTAACTCGCTTGAGAAAATGTCCCAGTGAAGTCGCTAATCGAAGCAACTCGTTTTTTCAAAAATCATTTAAATTTTCAAAAAACTAGTGAAATCGCCACCTAATTTTATTTGTTCTAAAAAGAACGGAAAATATAGATAAAACCCACAAAGAAAATGGATAAGACGGTCACGAATTTAAGAGATACAGTTCGGAGTTGGTTATGCAAGGGGAAGGTATTAGCACCCCTCACATCCATCGTACTCGATGGTACCCATTTAGTTCAAAGTGTAGTGTGTGTTAGTGTGAAAATTTTACGATCTTCTAAGTTTAAAAATGAGAAAGAAAGGGAGAAGAAATGTTTTTATTATTTTGAGTTTGACACGATTTTGAAACCGCGTGCCTACGTATTCCCTCGTGCAATGGGAAAGTCAAAACTCCGTAGTTCTTCTAGAAAATGATTGTTTGTTGATTGATTTTAAATGAAAAGACAAGTCGTCATTTTTAAAGGAGAAGACTCGTCTAACGTCCACAAGGTGTGATAAAGAATAAAGGACTACGCACCAACATGAGGGAGGGTTTGAGAACACCTCTAATACTCAAGCGGAGAAGTCGAAAACCTTGGGAATAGAGGAAGAAGCATCTCAATTATAAATGAATCATGTCTAATCTTAAAAAGGTTTAAAGGTAAAGGTGCTTGGAGCGCCCAAAAGAAATTTGAATGGGTTGGAATTGATTTTAAATTGTGGATGACAAGTACCAAAACGGGCTATCATCTAACGATTCAATACTCGAGATTGGTGATTGAGGTCAACCGATCATCTCTCATCCAAAATCTTTATTATGAAATGAGTGAGGTGAAACAAAGTTCACTTTTATTAAGTGTATGGAATAAAGTATTTAAGTCATTGGGTTACCCTCTAATGGCCCAAATACTTTACATTTTAATTAAATCGGCTATCCTCTAACGGTTCAATTAAATACCATAGCACTATGTTTTTTGTAGAAATTCATTTTTGAAAATAACTCGACGTTGGATCGAGGTTTGAGAAGAAGACTCGACGTTGAGTCAAATTTTATTGAAAGTGTTTTAAGTACTTGGTGAATGGAGAAAGAATAGGTTGAGATAATTGTAAATAACAAATAAAATCGACAAAGCCCATACAAGGTGGCCAACCTAAGTATAAAACAATTAAATTACATGTGTACTAGCAAAGTGGGCTAGTTCACTATAACGACTAATTGGAACAATTAATCGAAATAGGCTCACCGTAGGAAGGCCCAGATCAAGCGCATGTGTGTGTGGTCATCGCGACGCTCGTAGCTTTGTCGACTTACGGGTTAAAAATGATTTACAATTATTAGTTTAAAAATATTTTTTGGTTTTGTGTAAGGATGTTAAATTAAATAAAATAAATGTGCACTAAATTATTACAAGAATTGTTTTTTGGGAGAGGGATACATGAATTATAAATGGGGATTAAACGGTAAAATAAAATAGAAAGCGGTAAAATTATTTACAACGCAACAAGGGGATTGGGATACATTTTTCCGAATGGGGATAAATTGAAATTAAAGAGAAAATAGTAAATTAATTATGTAAAAGCATACAAACAGAAACTAAATGCGGGGAAACTTAAATATTAATTATTGACCATTTGTATTTTAGAAGACTAATTAGAATAAACTATAGAAATTAATTCTAATAAAATGTTATGCGAAGAACACTACTATAATATAATTCGAGTTTATTTACGAATAGATAAAGTATAATAATAATAATAATAATAATAATAATAATAATAATAATAATAATAATAATAATAATAATAATAATAATAATAACAATAATAATAATAATAATAAAAGTAATATGTATATAATATTTACAATACTAAATATATGAAATAAATATAATATGTATATTTACAATACTAAACATAAGAAATAAAAATAATATGTATAAATATATTTACAGTATAAAATATAAAATAAAATAAAATGCAAGTATATTGTATGTACATTATTAAATATTAAACAAAAATACTAATATGAATATTAAAATGCTAATGATAAAATGCAGTATGCTAAAAGAAATTGAATGTCCGATCAATCCTCGGATGTCTACACAAATAGCAAACATATTAGTAGCATGAGTGGGATAAAATAAATAAAACTTGCATCAAATAAATGAATAATTGAATATTTTCCTCAATCAAAGAATCACATACATGAAGTGAAACAAAGACATGAATCAATTGAAAATTAAAAGTGTGAAGTCTCAAGAATTATCAACTAGTAACTTTAAGTCTCATGAAAAGCTTCTAAGCTTCAAAACAAACTTCACATGCTATTTATCAACACCAATCAACAATTATGAGTAATTTCATGGAATCTAAAACTAAGTTAAAATGAGCAAAACAAGAAATTAAATCAAAGTTTTGCATCGATATCTTCGGCAACATTGCACATGAATCAAAAGTAAATAAATTCCAATCAAAAGAGAAATTTAAATTAATAGAAAACATTTAATGATATTCAATCAAGACCAAATTCATGGATGCTAAAAAAAAATGTCGTAAGAATTAGCCCAAACAAACGTGATACTGACCTCAACATCTCATTCCAAATTATCAATACTAATATCACCATTCAAACTAAATCATAAGCTCATAGACAAAACATAGATGTTAACATCATTTTTGAAATTAGAAAGAAATTATAAACCAACACACAATTGATTCAAAGATAAAACCACTCAAATTATCATCACCGATCATACAATTTAGAGATATCAAGATACAGCTCAAAATTGAATTCAAACAAGTATGAAAAGAAACAAAACTAACAAATGTCATGTAAACAAATTTCCAAATATCGATACAAACTCGTGGCATTATTCATAAGAACAAAAATGCAATTAAAATTATTTTCCTTAAACTTCTATCACAGTTCCAACAGTACAATAATGTGGTCAACCTAAGCAAATACTAACCAAAATTCAAACAAGGAGATCGAAAGTTACCGCAACGTGTCGAAACTGAGGTTGAAGGAAATGAACGAAGGTCATTGAGTCAAAAGATGAGTCTGAACAGAGTAGAGAGACGCAGCGGAGGGAGCTATGAGTGAGAGCTGGACAGAGCGGATGGAGAGAGAGCTGGCACAGATGTTGAAAGGAGGAACAGAGGTGTTGTTCGGAACATAAGGGTTTACGGCGAGACAGTGAGAATGGAAACAGGGAGTGAGTGTTACGATGGTTGTTGTTTGGAGTTACGGAGAGATGATGGAGGAAACAATGGAGGAGATTTGAATCCAAGGAGTGTAGTTTATGGTGGTCATTACGGTATGGTTTGGAAGGAGGTCAAGCAGGAGATAAGGGTGTGAGTTGAGAACGAAGAGGGTGACGGATTGGGTTAGAGGAGTAAAGGAACGATGGCTGTGAGGGATTGAGAGGATGACACCGATAGAAGGGATGTGGCAATGAAGGAGAGATTTTCTTTTCTCTTTTTCCGCCTCCGAATGTTGTTCTGTTTCCAATTGGCCTCCTTTGTGAACAGTAGCTTAACACATATATATAGTAATAAATTAGGTTTAACATATTTTTTTAAATGCCAAAAACGCCCTTTTCATGAAATGGGCCACACAAATGGTTTGGGTAAAAAATAAAAAGCCCAATAATAATTTTGTTTGGATTTTTTGAGATAAAAATTAGACACTTAAAATTTTCAAAGACGGTAAAAGTTCGGACGATAAATTATCCGAAAAATAATATGAACACATTAAAATAAACTACGGGTCTTATAAATTAAAGAAAAATTATTGAAATGGTTAAAATTGAAATAAAATGATAATAAAGAATATTCGATTTTAAAACGTTTACGGTTAAAAACGAGACTAAAAAATGTATCAAAAAATTAGGGAGAGCACATTTTCATGATCTACGCGACACGTAGATTCATAAAGCAGTGAGTAAAAGATAAAAATTTGAAATATTTTTCCCGCTAATTTTCGCACAGTATCAAATTGCTTTTAACAGTCTGTTTATAAAATCGAAATATCGATATCACCGACATATAAATAATTTAAAAATCAATGCAATAAACAGAGCAGAGAGGTAAAAATGCGTGGACTAAAATAACGGGTATTTTACAACAAAAAAAAATGCAAACATCGATTTAGACCGACTTTTGATCAGTTTAAATACGACGAAATGATGCATATGCAATGACTGAATGACTGTTTTTTTTTAAATTTTAAATATAATGCAAGTAGAAAAATAGCAGGGTAAAATTTGGGGTGCAACACTAGTACACATGTAATTTAATTATTTTATACTTAGGTTGGCCACCTTGTATGGGATTTGTCGATTTTACTTGTGATTTACAATTATCTCGATCCTATTCTTTCTCCATTCACCAAGCATTTAAAACACTTTCAATAAAAACTCGATCCAACGTCGAGTCTTCTTCTCAAACCTCGATCCAACGTCGAGTTATTTTCAAAAATGAATGTTCTAAACAAAACAAAAAAACATGGTGCTATGGTATTTAAGTAAATCATTAGAGGATAGCCCGACGATTTAATTAAAATGTAAAGTATTTGGGCCATTAGAGGGTAACCCAATGACTTAAATACTTTATTCCATACAAAAGTGAACTTTGTTTCACCTCACTCTTTTCATAATAAAGATTTTGGATGAGAGATGATCGGTTGACCTCAATCACCAATCTCGAGTATTGAATCGTTAGAGGATAGCCCAACGTTTTGGTACTTGTCATCTACAATTAAAATCAATTCCAATACATTCAATATCTTTTGTGCGCTCCAAGCACCATTTACCTTTAAACCCTTTTCAAGATTAGACATGATTCATTTATAATTGAGATGCTTCTTCCTCTATTCCCAAGGTTTTCGACTTCTCCACTTGAGTACTAGAGGTGTTCTCAAACCCTCCCTCATGTTGGTGCGTAGTCCTTTATTTCTTTATCACACCTTATGGACGTTAGACGAGTCTTCTCCTTTAAAAATGACGACTTGTCTTTTCATTTAAAATCAATCAACAAACAATTATTTTCGAGAAGAACTACGGAGTTTTGACTTTCCTATTGCACGAGGGAATACGTAGGCACGCGGTTTCAAAACCGTGTCAAACTCAAAAATAATAAAAACATTTCTTCTCCCTTTTTTTCTCATTTCAAAACTTAGAAGATCGTAAAAATTTTCACACTAACACACAACCACACTTTGAACTAAATGGGTACCATCGAGTACGATGGATGTGAGGGGTGCTAATACCTTCCCCTTGCATAACCAACTCCCGAACCTATATCTCTTAATTTCGTAGACCGTCTTATCCTTTTCTTTCGTGGGTTTTA
The DNA here is from genome assembly GCA_021764765.1 of Vicia sativa. NCBI lineage: Eukaryota > Viridiplantae > Streptophyta > Magnoliopsida > Fabales > Fabaceae > Vicia > Vicia sativa. The sequence goes on from CM038793.1 coordinate 108,397,376, forward strand.
TCTATATTTCCCCGTTCTTTTTAGAACAAATAAAATTAGGTGGCGATTTCATTGTTTTGAAAATTCATTTAAAAGATTTTTGAAAAACGAGTTGCTTCAGTCTCGTCCCATTATTCTCAAGTTATTCTTTAAACCTATATTTCTTTACCTCAAATTGTAACACCCCAATTCTACCCAAAGTTTAATATACAGAAATCAGAGTAATTTTAAATTTTCATAAATTTAATACTGAGGCGTTACACCATCAAAAACAACTCACTTTAAAACAGTTACTTTAAAGTATAAATTTCGGATACATAGCATCGCAGGAAAACATAAATTGATTCATAGAAATCAACACATCTCATTTATTAAACTTCCTCATCAAAATCATGTTTTTATAATTTATGATTCTTATTTACAAAAGGAAAGCAACAAAAGAACAACAACAAAGACAACCTAAATATTTCCCCCGAGTGCTACGTATCAGAGCGACACCGACACGACTAACAGCAGCTATAAACTCCATCTTCATAACCTGCACGTTACCAATATATAGGTAACGGCGAAACAAGTAAAGGGTGAGATACTCCAAAACATATAATTAAGGGCATGATATATATATATATATATATATATATATATATATATATATATATATAGTTTTCGGAATTATAAAGGGTATAGATCAATAAGTGTAATTCCAACACATAATCAAAACTCACTTACTTTACTAGTCATCCTATTGTGTAAAATCTACACTTTATCACCCTAACCTCATCGGCATAAACGTCACAACAACACATCACTAATTAACACGGTAGTCTTAAAGAACAACATCAACCAACAACATTAAATAATGCTAGTAATATATGCAACATAACAATTCATCACAAATTGGCTAAAGCCCATCTTCGCTTTTATAAAGCTCATCTTCGCTTTTGGCATAAAGCTCATCTTCGCTTTTGGCATAAAGCCCATCGTCACAACATCATCATAAATATCATCACATTATATATATCATCGCAATTCAATATCATCCAACAATCAACAATACCCAACGCCAAACAACTCGAACATAAACATAACCGACTCCATGAGACACGACTATGTTATGCATGTGGTACCCATCGCTTTGTCCGTAATTAGGGACACTTGGCATAAAGCCGATCTTCGCCGGCATAAAAGCCATCATCGCTGGCATAAAAGCCCTCTTCGCTTATGAAATGTATGTGACTCGACAATAAAACAACACAACACAAAACAACATCTTCGATCACTCAAATTGGCATAGAGCCCACATCGCCATAATTTATCCAAAACAAGATAAATATAACATCGCATCATAATTACATTATGCAAACATCACTAATAAATTCATCAAAAGTCATGCATTCACAAATCGGAAGCATTTATTAACAACCTCAATTTAATCGTCACATTGCATATCAACATGTATTCTTTAATAAATACACCTTCGCAAAACTTACGTTTATTAACACCGCATCTTTATCAATTAATTCGCTAAATTACGAAAACGGAAAAATAGTCAAAACGTCAATAATTGTCGCGAAAGTAATTCCTAATAACCGGCATTATTCAAAATCGTCAACGCCGAAATCGGATTGTCCATACGTATTTTAAATCTACTAGAACACCGTCCGATTCAATTTTACCGTAAATTGGCCTATTTCGGTCGCCTCGTAAAACTCACAATTTTAAAAACTAACTTCACCACTACGTTCTATACGTCAAACTTAGCTAGCACGTCAATTTTCTGAATTCGAGCAACTTGTTCACGAATTTACCAAATCGAAAATCGGAACATAACCGGTTCTAAATTTAATCGGCTATCTTATCCCCTAATTATATTTCATAGACACCAAAGTTTTCTAAGTGGGATTGGATAAATTAAAGAAAACAGAATGCATAACACAGGGAAAATTATGCAGGTTGTAGTTTTTGCAAAAAAAAAGAAAAGCACAAGATACAGCAAAACAGAAACTCACGAAACTCCATTTCCTCATATACAAGGAGGGACCCACGTCCCCTATCTTCATATGGGGGAGGCGGTGCCTCACCCCCCCTACGCATACCATCCTCATTTCACCATTTCCCTGCGTTTTTATTTTATTTTAAAGGCAACATACAGTATATTTATGTTTTGCTGTTTCTTTCCATTTCATACCAATTAACAATTTTTCTTATTTTCTTTTCCCATTTCAAATAATTATAATTCATTTTATTTATTTTCTAAATTTCATTTCATTTCCAATTAAATATAATTTATTTTATTTATTTTCTATATTTCATTTCATTTCCAATTAAACTAACCTAATACTAATTCAACAACAACAACACCTAATTAACTCTTCTAATTTCTATCATAAATCTTCAACAAAACTCAAAGACCCTAACAATGTGAAATGGAAATCAAATCATCAAACACCCAATTCAAAACCTCAACACCAATTTTCAACTCCTCTAAACCTTTCAACAATCCCCCAACAAAACTCATAAAATTAATCTATCAATTTTTCTCCCAATTCAAACTACAATCACCCAACATCTCTTACCACTAATCCACCATCTCTTATCATCAACACAACATATATACCTCCATTACAACATCAAAACATATTTCTACCATCAATTGGGAAGTTCAACAACAACAACAAAACACCAAAACAATGATAAACTATAAACCCATGAATCAAAATACCAATTCTTCCTAAATCCACAACATATCTATCAAACCCTAACTATATGGAATGGAAAATCAAACCCTTACCTCTAGTTTGGTTGATCCATGGTGATGCTCCAAAGCTCAACCTCAAGCTTCCTCTCTTGCTCAAGATCTCCTCATCTTCTCCTCTTGCTCTTCTTCTCCCAAAACCCTTCTTTTCCTCTCTAGTTTCTATTTTTGGTTTAGTGTTCACAATGGAAGGAAAAGGAGAAGAAAATGGTTTTTATAACTTGTTTCCTTACTAGCTTCCAAATTCTCATGTTTGGTTTTGGTATGTTAGGTTGGAAAGAAAACAAGGAAAGTGTTTGATGGAAAGAAAATGAGGAAATTGGTTTTATAATAACCTTACTCATAAACTAAGGTGTAAACCCAATTAATCCTCACACTCTTAATAAATTAATATAATCAATTCAATCAATTAAAATAATTTTGGGGAATTAAATATCGGATCCGAATAATATTTTACCGGACCGAACGAAACGTCGCTAGATAAATTAATAGATATATTAATTAATATAATTATTTTCGTCGCCAAATAAATATTGATCGGTAATTCGAAAATATTAATATAATATATTATTAATTAAAACAGGGCGTTACAACTCTCCCCCACTTATAAACTTTTCGTCCTCGAAATTTTGACCAAAATGAACAAAACGGAACATGCCTACGCAATCGTCTACTCAATCCTCGTGTTAATTAAACAACCTACAGAATACACCAAACACAAGGGTATCTCCATAATCACAACGCCCGCATAAGAACAACCATGCCGAGATGCAAAGCCCATACAATGCACCCGACAACCAACTAACACCCAACAACTAAACAAGCCGTAAACACACTGGTTCACTCGAGAACCAAACAAACAAGATCGATACTATTCTATTGTCTCAACCATAGAATTAGTCACACACTCGAACCGACACCTCGGAAACGAGTCACCAAAGATAGGAACATAGAGTCCTACGACACAACACCGACACCATCGCTAAAACGAAAACAACAAAGTGGTTATACAAACCAAAACCAAACAATCGACAGATAGAATCGCGCGTGCTACGCAACCACAAAAAAAATGCCTTCACTTACACATAAGCACAAACCCAAGAATCACACTTGCAGTTATCGCTCTCATCTCTGTCAATCACAAGGTCACATCGTCCTTGTAGATTACCAACATACAACCCTTGAACAAAACAAGTTATACAACCATAACAGGACAATGATACACCACTCACTCTAGGGCTTATACAAACAACTTGCAACTATAACTCTAGTCCAAATCCAACAATCTTGCATACGCTAACAATCAATACACATGCTTCTCATTCAAACACCTTTCATAACTTTCCATCGTCCCAAGCGGTAACTCACCACAACACCCTCAAGAACTCTACTCATCAACATCTCTTACCCCTGCAATTACAACACAGGTTGGACTTAAAACCCTGACGTAAATTTCTGGAATCCAACGCACGAACACTGTCGCGACCAACTTCGATCACTGATAGAACCTTCTCCTTCATAAAACATCAATCATCTTAAGGTATCTGTAGCTACCAACCCATCACAAATTTCTATACCATCAAGACTTATCTTAGTCGTAAACTAATAATCCACCGCGACCAAATCCATATGTGAGTAGTGAACAAATCCCTAATATTCTTCTGGACTTAATCTCAACAACTGTTCCAAAACAAACATGCAACATTCTTCACATTAATAAAATCCCAAATTAGCTATACTTGGGTTATCCATGACATCAATGATTTAAGTCTCTTTATGGATTGCAGTCAAACTTGAATCATCTTCAACAATTCCAATCTCCTCATTGTTAACATCTGCACCTTTTAGATATCAAACGAGCACAACCGCATCAATATTCTAACTCACGCGTCCGACAACTTTTCCTTATGAAAAACAAATCGTTCTAAGGTGGCAATATACTTTTCCAACTCTATGTCGAAATACCTCTCAAGTCCAAAATGAAATATCACAATACGCCGCACAAGGTTCTTGAGTACTAAACAAAACCAAAATCAAAGCATTCACTAAACTTTCTACTGGCTCAAACAAATTCGCTTACCATCGCGAAGTCCAAATAGCGACTCAACCATCTCGAGTCAAAATACCCACGAGTAATACTAACTTATAAAAAGATCTTCCGTCAAACTCACAAAGTCAACCATCCAAAACAAAGGAACTTCTAAGCCCTTAAATAACCCCTTAAAGTCTTCTACAAGATACAAAATAAAACTCCACGAAACTGTCCAAAATATCACTGTCTAAGTCACTTACTTAAGGCACTCATGTCCAACAGTTCGAAACTCTATCTTTAGAACACTCGACATACACTGGTCTAACCTCACTACTGATAACGCAAAGCTCGGATGCCTGCCACAATTTCTTAACTTGATGTGAACCAAATAATATCCATGAACACGAAATAACTCTTACAGTTACTCATGAGGGGATCTAGGAAGCATTAAGAGTTAATGGACCTGAAGAGGCGCTGGATGAAGACAGATGCGCCAGGGTAGATGCGGTAGAGGAGTTTGAAGATTAAAAGTCTTGCGATTAATGTTTTTAAATTTATGATCTTAATAGTTTCTAGGTTTTTTATTCTCGTCTCTTTGTATTGTTCCCATTCTATGTAATGATTAACTTTTCTTAACGAAATCATCTTTTACCTTATTGCCATGACTCCGTTTTTGAAAGTCTAACTTTTTGATGATGTCAAGGGGAGGAGTATAAATGATTTTGATATAACTGGATAATATATAAACATCATGCATTTATCACTAACATGTGCTTATCTGTTGAAATTAACCAAGGAACTCTAAACAAGTTCACTAGGTATCCTAAACGGGTTAAGACGTAAAAATGTGAAAGTAAGCTATCTGAAAGATAAAGCTTAAGGAAAATGGAATCTGAAGAAACTCATGCATCTGACTCCCTACATTAGACTCTGAAAGAGTTAGTTTGAAGTCAAGTTCTAGCTGGAAACTGGAATATGAAGAAAGTCATGCATCTGACTCCTTACACTAGACTCTGAAAGAGTTAGTTTAAAGTCAAGTTCTAACTTGAGAATATGGAACATGTCTGAGCGACATTAAGTTTAAGATCTCAATTGAGAAGTTGTATCTTCAAGAATCAAGACTCCCAAGATCCATCTGGTATATTGGAACCAGGGGGAGTTGTTGCTCAAATGGTCCTTAGTCAGAAGTTCTGATCTTTCACGACGCCTGTGATTCAGGGGGATTTCCATGTAAAGGTTAAGTAATCCTTACCTTTTTCATTTTTACTTTCTTCTGATGTTATGCAAAATCGTGTCATCAAAATACATAGTTTTGTCATCATCAAAAAGCGGGAGATTGTTAGAACAAGATTTGGTTCGGCAATTATGTCTCTGAGTTTTGATGATAACAAAGAGTATGTTTGAGTGAACAATTTTGTTACTCTAATGTTTGTTGTATTTTTAAGAATAAACAAACAGATCCTGCTTCTGATGAATGGCGTGGCCAAGACATTAGAAGAGAAAAATGCTCTGATTCTAAGCTATAAAGGTTTTGATGAACAAGTAGCGAGGAAAGCTTTAAAAGGCTTTGAAGCTAAGTTACTCTGATACGGTTGCCTAAAGAAATCAGTCAGAAGATCTAAAGATAGAAGTGCTACTTATGTCAAGATGCTGAAGACTCAAGTTTCAGAAGACAAAGGGTTATGAAGACCAAGTGCTTGAAGACTCTGAAGACATGATGTAACACGGTAAACTGACTTTGTAGGATTTTATATCGCAAATGTGCGGATAGCAAGAGTCGCCTCCGACTTTTCTTTTATCCAATTAAGGGAAGGTAAAAAGTACAGAAAAAGACCTTGGTTAGATTCTGAGTAAGGGAGAAGGTTATGAAAAGGGAAGGTATTAGCACCCCTTTCCATCCGTAGTTATCTACGAGCTCTTAGTTGCTCTTAGATCACTTTAAAATTGCTTTCTGTGTGTTTGACAAAAATGCTTTGAAAAGGCATTTCGCTTTGACTTTGTAATGATTCATGTAGGAATGTATACAAAGTGTTTGGAAATGTTTCGTTTTGAAAAGAGTTTGAACTTTGACAAAAAAGTGTGTGGTGTGAAAAGTATTTTGATAGAGCAAGCAACTAAAAGTCTTATTACCTACTCAGAATTGGTCATTTTCGTGTTATTTTACGTTCCTTTAGAATATCGTTATCCATACCATTAGTTGGTAGGTAACTCTATTCGTAGGATGTAAATGGGACATTCGAAGGGACATCGGATGGTCATAGAAAGCAACTTGTAGGAAGTATCCTAGCACATTCGAAGGGACTATCATCATTTCTCGTAGGCGACAATCGAGGGTCAAGATCATGTATTCGGAGGCGACATCGTGGGTCTTATGATCTTTGTATCGAAGGGACTATGATGATTTGTTTTGAAGGCAACGGTGCTAGAATACCTCTACGTTTGAGGGACATGACCATTTGAATTCGTAAAGGCAACGAGAGAGAATTACCCTAAGGGGTGCATGTGTGAAAAGAGTGTGTTGATTTCAGATTCATGTTATCTTGAAAATTAGAGTGAGCCATGTTGATTTTAGTCTTGCCATACACGCCTAATTACAAACAGTTTATAAGGTGCGGAAATTAAAATGCGGAAGTATAAAGTGCGGAAAGATAAATCCTACGCTATTACATGGCTTTGGGGCAGATACATAATTTAAAATGCGGAAAATAAAAGCCCTAATTATACTATTACATCCAATAAGCAATTAAATAATTTGAAAAAAAAGAAAAAGATAAAAAGAAATCGTCCGAAACGTGATAACCTGTGAAAAGATGAGAAATCGGAAAATACGAGGAAATCGAATAAGAGGAAAATGTTAGCAAAAATGATAATTTTTAAATGAGAAAAATATTTTATGCTAGAAACAACATTAATATGCTAAAATAATTTTTTGGGATTTTTTGGAGGTAATTTAATAATTAAAAATCAATTAAAAGTGATTTAAATGATAAATTAATAATTAAATTAAATATGCATGCAAAATAATATTTTTTTAATTTTATAAATTAAATAAACATTTTTTGGAAATAATGCAAAAAGAAAAATATTTTTTGGTATTTTTTAATGCATGATAAAAATTGTGAAAAGAAATTAAAATGAATGCAAAATATTAAAGAAAATATGAAAATAAAAAGAAAAATGTGTTAGTTTGTAAAAAGAAGAAAAACAAGTGGTCCTGGTGAGAATCGAACCGGTGACCTTGCTTTCACAAACCCAAGCCATGACCAACTGAGCCAGCGTGTACAACTGTTTGAAAATCGGAGCGAGTGGATTGTGAACAAGTGTCGCTCCCTGACTGCATCGAACTCGCGCCAATTCATCATCTTCCTCGTTTTGAAATTTTAAAACCCAGGTCTTTACCTACGGTTTTCTGGCGTTGCTATAGCCTTTACCTACGGATTATTTCCGTAGCCACATCCCTGCAAAATCAAAACTCAAGAAATAGGTAATATAAATTAACTTTGAGGGCATGGATCGGTTCGAAATCATCCTCTGAGCGTGATGACAGCACTGGTTTCCCCTAATTTTGCCTATTTTGAGAAACCCTATTTCGAGCTCTCAAACCCTAACAATGGCATCATGGTATTCCTGCGCCTAAAACTCAATTGAACGATCCACATAGCTTCGAAATATCATCTCAAACACATACAAACATTCAAATTATGTTAGATATGCATGGAAAACAAAAATCGATTTCAAAGGAAAAGTGTCAAAACCGTGAGTTTGATTTCGTGATTCTTGATGGATTCTTGATCTGTAAGGGCCTGGAATGATTCAATGGACCTCCAGGAAGCGATTGGCAGGCTTAGAATCGGTTGAATTGAAGCAAAAATAAGGCTACAAGTGTCTTGTAACCCACGGATTTTTTGAATTAGGTTAGGGTTCCTCAAGCCAATTTTTTCGTTCTCAATCATGTGCTATGTATTGTGTATATATAGTAGATGGAATTAGAGCTGATTTGAGGAAGAATCAATCATCAATCAATGCAAAATATATTTGATTTTGTATCAAATCAAATTTTCTCATTTTTTGATCAATTTCAATCAATTCTTGCCATCTCCAATCAAATTTCGAAATTTGCTGGCTTTATTGGGTTGCTTGGATCTCAAGGAAGAGAGAAAAATCAAATTTGCAATTAATTTTGATTTTATACCTTATTTTTGAATTTAATTTGTATTTAAATGAATAAAATCCAAACTAAATAGAAAAATAAAATAAAAATTCGTGGCATTGGGCTTGGATATTCCTAATTGTATAAGGAACAAGTTTGGATGAAGAAAATGTAAGCCCATTTGCAAAAAATTTGATTTTTAGAAGTATCTCTCTTTGTGCACTTCTTCAAAATTGCTCAACTTGTGAATGGTGTATCTTGTTCAATTTTCCACATTTTTGAGTGTTCTTGGACTTTTTGGAAATCTCTAAGAGTCCTCTAACCAACCTCTTTGGTTTCATCTCTATTGGAGTTTCCATTCTCAATATATCTTCAAAACAAAATGTTGACTTTTTGTTGACTTTGAAAAGGACCTGTAATATTTTGATGCATACCTCTCAAATGAAGCATTTTTTGAACATTATCGTGAGACATGAAGTTGTAGATAATTGAATTTCCTTCAAAACAAGAGGTGGTGGAAAAATTTCTGAGAAAGTATGAAGAAGTTATGCTCAGTCAAAGTTTGGTTGACTTTTCACTAAGAAACCCTAATTTAGAAAGTTTGACTTTTGGGCAAATCTTGAGTTTTCTTGATGAATCATGATCAACCCTTGATCAAATGATGAATTTAACTTCAAAATGAGGATGTTGACCAAAAATTATGAAGTTTGACTGTATGTTGACCACAGTTGACTTTTTATCCAATACAACTGATTTTCAACCATCTGAGCAATTGTTTGAAGAAACTTGACTTGTGAGGCTTGAAACTTGACATGGAGAATCTTTGAGGCATATGAGGAGGTATGAATACCATTGGAGATGTTGGAAGTCCATCTTGATCTGAGAATTATCAAACCATAGTTTGGGTTGATTGTCTAGGAGAGGGTTTGTCTGATCAACCCTTGAGAGTCCTTGAGTATGGATGTATGAAATGTCTTGAGATGATGGAGGGTAAATTTTGGGGTATGACAGCTGCCCCTGTTCAATCTTCTTGTACTGGAAGGGTTAGATTGGCATGTTCGCCTTTCGTGACCTGGAGGTAGAAGATGATTGAACACCGAGTACACCGAAAATTTGCACTCGCGGTTGGTTGATGATGCGGGAATGGGCTTATAGATGCCATTTGGAGAAGTTGGGGACTTCGTTGGGGAATGAGTCGCACGCTAGACTTGGGATTGTTGATAGGAGAATTGACGGGGATGGGCTTATGACGCCATCCGAAAAGGTCGGTGCTGAGGAGTGAGTACGCTAGCTCTCAGATGTTTCGAAGTGAAAGGGGATGGGCTTAAGATGCCATCCGGAGGGAATCGTACGTTAGACTTCGTGCTCATCTTTGAATGAAGTTATTGGTTTGTATTGTTTTTTAACCAAATATGCAACATTCTGAAGGTGGAGAGTTGTTGACAAATAGTCGGAGATGGGCTTAAGATGCCATCCAAGGCAACTGAGTCGTACGCCAGACTCTTTAGTTGCTGTTGATAATAAGAATGAGTCAGAATAGTTCTTTGTGCTGACTACTCTGGGGGGTAGTAGTTGGCAAAAATGTGGATAGCTTCCCTGTTGTGCATCGGGTATTGGTCCATTATCGGAGGATAACTTGTGATCGATAGGGTTTCCGCCTTGGTATTAATCCGGATCTGTCGGAGGACAACAAGGGCGGTCGCTCGGATAGTTTTCCGTCTGGATTCGGTCTTAATCTCGACCGCTTGTCGGAGGACAACTAGGGTGGTCTTTCCGATAGTTCTCCGTCTGATTCGGTATTAATCTTGGACCGCCGTGATTTTTCACCTGTTTTGGAGAAAACAAGAGAAACTTTGATAGAATATTTTTATTCTTATGCAAGGAATGATGCATGACGATGTGTATGAATGACATATGCATATATGAGAAATGTATGAATGATAGATGTTGTGGTATTTCAAAACATATCCATCTTGAAGAAGATGCGGATGTTCTGCTTGGAAGATTTCTGACTTCTGTTTGGGGACGGAAACCCTGAGAAGAAAGAAAACTTTGATTCCTCTGGTGCACTATCTGACCAAGTCTTGGGCCTAGATATTATTGAGGATGGTAGAGATCGAGAAACACGTTGTTGAGGATCTCATACATAGACCCTGCTGGGGAGAGTCTGGGAGGTGCTCACTGGGATCTTGCGCAGAACTCCGGAGAGTGTTTAATAGTTGCCGAGAGACCGTTAGAAGGATCCGGGGCCCGTAATCTCTAGCCGGAAAAAGGATGTAGGTTTCTCCGTGCACTACCCGACCAAGTTTCAAGTCCGATACCGCTGTTGTCGGGAAAAGGGAATGTTGAGAGATACCTTGTTGGGGATAAATACCGGCGGGGATTAAATGTTATTGCTCAAGATGGGTGTGGCCCGATTAAGTTGAGGGATCACCGCTGGGGGTCCTCCTCTTCTTTGCTAGGGAAGGTTTTGTGGTGAGTGACACCTGGGGATCATGCTCGGGGAAATGTATTGGTGACTTTCGTCATCTCAATTCCTAGAGCCTGTAGTAATTACTTTGTATGTTCACTTTTCGCACGTGAATAGATTTTTATTGTTAGATGCATATAATCATTCAAAGCAAACGTTGGACTTTATGCAAACAACAATAGCAAAAATTGTAAAGAAAGAACTTGTATTTATTTGAAAGGTGGCGTATGGCCAAGTAGTTTGTATACACGAAAAGTAAAAAGCTATGCAGAAACAATCTCGTTAAGTTCCAACTATGCTAGTACTCATATATTTCAACTATCTCATCTCCTTGTTGTCAGTAGAAAGTGAGTAGACTGATTGTCGCCATTTGAATCTTGAATGCTAATAGTAGTCTGTGGATAGGTGATCTGGACGAGACATAGTCGTACGCTTAAATCCTTAACTTTTGCCTAGACCGCCTTTTTTCGGTTTTCACACCGATACCTTTTGCCCAAGCCGCCTTTTTAGGTTTTCGACTTGCCGGGTGTACATGTTGTGTATATATCCTTAACTTTTGCCCGAACCCCTTTGGTTCGTTAGGATGCCCTTATTTTTGCCTAGGTCCGTCGACCTAGCGGGTCTCTTTCATGCGTAGTATTTTTTGACTATGTCTCATGTGGTGTGGGAAGTCTTCACCATCCATGGTGCTAAGTATCATAGCTCCGCCGAAAATACCGTCTTGACTACAAACGGTCCCTCGTAGGTGGGAGTCCATTTTCCCCTGGGATCACCTTGTGGAAGAATGATGCGCTTGACTACTAGATCACCGATTTGGTAGACTCGGTGCTTGACTTTCTTGTTAAACGCTCCGAGTCGTTTCTCATCAATCAAGTTAATCTGGTCAAGGCGAGTCTGAATCCAATCGTCTTCGCTTAACTCTCGCCCCGAGGACTCGTTGAGGGAATCAACTCGATGGGTAGGACCGCCCATACCGTACAAGAGAGGGTTGCCCTATTGATGTTCGTCAGAAAGCGGTAACCATGAAGAGCTTAATGGCAACATCTCATGCCAATCTTTGTAAGTCACCGTCATTTTCAGATAATCTTCTTAATGTTCTTGTTGGCGGCTTCCACTGCGCCATTCATCTTTGGTCGATAAGGAGAGGAGTTGCGATGCTTGATCTTGAACCGCATGCGAGTTCGGTGATCATCTTGTTGTTGAGATTAGAGCCATTATCCGTGATAATCCTTTCGGAGTGCCATATCGATGATAAGATTATGTTTGATGAATCGAGCCACAACATTCTTAGTAATGATGCAACGAGGCCGCCTACCCACTTGGTGAAATAGTCAATTGCCACAAGGATGAAACAATGTCCGTTGGAAGTCTTGCTTGATTTCGATCATGTCAATGCCCCACATTGCAAAAGGCCAAGGAGTTAGGACATTCTGAGGTACGGAGGTACGTGCACTTTGTCCGCATATATCCGCATTTGTGACAAGATCGAGCGTAACGATGACAATCGCCCATGGTGGACCAATAGTAACTTCTCAAAATATTCTTAGCCATGGTGTGTCCACCGAGTGGGTACCAAATGCGCCTTCGTAACTCTTCCATGATACGCTCATTGCTTTCCGGCTACACAACGGAGTAAGCACAAATCGTGATTGCGCTTGTATAAGATGTCGTTGCTGAGGAAGAATTTGGATGCAAACCTTCTCGAGAACTTCTTATCGTTGACAGATGCCCCTGCGGGATATTCCTGAGTCTCAAGATATCTCTTCACGTCGTAGTACCAAGGTTTCTCGCCTGTATCAAGTTCATAACAATACGCTGGTTCGTCGAACTTCTCAATGATGATCTGGGGAGCTTCGTTGTCCCATCTGACCTTGAACATAGATGAAATAGTAGCTAATGCGTCTGCCAACTGATTCTCTTCTCGCGGAATGTGACCGAAAGTAATCTCTTCAAGTAGGGATCAAACTCGTAACATGCTCGATACGAATAAGATTCGGATGCTTCGATCCCACTCGCCTTAATCGAATGATCACCAAAGTCGAGTCTCCATACACTTGCAAGAACTTGATTCTTAAGTCAATAGCGCTTTGATACCCATGATGCACGCCAGATTCGCCATGTTGTTAGTGCAAAATAGAGTCGCGGTGAAAGGCGATGTCCTGTAGGGATGTAATGATGGCGCCAATGCCATTGCCAAGTGCGTTGAGGCTCCATCAAAGACCATGGTCCATCGGGATCCTTGTTCGTGTCCTTCGTCCGGCCCGGTTCTTCGCAATCAAGAACTAGTAAAACATCTTCATCCGAAACACGAATCGCATAGATCGATAGTCATACTACTTGATGAGCCAAATGATCGGCTACTACACTTCCCTTGATCGCTTTCGAGAAGTGTACCGATGTCGATTTAGTCAAGATCATTTGCCATCTTGCTATTCTTCCCGAGAGAGCTGGTTTCTCAAATATGTATTTTATCGGATCCATCTTGGAAATCAACAAGGTAGTGTGAGTCAACATATACTGCCTTAGTCGGCGACCCAAGTTAAAGCGTTGCAAGTTTTCTCGAGTGTGAGTATCTTGTTTCACGTCGGTAAACTTTTGCTAAGGTAGTATATTGCATGCCCTTTTCGACTGCACTCGCCATGTTGCCCCAACACACACCCCATTGAGTTCTCTAACACCAAGTACATGATAAGAGGTCTTCCTTCGGCGGCATCGGGATAAGAGGATTCGTAGGTACTCCTTGATTTTGTCAAAAGCGATCCGCAATCGCGCTCCATTCTACCACTTGATCTTTCTTAAGTAACTTGAAGATTGGCTCACAAGTAGCAGTTAGATGTGCAATGAATCTGGCAATGTAGTTTAGTCGGCCCAAGAAACCTCGACTTCCTTCTCGGCGGGAGTCGGCATTTCTTGAATAGCTTTAACCTTGGCGGGGTCGACCTCAATTCCTTTACCACTGACAACAAACCCTAGGAGTTTACCGGATCTGACTCCAAAGGTGCATTTGTTAGGATTAAGTCTCGACTATACTTCAACCTATCAAACACGCAAATGATCAAGATGTTCTTCTTCACCGTGATCGAGCTATCATGTCGACGAGACCTCTATCTCGTGATGAATCATGTCATGGAATAATGTCACCATAGCACTGATAAGTGGCGCTTCATCCGAACGACATAACCTTGTAGCGTAGTGCCCCACTGTGTAACAAAAGTAGTCTTTTCCATGTCTTCAGGAGCCATTTTGATTTGATTGTAACCGGAGAAGCCATCCATGAAGGAGAAAACCTTATGCTGAGCGGTGTTGTCAACTAGAACATCAATATGAGGAAGTGGGAAATTGTCTTTCGGACTCGCTTTGTTCAGATCTCTGTAATCCACACACATTCGTACTTTACCATCCTTCTTAGGCACAGGCACCACATTCGCAACCCATTGTGGGTAAGAAGTGACAGCTAAGAAACCGGCGTTGAACTGCTTCATAACTTCGGCTTTGATTTTCTCTAACATTTCAGGACGCATGCGACGAACCTTCTGTTTCCCTGGGAGAAAACCTTCTTTCGTCGGCAATCAGTGTACCACAATATCAATGTCCAAACCTGGCATGTCTTCGTATGACCAAGCAAAAACCTCAATATAGTCTCGTAGCATCTGAACCAATCTTTCTTTAACACTGCTCTCAAGACCCGCTTCTATCTTGATCTCTTTTCTGTCTTCATCAATACCCAAATTCACAACCTCAACTAGCTCTTCATGTGGCTGTATAACTCGTTCTTCTTGTTGTAGCAGTCTGACAAGTTCTCCGGCACTTCACAATCTTCCTCACTTTCGCCTTCGCTTGGTAGATCGATTATCAAGTCATATTTAGCAATAGCATAGTATCAACTAGATTCGGAGTGATTCGCATGTATCACGTGTGTGTAAGAAACACATAGCTTTTGAAGGGTGATAAAGTAAAAGAAAGAAAACAACAATTGAATGCAAAAGTCCAACGATTTTATTGAATGAAAATATGCAAATGATGATAATAACCCTCACAAACGAGCCATGATGTCGCAAGGCACTAGGCTTTAGAGTTTATTGTTCAAAACATAAAGGAATATGAAAAGCAAAACAAAACAAGAGCAATTACTCGTCCAAAGGAGATTGGTATGACGCCTTCGCCTTCCAATTGTCGAGCCCATTGTCCGAGTCGAAGATCCACTTGCCGATGTCAAGTCGTTGTCATCTTCTATAGCATGGATTCCACTGGCCGATGCGGAAAGGAAGTTGGTCGGCACGTCGCGGCGATCATCTTCCGACCTTGATGGTGAAGCCTAAACCTTGTCGATTTGAAAGGAAGATCGTGGAGCTGACCCCAAATAGAACTACCTTCTCCTTCAACAAAGGCTGAGCATCTTTCGAGGCCATCCTAGGCGGAACTTATGAACTTCAGAGGACAGGAGAGTCAACAGGCATGACTCTGGGTATTGTTTCAAAAGCTTGACAGGGAGTCTCGAAGAATTCACCCTCCATCTCGAGATATCGGAATGACTGTAGATGACTGACCATATATTCCTCTTCACCACATACTGTAACAACCTTCCCTTTCACCGGGTACTTCAGCTTCTGATGCAAGGTAGAGGTAACAGCGTCTGCCCCATGTATCCAAGGGCGTCCAAGTAAGCAAGAATAAGTTGGACGGATGTCCATAACAAAGAAAGTGGAGTCAAAAGTCTAGGAACCAACTTTGACAGGTAGAATGAGCTCTCCAAGCACTGTTCGCTTAGAACCATCAAAAGCTCTCACAATAATGTCACTAGGTTTCAGAACCAATCCTTCAACATCAAGTCGATCAAAAGCAGTCTTCGATAGGATGTTCAGAGCAGAACCGGTATCCACCAAAACATGAGACAATGTAATACCCTTGCATTCAACAGAGATGTGCAAGGCTTTGTTGTTTTTTCCAGAGTCAAATCAAGATCGAAGCCTAGGTCGTTGTTGGCAGCCAGGCTAGCAATACAAACGTCAAACTGGTCAGTAGTAGTGTCTTGCGGTACGTGAGCATTCTTCAGAAACTTCACTAAGGCGTTAGCATGGGCCTCAGAGCACAAGAGTAGAGCAAGCATGGAGATCTTGGACGGAGTCTGTCCTAACTGTTCCACGACATTGTAGTCACTCTTCTTGATAATCTTCAGAATTTCCTCCATTTCTTGTTTGGAGGTGTCTTGAACTTCCTTTGGTACTTCCGCCGAGGTGATGAGTTACCGCTCTTTCCCTTTAGCTTGGGAAATGGGTTGAATATGGAATGCGAAATGGAGTCATGTTTTGGAGGAGAGATATCTGGAGAGAATACTCTTCCGGTTCGATTCACCTTACTTGATCCGGTGATGTTGTCAATGTCAAGAATGGTAGCTTTAACTGTAAGATCTTCAATAGTCAGAGATTCTTGCTTGACGCCATGATAGTAAACATCAGCTCCATAATTCCAAGGGATGGCCTTGTTAGAGGAATATGGTATGGTTCGGGAGAAGTAATGATGAGAGGTGCCACTCTAGGCACAGAATTAGCAGAGGAAATCCTTATGGTGTTAACATTAGCATAGTATTCTGGGAAGTCGTCACCCCATCCGGTTACCTTAACATCTTCAATAGGAATCTTGTAGCTCCCAGGAACAGTGTACTTCACCATGTAATCATATTTTCCACTTGGCTGCCCCAAGGTATCCCACACAGATGGTGCAATTTCGTTCACATCTTCGATCTTCAGTTTAGACATATCTTCACACAGCTTCTGCACAGGTGGTTTTGGAAATAGTATCTCACGGTTATCCATCATGCACTGAACACGTTTCCTCAACCAAGCACAACCATCAGGTGCAGATGGGCACCAACGACAATTCTCGGGCATCCTGGTTGACACGGCTTGTAGCAAATTCTTCTTAATACCATCGAGGAAAGGTCAAGTCATCTATGTTGAAAACATAAGTATCATCGCAAAAACATTGGAACTCTTGTCATGGTTAGGCATAGGTGCGTTGATCACATCTCGAGTCTCAATGAGGGTCAAACTCAACTGCTTAGCTTCAATCATGTCTTGAATCTTGTTCTTTGAGCCCAACAACATCGTTATGTCCTGGCTATTGGAATGGTAAGCACACTTAGCATTAGGATTGTATCTCTGAGAGGAAGTGTTGACATTTTGAGGGGATCCCTCAAGGTTATCACCGCTTTCAACATGTGTCGCAAGGCTCATGACAATGGCATGTTGATCTCAGAACCTGCCTCGCGGTTTGGCCGCTGTCTCACCGAGGTTGCCGATGTAGGATTGGAATCACAACCGCCCCGATTGAGCACGGTCGGTCTTGGCTCGGCTTTTTCGACCATACACAGCATTGGCTTCTTTCTTACCACCAAAAGATCTCATCGCAGCATTTGAAGATGATTCTATCTGAATCTTCCTACTCTTGATACCAGCTTCAATACGCTCTCCTATTAATATCAACTCGGTGAATCCGGCTGAAGAGTTTCCAATCAGATGATTGAAGAACGGCCCGCTGTTCCCATAAACATATCAACCAACTCCCTATTGGACAAGGGTGGTGAACTCACTCGCTAGATCTCCATTTCGAGCATACCCTTAAACTTCTCATCACAACCCATAGACATGCTCGTAGTTGCATGCGAGGGTGTCAAAGATTGTACTCATACCGCTTGTAGAAAGTATCTGCTAAGTTACTCCAGGTACGGATACGGTCATTCTCTAGCTGATAATACCACTCCAATTGAGTTCCGGACAAACTTTCTTGAAAATAGTGCATCCACAACTTTCTGTCATCAGTTTGGGGGTTGATCTTCTGAACATAGGACTTCAGATGAAGCTTAGGACAAGAAATGCCATCATACTTGGCAAAAGTTGGAACTTTGAACTTAGGAGGAATCACTACACCAGGGACAAGGCTCAGATCATCGAAATTCAACCCGGACATCTTCAGGTTTTCCATAGCATTCAGGCGGTCTTCAAGTTGTCTGTACTTGTCATCTTCATCAGAGTACTAGCTATGGTCAGAGCGATCTTCTCCCTCCTTCTTAGGCTCTCGCTGGTCATCTTCATTACCCTCGACACTCCCCTCATTTTTGACACTTCCTTCAGAGAGCTCTATCCGACTGACCCTCTTAGGACCACCTTTGTAGCGTCTGCCCATGTTGAGAAGACCAACAACCTTCTTCTTTCTGTTGATGAGCTTCTTCAGATCTTCTTGGCCTTGGACCAAACTGGTGAACATCTGTTGGAACTGAGCATTCTGAGCCTGGAGATCTTTGATGGACTGTTCAAGAGCCATTTCTGCTAAAATAAATAGCGAGCAAATGAGAAAACCAATCTTCAATGTACCTGTGATGCAATGTTATGCTATAATATGCAATGTTTATGCGAATGCAATGCAATGTTTTCAAGGACCTTAGAGATTTAAATTTGTTAAACAAGCAACGAGCAAACATTTATTAGTTCTCTTTTTATTATTCTTTTTAAGTACAAAAGATAGTTCAAAACAATAAAAGAAAAACATATAAATCATAGAGCTCTAAGTCTCCCATGGGCGCTTCCTCGTGGTGTCGAGGTAGGCGTTGATGCTTCGCTCCTCGTGAAGTAGCTTTGTCAACTCTAGTACCTTCTTCTCGCTTGCGTAACACTGAGCTTCAAAGGTATCCCTTTCTTCTTTAAGCTGAATCCAAGATCTCTTCAAGTCTTCAAAATCAGTAGGCATGTCAGGATGGAGAACAGTATAGGATTCGTCTCCTATAGCAACAGGTTCCATAATTACTGGTAAAACAGGCGTGAATGGCATCATGAGGTTTTGAGCTCGAGCTCTCACCCATCTGAGGTAAGGTTCCCAAGGAATGGAGTTCTGGTGCCCCAAAGTCTTGGTATCAATCTTCTTTACCATGCCTCAAGCGTGTATGAACCTTCGTCGGTAATTCTAGAGATCATGATTGTAATCGAACACAATATCTTGGAGAAGCATATCATGAGGACCATCTCTTCGAGCAAAACCAAACTGACGTAGAGCTAGAGAAGGGTTGTAAGTAATACCTCCCCTTATACCAAGTAGTGGTACATTAGGGAATTCTCCACAACGCTCGATGAAAGTGAAATCCTTTTGAGAGAAAAGATTCCAACGGATATCTGAATGAGAAAGTGACATTAACCTTTGAGACCACTTCATCCTTTGTTCATTCTTCAAAACTGATAGAGGAAGGTGCGAAATAAACCACCTGGAAAGTAACGGTATGCAATGAGAGTTCCTTGTCTCTTAGTAGTACGAGTGTGGAGAGAACGTAGAATGTCTCCAAGTAAGGTAGGCACAAGATTGCGGGTAAGAAACAACTTGATGGCGTTGACATCTATGAATTGATCCGAGTTAGGGAATAGAACCAAACCATAGATTAGCAAGGCCACAATGTCTTCAAATGCATGGAAACTCATAACTTTGAGGAATTCTCGGGCTTTCTTAATTAAGAACTTGGAAAGTAAACTCTTAACTCCACTTCTGGTTTCCCAATTGGCTTCAATGTCTGAGCACTTAAGATGTAAGGCTGATGCAATGTCTTTGTACCTAGGAACTTTTTCCAAACCGGTGAATGGCATTTGGTCAAGAATAGGTACCCCAAGTAGTTTAGAGAACTCTTCCAAGGTAGGAACCAACTGATAATCTGGGAATGTAAAGCAATGGTGTTTCGGATCAAAGAACTGGAATAGGACATGCATCATATCTTCGTCAAAACCGGAGATAACCAAATCAAGCAGATAACCATGTCTTTTGATGAACTGGGCATGATCAGGAATCTCTGAAACCAATTCTTTGAGCTGAGAAGGTATACCCATGAAGTTGATTCGCATAGTCTTTCTAGAAGCCATATTTCCTACAAAACAGAGCAAAGATAAATCCCTAGGTCCTTGAAATAGTTAGAAATGATATGCAATGCGAATGATGTCATTATGTCATGTTTAGCACACACAAACAATTCACACAATGAGCCTAGGTTTAAGGCTTGCATGAGGTATAGGTGATTACCCCACCAAAAGTTTGAGTTGGTTCATCTTGTCCTATAATAGTAACCGGGTTCTAGGAATCTCACATCATTGATCTTTCTCGTAGGCGTTTATTTCAATACGACTACCAAGTGGTCGACCGAAAATATCCCAAAAGTCTGATCTCAATGAGCGTAGCATCGAGTATCAACCAACCTTAGTCTGCACCAAAAACGACCATCTCACTACCTTCTAATGGCCAAGATGGGTCAATTAAGGTTCTAAAAGTTTAGTTAGTGCTTGATGACACCACGCAGAAGCCAAATACTATCCTCAACTTGGGAATGAAGAGTATCAGGACATCCAAAGTGTCACACTAACGTAGCCATCATGTTGACCGTTTCGATATACGTCCAACGGTCGCGATGATTTATTGCTACTTACCTAAAAGGAAACCCGGATCCGGGTGTAGGATCCCCCAACAATATAATACCCAAGCAACCCTTAAAGATAAAGCAAGCAAGTCAAACAAAAAGCAATAAAGGTGATCTAGAAATCCTTAAGGCATTCTCTTTTAGGTGTCTCCGCAGAGTCGCCATGTAACACGTGAACTCGACTTTGTAGGATTTTGTATCGCAAATATGCGGATAGCAAGAGTCGCCACCGACTTTTCTTTTATCCAATTAAGGAAGGTAAAAGTACGTAAAAGACATTCGTTGGATTCTCGAGTAAGGAGAAGGTTATGGAAGGTATTAACACCTTTCCATCCGTAGTTATCTACGGCTCTTAGTTGCTCTTAGATCACTTTAAAATTGCTTTGTATTTGACAAAATTTTGAAAAGGCATTTCGCTTTGACTTTGTAATGATTCATGTAGGAATGTATACAAAGTGTTTGGAAATGTTTCATTTTGAAAAGAGTTTGAACTTTAACAAAAAGTGTGGTGTGAAAAGTATTTTGATAGAGCAAGCAACTAAAAGTCTTATTACCTACTCGAATTGGTCGTTTCGTGTTATTTTACGTTCCTTTAGAATAGCTATCCATACCATTAGTTGGTAGGTAACTCTATTCGTTGGATGTAAACGGGTATTCGAAGGACATCGGATGGTCATAGAAAGCAACTTGTAGGAAGTATCCTAGCACATTCGAAGGACTATCATCATTTCGTAGGCGACAATCGAGGGTCAAGATCATGTATTCGGAGGCGACATCGTGGGTCTTATGATCTTTGTATCGGGACTATGATGATTTATTTTGAAGGCACGGTGCTAGAATACCTCTACGTTCGAGGGACATGACCATTTGAATTCGTAAAGGCAACGAGAAAGAATTACCCTAAGGGGTGCATGTGTGAAAAGAGTGTGTTGATTTCAGATTCATGTTATCTTGAAAATTAGAGTGAGCTATGTTGATTTTAGTCTTGCCATACACGCCTAATTACTAACAGCTTTAAGGTGCGAAATTAAAATGCGGAAGTATAAAGTGCGGAAAGATAAATCCTACGATATTACATGGCTTTGGGGCAGATACATAATTTAAAATGCGGAAAATAAAAGCCCTAATTATACTATTACATCCCATAAGCAATTACATAATTTGAAAAAAAAGAAAACGATAAAAAGAAATCGTCCGAAACGAGATAACCTGTGAAAAGATGAGAAATCGGAAAATACGAGGAAATCGAATAAGAGGAAAACGTTAGCAAAAATGATAATTTTTAAATGAGAAAAATATTTTATGCTAGAAACAACATTAATATGCTAAAATAATTTTTTGGGATTTTTTGGAGGTAATTTAATAATTAAAAATCAATTAAAAGTGATTTAAATGATAAATTAATAATTAAATTAAATATGCATGCAAAATAATATTTTTTAATTTTATAAATTAAATAAACATTTTCTGGAAATAATGCAAAAAGAAAAATATTTTTTGGTATTTTTTAATGCATGATAAAAATTGTGAAAAGAAATTAAAATGAATGCAAAATATTAAAGAAAATATGAAAATAAAAAGAAAAATGTGTTAGTTTGTAAAAAGAAGAAAAACAAGTGGTCCTGGTGAGAACGAACCGGTGACCTTGCTTTCACAAACCCAAGCCATGACCAACTGAGCCAGCATGTACAACTATTTGAAAATCGGAGCGAGTGGATTGTGAACAAGTGTCGCTCCCTGACTGCATCGAACTCGCGCCAATTCATCATCTTCCTCGTTTTGAAATTTTAAAACCCAGGTCTTTACCTACGGTTTTCTGGCGTTGCTATAGCCTTTACCTACGGATTATTTCCGTAGCCACATCCCTGCAAAATCAAAACTCAAGAAATAGGTAATATAAATTAACTTTGAGGGCATGGATCGGTTCGAAATCATCCTCTGAGCGTGATGACAGCACTGGTTTCCCCTAATTTTGCCTATTTTGAGAAACCCTATTTCGAGCTCTCAAACCCTAACAATGGCATCATGGTATTCCTGCGCCTAAAACTCAATTGAACGATCCACATAGCTTCGAAATATCATCTCAAACACATACAAACATTCAAATTATGTTAGATATGCATGGAAAACAAAAATCGATTTCAAAGGAAAAGTGTCAAAACCGTGAGTTTGATTTCGTGATTCTTGATGGATTCTTGATCTGTAAGGGCCTGGAATGATTCAATGGACCTCCAGGAAGCGATTGGCAGGCTTAGAATCGGTTGAATTGAAGCAAAAATAAGGCTACAAGTGTCTTGTAACCCACGGATTTTTTGAATTAGGTTAGGGTTCCTCAAGCCAATTTTTTCGTTCTCAATCATGTGCTATGTATTGTGTATATATAGTAGATGGAATTAGAGCTGATTTGAGGAAGAATCAATCATCAATCAATGCAAAATATATTTGATTTTGTATCAAATCAAATTTTCTCTTTTTTTGATCAATTTCAATCAATTCTTGCCATATCCAATAAAATTTCGAAATTTGCTGGCTTTATTGGGTTGCTTGGATCTCAAGGAAGAGAGAAAAATCAAATTTGCAATTAATTTTGATTTTATACCTTAGTTTTGAATTTAATTTGTATTTAAATGAATAAAATCCAAATTAAATAAAATCCAAGTTTGGATGAAGAAAAAGTAAGCCCATTTGCAAAAATTTTGATTTTTAGAAGTATCTCTCTTTGTGCACTTCTTCAAAATTGCCCAACTTGTGAATGGTGTATCTTGTTCAATTTTCCACATTTTGAGTGTTCTTGGACTTTTTGGAAAGCTCTAAGAGTCCTCTAACCAACCTCTTTGGTTTCATCTCAATTGGAGTTTCCATGCTCAATATATTTTCAAAACAAAATGTTGACTTTTTGTTGACTTTTAAAAGGACCTGTAATGTTTTGATCCATACCTCTCAAATGAAGCATTTTTTGAACATTCTTGTGAGACATGAAGTTGTAGAGAATTGAATTTCCTTCAAAACAAGAGCTGGTGGAAAAATTTCTAAGAAAGTATGAAGAAGTTATGCTCAGTCAAAGTTTGGTTGACTTTTCACTGAGAAACCCTAATTTAGAAAGTTTGACTTTTTGGCAAATCTTGAGTTTTCTTGATGAATCATGATCAACCCTTGATCAAATGATGAATTTAACTTCAAAATGAGGATGTTGACCAAAAATAGTGAAGTTTGACTGTATGTTGACCACAGTTGACTTTTTGTCCAATACAACTGATTTTTAACCATCTGAGCAATTGTCTGAGGAAACTTGACTTGTGAGGCTTGAAACTTGACATGGATAATATTTGAAGCATATGAGGAGGTATGAAGACCATTGGAGATGTTGGAATTCCATCTTGATCTAAGAATTGTCAAACCCTAGTTTGGGTTGATTGTCTAGGAGAGGGTTTGTCTGATCAACCCTTGAGAGTCCTTGAGTATGGATGTATGAAATGTCTTGAGATGATGGAGTGCAAATTTTGGGGTATGACACATGACTCTGAAGATTCGAAAGACTTAAAGTTCTTCTAAATTTATGTTATTGTACAAGATTACAAGACCAAGTGTTGAAGACTCTGAAGACGTGGTTCTAAAGATTCTGAAGACTTAAAGTTCTGTCAACCTTATGTTACAATGCAAGGTTCTTCAAAACCAAGTGCTAAAGATTCTGAAGAGGAAGATATAAAGACTTTAAGATTTGATTAACCAGATGTTATGTTCCCACATCCAAACTCATGCTCGCAAAAGCCTCTAAAGTGTAGAAGAAAGAAGATAACGTTAACATGGTACAAATAATACATAGTACGAAAAAGCTTTATTCCACTATCTCTTCACCAGCGTAAAGTGTGGAATAAAAAAGGACATGAAAACACTATTTTATAACAGCTCTCTTTTTCAAATGGCAACAGATATATTTTTAACTGGCTATAAAAGGGAAGCATCACTAGTTTGTGTTATTGTTGTTGCATGCCAAAAATGCAATTATAATTATCATTGATAGAAGAAAGCAACAAGATTATCAATATATCAAAAACAAGAGAAACATGAAGAACATCATGTAATCTTGAATCATGTTATCTGATAATCTAAAACTAGCCAATCATTGATTCACGTTGCTCTCAGAATTCACATACTGCAATGAAGCTGATTAAGAGGTAGAAGAAAATGAAGAAAATCAAGGAAGCTTTACTTTAAGAATCCACACTATGAATATGTTGCTTCATGATACTATGGAACATGGGTTGGGTTCCAGAATGTTCTTAAGTGAATCAAGATGAAGAATTTCTTCTCCGTATTATGTCAATATCAACAAAGCTGTCAGAAGCTTATGCAAAAGAAGACTTTAATCATTCAAGTGCTCTGGGCTGTTGTCCATAAAAAAGCAACTTGAAGAAAAGAAAATCAACATTTGAGATAAAAATACAATGTAATATTCTTAATGTGTATTAGGATATTTTAATGTACTTAATTGAGTTTAAACCTGCTTGTGTGTCATACCCCAAAATTTGCCCTCCTACTTCTCAAGACATTTCACATCTCCATGCTCAAGGATTTCACAAGGGTTGACCAGACAAACCCTCTCCTAAATAGTCAACTCAAACTAGGGTTTGGCTATCCTCAAGTCCAGGTGAGCCTCCAACATTCCCAGTGGTCATCATGCCTCATCATATGCTTCAAATAATCTCCATGTCACGTTTCAAGCCTTACAAGTCAAGTTTCCTCAGACAATTGCTCAGATGGTTGAAAATCAATTGTATTGGACAAAAAGTCAACTATGGTCAACATACAGTCAAACTTCATAATTTTTGGTCAACATAAATATTTTGAAGTGATATTCATCATTTGATCAAGAGTTGATCATGATTCATCAAGAAAAAGTCAAGAATTGATCAAAAGTCAAAGTTTCTAAATTGAGCTTTCTCAGACAAAAGTCAACAAAACTTTGACCAGGCATAACTTTCACATACTTTATCAGAAATTTTCCCACCACAGCTCATTTTGAAGATAATTCAATTCTCTACAACTTCATGTCTCACAAGATTGGTCATAAAATGCTTCATTTGGAAGATATGGATCAAAACATTACAGGTCCTTTTCAAAGTCAACAAAAAGTCAACTTTTTGTAAAGAAGTGTTATTGAGAATGGAAACTTCAATTGAGATGAAACCAAAGAGGTTGTTTAGAGGACATCTTAAGATTTCTAAAAAGTCCAAGAACACCCAAAAATGTTAAAAATTGAGCAAGATACACCTTGCACAAGTTGAGCATTTTTGAGGAGGTGCACAAAGAGAAATACTTGACAAAACCCAAAATTTTGCAAATGGGCCTAATGTTTCTTGGTTCAAACTTGTTCCTTAGCTGATTTGGAACCTCCAAGCCGAAGTCCACGAATTTATCTTTTATTTTTCTATTTATTTTGGATTTTAATCATTTAAAAGCCAATTTAATTAAAATAAAAGATAGAAAATCAAAATTAATTGCAAATTAGATTTTTCTCTCATTCTTGAGGTCCAAGCAAGCCATACAAGCTGTCAATTTCGAAATTGCATTGATTGGCAAAGGAATTGAATGAGATTTGATAAAAAAAGGGAATATTTGGTTTCATACCAAATCAAATATTTTCTCATTGATTGACATATAATTTCTTCATGATTCTTGACCTAAATCCATCCACTATAAGTACACAATGCATTCACAAGTACAAAGGACGAAATTCTTGCCTCCAAGAACCCTAAAAAACTTCAAAAAAACCGTGTGATATAAGTAATTAGCAGCCAGGTTTTCTGTCCAATTCAAGGGATTTCAAGCATTCCAACATGTTCCTGGAGGTTCCCTGATCAATTCCAGATACTCACAAGCCATCAACAAGCCCAAAAACGGGAAATCACGATTTTGGTTTGCTCCAAAACTTTCAAAATCGATTTTGATTATTCATGCATATTTAACTTGTTTTGATTGTTTGTTTGTGTTTAGAATGAAGTTTTGAAGCTATTTGGATTGGTTAGTTGAATTTTCAGTGCAGGAATCATAAGTTACCATGGTTAGGGTTTGAAGGTCTGAATCGGGGCTTTACGTTTTAGACAAAATTAGCCAAAACGATTGATACCATTGCATTCAGGAGATGTTTTCCAGTCGAACCATACCCCCCACATAAATTTATATTGCATATTATAAAATTTTGAAATCTGCAGGTGTTGTAGTGACGGACGAAGCCGTCACTATATGGTTTTGCTACGGACAAAAAACCGTAGGTAAAAGCCTGGGTTTTAAATTTTCAAAACGAGGAAGATGAAGCTTCGGCGCGTGATCTGGCAATCAGGATTCAATTTCATTTAAAAATGTTTTGTTTCATAATACTAACACCAAATGCAGGTTGACTCAGTGGCAAGGGTAGCGTGTGTGTATCCAGGATGTCCCTGGTTCGAACCATGGCTGCCACAATTCTTTTTTACCACTTTGCAAACTAACATATTTTCTCATATTTTCTTATTTTTCTCATTTAATTTTATTTCTTTTCAAATAATTTTCTCATGCATTAAAAAATTACCAAAAATATTTTCTTTTTGCATTTAGCTCAGAAAAATGTTTATTTAATTTTTGACATAAAAATTAATATTTTTGCATGCATATTTTAATTAATTGTTAATTAATCATAAAGTTGACTTTTAATTACTTTTTCTCATTAAAATCAATCCAGAAAATTCCCAAAAAATTATTCTATCATCTAATTAAGATTATTAACCTAAAAACTTTTTCCTAACTTAAAAATCTTTTTTTACTAACATATTTTCTCTTATGCGAATTTCTTATCTTTCCCGATTATTATGTATCTGCTTACAGGTTGTAATAGTTAGGATTTATTTTCTCGCATTCTTTTTCAATATTATGTAACTGCTCATGGGATGTAATAGCTTAATTAGGATTTACTTTCTGCACTCCTATATTATGTAACTGCCCCAAAGCCATGTAATATCGTAGGATTTACTTTCCGTACTTTACTTTCCGTAATTTACTTTCCGCACCCTATAAACTGCTAGTAACTAGGCGTGTATGGCAAGATAAAAACAACATAGATCACTTCTAATTCCAAGATAATATATCTGAATTCAACACACTTTCTTCATACTTGCACCCCCTAGAGTATTCTCTTTCGTTGCCTTTCGAATAAATGGTCAAGTCCCTCGAACGTAGAGGTATCCTAGCACCGTTGCCTACAAACATATCATCATAGTCCCTTTGATACAAAGATCATAGACCCACGATGTCGCCTACAAAAACATGAGCTCGTCCCTCGATTGTTGCCTACGAAAAGTGATGATCGTCCCTTCGAATGTGCTAGGATACTCCTACAAGTTGCCTTCTATGACCATTCGATGTCCCTTCGAATGCCCCTCTTACATCCAACGAATAGGATTACCTACCAACTAATGGTACAGATAACACTATTCTAAAGGAAAGTAAAACAACACGAAAATGACCGTTCTGAGTAGGTAATAAGACTTTTAGTTGCTTGCTCTATCAAAATACTTTTCACACCTCACACTTTTGTCAAAGTTAAAACACTTTTCAAAACGAAACATTTCCAAACACTTTGTATACATTCCAGCGTGAATCATTACGAAGTCAAAGCGAAATGCCTTTTCAAAATATTTTTTCAAACACACACACAGAAAGCAATTTTTTAAAGATGAGCTAAAAGCAACTAAGAGCCCGTAGATAACTACGGATGGAAAGGGGTGCTAATAGCTTCCCTTTTCATAACCTTCTCCCTTACTCAGAATCTAACGAAGGTGTTTTTCTGTTCTTTTCACCTTCCCTTAATTGGATAAAAGAAAAGTCGGTGGCGACTCTTGCTATCCGCAACATTTGCGATAAAAAGCAAAACAAGTTCCAAAGTCAGTTCTCCCATCGTATTACATTGTGTAGAAGCACTCTCTTGTAAGCAAACATTGTAAAAACAAACAATTGTTTGTTCCTCCTAAAGTATTAGTTGGGTCAGAAGCTTTAGGAAGGCTTTTAACAATTCTTCTAAAGGACCAGTTGGGTTTGAAGCTTTAGACGGTATTGTGTTCCTCAAAGGACCGGTTAGGTCAGAAGCTTTGAGATGACTAAAAAGGTCTCTTAGTGGGAGTTAGCCATTGGCGCTTCCCGTGCAAGTGTAATCGGTTTGATTATAGTGGATTAAGACCTTGAGTTCAAAGCGAAATCACCTCAGAAGGGTGGATTAGAGTAGCTTGAGGTTATCAAGTGAACTAGGATAAAATCACATGTTCCTTACTTTTGCTTATGCCTTCTAGTTTATATTTCTACAATCTGTTAGAAGCATTAGTTAGAAACAATCATAAGAAGCATTCTTGAGAAGCAAAGTTCAGAAGCATGAATCAACGCCAAAAAAACATAAGAAGTGAAAAAGTTATCAAAGAGTGAAAATCCAATTCAAACCCCAACTTTCTTGTGTTTTCTTCACACCTTCAAATTCCGCATATTCTGACGCCGACCTACTAAAGTTACTATAATTAAGGAGGTACTTACTCATGTGGTTGTTGTTGTGGAGCTACCTGTGGTTGTGGCTGAGTATGTAGCTGTGGAGAAACCAACTGTTGAGATACCCATTGTTGAAGTTGTTGTGGATGAGGTGGCTATTGAGGTACCCACTGTGTAGGATGTTGTTGAGGAGGTTCATGCGACAGTTGAGTAGGTTTTTGTGGAAAAGGTAGTTTACAAGGTTTCTCATACTAGCTAGACGCACGACTCGTGCGTCTACAAAACCATCAGTTCGTATTGATGAAGTATTTTCAAAAGAACATACTGACAGGTCCGTGCTCACAAGGTGTGTTAACCATGTCACATATATAGTATGGTAGAGCGAGGTATATATGTTATATTTTTATTGCAAATCATTCATTATGGCTCGATTGACTATACGGAAGTTTATTGATACTTCTTTAAACTTTACTTCTTATTGGAGCGTCTGATGCTGAAGATCACATCCCATAGTTTGAAGTTGAAGAACTTCCTAGAGGGCCTGATGCCTGAGCATGTCAGACATATTGTTCATGATTTTAGTCTCCTAGAGCTCGCCGAGTGCTTAATGACCATGCTCGACGTCTCCCTTTTGTCACTTTTTGTTTAGCGGTGGCACCCTGAGACATAATCCTTTCATATTCCATTTGTGGAGATAACTATCACATTGGATGATATCTACCCGTTATTTCATCTCCCCATCGTTGGTACATTCTTCACCGATCCTCATATTAACCAAACAACGACGTTGATATAGGTTGTAGAGGATCAAGAGGTCATAGAGGTTTTAGTGTTAGCCTAGTTTGAGTTTAACATAGGATTGCACCTTCAGATATCTTGGTTACATGACATATACAGGGAGCACGTGGAGGCAGAGAGGTACAGGACTACCACTAGGGTATACATGCTACATCTAATGACATGTGCTCTTTTGCAGATAAGGCGGGTGTTTATATTGATATTCAATACTTGTGGCTATTGATTAACCTATACACTCCATGTTGGTCTTGGAAAGTGGCAACGTTGACCATATTGTACACAACAGTTGAAGTTGCTTCCTAGTCTGAGACCAAACATCTAGCTGATTATTTTAGCTTATTATAGGTATACTAGCATTTCTTTGTTGGTTTTTATTTATATTTGAGTATATTAATTATTTGTTGTATGTGATATTAATTAGTTTTTATTTATTCATCGTTGGATATACGAGCATTTCCACCATGTATGTAATAGGAGTCAACAACGTGTCCGAGCGACTGCTCCATGAGCAAGGAGATGAAAAAGCAGGCAAGCGCATTCAAAAGGTGTTGCGAAGTACATGGGCCAATGTTTCAAAAACTGGACCGGTCATGAAACCGGTGAGAGTACTGAGTCGCTAGTTCATTGGTCGAACCACTGAGTCACTGGTCGAACCGCATGACCGAACCAGATTAAACTAGATAACTCGGTTGAATAGACCGATCACAATAAAAACACTATATAACTATAAAATCGATCGAACCAGATGATTCAGTCTCTAAAAAAAACTAATATCATATAATTTTAGCTAAACATTCTTAATAGTAATCCAATCTTAGGTAAACTCCTGATGTAATTATTTTCATCTAATTTTACTTTTCATTTTAACTATTATCAACACACATAGCTAAACTGAAAAATATAATATTAAAAATTAAAAGTATTAAATAAACTATAATATAATTTGAAGAACCATACGTTAAATTAAAGGCATGCCTAGAGTGTAAATATAAAAATCATAAAACATATCATCTAACATGCATTTGACAATGATTTTACTTGTAACAAGTGAATACCACAAGTTTCAAATCCACCTACCCAAATTCGAAGCAAATTACTATACTTAGAATCAACGGCCACCACTGTTAAATTTAGATTTTTACTAAGCTAAAATCTCTCCTAAAAAAAGGAAAACAATTAATATGGCATTTTCACAATTTGAAATCTCATGGAGATTTTTTTTCTACAAATTAAATCATCTCCAACATCAACAAATAACATAAAAACTAGGAAGCAATAGAATTTGTGATACGGTGAACTGACTTTGTAGGATTTTTGTATCCAAATGTGCGGATAGCAAGAGTCGCCACCGACTTTTATTTTTATCCAATTAAGGGAAGGTAAAAGTAACAGAAAAAGACCTTCGTTAGATTCTGAGTTCGGGAGAATGGTTATGAAAAGGGAAGGTATTAGCACCCCTTTCCATCCGCAGTTTTCTACGGGCTCTTAGTTGCTCTAGATCACTTTTTAAAATTGCTTTCTGTGTGTTTGACAAAAATGTTTTGAAAAGGCATTTCGCTTTGAATTTGTAATGACTCATGTAGGAGTGTATACAAAGTGTTCGGAAATGTTTCGTTTTGAAAAGAATTTGAACTTTTAAAAAAAAGTGTGAGGTGTGAAAAGTATTTTGATAGAGCAAGCAACTAAAAGTCTTATTACCTACTCAGAATTGGTCATTTTCGTGTTATTTTACGTTCCTTTAGAATAGCGCTAGCCATACCATTAGTTAGTAGGTAGCTCCATTCGTTGGATGTAAGCGGGACATTCGAAGGGACATCGGACGGTCATAGAAAGCAACTTGTAGGAAATATCCTAGCACATTCGAAGGGACTATCATCATTTTTCGTAGGCGACAATCGAGGGTCAAGATCATGTATTCGGAGGCGACGTCGTGGGTCTATGATCTTTGTATCGAAGGGACTATGATGATTTGTTTGGAAGGCAACGGTGCTAGAATACCTCTACGTTCGAGGGACATGACCATTTTTTGAATTCGTAAGGCAACGAGAGAGAATTACCCTAAGGGGTGCATGTGTGAAAGAGAGTGTGTTGATTCAGGTATTTTATCTTGAAAATTAATGTGAGCTATGTCCAATTATTATCTTGCCATACACACCTAGTTACTAGCAATTTATAGGGTGCGGAAATTAAAATGCGGAATGTAAAGTTCGGAAAGGTAAATGTCCTACGCTATTACATGGCTTTGGGGCAGATACATAATTTAAACTTGCGGAAAATAAAAACCTAATTTAAACTATTACATCCCATGAACAATTACATTATTGAAAAAAATAAAACGATAAAAGAAAAAACGTCCGAATCGGTGCAACCTGTGAAAGAATAAGAAAATCGAAAAATGCAATATGAATCGAACAAGAGAAAAAATGTTAGAAACATGCAAATTTTAATATGAGAAAATTAATATATGCTGGAAATATTATAAATAAGTTAAAATAATTTTTTGGGATTTTTTGGAAAAGATTTAATAATTAAAATGCAATTTATAATGATTTAAATGCTAAAATAAAAATAAAATGAATATGCATGCAAAAATTATATTTTTTAATTTATTAAATTAAATAAAGATTTTTATGAAAATAATGTAAAAAGAAAAAATATTTTTGGTAATTTTTTAATGCAGAATAAAAATCATGAAAACAATTAAAATAATATGGAAATATTAAAAATAATGAAAAATATGAAAATATGGAAAAATGCAAACTTGTAAAAGCTGGAAAAGCAAATGGTCTGAATCGAACCAGGACCGCTTTCACAATGCCATGCCTTGATCCGAACCAACGCCACGTGTTTGAAAATTGGAGCGAATGGATTACAAGCACGCCATCTCCTCGTTGCATCAAACTCGCGCGACTTCATCTTCCCGATTCAAATTTTTGAAAATTCGGCCTTGGCTCGACGCTATAACCCCGCAAAATCAAAATCATACACAAGTAATATAAATGAATTCTAAGACCATGGTTCGATTCCGCACGTCATTCAATGCAATGGTAACATCTTGAGGTTCAATTTTTCGCTTAAGGAAACCCTAAATCGTGTTCAGAACCCTAGCTATGGCATATCGAGTTCCGTGCTATGGAAATACAATTAACCGCCGGATCGCTTGCAAACTTCTCACTACTCACAAAACAACAATAAAACATGTTAAAATGCATGATAATTGAAATACGATTTTGAAATTTTCTTGAACAAACCGATTTTGATTCTTTGATTCTTGATGATTTTAAGCAATGTGAGGTCGGATCAATTCGAATGGCACAAGGAACAAGATGGAATGCTCAAAATTGGTGTGGATGGTCGGAATTAGGATTGCTAGTTGCTTCAAGAACACGATTTCTTTGAGTTTGGATTAGGTTTCGAGCCAATTTTTTCGTTTTTCTTGATAGGTATGCATCATGTATTTATATGGATGGATTTGGGATTAATTTGGAAGGAATTGATCAACATTCATTAGAAATCAAATTTGATATTCTCATGAAATCAAATTTTCAAATTTTGTCCAATTTCAATCCAATCTTGCCAAATTTGATCCAATTTCGAAATTGCTGGCATTTATGGGTTGATTGGATCACAAGAGAGCAATAAAAATCAATCTTCCAATTAATTTTGATTTTATAATTTATTTTAAGATTTAATTTGCATTTAAATAAATAAATTACAAATTAAATAGAAAAATAAATCAAAAATTCGTGGCATTGGGCTTGGATATTCCTAATTGCATGAGGAACCAGTTAGGATGAAGAAAAAGTAGGCCCATTTGCAAAAGATTTGATTTTTTGAAGTATCTCTCTTTGTGCATTCTTCCAAAATTGCCCAACTTGTGAATGGTGTAACTTGCTCAATTTTCCACATTTTTGAGTGTTCTTGGACTTTTTGGAAAGCTCTAAGAGTCCTCTAAACAATGTCTTTGGTCTCCTCTCAATTGGAGTTACCATGCTCAATATATCTTCAAAATAAAAAGTTGACTTTTTGTTGACTTTGAAAATGACCTGTAATGTTTTGAGCTATACCTCTCAAATGAAGCATTTTTTGGACATTCTTGTGAGACATGAAGTTGTAGAGAATTGAATTTCCTTCAAAACAAGAGGTGGTGGAAAAATTTCTGAGAAAGTATGAGAAAGTTATGATCACCAAAGTTCGATTGACTTTTCATCTAGAAACCCTAATTTAGAAAGTTTGACTTTTGAGCAAATCTTGAGTTTTCTTGATGAATCATGATCAACCCTTGATCAAATGATGAATGTAACTTCAAAATGAGGATGTTGACCAAAGATCAGAAGTTTTGACTGTATGTTGACCACAGTTGACTTTTTGTCCAATACACCCGATTTTCAACCATCTGAGCAATTGCCTGAGGAAACTTGACTTGTGAGGCTTGAAACTTGACATGGAGAATCTTTGAAGCATATGAGGAGGCATGAAGGCCATTGGAGATGTTGGAAACTCATCTTGACTTGAGAGATACCAAACCCTAGTTTGGGTTGATTGTCTAGGAGAGAGTTTGTCTGATCAACTCTTGAGGAATCCTTGAGCATAGATGTATGAAATCTCTTAAATAGATGGAGGGCAAATTTTGGGGTATGACAGAATCCTCATACAACAAATTGAAAATTCAACAGAGAGAGGAACAAGACCGTTTATTGTGAAAATTGAACCTCAACAAACTAATTAGGTAAAAAAGAAACCCCAATCCAAGAAAGAGGAATAAGACTGACATTAACTATTGGGAATTCAATAGAAACGAAATCGAGAAACATGGTGGCAGTTAGAAACGATGCGGTGCGGCGGAGTTGCGTTTGTACTTTGGAGAACAGGAGGACGAAATGAAAACGATATAGTGCGTCTGGACTTCTTCTACTTTTGCGTTTAGAAGAAGCATTTTTTTGTTTTAATTTTAAATTTTAATTAAAAAAAAAGCATTTCTACTGCTGGTTTACAAAAATCGCCGGTTTTCTGGTTTTCTGCGGTCCAAATCGGTTTAACGACATGGACGATCCAATCATTGAACCAAACCAGTTACCTGTCTGGTTCCCGGTTTAACCAGTTCGACCAACCGACTCGGTCTGATTTTTACAGTACATGATGTCATCTAGACACCATATACGACTCACCGTCCCCATCGTGCATTTGACGACACACATTCCTTGTACTAAGGGCATTTGAGGTGGGATACCCACGTGGCTAGACACTTGCCTGAGATGTGTCTATAATAGTATGGTTATGTCAAGGGTATCCTTCATCCAGTACTAGAGATTCCATCTGGTGGCGTTGACAGATGGTTTCAGAGTCACATCATTAGCTTTGTCCATGACATTATGGATAATGTAGTTATAGTTTAGTATCCTTCACAGTGTGATGATGGTTACTTGGAGTTGTATCACAATATATCACACCACCACCTCATACCACCAACTATATGATCTTGTGATATCCGGGGCCTTCTGGTGCTAAGGTTTTTGATGCTGAGGTACATGTCGCCACCAATACCTCCATCTCCCGCATGTGACCAAGATAACCGCCTCTAATTGATTGCAGTTATTGTTCATAATCTTATGGGTTTGGTAAACCCAAATGGTGAGGTTCTTATAGGTTTATCTAGGCTAGCAAACATAGTATGTAAGGGCCTATGTATATAGAGGTGTTCGCGGTCCGATTTGGATCGGTTTTGAGACAAAAAATCATCCGATCCAAAGTTATAAGAGCACGTGGTTTGGTTCGATTTTTGGATGACTAAAATAAAAATCCGATCCAATCCAATCTAATTTATGTGGTTTACTTCGGTTCAGTTAGTTCGGTTTTATTCGGTTTTAAAATAAACATTCCATTGTTAAATAATTTAAAATTGTATTTTAACTAAAATTGATTACGTTTAAAAAAAAGAAAAAGAATTTAAGTATTATTTTTTGCTAGATTTTATTTCAATAAACAAAAGGAAATTCGTCAATAATTATGCATAGTGTGTATAATTTAAAACCCATACCAGTATAATAAGAAATTCATTTCCACTAAATCACTAACAATGTGAATCATTTAAAAGTCATATCAGTACAACATAAAACTAAAACATAAATATACCTATAACATAAGTATTAGTATACCAATATAATTTTAAAAGTCATTTCCACTATAATTTTGCATCATTTAAGTACCTTTAACTAGGAACTTCATGTGGCTACTGAGACGTGTTTTACAATAAAAAACCATTTATTATATTTAATTATTATAAATGGGAAAAAATGAGATTGAAACGGAAAAAGAAACCTAATGTCATTATTATTATTTTTGAATGCATATTCATTATAATTATATTTAATAAATGATAATAAAATAAGAATAAATATTTTGGTTCGGTTTGAATCAGTTCGGTTCTCATGTAGCCAACCAATAATCAAACTGATCCGATCGGTGGTGCTATAAGATGGTCCAAATACATACAAAAAAGTTCAATTTTTTTCGGTTTTCGATTTTTATTTTAGATTGGATTGGATTTGAACACCCCTAACATATAGTATAACATATAACATATAATATTATAAAATGAGAGTGATCAATTATGGTGGAAAGAATAAAAATAAATAGATTATACCAAGCTAATAGATATTATTAAAAAAATTATTATCATCTAATAATAAATTCACGTAACATATCATACTAATAAAAAGTAAATAAGTATAAAAATATATGTATGCGACTCGGTTTGGTTTGGATCGATTTTAAAAAATTAATCCGAAATTCGATTCATACCGATCGGTTTTCTCAAAATGACATCCAAACGCATCCAATAAATTCTGGTTTTTTTTTCCGGTTTTTTGGATTGGTTTTCAATTTTTTATTTGGATTTGAACACCCCTATATATAGATATATTATATTTTGCTTGTATTATATGTATATTTGGTGACATAAACTTCTTATCACCGTACTTATTTAGTGCATAATATTTTGGCAATTACATGTTCGATTCGAAGATAAACATAACATAAATAGTACACCAAACATAAATTAAAAAATGAAAAGCGAAAACCTAGGTACTACTAGATGATTCTGGATATTTCAACATCTTGATTATGTCGTCGACATATCTTGTAATATGCGCATCCAAATGTCGATCAGACTCTTAGATATCCTACGACAGAATGATTTCCACATGGCCTTCACATCTTCATCGGTCTTCAACTCAATCATGTTGTATTTCACCCTTCCATTACTATCAATCCAATCTTCGCGAAACTCGATCTTTTTCACCATTTTATCAGTATCAGACATCAATTCCTTCAACTTGCCTGTCAAGTTGGCTAAAGATGTGGTGCCATCTAAAAGCTTGAATTCAGCAAGAGGATTGTCTCTGTCAAAATACACTTCCGCCTTAATCGAAAATTGTGGAAGAGATATTTTTTTTGAGATGTCTTTCTCTATAACATATGCTTATATTTATACAAACGAAGTTTCCTTCTAGACCATATAAATCTGTCAGTGCAACCAGAACCCTCCAAATATATCAGTAAAATCTTGATCATTTAAAAATTCCGAATCAATACACTATTAGAAATTTTAGTATAATTAAATTTTCGATACATAATGATAAATTTGAAATTTTCGAAAAAATTTAACAATACCAAAAATTTCAAAATAAACTACCGAAAATTTTAACTGTATCTGAATTTTCATATGAACTATCGAAAATTTAATCTGTATTGCAAATTCGATTTTCAATATAAAAAATTTCATTCGAAAAAAAATTATTTTCATTTCACCAAGAACATTTATGAAATACTACCTCCGTTCCTATATATAAGAGACAATTCATTTTTTAGATCCATTGAATAACCAATATATCTAGTCTATAAACTGATTAAATACATTGATTATTCAATGAACCTAAAGAATGAACAATAATAAAACTAGGAGGTGCCAAGTATAATTTGAGGTGGCAAGTAAAAATTCTCATAATTCACATATCCAACCCGACCCACATAATATGCCCGACCCGTTAGAATTTCATCTTTTCGTTGAAGGGTTTTAGCTTCCATTTTTCAACCACCTCTGAAACCCGAAAACCCCAAGGTGAACCCTACCACCATGGTTCGCTTTTCCAGGTCCTCCGCTCACCGCCTTCTCTACGCACTATGCTCCTCTTCTACCACCACCACAGTCTCCCCATCCGCAACCGGCTCCCTCATCGGCGGCACTTTCCACCTCCGACACTTCTCAGCCGGAAACGTCGCCCGTGCCAAGGCAGCGTCAATTAACAAGGAGCCTTGGTGGATGGAGTCAATGGAAATGATTCGCAACATCGGTATCTCGGCACACATCGATTCCGGGAAGACGACTTTGACAGAGCGGGTGCTGTTCTACACTGGTCGGATCCACGAGATCCATGAGGTGAGAGGGAAGGATGGCGTTGGTGCTAAGATGGATTCCATGGCGTTGGAGAGAGAGAAGGGAATCACTATTCAGTCTGCTGCTACTCATTGTACATGGAAGGACTATAAGGTAATTCACACTTTATTTGTAACTATCTATTTTCAGTTTGTGTTGTTAGATTCTAGTTGAATCCAATTGAAGTAAAGTAGAGTGTAGATTTCGAAGGGATTTCGCTTTTAATTCCTTGCAAGAATATATGAAAATTTTAAACTGGGAGAAATGAGAACCATAGTCTTAAATTGCGGTTGATACGGTTGCGGGTGTTGCGATTACAGTCGTTGTGGCGTGAATTTTAATTGGGAGGGGTTTGAAATATACCGTTAAGAAACCTTTGATTTTAGGATTTTTCATTACATAGGAGGTGAATGAGTTTTTGAGTTTTTGGGTTCTGAAGTTTTAAGTTTTGATGAACACCGCAATTGCGGTCTGATGCAGTTGCGGAGGCCATCACATCAGCAATATTGCAGCTGTAATTGTGGTTGGTGACTGCAATTTAAAACCATGATGAGAACTTCGAGGGCTTAGTTGAGTTCAAGTTGAAATTTGAATTTGGAAGTGTAGTGAGTTTTTATTTTTGAAGGGTTTAGGATTCAATAAAATTATAGGTGCAATATTTGTATTTTTTTTGGTATAAATTGGGGTGGGGCCATCCCAGCATGAAATTGTGGAGATTAATCATTCAAGAACTATTCCTCAATAGTTAAGTTTCTTGCTGCTGCAGTGTTAGAGTTGAATTCACACTCGATATCACACATGTGTGATATATGAGATTATGAGTGCTCTATTGTTACTATTTATAATGTATAAATGGGGTCATCCTTGCACCCGATTGTAGAGACTAATTACCAGAGAACCATATGAATGACTAAACTCTTCCTCAATAGTTTTAAGTTGTATGCTGCTTTTTTTAATCTGAATTTGAACTTGAGACTACAGTGGAAGGATATATGAGTGCTCAGTTGTTACTACTACTATTATTATTACTAAGATTATTATTGTCAATATGAAAAATGATTAATGGTTGCTGTAGTGGGTCTTTTTGAGCGTGGATTTCGATAAACAACTTAATTAAGTGCTTACAACACAATAATCATTTATCTTATAAGAGATTATAAATAAGCTATTCTTACAATCAAGTAGGGACATATCAATTAACTCTTATATGAGATTTCAAGAATAAGAAGAAAATAATTTATGAACATATCATAAGCTATATTAGAATCTATTCCCAAACACTCGAAAATGCTATTACTTTATAAGGCAGGACTATTAAGCTCTTTGAAATGTTTGCTGTTCTTTCAAAATTTAGGGTGATAGGGATTGAGAATTGGATGCCGAGCAATTAATTTTCACTTGTTTGAGGGGGAATTTGAGATTTGAGTGATGTACTGTTACCTTAGTCAGTGTTAGTTCCTTTTGGTGATTATTCGTCATGGAGAAAGATAACAATTTAAGACATTTTCTGTTTTTTTAGTTATGCGTAACTGAAATGGGTAAATTAAATAAACACTACTTATTTTTCCTGTTTGCAGTATCCATTGGAAGTTACAACTTACATTGATATATTCTTCAAACTGCTTTTGATAGTGACTTTCTCTTGTGGTTATTTACATTGAAACTTAGGCAAAATGTTTTGTTGCAGATCAACATAATTGACACACCTGGTCATGTTGATTTCACCATTGAGGTTGAGAGGGCTTTGCGTGTCCTTGATGGTGCCGTTCTTGTGTTTTGTAGTGTTGGTGGGGTGCAAAGTCAGTCAATTACCGTTGATCGGCAAATGAGAAGATATGATGTTCCAAGACTTGCATTTATTAACAAGCTTGATCGAATGGGAGCAGATCCATGGAAAGTAATAAATCAGGTGTGAATGAGATTTATAGAGGTCAGCTAAGATAATATGTTTTACAGTTATAAATTATAATCCCATTTACGCAAATTTGGTTATCTTGAAAAGAGGTGTCCTGGCATTTTGGAGGTCAGCTATAAAATTTGACAACTTCTACTATTTATTTATTAATTAATTAGTTGTTTTTAAAAATTCTTTTTCATTCTTATTTTTGAATTGAATGTTTTCCATTTTTGTTACCAATTTGTTTTATTTTTCAGGCTAGATCTAAGCTTCGGCATCATAATGCTGCAGTTCAAGTTCCAATAGGTTTGGAAGATGATTTCAAGGGACTTGTTGATCTTGTGAAGCTAAAGGCCTATTATTTTCATGGTTCAAATGGGTCCGTTTTCAAAATTCTCCATTATTTTTTCCAAAGATTACGTCTGCCATATTTCTTCAGCTTACTTAAACATTGCTTATTGCAGCGAAAATATTGCCATTGAAGAGGTGCCATCAGATATGGAAACCTTGGTGGCTGAAAAAAGACGCGAACTAATAGAAACTGTGTCAGAGGTTGATGATATACTTGCTGAAGCGTTTCTGAGTGATGAAACCATTTCAGATGCTGATCTTGAGGTGAGTAGGTAGTAGTTTTTCATATTCCTGAGTTTTGTATGACAATTATCTGGTTTATGGGAAATGCATCAGATCATACTATCCTAATTCTAACAATTAGTTTCTTGGTCTGTTCTCTGAATGTGTTGCGGACCATGTGGTTTGGACATTCTAGATGTGCATAAAGAAATGATAGACATGTCAGCTTGTAATGGTCTCACTATTTTAACAGAAAGATGTTTGGCATAGTTCCTATTTTCCTTTGATTCAGAAATCTGCCAAGGAAACTGCTCATATGCATGGTT
This sequence comes from Vicia sativa, assembly GCA_021764765.1. Classification (NCBI taxonomy): domain Eukaryota; kingdom Viridiplantae; phylum Streptophyta; class Magnoliopsida; order Fabales; family Fabaceae; genus Vicia; species Vicia sativa. Next base: position 108,438,737 of record CM038793.1, read on the forward strand.
TTGTATGAAAATTGTTAGAACGACTCATCGGTTGATGTCTTGTGTTATTTTAATGAAAAAAGGGTCTGTGACTAAAGTATAGCATCAGTTGTTTTCTGCCTACCTTGATTCCTTGTAGGAATATCATTGATTTGCTTGTTTGATATGGAATGATCATTACGGTCCTCCCTACTTTTCAAACCATTAGTCTACACCAGTAGCCCCAAAGAAGTAATTGGCTGCACTTACCAAATGTTCATATGTGATTAATGAGATAATGACCACTCTGACGTTGACAGTGACTTCTGTTGTTGATTTGGGTGGTAATGAGAGTCGGTTGGTGCAGTCCTTTGCATGGCCCTGGCCGGGGATAGAGCACCGAAATCACCGGTGAAGCACAATGGTGTGATGGATTATTAAGGACCCGTTTGAATCAATTTTGTTTTTTAGTTTTAAAAAATTGTTTTATAAATCAGTTTTAAGGTGTTTTTGAGAAGAAAGAAAACAAAAATTTGTTTGATAATAAAATTTTTAAAACTGTTTTCAATTTGCTTATAAATAGGAATGGAGGGAGTATATAATTAGGAAAGGATTTGAAGTAAATCTGTATCTAATTGGTCCATATTATAATAACTAAATGTTCACATTACATTATCAATTAGAAGGGGAATCATCTCTTATGTTGAGCTTTTAATGGAGCTAATCATCTATAGTTCAGTAACAGCTAGTAGTTCTAGTTATGCTTGTGCTTAAATCTAGCATAAATTCTAATAGGCCTCCACCCACTTTACCTCTCTATCCACATATATTTTGGTGTAGTTTATATCCACATATATTTTGGTGTAGTTTATAATTTCTGGTTATTATGTTTGTGTAGGGAGCAATTCGTAGGGCTACCATAGCACAGAAATTTATACCGGTATTCATGGGTAGTGCTTTCAAAAACAAGGTAATCTTTGAACTCACCTCCCGTTCTTAACTTCACATATAAATTCATACTGCATAATAAACTACTTTGTTCTTCCCATTCAGTAAAGATGTATCCGTAGTAATATTATTCCGTCGATTTTTGATTTAATGGTATGGTAGTATGCCTTAGAATTGTGGTTGGGCCTAACTAACAAAACTCTACTAAATTGGTCTATAAGGTGAGGATTGATCCCACTTATAAACATATGTTCAAACCATATATTGTCCTATATGTGACTATTAACACACCCTCTCACGTCCAACACCATTGGGCTTGGCGCGTGGATATAACTGTCCTGTTGGAACATAACAGCAAGCCTTTAATAATAATCTTCTACAATATTCATATCCATTCCTTGTATATTACTTACTGTGGAAGTTATTGCCCATTTTGGATATTGCTATCCATAAATTTACAGTACCATTTCTCTTTAATAAACAGCCCCCTACCTAAATTATTATTTCACATGCATGCATTCTCACATTGGCTTACCCAAGCTCATTTTTCAGTATGATCCAAACTTGCACATTCTAGATATCATGCATACTGTGCAGTTGTTTGAATCATCACTTGTATATATATTTAATCTTCCACTATTGATTTGCAGGGAGTACAGTCACTTCTGGATGGAGTACTTAGTTATTTGCCATGTCCAATTGAAGTTAGTAATAATGCTCTTGACCAATCTAATAACGAGGAGAAGGTACCTGATTCATAGAAAGTTAATCCCTGTTTTACTTTGATATTGTATTTCTGTCATGATTATTGAAAACTTCGAATTGCATTTTAAAGCCAAAATTTTGAATCACGGATTATAGGATTTTCTATTAAAATTAAAAGTATAAAAATTGCTTTAAATGCATGTTCTTCATAAATAAGATAATAAATGAATCATTCAGAAAATGTAAAATATCAGTAGTAAACATTATAATGCATCTAGGTGATATTGTAATCACTTGCCAGAAAAAAAATGAAACCCCAAATTTCAAATTAACATTTCAATAAAACCAAGATTAAAATTTTGATAACAGTTAATCACTTCATATTAAAAGAAATGTTAAATCTGAAAGGTAGGTCCCATCTTCCTAATTTAAATTATTTTTCAAATAGAAAATTAAGGTTTATGATTGGAGAATATTTGGCATTCAAAGTTAAAATATCAAGGAGGTGGGTGTAATTATATTAGCTTGGGGTGAGTTTCACAGCTGCCCATGCTATTGCTATTCAATATTGGAAAATACCAAGTATACAGTAATTCTTGCATTCACGTTTACAGAACCCACCTGGGTTTGATTTGAGCTGATAATTTTTTCTTGGAGACAATTTCTGCAATGAAATCATATATAGTTATGGAAATTGTCTTGGTTGTTCGCTGCAAACTTATGATCTAGAGAGATTACAATCATAACTGGTTATCGTATGTCTTTGCTTGTCTAGATTGAGCTGACTGGAAGTCCTGATGGGCCCCTTGTAGCATTGGCTTTCAAATTGGAGGAGAATAAGTTTGGTCAGTTATCATATCTAAGGTACCTCTTGCCTTTGGAGAAGGTTAACTCCATTTATAGTATGTATATATTTTCAAATTTGTGGCAACCTTTCAGTACATCTCACATATGTTAATGTATTGATTATTTGGTTGAAGAATTTATGAGGGCGTCATTCGAAAGGGGGATTTTGTGACTAATGTTAACTCTGGCAAGAAGACCAAGGTAAGTTTAATGTCTTTTGGTGCTCTAGTTTGATTTCATTTTTCTTTGATCATATGTATGTTTTTCCTTTCTAGGGTAGAGAGATAACTCAATAACTGATTTATTGAGTGTTTTGGTGAAAAACCTTATATAATAATGATTGATCCAACTCTACCGTTTTTTCCTCTTCAATAATTTAGTCTCATATTCATGAAAATTCTACTAGTCATCAAGGATTCCAATCTCCAAGTCTAAGTGATTGGATTACAGAATTCAATAACAGTATGAGATATAAAGAAAATGAATCTTCTGGTGCCGAATGAAATCTGAAAAGAGAAGGGGGACAGTTCTCCTCCACGAGTTTCTGATAGAACACATGATTCTAATGGAAATGGTTTATGGAAATGAAGCAGTCCTTGCTTAAAAAATAACTAAGAAGTTCAGGATATTGGATGCTAGTGAACATGGTTGAATTGCCCATATTTGATGGTTGCGATCAAATGCGTGGGATGATAACAATGGAAACACATCTACATTGTTGAATATAAAGCTGGCTAGCTTGATTATTAGGGGTTACACGATTCTTAAATTCATTTCAACCTACCGAGTAACAGAGGATGGCCTGGCCTAACACACGAGCTATTTAATTTGTTTCCCCTTTTTCTTCTAAGCAAATATCCTTCTGTTTTGTCCTAACAGGCTCTTTCAAGCTACTGTTCTACTAACAGTATGGACAATTTTTTTAGAAACTTATCATCCTACATAAATGCTATCTTTAACCAGACATCTGACCATGCTCGTCCTGCATGTACTCATAGTCTCATACGAGGATGTTTTGGGTTGTCATTTGGTATCCTTTCCTCTTCATCTTGAACTTTTTGTGTATCTGAAGGCACGGAAACATGAAAACCTAAAACAGTACAACAAATACTGGAAATAGTTTTAGTTTTTGTTAGTTGGATGTGAGGCTTGATACATAATTAATAATTAATGTAGTGCTATTCCCATGTAAGATCATTGCCATCTCCCTGCATTTTGTATGACATTTAGAGACTAGAAAATATATCCCAGATATTTCAAAGTTGTGAATAAAGTATATGCACTAATTCATTTAAGTTGACGTTTCTAAACCTTATGGGCTGAATACAATTATTACTTATAATTACTAATATATGTTATTTACAACACTTTTCTCAAACTAGTGAATGAATATCTATTGTTCTAAGCTTGCAATAAGTTGGTTGAAACATTATGTTAGTAATCCCTTTGTCAACAGACCTGCCACCTGATGCCATAAAGGAATGTAGGTTGTAGTTATCAAGTTACTATCTAACTTCTCACTCATAAAATGTTTATCTATCTCATTATGTTTTCTCCTGTCACGTTGAACATGATTATGAGCAACAGTGGTTGCCTATTTATTGTCACAACAATTTCATAAAGCCTTCACACTTTATCTTCAAATCTTTTAGTACAATTTTCATCTACAATAGCTCCAAATTTTCATCTACTTCACTTTGCTTCTTATTCCTCCAAGTAATAAGGTTCCTACATAGAAAACAAAGATGTTGCCTATTATTATTCACTGAACCTGCATAATCAGCATAAGTATACACCACTATAGTTTGACTTCCACCTCTTTTAAACAAAAGTCCTCTCCTTGGAGTGGGTATGAGATGTAGAACATGGTTGAAAGGTTGCAAGTCTCGCACCCTCGGTTCATGCATGAATTAAATCAGCGTACAGTGCGTACTAACTACATAAGGAAAATTTGGCCTAGTGTGTGCCAAGTAATTTATCTTATCCACTAGTCTTTGATTTTGAACCTTGTCAACTTAGACACTTTCCCCTGCAAAACTCATTTTAGATTTTATTCAATGGGAACATTCAAGTTGCATCCAAGCTTGTCTGTTTGCCAAAGATCAAGCACTTACTCGAAAGATAAAAATTCTTTGCTTTAAATAAGCCACCTCAATTTTCTAAAAATACTTGAGTTGCTCTAAGTCTTTCATCTTCAACTCTGTTGATAAATTCTCCTTGAGTGGCTGTGTCTCAGTCAAATCATCTCATGTAACAATAATGTCATCAACATCATTTAGAAACACGGTCCGTTTTCAACTTGTGAATGTTTGAAGAAAATGGTGTGTTCTCTTTGGCTTTGCATACATAGGCCAAGCTCTCCATTACATATGTGAATCTTCCAAACCACTTCAAGGGGAATGCTTTAGTCCGTACAAGGCCTTCCTCAATTGACACACCTCGTTTTCTCCTCCTCTAACTTCTAAAATCAAAATCTAGGAGAATCTCCATATACTCTTCCTCTAAATGCAAGAATGCATTTTTTACATCAAAATGGTGTAGTTCCTATTCAGAGTTATTGAATTAGGAGAGACTAAGAGACATTTAGGTTAAACCGTGTGTCTTGAAAGCACTACGGAGACTTTATTATATATAGAGATATTCAACTAATTACATGATATAATCGATGTGGAACTATTCTACATATAAATATTCTTAACACTCTCTCTCTCTCTCTCTATATATATATATATATATATCAACACTCCCCCTCAAGCTGGAGCATATAAGTCAAATGCACCAAGCTTGCCACATATATAATTAGTTTTGGGACTTCACAGAGATTTTGTAAACACATCTGCCAATTGATCATTAGAGTTGACAAAACTTGTGACGATGTCGCCAGATTCAATCTTCTCTCTGACAAAGTGACAATCTATCTCAATATGTTTGGTCCTCTCATGGAAGACTGGATTTGAAGCAATGTGCAATGCAGCTTGATTATCACATACAAGTGTCATTGATCTTACTTCTTCAATTTTAAGTTCTTTGAGCAATTGTTTTAACCAAATGAGTTCACATGTTGCCATTGCCATGGCTCTATACTCTGCCTCGGCGCTTGATCTTGCAACTACATTTTGTTTCTTACTTTTCCAGGATATAAGGTTTCCTCCAACAAGTACACAATACCCAGAGGTGGATCGTCTATCAATTGGTGACCCTGGCCAATCAGCATCAGAGTATCCAACTATCTGAGTATGTCCTTTATCTTCATACACTAAACCTTTTCCTGGGGCACATTTGATGTATCTCAGAATCCGGATAACAACATCCATGTGTTCCTGACAAGGGAAATTTAAGAACTAACTTACCACACTGACTGCAAAAGAAATGTCTGGACGAGTGATTGTGAGATAATTTAACTTTCCAACCAATCTCCTATATCTTCCCGAGTCTGACAGAGGCTCCCCCTGATTGGGTAGTAGTTTGACACTTGGGTCCATAGGAGTATCAACTGGTTTAGCGTTCAACAAACCTATTTCTTCCAACATATCCATAGCATATTTCCGTTGAGAAATCACCAAACCATCTTTAGATTGGGCCACCTCAATTCCCAAGAAATACCGGAGTTTACCAAGATCTTTGTCTGAAATTGATTCGAAAGATGTTGTTTCAACTGGAGTATTCCCGGCTCATCACTACCAGTTATGACAATATCATCTACATACACAATAAGATAAATACACCCTTGGACTGAGTGACGATAAAAGACAGAATGATCAGCTTCACTAAGGACCATACCAAATTGTTGTACTATAGTGCTAAATCTGCCAAACCAAGCTCTCGGAGATTGCTTAAGACCATAAAGAGACCTGTGTAGCCTACAAACCATATTTGATGACTCCCCCTGAGCAAAACCCAGGTGGTTGCTCCATATATACTTCCTCGTCAGGATCACCATGTAAAAATGCATTTTTGATGTCAAGTTGATGAAGAGGCCAATGTCGAATGGCTGCAATGGCTAAAAAAAGTCTTACAGATGCCATCTTGGCTACAGGCGAGAAGGTATCACTATAATCCAATCCAAAAATCTGAGTGTATCCTTTGGCTACCAAGCGAGCTTTAAAACGATCAATCTTACCATCTGGACCAACCTTCAATATATAAAGCCAACGACAACCTACTAAAGATTTTCCAAAGGCGAGGAACCGCCGTGTACCACCGCTGAAGAGCACACATTTCATCAATCATTGCTTGCCTCCACTCAGGGTGAGATAATGCTTCACCTGAATATTTAGGAATAGAAACAGAAGACTAAGAGGACAAACAAGTATACTGCAACGGGGAAAGACGATGATAACATAAATCAATATAATGTGGAGAAGGATTTCGTGTTTGACGTATACCTTTGCGAAGGGCAATCGGAAGATCAAACTCAGGTTGCAGGATCGAATCCGTGATGGCGATATCGGAGGAGAGTCCGCAATGACTCAGAAGTATGACCTCGTGACAAGTATGACCTCAGGGGCATGTACAACCTCAGGGACAAGTATGACAGACGTTGGTTGACGACGATGATATGTTTTGGGAGAAGTGGGGTTAACCATAGGGTTTCGTGGGAGAGGTTCCCTAGAATGATAGGGATCTTGAAAATGGGACTTAGAAAGAGGTGTAAGAGTACTTTCGGGGTTCCGAGTGACTTGGTGGACGCAAAATATGGCACGAAGAAGGTAACATCGGCCGATATCGTATCGCGAGTGTGACGATAACCCTTTGGGATCGATGATAACCAAGAAAGACACACTTTAGTGATTGGTGATAGTTTGTCAAGACCGAGAGATTATGCACAAAACATGTAGACCCGAAGACTCGAGGAGGAATTGGGTGAAGAGGAGAGTTTGGAAACAGGATTGAATGAGGGATTTTATTATTAAGGATAGATGAGGCATGCGATTTATGAGGTAACACGCCGTGAGCACAACATCCCCAAAGAGAGGACATTACCATGGAGTAGAGTCCGAGTGGTTTCTACGAGATGCGGTTTTGCTCGCTACCCGCTTTGTTGAGGTGTATGAGGCAAGATGTTTGGTAATACCATTGGATGACATAAAAGTTTGAAATTGTTGGGATAAATATTCATGTGCATTGTCACTTCTTAAGGTACGAATTGACAAACCAAACTGCGTTCTTATTTCTCGATAAAATTGTTCAAAAATACAAAACAATTCAGATATATTTTTCATTAAAAATAACCACGTGCAACGTGAAAAATCATCAATAAATGTTACAAAATACCTAAACTCAAAAGTAGACACGGTACGCGATAGACCCCAAACATCAGAGTGAACTAAAGCAAAAGGGGACACAGCCCGTTTATTGACTCGATCGGGAAAGTGACTACGAGTATGTTTCCCTAACTGACAAGACTCACAATGTAAAGTGGATAATTTAGATAAACTGGGCACCAACTTTTGTAGCTTGGGAAGACTTGGATGACCTAACTGAGCATGTATAATGAGTGGAGTATTTGTGGTGGAGCATGTGGTAGATGACGTAGAGAAGTAGTAGAGGCCTTGAGACTCACATCCGACGCCAATCGTCTGTCCCGAACTCCGATCCTGCAGAATAACATCACTATTAGTAAAAGTGATAGAACAATTAAGGGGAACGAGTTAAACGACTGACTGACAGTAGATTAAATGGGCAATTAGGTACATATAGTACAGAAGTAACACAGAGAGATGGTAGAATTTGAACAGTACCGATCCCTTGGGATCGGGTTTGAGAACCATTTGCAGAAGTTATACTCGGTAAGAAACCAGAGGTAGAAAGGAAAGAGAAAAGATTTTTATTACCGGTAACATGATCAGACGCACCAGAGTCGAGGACCCAAGGACCAAGAGGAGATGATTGAGAGACGCAAACAGATGAATTACCAGTGTGTGCAATCGAAGCTGTGGAGTTGGATGGCCCTCCTCGAAGGCGAATCTGATTGTTGCCAAGAGATGCAAGAGCAGAAGTGTCACCTTGTGTTGGAATAGCAATAGATGGAGGGGTAACCTGGCCAAACGCATGAGGTGTAGCCAAGCGCAATAATTGTTCACTAACTGTATCATAGTTAGGAACAGTAGTACCTGATAAAATTTGGTTACGAACAGATTCAAGTTCTGATGGTAGTCCTTTAAGTGCCATGACCATGAAATATTTACTCTGTTGTTCGGCATGAGCTGTTGCATCTTTTGCGTAAGGCATGAGGGTTGCGTAACTTGCTTTCAAGGCATCAAGCTTACTCAGATAAGCTTGCACATCCATATTTTCCAACTTCAGTGTGTTGAGTTTATGGATGACACTGTATAGAGAATGAACGTCGTTGGAAAAGACTTTCTTGGCCTTTTGCCATACCTCATAACAAGTGGAGAATGCTTGGTACTGTGCTTGGAGGTTAGGTGCTATGGAAAACCACAACACAATATACAAAGAGGCATCAATTTTCTTCCATTTAGCGAGTTTGGCAGCTGCAACGTTACTCAATTGGGTGGTTAGATGCTCATCATATCCCTGACCGTTAAACCACATCTCGACAGCACGAGCCCATATGTTATAGTTGGCTGATCCGGTTAGTTTTTCACATGGGATAAGCGGAACTTTAGTAAACGAGACAGAATCAGCATCTCCCATGGCGTAACACACAACAAAGGGGGCTGTTTGAACTAGAAACTTCTATGAAGGACAAAAATGAAACCGTAAAGATGGAAGATGGGATTCATGTGGAAGCAAAACCCAAAAAATTGGGAGCTCTGATACTATGTAGAATATATTTTGATGTATATTTCAAAGTTATGAATAAAGTACATGCACTATTTCATTTAAGTTGACTATTCTGAATCTAATGGGCTCGATCAATGAACAAATACAATTATTACAAATATACACTATTTACAACGGAGACTAATAATTTGTGGTTGAAGCTTTTGTTTTGTCAATGCAGATTTCTCGCTTGGGTAGGATGCATTCTAATGAATTGCAGGTTTGTTTTAAGGCCTTTTTAACGTTGATCTTCCTGTATAACGAATGCCTCCGGAAACTGCAATTATTAAAAATAAGGAGTTAGAGTTATTGGCATGTCATAGGATATTTTTTCCGCTGATGAAAGGGAAACATTTACAGTTTTGTCTCTTCTAAATTTATTTTGAAGATTTTTAACAATAATTTATTTTCTGCCATTTGTTAAACTTCTAATTGAACATTTTTCCTCTACAGGACATTCAGGAAGCCCATGCTGGCGAAATAATTGCTGTATTTGGTGTTGATTGTGCATCAGGTTCTTCTTTTCACAATTACTTGGGAATATGAATTTTTAAAACTCTATTTCTCTCTCATGTTTTTTTTGTTGTGCTGATTATATGTTTGCCTAGAATCTTTTGGTGGTGGTTTAGATTTTTTAAAATGTTGCATTCTTGGAGAATAAATTTATAAACCAAGGGGATGAGAGAACCGAAAAAATACAACAGCTGTAATTCAAAAGTCAAAACATAATAAGCAAATCAGGTTATGAATACGACTGTTCTAGCAAAACTTACAGCTTGCTGGAAATAAATATTCACAATCCCTTTAACCACTATCTTTCTCTTAGAATTTTGGGGTGAGCCTAACTCAACATTAGAAAACCAGCGTGGGACTTTGTAACACACCCCTCATGCCCAACACAATTGAGCTTGGTGCGTAAATATAACGGGTGGGTGGTGAGATAGCGGAAACATGATATCAGGTGGCCCAATGGATCTTGTAATTATTATTCATAGGTGTAAGCTTGCATGGGAATATTTGAGAGAATTCTCGGGAACTGAATTTGCTACTGTTTTCTGATTCTCTGCCAACTTGTATCTTTTACTGGGTATATGCTTGTCCCTTATTATCTCAACCTCAATTGTCAGCTTTCTGTCTAGGGATCTATGATAAATATGTGCTCATCAAAGAGCCTAACACAAGGTCTTGGAGCTTGAACCCAAAGGTCATTATGAAGGACAATTAAATTAGATTTAAATAAACATTTCAAAGTTGTCTGGCCTGAAGGTTTGAAATTTAGGATGATTAACATGTTAATTACTTGCTTAAGGATTAGTATTAATAGAAGTTCTGTGTAGTTCTTTCTGGGTTAGTCTCCCTTTATCCCTTATTATGGTCCACTTAGAAAATTTATTGATATTAAGAAAAATAGTTATACAACAGATCTGTAAAAGTTGTATTTCTCCTTTCCATAATTACACATCTACAACTAATGATATTATAAGAGAGAAAACAAATTTAATTTTCCCAATTGCAAATAAAATGGGGGTATTTTTGTATGAAAATTATTAACGCACAAGTTTGTTAAGGGTATTATATCAAGGGGCAAAAAAAAAAAGAATAAAGGGTCTTATGATTAGGGACAGGGACAGAGAGTTTTTGATAAAGATTTGTTGTTGGGTTGGGACAATCTCTTTGTTTCAAGTTTATTTCCGCCTCTGCTCATATTTGTTATTGTTGAGATATTAGTTTATTATTATTTAGTATCTATGGCTTTTATGAGTAGTATCAATTCAAATATTATTTAGGATATTATTGTATCAAATCATTCCTTAATTAGTGAGATTGATTAGGAGGCTTAGACCTATATATATATATATATATATATATATATATATATATATATATATATATATATATATATATATATTTTCTCGTCATAATAAAATACAAGGAATACAATTTTAACATGGTATCTAGAGCTAGGTCTTAAACCCTAATTTTTTTTCGCTGTCACGTGCCAATTTCAACACCGCTCACATGCACAACCCTATGGCAGCCCGTTTCAGGCGGCGTTTTTTGCTTCTTGCTCGGTTTTGTCCCCTGAATCTAGTGGGACCACTTTTAGTTTGCGGGTCTCTCGTTGAAGAGTTCTTTATTTGTTGATGTTGAAATCATGACTGAATTAAGGGGTGAAGTAGAAACTACTTTTTCTGCATACGAGTATAAGGAATATTTGCAATTGAAGGCAGCACAACAAGCCACCTCCTCGGCTACTATTGCTCATATTGGTAATTCTATGGTTTGTCTTTCTCATGCTACTCCTATTGGATGGGTTATGGATTCTGGTGCTTCTGACCATGTGACCGATAATGCCTCACTTTTCTCTGAATTATCACCACCTGAATATCCACATTATGTTACAGTTGCGGATGAATCTAAAGTTGAGGCAACTGGTGTTGGATGAGTATCACCTATCCACATTATGTTACAGTTGCGGATGGATCTAAAGTTGAGGCAACTGGTGTTGGATACCTATCCCCTCACTTTCCTTGACTTCTGTTTTGTTGATTCCTAATCGTCCTTTCAATTTGATTTCTATAAGCAAATTAACCAGTTCTTTAAACTGTGTCATTACGTTTACTTCTGATTCCTTTTTGATACAAGACCGGAGTACGGGACAAACGATTGGAGTCGGAATTGAATCTAGTGGTCTTTACTATCTTTAACCATCCACTTCTGCTATATGTGCTACTACCGAACCTCCTGATCTTCTGCATCGTCGTTTAGGTTATCCGAGTTTCTCAAAATTAAAGATAATGGTGTCTGGTCTCTCATTTAGAGTCCTTACAATGTGAGTCTTGTCAGTTAGGATAACATGTTCGAGTTTCTTTTTTCAGTCGCATTAATAACAAAGCTTTGTCTCTTTTTGACGTTGTTCGTTCCGATGTGTGGGGTCCTAGTCGGATTCCTTCTATCCTAGGGTATCGGTATTATGTTACTTTTATTGATGATTTCTCAAGATATACTTGGATATTTTTAATGAAAGATTGTTCTGAGTTGTTTAATATTTTTAAGAATTTTTGTTCTGAAATTTCAACACAGTTTGGCAAAACAATTTGCATTTTACGTAGTGATAATGCAAAAGAATATTTTTCTGATCATTTTAACTCTTTCATGCACTCCAAAGGCATTGTACATTAATCGAGTTGTCCCCATACGCCTCAATAAAATGGTATTGTTGAAAGAAAACATAGACACATTGTTGACACTGTTCCTACCCTTTTGCTAAATGTCAATGTACCTCTAAAGTTTTAGGGTGATGCTATCCTTACTGCCGGGTATCTAATTAACCGGATGCCATCCTCTGTGTTGAATGATCAGGTTCCTCATTCCCTGGTGTACCCTATGGATCCCTTATATGTTGTTTCCCCTCGTGTCGTTGGATGTACTTGTTTTGTTCATGATTTGTCCCCATGTCATGATAAAATGTCTGCTCGGGCTATCAAGTATGTTTTCCTAGGCTACACTTACGTATCCAAAAGGGATATCGGTGTTACTCCTCTCCTACACATCGTTTTTACATATTTGCAGATGTTACATTCTTTGAGGATGTACCATACTTTCCCAACATAGGTGTCCTTGAAACTAATTTAGATCAAGTTTTGCCTATTCCTTATTTTGAGTCAGTTGAGTCCAGTCCTTTATCGTCTAGTCCACCCGTTGCGATAGATGAGTCTCAACCACCGTTGAACCGATATGACATTACCTATGAGAGAAGGTTAAGACCATGTGATTCAGCTCCTATTCCAAGTGCCTCCACCCCTGCTCCTGACTTGCCTGTTGCCATCCGTAAAGGTAATCGTTCAACCTGTAATCCTTATCCGATTTATAGTTGTGTGTCGTATCATCGGTTATCTCCCACCTATTGTGCTTTTATTACTGCACTTGCATCTGTTAGACGATGTGATTGATCTAGAAGGGGGTTGAATAGATCAGTTTAGTTTTAATTTTAAAATTTTGCGCTTTTTGAAAAGTATAACGAAAGCTTCCTGGACATTCAATCGTCTAAATGATCCACTATTGAAAAGATCGGATATGCGAACCGTACGAGAATGGAATAAAAAACCGCTCGAATCAATACAATTTATTCTCAATTTGTTAACCGCTTAAATAATCTCAGAGAGTATCGAATACTTCCAATGAGTTGTTTAAGAATAAAATCAAGCACTATGAGTAATTTGTGAGTAAGACAATCTATCAAACACTTTGTGAGCAAAATTCACAAGTGTAGTATTTTCCTATTTGTGAGGTCGAAGTTAGTCTTAGTAACAATCAAAGGGATTGTTACCGCAGTGTATGTTAAAGCTCAACACACCACAAATACAGTTAATGCAAGTTTGATAGTTTGAAATTCACATATTATGCAGCACAAATATTGAAAGTAAAATGCGAAAAAGAACACGGGAATTTGTTAAGGCAGTTCCACCCATCGTCCTCGCGTGGTGTACGTCTGCCCCCAATTCTAGAATCTAGAATTGAGAAATTTTTCATAAAATTGCAAATTGTAACAAATGAAGAAATAGTTCCCTTGTCACACAATTCAATCGTTGATGATGAACCTATCTTCTTCACGATCCTTGGTTCGAGCCAAATCAAGTGTCGATCTCTTCGAGCACACCTCTGATTGTAGATACTTGAAATTACAACCAATTTGCTGCACAATTTCTTTCTCACGGCTGATGTTGAACGAACAAGACCGATCCCCAAATCTTCCTTCACGATCCTCCGGCTACTGTGACTTGATCAAGCGAACCCACTGTTCCTTGATTGTTTCACTCGGCTGAATCCGTTGAAGCGAAAATCCGTACCAAAAACTCCTGCACCGATTCGGATCTAGGAGGACAAAACCCTAACGGTTTTATTCAAGAAAGAGCCCACAAAACACAATCCAATTCTGAATTTGTTCTTCAATTGGACGTTATCACCAATCTTCTAATCTTGATTCAATTGCTTTGATTTTGTGAAGAAATTGAATTTGAAGAGGAGATGATGAAGACGAAGTGCTCTCAATGTGTATCTTTCACTCTGTTCTTGTTAAGGGCTCTAAAAGAAATAACCTACTATTTATATGTGTTAGTTAAAAATAAAAATAGAAAGAATTATAAGGCAAAAAAATTATAAAAATTGCAGAATTTTGGAGGATGCGTCGACCGCTCCAGGAGGGAGGGTCGGCGTGTAACATCCCGAGCCTGTGATGGGCATCAAAACTTCTGAATGCGTCGACCGCTACAGGGAAATGCGTCGACCCAAGGCTTTCATGATTTACTCCCAGGATTTCCAGAAAGTTGCGTCGACCCAATTGGTCAGCGCGTAGCATCCCGCGAGTGGAGCTATTGAGTGCGTCGACCGGAAGGACATATGCGTCGACGCATCTGAGTTGATTTTTCCCAACTATAAAAGTTTCTTCTAGCTTTGCACACCACTCATGCTAGACCTTTTGGATATAAGGTATCATGGTAAATTGAGGGGTTTTGGCATCATGAAAACATAAGCCATGCCCTTACAACATCTGTTTCTATTCCTAACACTATTCATGAAGCTTTATCCCATCCAGGGTGGAGACAAGCAATACTTGATGAAATGTCAGCTTTAGAATCTAATCATACTTGGGAGCTAGTTCCTCTCCCACCTGGAAAATCTGTTGTTGGTTATAGGTGAATATTTAATGTTAAGGTGGGTCCCGATGGACAAGTAGACCGACTGAAAGCTCGCTTAGTGGCAAAAAGATACACTCAAGTTCACGGTCAAGATTATAGTGATACTTTTTCTCCTGTTGCGAAGATGACATCTGTTCGCCTCTTTTTAGCCATGGCTGTCATGAAACAGTGGCCTTTATTTCAATTGGATATCAAAAATGCATTTTTGCATGGTGACTTGGAAGAGGAGACTTACATGGAGCAACCTCTCGGGTTTGTTGCTCAGGGGGAGTGTAATCGAGTATGTAAATTACACAAGTCTTTGTATGGCTTGAAACAATCACCTCAGGCATGGTTTGGAAGATTTAGTAAAGTGTTGCAACAATTTGGAATGAAGCGGTGTGAATGAGATCACTCTGTTTTCACCAAACGCTCCTCAAATAAATATATTTATCTAGTGGTTTATGTTGATGACATTGTAATTACATGTGATGATTTTAAGGGTATCAATGCCTTAAAACAACACTTATTTCAGAATTTTCAGACTAAGGACTTGGGTCATCTTCGGTACTTTCTAGGAATTGAGGTAGCGCAATCAAAGTCAGGTATTGTTATCTCTCAAAGGAGATATGCTCTTGATATTCTGGAAGAAACAGGTCTTAAAGATTGTAAACCAGTTGATACTCCTATGGATCCTAATGTAAAGCTTCTCCCTAATCAGGGGGAGTCATATGCTGATCTAGGAAGATATCGAAGACTTGTAGGAAAGCTGAACTATCTTACATTGACTAGACCTGATATAAAAGGGCTTGTTTTTTGTGATAGAGGTAACACTGATATCGTTGGATATGCAGATGCTGATTGGGCAGGAGATGCAAGTGATAGACGCTCTACATCGGGTTATTGTGTTTTTATTGGTAGAAATTTGATCTCATGGAAAAGCAAAAAGCAAACAGTCGTTGCTCGATCAAGTACAAAAGTTGAGTATCAAGCCATGGCCCATGCCACATGTGAGCTCGTGGTTAAAGCATTTATTACAGGAACTTCATTTTTGTGAAGTCGGCATATGGAACTTGTATGTGACAACCAGTCAGCCTTGCACCTCTCCTCCAATCCAGTTATTCATGAAAGGACAAAACATATTGAAGTCGACTGTCACTTTCTTAGAGAGAAGATTACTACCGGGACCATCATAACCTCTTTTGTTAATTCCAAAGATCAACTTGCTGACCTCTTTACAAAATCTCTTCGAAGACCTTAGATTACTTACATATGTGACAAGATGGATGCTTATGATGTATACGCACCACCTTGAGGGAGAGTGTTGAGATATTAGTTTATTATTATTTAGTATCTATGGCCTTTATGAGTAGTATCAATTGAAATATTATTGTATCAAATCATTCCTTAATTAGTGGGATTGATTAGGAGGCCTATATATATATATATATATATATATATATATATATATATATATATATATATATATATATATATATATATATATATATATATATATATATATATATATATATATATATATATATATATATATATATATATATATATATATATATATATATATATATATATATATATATATATATATATATATATATATATATATATATATATATATATATATATATATATATATATATATATATATATATATATATATATATATATATATATATATATATATATATATATATATATATATATATATATATATATATATATATATATATATATATATATATATATATATATATATATATATATATATATATATATATATATATATATATAATACAAGAATACAGTTTTAACAGTTATTATAATTTTATACTGACTATAATTTATATTTTTTGGTCATCAGGAGATACTTTTACTGATGGGTCGGTTAAATACACAATGACTTCTATGAATGTTCCTGAACCCGTGATGTCATTAGCTGTACAGCCAGTCTCAAAAGATTCTGGAGGGCAAGTGAGTAATCTCTTTTTTGTAACATGCCAACCCTGCAGTCTCAGCTTGAAAAGTTGTATATTGCTCAACTCAATTGACTTTATCCATGCATTGCTTATAGTTTTCAAAAGCTTTGAACCGCTTCCAAAGAGAGGATCCTACTTTCCGTGTTGGCTTGGACCCAGAGAGTGGCCAGGTTGTCCTTTTTCCTTAATGATCTTCCTCATTTAATCGACATAATTATTGTTCCTATATTGACATTGACATACTTTTGATTGTAGACAATCATTTCTGGAATGGGAGAACTGCACTTAGATATCTATGTTGAACGCATTAAGAGGGAGTACAAGGTACCCATTTTACTCGACATGTATATTTTTTCCCTATGCTTTTGATGCATGCCAAATGCCAACTGGTATATATATTTGAACAAAGTAAGATAAGAACAGAATTTATAGGATAATTCCTCTGCAGGATTGTCTTAAAACTGAGGATATAGATTTATTATAGCAATCACACACCAGAACATAGAGGCAAGTCTAGCGAGACTAGGATAGTAAAGTACAAGTTTATGTCCTTCCAAGAAATTAGAGAGTCTTGGCATCTCCCTTCCCAGAATTAGAGAACTTGGTCTCTTCCTCCTGATACCCAATTGATAATTTTCCCCTTAACCTTTTCCTTCTCTTTCCCTATTTATTTCTAAACATATACACACTCTTAGAATGTGTGGGTTGGGCCTAACTCAACCCCACAAAACCGACTTGTAAGATGAGGATTGCTCTCACTTATAAACACATGGTCAGGCCATATATTATCCGATGTGGGACTCTTAACACCCCCTCTCACGTCCAGGAATTAGGGCTGGAGCATGGAACTAAATGGTGGGTGGCCCAATGGATCTTAGATGAGGCTCTGATACCATCTTAGAATGTGTGAGTTGGGCCTAACTCAACCCTACAAAACCGGCTTGTAAGGTGAGGATTGCTCTCACTTATAAACACATGTTCAGGCCATATATTGTCCGATGTGAGACTCTTAACACGCACCATAAAAATTAAGGTGACAATGTCTAACTTGTGTTGCATAGGTACGGGTACGTACCCGGTACGAGTATGGGTACAAAGCACAATATTTAAAAAAAAACTAAGGTACGGGTACGTTAGGATAATTTTTTTAAAATATAATTATAAACATAATAAACGAATTATATTATTAAAATTACAACAAAAATTAAGAAACAATTTACTTTAAAAAAAAGTTAATATTCTCGCAATAACATAAATAAATCTATCAATAAATCATGAAATCATGGTCGAATATTAATATTTTCTTCTGGAAGAATGAAAGTTTCAGTTTTAGAGAGAACAATGCGAAGAGAACAATACGACAACGGTAGAGGTATAGAAGACAAGGGTTAAAATTTGGTTTTTCTTTCACTTTTTATTTATAAATATAGGATAAATAACCTGACTTTTATTGAATAAAAAAAATCCAAATTTTAATATTCGGAAAAAACATTGAAAAAAGTTGGGTACGTGGTACCAAATGTGTACCCATTGATGAGCCAACATTAATAAATAAATAAATAAATAAATTGGTACGGTTTCGGTGCGTACCGGGTGCGTGCCGTACGCGTACTGGTACCCGGTACGTACCCGGTACCGGTACTTTACATAAAATGGAGTACCCATGCTTCACAGTGTCCAACTCAACTGTCTTTATCCCTCTCCTGTTGTATTTTGTCTGATGCAATGTCTAACTCATTCTTATGTCTCTACCTGCTAAGGTTGATGCTACAGTTGGAAAGCCGCGTGTGAACTTCAGAGAAACTGTTACTCAACGTGCTGATTTTGATTATTTACATAAGAAGCAATCCGGAGGGCAAGGACAATATGGACGGGTGATTGGGTAAGTATCGATTAGCCATTCTTATTTTATTCAAATAAAATTTATTGTTTGATTCTGGTAATAAATTTTACATAAGTTCAATAAAAGTGACCAGTTCGGCTGATAGGAAGTGTTTTTCTGAGAAAATGGTAAACAGTTATGGAAACTTTGAAAGTAGTTTTAGAAAGAAGCTTGTTGTATGTTATGTTATATAAAATATTATTACCATTCGTTTGGTAAAGAAGCTTGTTGTGTTCATCTTCCAATACCCCTTCTATTTCTTGATGATACATATTGTATTCAATATGAACACAGGTATATTGAACCACTTCCTGCCGATTCGGGAACTAAGTTTGAATTTGAAAACATGCTTGTTGGCCAAGCTGTTCCATCAAATTTTATCCCTGCTATTGAGAAAGGTTTTAAAGAAGCTGCCAACTCGTGAGTGAAATTTTACTTGTTTCTTAATTTTGTTGTGTACAGTTTTGGTGTGCAAGAATGATTGAACTTTTTTCTATGGCAACCCTAATCCAATCTTGCTCTTCACACAGTGGTGCCTTAATTGGACATCCAGTTGAAAATCTCCGAGTTGTTTTGACAGATGGTGCTGCTCATGCTGTTGATTCCAGCGAACTTGCCTTTAAGATGGCTTCTATCTACGCTTTTAGACAGGTTATTTCATTCGCCACTTATTTTTAATAAATTGCATTACACATATTGTAGATATTGACTCCTTCACATAGATATGATATGACGGCCTCATTCCCTAATAATTTGTGGTGCTGTCTTCTGTAACAGTGTTACACAGCTTCCAGACCAGTTATATTAGAACCTGTTATGCTTGTTGAGCTGAAAGTACCAACAGAATTTCAAGGAGCTGTTGCTGGTGACCTCAACAAGTGAGAATTCTTTACCTTTTTTTCCTTCTGGATATTATTTACTTATGGTAAATTTCAGAATTTTCTGACATACTTTTATTACAAATGACAGGAGAAAAGGTCTGATTGTTGGCAATGATCAGGACGGGGATGATTCTGTCCTTACAGCTCATGTAAGTACATACCTAACAGGTCTATTAGAACATTTTAACTGGAAGTTAGTTCCCATGGTTGATTTTGGCGGTATGAAATCAATTAGTTATGATTTGATTTGACGACACAATGACTAAAATATGCCTAAATAAAATGTAATCTTGGAAACCTTAGTCACCTTCATCGTGGGCCCAACTTGTCTGCTATTAACTGCAGCCTATAGCACCTTCATTGTGTTGGGTATGAGAGGTGTTGACATCCCACATCGGCTAGCCATATAGCAAAAATAGTTTTTTAAGGCTTAGGAAATCCTCATCTCTAGAACTAGCTTATGGTAGGTTGTTAATCTCGGATATCGGCGCGTAGCGCTGGACCCCCAAAATGATATAGCGGCATGTAGCGGGATGACCACTACTGTGAGCTTTAAAAACCAACGCAAATACTTAACGTTAATGCATACTTAAACTAAGTTCCAGAAACATACATAATGCCTTAAAATAGAAGTTGCAACAACATGCATAAATTCCAACAACACCACAATATAAGTTTCCATCAAAATCAAATTATAAATGTGCTCAAAATGACTAAAGTAAATTCTAAATGTAAACCTATGATGCATAGGTACGGGTACGGTGCCCGGTGTGGGTACCGATACTGGTACGAGATACAACAGTTTTCAAAAAATCAAAATGCGGGTACGTTATTAAAGTATAAGAGTTTTCTATAAAATGTATGAGAGGAGAGCTAAATTATTAGGTATACAACAAGACGTCACTTTAAAAGTTAAAAAAAAAGGTTAAAATATAATGACGAAGTAATTGAAATACATAAATAGCCGATTGATGTTTGAAAAAACCACAAATTTCACTTGAAATCAAATAATGAGAAAAAATAAAGTACCAGGAGTACGGAACGTGCACTCGGTATGGGTGCATATCCGGTACCAGTACTTCACCATTTTAGAAGTACCCATGCTTCACAAATGTAAACAAACATAAACAAAATAGACGTGAATGGTCTATTGTCGCCCTATGTCGATAATGTCACTAATAGGTTTAAAAAAACCTTTCTTGTTGGAAGTTTGTGTTAAGCTCGCAGAAGATGGTGGCATAGTTGCTAATAGTTGAGAAATCAGCAAAACAAGGGAGAAATAGATGTGAATGGATAAGAAAGTGAAGAAAAAGATGAATAGGTGAAGAGGATTATAGAAGAATGGATGTTTTCTGATTTGAGAAGAATGTTGAAGAAAAATTGCGAAGAGAGAACAACAAATTTTTAGGTCAAAAGATCCACCGCTTGCTGATTTGAGTGATGAGAGAACTGAAAATGACCTAAGCATCACTAACAACTTTTATATTAGTCAAATAGAGGGAAAAAAAAACCAATTTGCTGTTAAAAAAATTCAAACTTACAATATTGCCTTTATCTTTCACAATAGCTGTCTGTAAAACGCTACAAAACCGCTAATGCACCGCTATAGCGCCAACATGACTCCACAAATAGTGGCCGCTATTTCCGCTCTTGCGGATAGCAGTTAGCAGCCCAAAAGCGTGGCGCTGAGATCCTCTACTGCTATGCTATGCCGCTATAGCGCGCGATCGACAACCTAGAGCTTATGTAATTGAGATAGGCCATTCTCTTCTCTAGAGCTAGTTTATGCAGTTGTGTTAGACCATCCTCTTCTCTAGAGCCAGCTTATGTAATTGGGTTATGCATACACCAAATTCTAAGCCATTATTAACATCTATCATTTATTAGTTATTGGTTCACCTGTATTTTTCATGTTACTGGTGTTAAGTGTAGGGCATCCCTAGATCTAGCTTTCATGATTGACTTACTTTTACTCCGAATTCTAAGATGTAAGACAAAAAATTATAGGTGTACAAAACTAAATTAGTTATGAATTCTCTCCCTTCCCCTCCCTGCCTTTGTACACAACACTCCATTAGGAAATGACTTTGGGTTCTTGATGTGTTGCTGCTGGATGATGCTTGGTTGCTAAAGCTTAACATGCCAACAGACAACTATTTCTATGTTTTATTTTTTGGTGGCAGAATCGGGTGGAGGTGCAGTTATGGGCGTTAATGTATTATTGTGTTTGTTTTTAACCTGTTTGCGAAATATCTTGGTGGTGGAAGATTGTTATTGTGATTCTCGCTTGTTTTTCTTTTTTAAAGGTTGATGTAGTTCTTGCTTTTAACCATTATTTTTTTGCCCATTTAACATGGCTATAATTTGGCTGTTGCAGGTCCCTCTTAACAATATGTTTGGGTATTCTACTGCACTTCGCTCGATGACACAGGTTGATATCCTGTTATCCAATAACCATAAATATTTCATGTTTTGATGGCAACTCATATCTGGTTTTTGAATTCGTGCTGTTTTTTCCTTCTAATAACTGCAGGGAAAGGGTGAATTCACAATGGAATATAAGCAACATGCACCGGTTTCTCATGATGTACAGACCCAATTGATAAACACATACAAGGGCACTCTGGCGGCTGAATGATCTGGCCTTTGTTGAAAGTACACGTCCTTAATTTTTTGGGAGTAATTCTTGGAGTAAAAGGAATTGTGACAATAATATAGGGATACAGGTTTGGTTATTTTTGAGGGTCAACCAAATTATG
The DNA here is from genome assembly GCA_021764765.1 of Vicia sativa. Lineage (NCBI taxonomy): Eukaryota > Viridiplantae > Streptophyta > Magnoliopsida > Fabales > Fabaceae > Vicia > Vicia sativa. Next base: position 108,461,177 of record CM038793.1, read on the forward strand.
AAAGCAAATAAAAATTGCTATAATTGTGATAGTGTACGATAAAGTAATGTTAGGTGAAATAGGCTTCTACAAGATGTAAGTTTTCAATATTAAATATTATTTAAACAAGACAATACTACCTCTGTACTGCTATTCTTTGTCATCTAAGATATGCTTTGATAACATATTGAAACAGAAAATAAGAGAATGACTTTATTGATCTAATGTCATCACACTCATAAGAGAATAAGAGAATGACAAAGATCCAATGTACTACACTCATAAGAATGCTTTGATATCGATTGATCTATACTTTAGTTCCAGTCTTGATTACAAATTTGAGAAAACTTCTTTTTGATCATCTTCACAACTGAATTCTTTTCTTCCAAATGTACTTAGATGTGTCTTTATGAGTGGACTTGAGAAATTTCTAAGTATCTTTGGCTACAATACAAGTGATATATAGAGAGAACTTACCCGTTCCATAGAACATGAAGTTGATAATTTTAGCGTGACAAAGGACCAATTTACTTTTATCTTTTAGAATTAGGAATCTCTTATCATGATAATTCTTCAAGCTCTGCCCGTTGATTGATAACTACAATGCTATCACTCTAGTCTTCCAAAAGAATAGTAGTACCAAAAAATATTTTCTGAAGTTCGCCAAATGGATCAGTGTGCCTCCTCTAATACCAATTGAAATTTCTCTGGAATAGATAACACATGTTCATACCGATGTCTCAACATCATAACAATGTCATTGTAGATGTTACAACATCTATTGACAGCCTGAACATATTTATCAAGTTATAACAAATTCTGAAACTTAAATTGCAGAATGATAAATAACACATAGAGTTGTTAATCCAGTTCGATGCAATATCACCTACATCTGGAGACTACAAAGCTAGGAAGGAAGTCCATTATTAGCTTTCAAAATTAAACAATTCCAGTTTATAACTTCTTGTTTAATTTCTATCAAATGCAACTTCTACCTATGAACCTCCTAAATATGAGAAATCACCATCTCACATCCTAAATCACCTCAGTGATATCTAACAATCCCAATACCAGTGGCTGTATCAATAATAACTCAACAAGAAGATTATACTTCCTTTATAATACTTAACCGAGACTCTTGATTTAGAACAATACTTGAATTTGCTTAAAAGCTTAATCCAAGAACAATACTCAACTCATTGCTTGAATGCTTCTGAGTGAGAATATAATGTTGACCACAAGTATCAAAAGATACAAGGGTGATTTATACCACACAATACACAAGAGACTATCAAAATCTAAGACTCTAAGCTTCTCCCGTTTTACAATTGTTGAAAGATTTGATTATATTAGGGTAGGTATTCTCTTTAAGTACACCTCTTTAATCTATGAGCTTCGAATTTTGCATCCAGAAGTTTCTTGATCCATAAGCTGAGTGACGCCTCAATTGTGCAGCCAAATGTCTTCAAATCTTGGATTAACCAATACAAAATTTCCTAAATTGTCTCAAGATCCAATTTAGTAACTAATGTACAACTGAAGATAAAAACCTTATTCCAGATTAAGGGCACGTTTGTTTTGTTTTTTTTTATAAATAATTTTTATAGTGTTACATACTTTTGGATAAAAAAATTTACAAAGATTTTTTTATAAAAATTTCAAATGAAAATTTGGGTTGAATGATTATTCTTAAAATGTTATTTTAGATATTTCATCTTATTATTGATTTTTTTTTTTGGATATCAAAATTTTAAAAAATCACTTAATTTTGAGCAATTTCAAATAGATTTTTATAAAAATCATTTTTGAAATATAACTTTTTGAAAAAGTTACAATTTTGACTATGTTTTGGTCTTCAAGAATATATGTTTATGTTATAGGATGTCAAAATTAGTGTTACAATCTAGAAAAAACGAATATAAAAAATTTGTAATATTTTGAAAAACGCTTTTGTAAAATCTATTTTTAAAATTACAAAGAAAAAAATATATTTAAAGCTGAAACAAATTGACCCTAAATCTTCTTAACCTTCAAAATTTACTGAGATATATCCAAAAGAAATATCACAAAATTAAATTAAATATTTCAAGATTTTATAAACAACAACAACTTTAATAGTTAATAGTCAAAACATTTGACATCTCATCAACATTTGACTAATGAAACATCATAGAACCATAATTTAGCAAAATTATGCAAACCTCAAAACCATGGAACTTACACAATTAATAATTTGAATTGATTTGGATGAAGCAATTGATTTGGATGAAGCAATGAGTAATTTGAATTGGTGTGAAGCCATGAAAGAAGAACTCATAGCCATTGAGAAGAAATGTGAATAAGAATATGTAAAGTGGATATACAAGGTGAAACGAAGGCCAAATGGCGAGATAGTCAAGTATAAGGCAAGATTGGTGGCTAGAGGCTTTCTACAAAATCATGGCATCGACTTCGGTGAAGTATATGCGCCAGTGGCAAGGCTAGAAACAATTCGAATTGTTGTTTCGACAACAACATATAGGGGATGGAAGATGCATCAGCTAGATGTAAAATCAGCATTCCTGAATGGTCCATTAGAAGAAGAAGTCTCTGTCACTTAACCACCAGGATTTAACGTTAAAGGTCTGAGTCGAAGGTGTACATTAAGGAAGGCTCTCTATGGTTTGAAGCAAGATCCTCGAGCTTGGAATAAGAGAATAGATAGCTTCCTGATCGAAGCAGGTTTCACATAGTGTGTCTCTGAACATGGAGTGTATGTAAATAATGTCAATAGTGTTAGTCAAATTATTTTATGTCTCTATGTAGATGTCTTACTCATTACCAGAGCTGACGAAGCTGAGATAACGAAAGTCAAGTCAAAGCTAATGCAAGAATTCGAAATGTCCGACTTAGGGAATATCTCATATTTCTTAGGGATGGAATTCAAAAATATTGAAGAAGGAGTATTTTTGCATCAGACTAAATATGCTCAAGATATTCAACATGGGCAAGTGTAATGAAGTAGTCACACCGTTAGAGACTGGAGCAAAGCTGAAGAAGGAGTCGAATGATGAGTTTGTAAATTCGACATTGTACAAACAAATCATTGGATCCCTGAGATATATTTGCAATACCAGACCAGATATCTGCCAAAGTGTAGGATTGTTGAGCAGATTTATGGAGAAACCTCAAGAATGTCATCTTATTGTAGTTAAGAGGGTGCTGAGATACATCAAGGGAACTGTCGACCATGGTGTGTTGTTGCCTAGGAAGTCGAAGAATAACATGAGTGTCGAAGTTCATGGATACACTGATTTAGATTTTATTGGGGATCAAGACGAAAAGAAAAGCATTGTAGGCTACATTTTCATGACCGAAGGTGATCCAATCTACTGGAGTTCGAAGAAACAAAGCATTGTGGCATTTTCATCTTGCGAATATGAATATGTTGCTGCATCATATGCCGCTTGCCAAGCAGGGTGGATCGAAATGTTACTTGAAGAACTCAAGATAATGGAACCTAAAAAGATAAAGCTATTTGTCGACAACAAATCAACAATTAACCTGGCAAATCCCCATGTGTGTCACAGTCGAAGTAAACACATAGGAAGAAGGTACCATTTTCTGAGAGATCAAGTCAAGAAAGAAAAGCTGGAAATTAAGCACTGCAAAACAGAAGTACAACTAGCCGACATATTCACTAAATCTTTGAAGAAAGTAAGGTTTAAAGAGTTGAAGAGAAGCATTGGGATGAGAAGTCTCAAGAACATGAATTAGGGGGTGTGTTAGAAAGTATAATTCTTGTTCAATCGACTTATAGAGTGTCACGTCGAATTACACTGTGTTGAACACTCGGGCCTCAATATTTGGGCCTTAGCTTAGTTTCTATTTTGGGCCTAGGAAAGACATCTATATAAGGAGATTTCCCTTTGTAAATAATGAGACAATCAATAATATGTTTACATACAGTTTTCAGTTAGTAACTATCAACAATCTCTCTCTCTACTTCTCATTATTCTTCTTCACAAAACTATCTTTCTTGAAAACCCTCTGTTTCAACACACCAAATATTTTCCATTTTTATATTGGTACACAAAACACCAAAAATTGCTTACAACACGTTAAGAAAATCAAATGGCTAAGTTATTCTTAAACATCATAAAAATTTGATTAATCTTCATGTAGATGTCATGGAACAAAGTTATTCTTAAACATCCTTCAAGGAACATCGATGCACACATGGCTTAGTGATCATATAATTGGGAGAACAACCAACAAGAAGAGACAACTTGATAAGGTCTACAAAAGAAAGTGATATATAAGGGTGGTGAGATCAAATCACTACTATATTCAAAGATGAATAATTTCACACTCAAGAGTCATTTTTGGAATGACCCCATCTTGACTCACCTTGATGGAACAACTTATGCTTTGTCTTGTTTTTTGTACTCTCTAGAGCATTTATGCTAGCTCTTTCTTTTTCCATATTTATCTTTTAGGTTTCTCCTTACAAGAAAACATTGGTGAGATATTTGTGGTTGATCTCACCTCTAGCTCATATGCCTATTATCCATCATTTTTATATGCGTATACTAACTTTATATTTTTCACTTGTAATCTTTCCCTTTCAAAGCATCTTTGTGACATTGATGATACTTTTATAAGACATTTAAATATATTTTTTTTGATAAAATTCAATAAATATGATTTAACTCTAAAAGACAATTAGGTAATGACGATAAAGAAACTCATCAAGAAAAACAAACTTTCCAACAGGAAAATTCTTACTTATGACATTACTTGTCGATATTCGAAAGTAAAGTTAATATATGGGTACCTGCGGATCAATATGGCACGATATTTCGTGCAATTTAGTTGCTATTATTTAGGTATCACAATGAGGTGGGTAGAGACAATTTTTATCTCTTCAAATTTAAATTCGAATCCCAAATTAATTTATGTTCCCTGCTCCAAATTATATCAGGATGGAGAATTAAAATTCAAATCTGTTTCAAATGAATTTGGATTGAGTTCGGTATCACTGCTTCATCACCATCAATTTAACAAAATTAATTTTTAAATTAAATATATTTTTAGTCCCTCTAAATATTGTCAATTTCGTTTTTAGTTGCTCAAAATATTTATTTCAAAAAATGATCATTCTAAAATTTTTCGTGCATACTATTGGTCATTCCTATCAACGTCCGTTAACGGTAATTGATGTAGTATGACACATTATAGTGTCAGTCGTTAAAGATCCTAATATGGTATGTCACATTACTACGATCAAGAACATAATTGTGTTGGTGCACAAGAATCAAAGATGATTGAAATAATTGGAGAATAAAAGAGAATGACGGCTACAAAAGGTATGAAAGAAATAAAGATTGTTGTTATAAATGACATCTACTACTAGTCTATTTATACAAGGAGAAAAATTGCCACATAGACCCTAATAGAGTAAACTTAATGACCAAGATAAAAGGTACATAAATAGTAAATACTAAAGTACCCTTAAAAACTAAACTTAACAGCTATGCTAAGGAAACTTAATCTCCAGAGCATCAGAACTTCTGAGCACAACCAGAAGTTCTGGACTCAACTTCTGAATATTGAATTACTCTTCAATACCATCCCTTAATTCATATTCCTAAACAAAACTAACCACACCAATTCCATCCCTTAAGAGGAGAAATTGATCCGTCTTGATTGCCTTCGTCAGAACATCTGCCAACTGCTTCTAGGTGCTACAGTGCACAACTTCTAACACTCCTTTCTGCACTTGACTTATGAGAAAATGATACTTTGTCTCAATATGCTTGCTTCTTCCATGCAACACTGGATTCTTGGCAAGATTGATTGCAGACTTGTTATCAATCAACAACTTCAGAGGTTTCTCTATCACAATCTTCAAATCCTCCAGAAGACTCAGAAGCCAAACAACTTGACATGCAGCTACAACGCCTGCAATATCCTCAGCTTCACACGTTGACAGAACCACAACAGGTTGTTTCTTGGAACTCCAAGAAATAGGACCTCCCAGAAACTTGAACAAGTAACCATAGGTACTTCTTCTGTCAACTCTATCTCCACACCAGTCAGAATTTGAATAACTCACTAATTCTGGTTCTGTCTTTCTTCCAGAGGGAAATAACACTCCATATTTCAGAGTTCCCGTTATATACCTCAGAATCCTGACAGCAGCTTGATAATGGGACCACTTTGGATTACTCAGAAATCTGCTGACCATTCCAACTGCATAACAAATATCAGGTATAGTATTGCACAAATACCTAAGAGAACCAACCAACTACTTGAAGGTTGTAGCATCCACAAAATCACCATCAGAGTCCGAATCTAATTTATGATTGGTTTCTGATGGTGTCATAGCAACTTTACAATTCTGCAGCTTAAATCTATTTAGAAGTTCAAGTTCATACTTTAGTTGATGTAGAATGATACCCTTCTTTGAGTACAAAATCTCCATCCCTAGAAAATACGCCATATTTTCCAGATCTGTCATCTCAAACTCATTCATTAGAACTTCTTTGAACTTACGTATATCTTCTGCACAACATTCTGTTAGTAATATGTCGTCAACATAAAGACACAACAAAATCATATTTCTATCAGAATGCTACACATACACGCCATACTTCATCTCACATTTCAGAAACTTCTGCCTCTTGAAAAATGAATCCATTTTCAGATTCCAAGCTCTGGGCGCTTATTTCAATCTAAACAAGACTTTATGTAACTTGTATACCATCCCTTCCTGATTCTTTTTCACAAATACAAGAGGTTGTAACACATATACCTCTTCTTGTAATGGACCATTCAGAAAAGCTGACTTCACATCCAGATGTATCAAAGGCCAACTTCTGTTTGCAGCTAAAGCAATCACCAATCTGATTCTTTCATGCCTAGCTACAAGAGCAAATACCTCAAAGTAATCTAGTCCAGGATTTTGAAGAAAACCTCTAGCCACTAGTCTTGCTTTGTGTTTGCCAATTGATCCATCTGGCTTACGCTTTATCTTGAAAACCCATATGACGCTGATGGCTTTCTTCTTTCTTGGAAGTTTTGTCAACTTGCATGTTTTGTTCCTCTCTATAGCCTCAAGTTCTTCTTTCATGGCATTTAGCCATACTTTCTTCTTGAGAGCTTCTTCAATACCAACTAGTTCAAAATCTACTAACATGGCACACTGAACAACTTCTCCTTCAGAGTCTACTTCAGTGTTTTGTAACGTGTTAAAATCTGCAAACCTTCTTGGTATTTGTCTGATCCTTTGTGGCCTCTGAACTTGTTCTGAAACTTCTCTAGAACTTGAAACGTCAGCTTCTAGACCTTGTCCAGAACTACTTCCTTCAGAATTACCACCTTCTGAGTTTCTGGAAGCTTGTCCTATAGACTCTCCGTCTTCAGAGTTTTCCCTTCCAGAAGTATGATCACCCCCAGATTCTAGATCATTATTAGAATCTGGATCAAAATCAGATCCACTATCAGAATCTCCCTGAGATTCTAACTGATCTTCTGAGTCTTCAAAATTAGATTCATCTTCTGACTCTGACTTATCTTCAAAACTTGCAAAAGGATCTTCAGAAACTAACGCTGGTGTTGACGCTACACCAGAATCTGATCGAGACTTGCTCTAATCCCATGTTTCTGACTCTTTTACAACAACATCTCTGCCGATTTCAACTTTGTTGGTTTTTGGACAATAGAGCTTATATGCACCTGTACTTTGGTACCCCACCAGTAACATTACCTTGCTTCTATCATCTAGCTTCTGTCTTCTAGCTTCTAGGACGTGTTTGTAACATACAAGACCAAACACTCTTAGATGACCACCACTTTTCTTATCTCCAATCCACTTTTCTAAAGGAACAATTTCCTTCAGCTTCTTTGTTGGACACCTGTTCAGAACATATGCTGATGTGGCAACAACTTCTCCCCATAACATGTGAGGTAGCTTCTTCTTTTTCAACATGCTTCTGAACATATCAATCAAAGTTGTGTTTCTTCTCTCAGCAAGACCATTGTGCTGAGGAGTATATGGAGCAGTAACCATATGTTCTATTCCATTCTCCTCACAGAACTTCTGGAACTTTGTAGAGTTATACTCACCTCTACCATCTGTTCTCAAAATCTTCATCTTTTGACCACTCTACTTCTCAGCCTTCACCTTGAACTTCTGAAACTCAGTAAACACTTCATGTTTGAACTTAATGAGTGTTACCCATGTCATACTTGTGAACTCATCCACAAAGGACACATAATATTTGTTTCCTCTAAGTGAAGGTACTGGAAATGGTCCACACACATCAGAATGTACTACTCCCAAAGCATGCTTCGCTCTGGGGGCTACTTCTGATGTAAATGACAATCTAGGTTGCTTGCCTTTCATGCACATCTCACATGACTTCTCAGGCTTCACAATCTTTGAAAATTCACTAAATGTTCTGCTGCTCCTTGCATTTCATAGTCAACCGATGGGAATCATACAACTTCAAGAGGTTGTCCTTCATTACAACTGAGAAACCTTTCTCAATGAGTTGACCTACACTCATCAGATTGCTTTTAATTCCAGGAATATACCAAACATCTTTGATCATAATATTTTTCCCATTCTTCACCTTGACTCTGACATTTCCCACACCTTCTGTATTAAGGTACTTATCATCAACACATCTGATCTTTGTTCTTCTTCTGGAGTGAAAGTCTATCAACCATTGTTTGTTCCCAGTCAAGTGATTTGAACACCCAGTGTCCATATACCACCAATCTTCTGACCGCTTACAATCAGAATCAGAAGCCATCAATAACACATGTTCATCATTAGAGTCTCCTCTGGCTATATTCTCTTCTTCTGATTTCCTTCCTTACAATCAGAATCAGAAGCCATCAATAACACATGTTCATCATTAGAGTCTCCTCTGGCAAAATGGCCATATTGTTTACAACATTAACATTGAACCTTTTTCTTGTTATATCTCTCCTTTCCCTTATGATATCTCTTTTCATCAGAAGTTGAGGTTCCTGACTTCTGGAATCTATCACCACGTCTATTCTGCTTCTAGTCCTTCTTGACAAAAGAAGTCTTCAAAGCTTGCTCAACTTCCCTCTTAGGAGTTCTCTCAGTCAGACGCAACTTTTGTGCTTCTAGACTGCTTTGCAACTCTTCTATTCTCATAGTTTCCAGATCTTTAGAATGTTCAATAGAAACAAAAATGTAATCAAACTGAGGAGTAAGAGACCTCAGAACTTTCTCTATGATTACTTGTTCAGAAAGTGTTTCTCCACAAGCTTTCTTTTCATTACTGATCAGAATCACTCTGAAAATGTACTTAGAAACTTTCTCACTATTCTTCATGTTGAGATTCTCATATTACTTTCGCAGAGACTGAAGCTTCACCTTCTTCACTGATGCGCCACCATCGTAACATCTGACCAGTATATCCCATGCCATTCTTCGACATCATCGAATCAGCAATCTTCTCAAACACGTTTTCATCCACACACTGATGGATATAGAACAGGGCTTTCTGATCCTTCTTCCTCATACCTCTTTCTTCAATTTTCTGTTCTTCAGTAGCATCTGCTGCTACTGAAGCATAACCATCTATTACCAGCTCAAGAACATCTTGAGCATCAAATATAACTCACATCTATATCATCCATCTGTTCCAGTTTTTACCATTAAAAACTAGAAATTTAGTGTTCAAACTACTGCTTCCACTCATCTTAAACCTTGCAGAAAAATTTCTTTGAAATCTCAGTTCTCACTCAGTGTTTCCCAAAACCCATAAAATCAATATGATTCTGTTCAAACGCACAACTCACAATCACTCGTATTTCCCAGGAATTTCAAGAACAACCAAGAACTCTAGATACCAATTTGTTGGTGCACAAGAATCAAAGATGATTTGAATAATAGGAGAATAAAAGAGAATGACGACTACAAAAGGTATGAAAGAAATGAGGATTATTGTTATAAATGACATCTACTACTAGTCTATTTATACAAGTGGAAAATTGCCACATAGGCCCTAATAGAGTAAACTTACTAACCAAGATAAAAGGTACATAAATAGTAAATACTAAAGTACCCTTAAAAACTAAACTTAACAGCTATGTTAAGGAAACTTAATCTCCATAGCATTAGAACTTCCGAGCACAACCAGAAGTTCTGTACTCAACTTCTGAATATTGAATTACTCTTCAATAAATTGAACCCTAAAAAATCATAACAAATTCGTAGCAGCCAAATTGTAACAAATTCAAAAACCAGAAAATTTACCATATTTTCACAAGAACTATCACATTCAAGCTTCATACATTAAATATTATTATGTCCGCTACACTAAAAAAAAATCAAATTTATTTATTATTTGTTACAAATGAATACTTTCCATATCATCATGTTAAATGATCACTTGAGTTCCATACGGTGTTGAGCGATTTTGATTAACACCAATGTCAAGTTAGCACTATCAATTATCAATGTAAGCACTAATGTTGATCTTGCACTTAATGTCAAACTTTGGAAGAATTTTTTTTTTGAAGTACACGTATTATTTGATTTGTGAGATAGTAATCACATAAAAAAGAAGTACATGTATACACCATATGGACTTATTGTTTTTGTAATCATTCCTTTTTCTTGGCGGTATGCTAAGACCAGAGCTTGATCATCTTTGTAACAATCTAAGAGTAGATAAGTAGTACTTTTAATACTTTTGATCATGTTGATGTACAATTGGTGTTTGATGGTCCAGTTTATCATGATAGACAATACTTACAATGAACTAGTTGGGATACATTTCTATCAGTGAAGGTTGTTATTTTTCCTATATATTTACTGAGCCAAATGATTTAGATAAGCAAATTACACTAGTATTATACTTGTTTATTCCAGCAATTCAGATTTATACTGTCAAATTATGTACACTATTTCAACCAATAATTGATACATAATATTTCTAATAAATGAGTAATATTAATTTTAAAACTAGTTCTCACACACATATCCTTTAAATACATATATACATATTTGTAACATTTATCTTTCAGCTCAAGATTTTATATTTGAGGTTTTTATATCTTTCATCTTATGGTACTAAGGTGGTTTTGTTCTGATTTTTTAATGATGTTATTCTCTATGTTGTTGTTATAGGCGACACTTAATGCAATGCCCTCAAGGTTTGTTAGGGAGGCATTTTGAGAAGCTCATACAATGTGATGGTCATTGCACTTGTTTGTAGCATAACTTTTCAGAACTTTTATAATTAGAATCATTCTACATGCCTCATGCTTCCAACATCATTATCTCTAAGCAAATGGAAAACTCCATTGATGAAGTGTAATGTGGAAACTATGCTTCAGAGATAAAGAAAGCGGAGAAGAAATGATTTGCATCGAATGGAATGAAAAGTTAGTTTCAATGTGGTTTATATAAAAATGTTATACTCTAACTAACTATAAAGCAAGTAATCTAATGTAAAGATGAACATGCTACTATCATGGACCCTCATCCTCCTCATGTAACATGATACTCTTTTCTTCAGGCGCTAATATCCTCCCACAAGCTTGAGGTTGGTAGATGTCGATTAAGTCAAGCTTGGTTAAACAATTAGAAAATGGTGTTGGACCAAGCCCCTTTGTAAAAACATCAATAGCTTGATCATGCAAAGAAACTGGGAGCAATCGCATTACACCGGCTTGGAGCTTGTCACGCACCAAATGACAATCTATATCAAGATGCTTCGTTCTCTCATGGAAAACGTGATTAGCAAAGATATGAGTTGCGCTTTGGTTATCACAATACAAGACATGAAGTCTAGAAGGGTGTTGTTGGAGGTCATGCAGTAGAAAACACATCCATTGGAGCTCACAAGTAGCATATGCCACAACACGATATTCAGCTTCAACTGAAGAGCAGTTAACTGTTAGTTGCTTCTTAGATTTCCATGAAACCAAGGACTTGCCAATGAAGAAGCAGTTACCTGAAATAGAACGCCTTGTTTTGATGCATCCTCCCCAATCAACATCACTGAAGCTAAATATTTGCAAATCAGATGATGCAGATAGAAAAATTTCATGAGACATTTCAAGTATCTTAAAACGCGAATAGCAGCTCGATAGTGTGCTTCAGTAGGAGTACTCATGAATTGGCTTAGTTGTTGTGTAGAAAATACAATATATGGACGTGTTGTAGTGAGATAAAATCAGCCTACCAACAAGTCTTCGATATGCAGTAACATCTGAGAAAACTGAGACATTATCCTGCTGGAGTTAAATAGAAGCATCCAATGGAGTAGAGGCTGGTTTGCAGCCAGCGGTACCAATATCTTGAAGTAAATCAAGATAGTACTTCCTTTGACAAAGAGTGATGCCTTTGGATGATCGAGCAACCTCAAGGCCAAGAAAAAACTTGAGCTGACCTAGATCCTTAATATGGAATGTGATGAGTAAAGCTCTCTTCAAGTCTTCAAACACACTTAATGAAGTGCCAACTAGAATAATATCATCGACATAAACTAGTAAGGCTGTGAAAGAAGTGGAGTTAGATTTAATTAAGAGAGTATGATCAACATGAGCATGTGTAAAACCTCGTGCTTTAAGAAAAGTGGTTAATTTCTCAAACCATTTCCTACTAGCTTGCTTCGGGCCATAAAGAGACTTAGTTTGCTAGCACACCTGGCCTGATTTAGGAGCTATAACACCTTGAGGAATCTTCATGTAAAAAACTTCATGCAGGTCACCATGCAGGAAAACATTATTTACATCTAATTGATGTAAATACCAACCATGTATAGTAGCCAGTGCAAGTAGAACCCGAACAGTGGATAACTTGGTAAATGGAGAGAAAGTTTCATGGTAATCCAAACCTTCTATTTGGTTGAAACCTTGAGCCAAAAGATGTGCTTTGAATCTCTCTATGGATCCATCAACGTGCCTTTTAACTTTGTATACCCATTTGCTGCCTATAGAAGAAACATCATATGGGAGATCAACAAAATCCTATGTATGATTGTTGTTGAAAGCCTCTATTTCATTATGCAAATCCTAAAACCGCCAAGGATCTTTGGAAGCAGCTAAGTGTCATACCCCAATTTTTGACCTAATATACCACCTCACATATGCATCACTGCATCACTAACAGTTTCAGAACAGAATAGATCGTGTGTGGCTTCTAGAAGTCAAAATCAGGGTTTCTTCAAAATTTCATCTGTTCAAGATATGATCAATTAGGGTTTGAGTTTCCACTCACCTCAAATGATCTATCTTATCAATCATCAACATTTGATCTTCAGATTCCCAACTTTTTCTCATGATCTATCATGAATCGACCAATTAGGGTTTTTATCGAGGATAGTGAATCATTGACTTTCTGCTCAATGAATGACCTATTTGCTTGGAGATTGATCTTAACATATTCAATGCAACATCTTGACCTAATTTCTTGATTCAAAACATCACAAAAGTCCATGTTTCTTCATCGGACAAATTCTGAATCATCTGATGAAAATTCATCTGCTCTGAAAAGTCAAACTTTGACTTTTGGTCAACTTTTTCAAGACCAAACTTTTTCAATCATAGAAACATTTCAAATAATCCATCATGATCATAAAAAATCAAGAAATGTGAAAAAGTCAACAAAAAGTCAAGATTTGAAAAATTTCTAACACTTAGAAAATTTTTCAAGTGTTAAGAAACATGGTTTTTTCCCACTTTCTAGGCCATTTTTCACCTAGATCCATTTGGATTCAGAAAAAACCCAAAACATGAAAGTTGTAGCCCTTGTTACAAGCTTTCCAAAATGTCCAATAACTTGAAAAAAACCTTTGTGTAGCTAAGATTTTGAAAATTAAACTTAGAGCTCCATAACCATGAATTATAAGTCATTTTTCAAGAACTTTGAGTCATTTTTTCACAAACTCACTTTCTAGAAGCCTTGTCATCACTTAGAGGTGGATTATAACTGATAAATATCAGTTTTGAATGATTGAGGAAAGGATTGGATCAAGAAGAAATTTCTAACCATGGTTAAGAAAGTTACTTTTGCATTAAATGCAAAAGATTCCATTTTACCTCTTAACCAAGTTGCAAGTTTCCTTCAATGTAACTTTGCCAAATCATTCAGATTTCTAGGCCTATAAATAGAGGTCATTTCCTCATTTTTAAACTACACCAAAGCTATCATAATCAAGTTTTCACTCTTTCTTTCTTGAAATTCAAGTTTCTAAGTTATAAGAGGGAAATTTTGCAATCTCCAAATCTTGTAAAATTTGAGTGAACTTAAGTTTCTAACATATTCTAAACATCAATTAGAACTTGTCTAAAACTTAAAAACATCACAAGAAGTGATCAAACTCAGAATCATAATCAAGAAATCAAAAACTTGCAAATGATGCCTTAACTTGCCATCTCTTAATTTGCTCGTGCTAACTTTGATTTAACACTTCAAACACCTTCCATACACTTCATAGAAGTAATCCAGATCATCATCACTAACCTGTAACAACTCTAAACCCGAAATCAAAACTCACTTCAAGTGGTTGCAAGTTGACTTGGTCAGAGAGTTCTATCCATCCTCAGGACAAACTAAGGGTAGGAACACATTCAGGGAGGTTCAAGGAAGCTAAAGCAATTGTTACTTTGCACCTGGAAGCTGTAAAACTCGAACTGGTATTTCATACCAAGAGGTAAGTTTCTCAAACTTTGAATCCTCAATTCATGCACTTTTAGCTTTAAAATTGAAAAGGAAAATGTAGATATCCAATCACTAAAGCTATCTGGGTTGTTAATTTGAACTAAAATCAACTGAGTTTAGAAAATTAATTACTTTTTCAGTTAGGGTTCAAATTGGGATTGTGAAAATTCGTGTTCATCTTTGATTAATATTTCCAACAAAACACATGTTCATAATCGTGGCAAAAATCTAGATGAAATAGCATTTTGAACTTTTAAAATTGATCAAAAAATGAAGAAGTTCAAATCAGCCATGGCATGGATGTTACGCACGGTCCAGCGAAGAAGACGAAGTGGAGAAGTTCAAATTCCAATTCTAACTCTGGATTTAAAATATATATTTTTAGTTTAACTTAAAACAATGGATGTATAGCCACCCCAGTGGTAGTCAGCACGCTTCTCATGTATAGCCACCCTGGAACCTTTTTTATTAAAAGGAAACACGCTTTCTGGAACTTGTTCTCCAGAAACGCTTCTGAAACTTCTGCCCCTAGAAGTTCCTCCAATTACACTATCTCCAGAAGTACTTCTAGTACTTCTGTCTTTAGAAACTTGAAGTTTCTAATGTTTCTAGCCCAGAAGCAGCCAGAAGCAAGCCTTCTCATGACTAGAAGCTGTTAGCAAGCGCTCCTTCTCACACGCTCCAGAAGCCAATGCTTCTAACCCTTCAGAAGCACAACTTCTGAACACTTTCTTTTCTCCAACTTCTGGACATTTTTCAAACTTCCATTTTCTCTAAAACAACTTTTAAATGTTTTTTCCAAACTTTTCAAAACAATTTCTGAACCCTTCAAAAGTCCAATTTCTTGACATTTTTTCAAAACTTTCATTTTCTTTAAATTTCCTTCTAATCAAGGTGATTAAATGACAAGTTTAACACATGGCTCATTGGAAAATCTTCATTTTTCTAAGCCAAATGTCCAAGGTTCAAACCTCCTTAGGACCAAGAAAACTTTTTTTCTCAAGTTTCTAGCAAACTTAAAACATTTTCAAAAACCCATTCAAAACTTCTCATTTTTAGATATTTTTTGCACACTTGTCATTTAATATACCTATTTTATGATTATGTCAAAAAATCCAAAAAATATTTTCTTTTGATTATATTTTTATTAAGTAAAAAATGAGACATTTTTTAAGTATTTCTTAATACTTTTCAAAGATGTTTCCTTTCAAACTTTCAAACTCTAATCTTTTCAAAACTTTCTTGTGAATATACTTCACTTTTCAAAATCATTTTCAAAGCCTTTTTTCAAAACATTTCAACAAACTTACACACCCTTTTTTCCATGATTAATTAAATTTAAAGATAAACCAAACCAGGTTTCTCCTTGAATTCCTTAATTGATCATGGGCCTCCCTCACGGTGTAAGTCCCAATCCTTTTTATGTACATATTAAATTTTCCTTGTACATATACAATCATCTTCAAAAATATCCAAGCATAAATAAACTTCTTTCGTTTGTTTATATTCGCCTATTTATACACCTAATCCATTGGTATTAAGAGAAGAATTATTCCCGGTGAAACTCCTCTTAAACCAACGGGCCTCCCTCACGGTGTAAGTCCCAATCCTTTTTATGTACATATTAAATTTTTCTTGTACATATACAATCATCTTCAAAAATATCCAAGCATAAATAAACTTCTTTCGTTTGTTTATATTCGCTTGTTTATACACCGAATTCATTGGTATTAAGAGAAGAATTATTCCCGGTGAAACTCCTCTTAAACCAATGGGCCTCCGTTACGGTGTAAGTCCCTACCCTTCTATGTACATATTCATTTCCTTGTACATAAATACCCCTTCGTGTACATATTCATTCCCTTGTACACATTCAAACTTGTAAATATTCAAGTTACACTAGCTTGAAATGCTCGTTTTATACACTTGTTTATATTTTTCTTCATAAACTCCTGTGAATACACGTCACGCACTTGTTTATATAACTGTTCAGTTATAACATAACAACTAGCCTAACAACTAGGTTCCCTTTTTAGACTCCTCTTAGGCTTCGTATAAGATAACTCATTTAGTGAGTTAGCCTCCTCTTAGGCTTCGTATAAGATAACTCATTTAGTGAGTTAGCCTCCTCTTAGGCTTCATATAAGAAAACTCATTTACTGAGTTTAGCCTCCGCTTAGGCTTCATATAAGACAACACTCCCCTACTGAGTCAGCCTCCTCTTGGGCTTTGTTCAAAAGAACTCCTCGTTGAGTTTAGCCTTCTCTTGGGCATCAAACAAGAAAGAGACCAGGAAATATCTTAATAGCCTCCTATTGGGCTTCCAATACAAAGAATCACCCACGCTAGGATAGAACCCTGAGAGGATGATATCCCGGTGAAATCACTCTTGAAATCCTAAGAGGATGGTTTCCCGGTGAAACCACTCTTAAAGCTAAAGCCAGCCATACCCTATAGCTTCCTCTTGAGCTTCATACAAGGACCCTCGATGACCCTCAGAATGCCTTCTCTTGGGCTAACAATACAAGGAACCTCGATGACCCTCGGAATGCCTCCTCTTGGGCTTACAATACAAGGACCCACGGGCTTCTTAAAAGCATCCCCCTAATCCATCAATTTCTCCTCGAGATTTAGACATTTATCATCTCTATGGAAGAAGTATCTCATCTATCATATCACATACAATCAACTTTTAAATCAAATACTATTTTCAAACAAAAAACATCTCTTAATCGTAAGTGGTAACGCTTGTACACTCAAGCAAAACACCCAATGCTTACAATTAAAAGATTCAATCATTTTTCAAACATCTTTCTTAACTCGTAAGTGGTAACGCTTGTTCACTCAAGCAAAACACCTATAACTTACGATGAAAGATTCAATCCATCAACCTTCAAAATGTATGTGATGAAATAGATTAGATAAATTTTTCATTAAGATGACATTTGTCTTTGTCTCTTAATAACATCCGTTGCTTCCACTAGCATAAGTGGGAACTACGATTGCTCTGACTTTCTCAACATCCCTTTGAGAATACGTAGGCACAAGGTGTCATCCTTGGCGAGCAATACTTCTTTCTCCCTTAAACAAAATAAACCATAGCTCCCTTTTGATCCGAGCTACAAATGCTCTGATTCCCATTAAGGGATATGTATGAAGAAGATCCCAAAGATCTTTGCGAGCACAATAATAACAAAACCTAGGATCCCACATAATCTACGTTTCTTAAAATCCAAAGGAGAAACTTTCCCAACAATAGAAATAGCAATTAAAACACACAAACATATTCATATATAAAGCTATAGATAACTATATATATTTAGGGTGCCACATCTATTCCCTTTATATAACAAACCCCCTTGCCCGGAATCTCCCAAATGCGTTACGTCTAGTTTGCGCTAGTCGTAATGCATATCATATCAATTGAGGGTATTGCAGCTTTTCCCTTTTTCATAATCATTTTTCTTGTGTTGAAAAAATAAAGCTTGATGCTCGCGGCATCTTTATAAACAAATCAAAAGAGTAAATCGTTTCGAGCTAGAGAATCCGAATTCCGATTCGATTCCCTCGCGCGTCACTTTTTAACGTGAACAGAAAAAATGGCGACTCTGCTGGGGAGTACGCTAAACTTTTATTTTCAAAAAAATGTGACTCTGCTCAAGAGCACCAAGCTTTTTTGTTTTCAAAAAGAAGAAAAAAGGGGTTAAGCTTTCATATGTGCATATGTTTGTTTCTCTTTATTTTGTGTGTTTCACGATTTCATCTGATGGAAAGAAATCCTAACCCATATTTAAGAAACATTCTAAGATCTAGGTGGGGGTATAGTCCTATTAACTTGTGGGAAGTTTCATTACTTACTAAGTTAATTTGAGATCCCTCTCTCAGTGGAGGTTGTCTTGGGAGTATTTGTGTTTAGCAAGTATTTGCGAAGACATTTTGCTTTTGAGGGAACTTACGAAGCTGAGTGGCTGTAGAACACATAACCCATCCTGGCTATTTAGGATGTAGTGCAGAAACTATTCAGGCATAAGCTTAGAATAGTTGTCATGCGAGACTACGATCAGGCGAGTTTTTCTTGAAAAATATTATTGGACTTCGAGTATTCATGCATTCATTCAAAAACTTCATTTCTCTTCCCATTTCCAAAGAATTTAGAGATTTTTCTTTGTAAATATTTTAGGTTAGAGTGATGGACGTCAGAGGAAGATTCACCAAGAAATACAGTTTTAGAATTCCTGATGTAGGAAAGTTAAAAGAGTTAGCATCCTTGGTAGAAGATCCCTCGGATTTCAGAAAACGCTATGAAACTCTTTTAACTGTCCTAAACACTAACATTGATGAAGGACTTCTCAAAAATTTTGTTCAGTTTTATGATCCAGTTTATCGCTGTTTCACTTTCCCTGACTATCAGTTGATGCCTACTTTGGAAGAGTACGCACATATCCTAGGTATCTCAGTATCAGATAAGGTGCCTTTCAATGGTTTGGAAGCCATTCCTAAGTCACCAGTCATTGCAACAATGACTCACTTAAAGAAATATGAGATAGACAAAAACCTAACTACCAAAGGAAAACTCTTAGGACTAACTACAAAGTTCCTAATGGAGAAGGCTCTTAAATTCTCTGAAGCCGGTAGTATGGTAGCCTTTGAAGCTGTTTTAGCTTTACTCATCTACGGATTGGTGTTCTTTCCCAACGTCCCAAGTTTCGTTGATATCAATGCCATAAGGATCTTTCTGATTGGAAATCCTGTGCCCACTTTGCTTGGTGACGCGTATTTCTCCATTCATCATAGGAATCGTCAAGGGGATGGAACTATCATGTGTTGTGTACCTCTGTTATTCAAATGGATTGTCTCACACTTGCCTAAGTCTCCTATCTTCTGCGAAAACAAAAACGGTTGGCATTGGTCTCAAAGACTCATGTCTCTTACAAATGACGATATCCATTGGTATACCTTGGCAAACAATGAGATGGAAATCATTGAAAGCTGTGGAGAATTTGCCAACGTACCTCTCATCGGTACAAAAAGAGGAATCAACTACAACCCATTCTTGGCAAGACGTCAACTCGGGTATGCAAACTCTAGTAAACCCCTTGGTTTTACAGTAGAAAGCTACTTTTATCATGAAGGGGAAGATTCCCAAGGTTTGAAAGCCAGAATGATAAGAGCTTGACATCACATCCGAAGGAAAGAAAAGGGTAATGCAAGAAATTGTGTAGCCATGAAAATCTACACTTCTTGGGTGAAGAAAAGAGCAAAGGAATTCCGAATGCCTTATTCTTATGAAGAACCCATGCTCTCAGCAGCGTCCAAATCAACCACTTTTCCTGTTGAAACTATGGGAGAGTACCAAGAAGCTTTGGCCAAGATGAGGCTTGAGAAAGAGGCTTTGGAAGATAAGTTCTTTAAGACTGACCTCGAAAATGAGAAGCTTAAGAAACAGGTCAAAGATCATGAAAAGACGCTCTACTTCCAAGATGAATGGCTCATGGAGAAAGATGAGAAGATTCGGCGGAAAGATAACGCGATCAAAAGATACATCAAAGAAAGAGAAAGAAAGCTTGAAGAAATGACAACCAGGAATCCTGCTCCTGACGAGTGGAAGAAAATCATCAACAAGCTTAAAGCCGAGAAAGCTGAACTGAAAGCTTACTATGGGAAAGAAATCCTGAAGTTGAAGCTACATCAAGCCTTTGGTTCTTCATCCGAGGAAGACGATTAATTAGTTTAGCTTCAGCTTTATCATTTATTTTATCATTGTAAGAGCTATGCTCCAAAAAAATTGTTGTAATCTTCTTTCAATAATTAATAAAATAAGTGTTTTCCATCCAAATATTTACTAGAAATTTCTCTTTTAGTATAAATTCTTTGGAAGTTCTTTTCGCTTTGCATTCATAATCATGCATCATACTTTGCATTTCGAGTTTGTCTTTTAGAATCTTATCTTTTGGAATTTTTTCCAGAGAGAAAGATCGTCAAGCTGTCGTGTCTTAGAGTTTCTCGACTACGTTCACAGCCAACTCGCAGATACAATACTTGTGCAAATAGGAGAAAAGCAATGGAAGATTTTGAGCAAGAAAATGTTGAGCTTCGTAGCACAGTGACAACACTTCAGGAAGAAGTGGATAGACTCACTTCTTTGGTAAGTTCGTTGGCAACTACGCAAAGTCAGCAAGCAACATTAAACAGTCAAAATCAAGCGACGATTTCAGAGATCACTACTACTCCAGCATTGCGATCGGTAATCCTCTCTTGAAGATGAAGGTTATCCATGGGGCATGCCTTTCAATTTCGGCATCGGATTTCGTTAGCCCACTTCTGTGGTACAGGCAACCACGATTGAGGTTCCTACTTTACAGAACTCAGCATTTACTCCGCAACACGGAGTAACCTTTCCGCAAGTCACTATGACGGTTTCTCAACCGATCATGACAAACTCAGCTTCTGTAGTTCACGCTACTGCGGACAAAGAAGTCTATAATAACCCAGGCGACAACACGAATCCTTGTGGCCAGATGGAGAATCTCCAGGAACAATTCCATAAGATTCAGCTTGAGATCAAAACAATCCGTGGTAAGGAATTGTTTGGGAAGAATGCCCACGATCTATGCCTAGTTCCTCGCGTAAGGATACCCGCTAAATTCAAAGTCCCCGATTTTGAGAAATATAGAGGAAGTTCCTGCCCGCAAAGTCATCTTACAATGTATGCTAGGCTGATGTCTACATAAAATGACAATCACCAATTGCTCATTCACTATTTCCAAGACAGTCTCACCGGTGCCGCACTGAAGTGGTACATGGGACTAGATAGTGCAAATATCCAGACATTCAATGACCTAGGCGAAGCCTTTGTCCAACAATACAAATTCAATTTGGACATGGCTCCAGATCGAGATCAACTCTGCTCCATGTCTCAAAAGGAAAAAGAGACGTTCAAAGAATACGCCCAACGTTGGAGGGAAATTGCTGCCTAAGTCAATCCACCGTTAGAAGAGAAAGAAATGACCAAGGTTTTCCTGAACACTCTTGGCCCATTTTACTAAGAACGCATGGTCGCCAACGCTCCTGGAGATTTCACCGAAATGGTAAGCATGGGGATGCGACTAGAAGAAGGAGTCCAAACAGGACGCCTAACCAAAGAAATAGGGTCTTCAAGCAGAACCAAGAGGGTTGGAACCAGCTTCCCGAAGAAAAAAGAACATGACGTAGGGATGGTATCCCGAGGGAAACCAAGGAAAAATGTCAGTCGCCGACAACAGGTAGCCACAATAGCACCAATTGTTAATGCAAGTTCAAACATGGGTATTACCCCGCAATTCCAGCAAACTCAACAACCTCGACAACAAGCTCAACAATTCAACAATCAGAACCGTACACCTCGGATCTTGCAGTTTGATCCAATTCCGATGACATACACGAAATTATATCCTGCCTTGATAGAAAGGAATCTTGTGCAAACAAGGTCACCACCTCCAGTACCAGACAAATTACCTTGGTGGTACAAAGCAGATATGTCTTGCCCTTTTCATCAAGGGGCACCGGGTCATGATCTCGAGCACTGCATAGCACTAAAAGCTAAAGTACAAAGATTAGTGAGGGCTAATCTTCTCTCCTTCAGGAATGCAAATCCAAACGTGCAAGCAAATCCACTTACCAATTATAGTGGACATACCGTGAATTTAACACTAAGGAATACATATCGGTATCTTATCACTGACATAAATATGATAAGAGAAAGCTTGGTACAACTCCATGATACATACAGTACAATGGGCGCCTTCGCTAAACATGACTACACAACCTGCAGAGTCTGCTTCAGGGATTTTTGAGGATGTACAACTGTGAGAGCAAACATTCAACGGTTAATAGACATTGGTGATATTCAGATCTTCAGAAACAGAAACGATTATGACGTGAATATGGTAGGGCATTATCCGCATGAGCTTTTAGTCTCAGAGATCAACTCGGAAATTCCCGAAGTAAACGTCATTATCCCCTGCTTCAATATGCCCAAGTGTGTAGAAGTCGAGTACAACGGCCCAAAAGTTCCAGAATCTCCTTTGGTGATCTGTCTACCTGGTCCTGTTCCTTACAGCTCTGACAAAGCAATTCCTTATTAGCACAGTACAACTATGATATAAGATGGGAAGGAGAAACCCATACCAACTCTTTCAGCTGTTGTTAACATCGCTGAAATCGGATGAGTAACGCGAAGTGGACGTGTGTACACCCCGTTGCCACCAAAGCAACCCATTGCTCCCGTTGTTGGACAAAATCCTGTTGATACACCTCCCGAGAATCCCATGGGGATTCCCGTTGGTAATCCAAACATAAACGTTGGTCCATCTGAATGAACCAACGTCAACTCAGGTTTCGACGAGATTCTAAAGCTAATCAAGAAAAGCGAGTACAGAGTTGTAGATCAACTAATACAGACTCCCTCCAAAATTTCGATACTATCTCTACTTCTGAATTCCGAAGCCCACCGAGAAGCTTTGATGAAAGTACTAGATCAAGCTTACGTAGATCACGACATGACTACAGATCAATTTGGTGGAATTGTAGGCAAAATAACAGCTTGCAACAATTTAAGCTTCAGTGATGAAGAACTCCCAGAGGAGGGAAGAGATCACAATATTGCTCTACATATCTCTATGATTTGCCAATCAGACTCTCTGTCCAATGTGCTAGTGGACACTGGTTCATCCTTGAATGTAATGCCAAAAACGACTCTCGCTCGTTTATCTTACAAAGGAACGCCAATGAAATCCAATGATATAATGGTCAAAGCCTTTGATGGATCAAGGAAATCTGTTATTGGGGAAGTCGACCTTCCAGTGACAATTGGTCCGCATACCTTCCAAATCACCTTCTAGGTCATGGACGTGCCAGCTGCTTACAGTTGTTTGCTAGGAAGACCATGGATACACGAAGCAGGAGCTGTGACATCCACTCTCCACCAAAAGCTGAAATTCACAACAAATGGGAAGCTAGTAACCATCATCGGTGAACAAGCTTTACTAGTAAGCCATTTGTCCACCTTTTCTTTCATCACCACTGACGACGTTGAAGGGACACAGTTCCAAGGACTTTCGTTAGAAGGTGAATCTACAAGGAAAAGCAGATCGTCTATCTCCTCTTACAAAGAAGCAGCGCAGATAGTGAAAGACGGTAATGCCGCAGGTTGGGGACAAGTAATAAAACCTGTCAACAACGAGACAAAAACCGGGCTCGGATTTGCTCCAGTATTTCCAAAAGACAATCAATGGGGTGAAGCTCTTCGTCCAATCAAAGAAGTATTCCACAATGGGGGTTTCTTAAACCCTGTTCTTCAAGAGGTTAACGTTCTTACCGATGAAGTTAACAAAGACAATCTCTTCGAATCTAAAGAGTGGAGCACTTATCTTAATAGTTCTGAATATGTGTCCCAGGAAGAATCATACGCGCCATTCTATCCTTCGACTGACCAATTCAAAGGCATGTCCCTACAAAACAATGAGAATGAAAATCCACCTATCCCTTCTAAAGTTTGGGATACCTTGGGAGAACCAAGTGGAAAGTTTGACTACATGGTGAGATACACTGCACCAGAAAGCTCAAAAATCAGAATTGAAGACATCCAACCAACTGGATGGGATGATCCTTTTGAGTATCCTAGACAACCAGAAGAGTTATACACATCTTCTCGATCTCATCATCAGATTGAGATCCCAAATGAAGATCTCTACTTTAACACGCCCGCCGAGTTTGTTAAGACAGATCTTAACTATCACTACATCAACGTAATTACCGAAGATCAGGAAGACAATTCTGGAAATGAGTTAGAAAGCATCGCAGACAATGAGTCTCTCCACTCAAAAGATTGGAAAGAACATCCCAAGAATCCAGGATACATGGCACTTGAAAGCACATATGCTGCATATTATGCTCCTCAACCTGCCAATCAAGCAGAAGAAGATTGCTTCAGCAGCACAAAAGGCAAGGTCAACCGTCCAGAGTCTTTAAAGCCTGTTCGACCAACGACCAAATTCTACACAAGAAATAAGCCAAAAGGAAAACTACCAGAGTATCTAGACTTTCAAGGAGTTCGCCACTATTGGAAGCCTGTTAAAGCTCAGACTGATGTTCGTAGTTCTAAGTAGTTTATTTTGCTTTTGTTTTGAACTCTCGCCTCACCCAAAGCGAAGAGATATTTTATAGGGTTTAGCTTTTAAATAATTTCTCTTTGTCTTGCCCAAGACAAATGAGTTTGTATTTAGGGCCCTGTTTCATATTGTGAATCATAAATAAAAGCGTTGTTTTGATTCCACATTTTGTGTTTGTTTTTCGTTTTTACCCTTTTCTTGGAAATGGTAATTCTAAAAAACCCAAATAAAAACAAACAATCTTAAAAAAAAAAATATAATAAAAGATCTGCATACACTTTCACATTAACTTTTTTTTAAAAAAAGAGAGAAGAGTTAATTAATCAAACATAAATCAAACATGCAGATTAGCAGATGGACAAATCCATTGAACGCAATAATACTATGCTCTCTTCCGACTGTGAATTCCCTGTGTTCGACACCGAGGAAGAAGTAGAACAAGAGATCCCGGATGAGATTTCTCGACTACTTAAGCACGAGGAAAGAATCATTCAACCTCACAAAGAGCCTTTGGAAGAAATCAACTTGGATTCTGAAGAAGACAAAAAAGAAGTGAACATCGGAGCTCTACTCGACAACAACGTCAAGGGAAAACTGATTGATCTTCTCAAAGAATATGTTGATGTGTTTGCTTGGTCTTACCAAGACATGCCAGATTTAGATACCAGCATCGTGGAGCATCACTTGTCATTAAAACCGGAGTGTCCGCCAGTTAAACAAAGACTGAGAAGAGTTCACCCAGGTATGGCCGACAAAATCAAAAAGGAAGTTCAAAAGCAGCTCGATGCAGGTTTCCTCGTCACCTCTGAATATCCTCAATGGTTAGCCAACATAGTACCTGTCACAAAGAAAGACGGAAAGGTCAGAATGTGTGTTTACTACCGGGACTTGAACAAAGCAAGTCCAAAAGATGATTTCCCGCTACCACATATCGACATGCTAGTGGATAGTACTGCAAAGTTCAACGTCTTTTCCTTCATGGACGATTTCTCTGGCTATAATCAGATCACAATGGCTCCCGAAGACATGGAGAAGACATCCTTCATCACGCCATGGGGCACATTTTGCTACAAAGTAATGCCGTTTGGATTAAAGAATGCAGACGCAACTTACCAAAGGGCAATGACTACTCTCTTTCATGACATGATGCATAAAGAGATCGAAGTCTACGTGGACGACATGATAGAAAAGTTTGACACTGAATAAGAGCATTTAGAATATCTCTTGAAGTTGTTTCAGCAATTAAGGAAACTTTAGCTTCGTCTGAATCCTAACAAATGCACCTTTGGGGTAAGATCCGGAAAACTCCTAGGATTCATCGTCAGTCAAAGAGGTATTGAAGTTGACCCTGGCAAATTCAAGGCTATTCAAGAAATGCCTACGCCACATACATAAAATCAAGTAAGAGGATTTCTTGGACGGTTGAATTACATCTCCAGATTTATCTCTCAAATGACTGCAACTTGTGGGCCGATATTCAAGCTTCTCTACAAAAATCAAGAGGTTGTGTGGTCAGAAGATTGCCAAAAAGCGTTTGATAGTATCAAGGAATACCTATCAGAACCTCCAGTATTGATTCCTCCAATCTAAGGAAGACCATTAATCATGTACCTTACCGTACTAGAAGATTCCATGGGCTGCGTGCTTGGACAACAAGATGAAACCGGTAAGAAAGAGTATGCCATTTACTACGTGAGTAAAAAGTTCACAGATTGTGAAACTCGTTACTCCATGCTCGAGAAAACATGTTGTGCTTTGGTGTGGGCTTTGAAACGTCTCCGCCAGTACATGATCAATCACACGACTTGGTTAATCTCCAAAATAGATCCAATCAAGTACGTCTTTGAAAAGCCTGCTTTAACAGGGAGAATCGCTAGATGGCAGATGCTATTATCTAAATATGACATCCAGTACCGCGCCCAAAAAGCGGTCAAAGGAAGCATTCTCGCCGATCACTTAGCTTATCAACCGATCAACGAATACCAATCTCTCAAGTTTGACTTCCCTGACGAGGATGTTATGTACTTAAAGATGAAAGATTGTGACAAACTGTTACCTGAAGAAGGTCCTGATCCAGAATCTAGATGGGGCTTAATCTTTGATGGAGCAGTTAACGTTTTTGGGAATGGAATTGGGGCAGTCATCATTACTCCCGAGGGTTCTCATATCCCGTTTTCCGCCAGATTACTATTTGATTGCACCAACAACATCGCATAATATGAAGCTTATATCATGGGTATCAAAGAAGCCATCGACTTGAGGATCAAGATCCTTGACATATATGGAGATTCAGCCCTTGGGATCAATCAAATCAAAGACAAGTATGAAACTCATCATCTTGGTTTGATTCCCTACAGAGATTATGCAAGACGTTTGTTGACTTTCTTCAACAAAGTTGAACTACATCATATCCCTCGAGATCAGAATCGAATGGCAGACGCCTTGGCAACTCTATCTTCCATGTTCAAAGTCAACCATTGGAACGATATGCCTAAGATCCGTATCAGACGCCTTGAAAAACCTGCATATGCGATTGCAACCGAAGCAGTCTTCAATGATAAACCGTGGTTCCACGACATCAAACGCTTCCTTCAAACTCAGGAGTACCCACTCGGGGCATCACACAAATATAGGAAAACTCTAAGGAGGCTTTCTAGAAATTTCTTCCTGAATGAAGATGTGCTATACAAAAGAAACTTCGACATGGTCCTGCTCAGATGTGTAGATAAACACGAGGCAGACATGATAATTCACGAAGTGCATGAAGGGTCCTTTGGAACCCATTCAAATGGGCATGCAATGTCCAGAAAAATATTGAGAGCATGATACTATTGGATAACATGGGATCCGATTGCTGTAAACACGTCAAAAGATGTCACAAGTGCTAGATCTACGCAGATAAGATCCA
This sequence comes from Vicia sativa, assembly GCA_021764765.1. Taxonomy (NCBI): domain Eukaryota; kingdom Viridiplantae; phylum Streptophyta; class Magnoliopsida; order Fabales; family Fabaceae; genus Vicia; species Vicia sativa. The sequence goes on from CM038793.1 coordinate 108,488,910, forward strand.
TGTGCCACCGACTCTACTCAACGTTCTCTCTTCTCCGTGGCCTTTCTCCATGTGGGGCATCGACATGATTGGGATGATCGAACCAAAAACGTCCAATGAACATCGTTTTATTCTAGTGGCTATTGATTACTTCACCAAATGGGTCGAAACAACATCTTACGCCAACGTCACAAGACAAGTGGTTGTGAGGTTCATCAAGAACAACCTCATTTGCCGATATAGAGTTCCAAGTTAGATCATTACAGATAATGGATCAAACTTGAACAACAAAATGATAAAAGAACTGTGTGAGGAATTCAAGATCGAGCATCATAACTCATCTCCTTACCGGCCAAAGATGAACGGCGCCGTTGAAGCTGCCAACAAGAACATCAAAAAGATCGTCCAGAAGATGGTCATCACCTACAAAGACTAGCACGAAATGCTGCCATTTGCTCTGCATGGGTATCGTACTTCAGTACGCACTTCAACAGCGGAAACTCCTTTTTCTCTAATATACGGCATGGAAGCCGTGCTCCCCGTAGAAGTAGAGATTCCGTCAATAAGAGTTCTCATGGAAGCTAAGTTATCTGAGGCCGAATGGTGTCAAAGCAGATACGACCAGCTGAAGTTAATCGAAGAAAAGCGCCTGACCGCTCTGTGTCATGGACAATTATATCAAAGAAGGATGAAAAAAGCCTTCGACAAAAAGGTTCGACCTCGCGAATTCCAAGAAGGCAACTCCGTGCTTAAAAAGATTCTGTCTTTTCAACTAGATTCTAGGGGCAAATAGACTCCTAATTACAAAGGCCCATACATCGTCAAAAGAAGCTTTTCTGGCTGTGCTATGACTCTCACAACCATGGACGGTGATGACCTCCCGCATCCTGTGAATGCTGATGTAGTCAAGAAATACTTTGTCTAAAAAGACAAAAGAACAACTCGGTAAGTCGAAAACCCGAAACGGGCGGCTTAGGCAAAAATGAGCGTCTCGGTGGACTGAAAACCTGAAAAGGCGGTCCAGGCAAAAATTAGAGACAATAAACAGAAATTATCCTGATAGATTGAAAACCTGAAAAGGCAATCTAGGCAAAAATTAAGGATAAAAATGACAAAGTAACTGCATCAGTCTATACTTCGTCAACCTGAAGAATCTTCCATCAACGGATCTTCAATCAAATCATCTAAAGCAACAAGCACAGTTGGAATTCAAAGTTTTTAGGGATAATAGTGGTTATTTGCTTTTAATGTAGCATTTTCCCAATAAATTATCATTTCCAACTCTTGTAAATAGTTCATGGAATCACGCCTTTGGCTGATTACCATTCTATCAATAAAATTTGAGCCTTGTGCCCATTTGTTTGTAATTCTTGCTTTATTCTGTTTTGTAAAATAACTCTTTTTATTGTGAAAATCACTTTTGAAACTAAAAAAATAAAGTTTTAAATGAATTTTTACTTCAAAATTTTGAAATAAAAGCAAAATGTTCCTTTGAACTATGAACACAGAAGGAACTTCAACAGTTTTCTCCATGAGTGTTTCGACCTCTGAAAGATAAATATAACTACTAAAGAAGTCTTCTTCTCCTCAAAAAGAGATCATCAAAGGACGGTATTCTTATCCAAAAAGAATCCCCAACAAGGTTGCCAATAAAATGCCTTTTCCAGAAAAGTTTAAAGCATGCAACTCAGATTCATCATCAGTAACGTCTACCCCATGGCTGCAAATTTTGCTGAGTATTTGTTGAACTGTGTAGTCCTTTTCTCAAATACCTTTGTTGTCTTGTCAAGTATCGTCAGCATGCATATGACATTCATGACATTCATGACATTCATCATTCATACGTAATAGCATCATTAATGCATTCCTGCATTTCTCAAATGTTTGCTTCGAAATCACTTGTTTAGGTTGCATTTATTCCCAAAAAACAAGTGTGGGTGTGTCATCTCTCCAGTAGATTATCCCTAAGCAAAAAAAAAAAAATAAATTTTTTTCTCTCCTGTCCCCCAATCGAGGTCATTTCTCATTGGGAACAAAGTCTTGGTTGACCGTTTCTTTCCAGTTCATTCCTGGATAGAACCTCGTCTCTAATCAAATTAGGTTTAGATTTCACAAAAAAAATCTACCTACAAACAATAAGCAATGACCTCGTCATCTGAGCCGCTTATTTCCTTTTTATCTTGTAACTTATCATGAAACGATTGTTCATCTCAGCAAGTCCAATCATGAAAGTTCAAGAAAGCCCTGCAGTTGTCTTTTTGTCTAAAGAAAAACCTGTGTCTTTTCAATCAAAATGCCTGTATCTTCTCAAGGGAGAGATCCCCGGAAAGATTGTAGCTGTGAAAATAGAAACTCATTTGAGATCTGTTTCCATCATTGTCTGTTATTCACAAGACTAGATACTCAGTAAATTTCTCAAGAATTACCTTGTTATCGTTATCACTTCACTTATAATTGGTTATATCTTCAAAACTCATTACCATAAATTATCACTAGGCTGATAATTGGTAATATCATCTTTACTTACCTTAAACATTGTCACAAGGCTGACAGAAGGTAATCTCCTCGTTTCCCAAAGTGAAACAGATATTCACATACATTGTGAATCTATTTTTCCAGTGAAACATATTGCTTGTTTCCCAATAAACAAGATTCTCCTTTCTTAGACAGACTAAGACATCCTCACAATCTTTCCCCAACATGTCATTCTTTGATATCTCCTGGGTGAACTTTTTGCAATCATTTTGCATCATTCGCATTTTTTGGTATCTTAGGTCCAAAATTTGCGTATCATGATATTTAAGTCTCTTCACACCTATCGAGACGAAGATATTCATCTTCATATCTCAGGTTAAAGAAACTTAAATAGGGGCATCTGTCGTACCCCAATTTTTGACCTAATATACCACCTCACATATGCATCACTGCATCACTAACAGTTTCAGAACAGAATAGATCGTGTGTGGCTTCTAGAAGTCAAAATCAGGGTTTCTTCAAAATTTCATCTGTTCAAGATATGATCAATTAGGGTTTGAGTTTCCACTCACCTCAAATGATCTATCTTAATCAATCATCAACATTTAATCTTCAGATTCCCAACTTTGAAATACTGAAATAAACTCATATTATTAATAAAATATTTTGAGGATTACAACTCTTCAATAGAAGTTTCAATGATTCCAAGTACAATAGAGAGCATAATATAGAAACTAAAAGTCCTAAGGAACCAAATCTGCAGAATACCCTTCATCATATGACCTAATCCTTTTAAGCTTCATAATCTCTTCCTTCAGTTGCTCGTTCTCTAACACGTACCTGTCAACATAACCTTTCCAAGCACCATACTTGGGAGAAGTATGAAAATGAACAGGAGCACTAAGAACTGGGATGAACACTGGAAGAAAATCCTTCTGCTTTTCCATCATCTCTACAACATGACTCTCAATAATCTTAATCAAATCATTCTTTTCCTTCAACTCTACTGCATGAGACATCTTCAAGGTATGATACTTGTTCTTCCAAACTTCCTTCTCTTGTTGGACCCTAACCAAAGTAAGTTGAAGCTCCTCAATATCACCTGAATCATGAGTAGTAGTCAAGAATAAATCAACAAGAGGCTCCTCACGAGAATATGGCATCTTCAACTCAATAGATCTTGCTTGAACCCATAAGATATGAGGCTCCAAAGAAACAACTCCTCTCTGCCCTAGGTTCTCTTTTCCTTTCTTGTGAATATGACGCCAAGCTTTCTCTATATCCTTCCTAGCTGCACTGTGGTCTTTACCCTCTTTAAGAAAGAAGCCACTCACATGAATACTCTTCGGTTTATCCCTCATCGGATAACCAAGCTGACGATACGCAAGAACAAGACTGTAACTAATACATCCTTTTGTACAAAGAAGAGGCACATTGGGAAAGTTACCACAACTGTCAATAATCTTCACATCATAATAAACCTGACGATACCACATGAAGCAACTCGATTTTCAAAAATCATTTAAATTTCGAAAACTAGTGAAATCGCCACCTAATTTTATTTGTTCCAAAAGGAACGGGAAAATATAGATAAAACCCCACAGATGCGGATAAGGCGGTCTACGTGACCAAAAACATGGAATCGGGAGTCGGTTATGTAAGGGGAAGGTATTAACACCCCTTACATCCATCGTACTCGATGGGACCCATTTAGTTCTAAGTGTTTGTGTGTGTGTGTTTATTGCTAAGTTACGAATAAAGGAGAAAAGGATTGCTTATTATTATTTTGAGTTTGGCACGGTTTCAAAACCGTGTGCCTACGTATTCCCTTGTGCAATGGGAAAGTCAAAACTCCGTAGTTCCTCTCAAAAATGTTTTAAATTGGTTGTATTGATTTTATAAGAAAAATCGTGCATTAGACATTTCAAATGCTTGAACTTGGACTTGTTTAGTTTGTTTGAAAAGCTTAAGTCCACGTTCGTGTTTGAAATGGCTATTGCACACTCTTTGTAAGAAAAGAGTTTTATGATCGCATATGAGCGATAAAAGAGTTGAGTGAATTGGATTGTTTTTAAGTGAGTGAAAAAGTACCGAACAATAGGACTAACGTCTTACGATTCAAATACTAGAAACCCGAGGAGCTAATGCTCAGACGAGTCGTCTATCACCCAAAAAGATTTTCTTATGAAAGAGTGAGGTGAAACAAGTTTCACGTTTTTAGAAATCTTTAAGCAATTGGTCTAGCGTCCAACGACTTAAAAACTAAGATTTCATTTGGGACAAGTTTTTAAACAATTGGACTAGCGTACAACGACTTAAAAACTTGGATTTTATTATGAAAAAGGTTTTGAAAATGCATTCGACGTTGGATCGAGGTTTGTAAATTTATTATGAAAATGTTTCGGAACTCGATGCGCAAGGAAATGAGAAATGGAGTCGGGTTATGATTAATTAAGTATATGGACTTAATTAACCTCGTGAGGATATGTGCTCCTATCCCCAACCATGAGACCCTGGTGCATGGAAGATTGGTATATAGACCAATGTTATTTTTGGGTTATGATCAACTAAAGCAACAAGGGCTTTAATTAACCTCGTGAGGATGGCCATGCCCATCCCCAACCATGAGACCCTTTAAGAAATCGGCTTATGAGCCAATCAGAGGAAAATCAGATTAATTTTAATGTTGGTTATGTGCGAAGTGTACAATGGTGAATAAATACAGCATAAGCGAATAAAGCAGATAAATAATTATCAAACAATACAATTAGGAATTTAAATAACTGTTATACTAGATCTTTTTTATTTGATAAAATCGACTAATAGTTTAATCGGAAATTATCAAATAAAAATTATCAATGTCTAATAATTATTTAATACAACAAACACAATTTATTTGCAATATAAAATAAAAGAGAAAAATAAATAAATTAGAACAAAGTTTAGAAATGGTCCTGCAATTTGAAGCAATCTGGGGGGGGGGGGTGTGAATTAGTAAAGAAGTCCAGGCCTAATAGGGGTGGTCCGCTGATCTCGCGTGGCTCTTCAGTGAGGGTTCACCATGAACACATGCTTCTGGTGCGTTGGATGAAGATCTCATGTGATCAGATCATGAGGGTGATGGTCTGATGAAGATCGAATGGCTGAGAGAACGAGGAACAGAAATATTACCATGGACATACCTTCATTAGATTGAAAATAGACCAAACAGACGGTGAGAAGTGTCACCGCCTGGAGCAACAAACCAAACTTAAACTAATTGTGTTATGACACATGGTTAGTTAATTTTTAAGGAATAATTAAGAAAGTGAAAGAAAAATAAAAAAATAAAAAAACACTCTTCGTGTTCTCTCTTATACGCTCTCTGGAACACGCTTCCACCTTCCTTAAATCGGAAACGACTCTCTCGTTCCTCTCTTGTCGTTCCAACCCTTATGTCCCTCTTTCTTGATCGCGTTCTCTTCATCCACTTGCTGCCTCCTTGTGATGTTGTGACGATCTGTTTTTGTTTGCGATCTCTGTTGGTTTTGTGGTTCCGTCGCCGAGGCCGTTCTCTGTTCGCGACTCGGTTTCTGGGTTTTGATTCAGTTTCTGGGTTTTGCAGGTGTTGGCCGGAATGAGGCAGATCCTGAAGAGGGTGAACGAAACCCTAGGGTTTCGATTTGGTCTCTCCACTGTTTCCGGGTGAGATTGTTCTATAGTAGAACTTCTTTTCCTATTCTTCCTTTTCAGATTCAGAACTTGATTTCTGAATATATATACTCTGAAGGGTTCGTGTTTAAGGAAAATGATAATTAGGGTTAGGCTCAATTTTCTTTTTCTTGCTATTTCTGTGTTGAACGATGTTTTGGTTTGGTTTTCTGTGGCTTTTTGGTTTCTGCTACGAACAAATGGTTTTGCTGTTTCTGAGTTTTTTTGGATGAGTTGCCTCTGTTGTTACATTTCTGGTTTTCTGGTATCTATTTGGAACTCAGGGCTGCTAGGTTGGTTTTTTGGTATCCTTGGAACCATCTGTTCTGTGATGATTTATGCTTTTGCTGCCTTGGTATAACTCAATTTCTTGTTGGATTTATCATTTGCTTTATCTCATACTAGCTGCTGCTCTCTGTTGCTTGTTGCCTTCTGCTATGTTTTCTGCTATTTTTGGCCACTGCTTTTCCAATTGACTTTATTGTCCTGGCATTCTTGGCTTTCTTTTATCTGCTGATAACCATGCTGGCTTTGCCTTCTGCTACTCTGTGCTGCCTGCTGTCTACTGATAACCATGCTGTTGCTTGTGATAATCTGTTTTCCTTTTACTGTATTGTAACAGTGATGTCTTTTCTGAGTTACCCCTCCCTTTTGTGAACCAAAGGTAAATTTGTGATTTGCAAAAGGGAGTTTTTTTGGCCGATGATTGCATTCTGCTTGAGGCTTGTTGGATGGCTTGAACAATGACCGAAAATCCTTTAAACCTGATTCCAAACGCGAACCCTAATGATGAGTTTGAAAAAGAATAGTTCTCTTTATTTTCTTATATTTATGTTTATGTTTTGATGCTAATCAATTCTTCTTTTCTTGTTTTTCATGAATGACGGCAATGGTCGAATGACATGGCATGGAGAAAGAAGAGGGAAATCAAGGTGACCATGAAGTTGAATGATGAAGAGTTTGGAGCAAGACTAATTAAGAATTTAGTTTTAGGATGAAAACCTCATAAAATCTTGTAATGACATCTTGTAGTTAACAATGATTGAACATTTGACTTGAATACCATTCCTTGTAAGTTGAACAAATGAAAAAAACATCTTGAATGATTTGGATTCTATTCTTTTGCTTGAAATGGATTTGACTATTTGTATTTTGGAATCTTGAACAATCTTGATATATCATGAATGAAATTTAAGTCTTAGCCTTCAATCTTGAATGAATATTATCACAAAGTCTCTCCCTTCTTGCTAAGTAGAAATTTGTATTTCAAGGAACCAATCATGGATGAATCTACCCTCTTTAACATGAATCAAGACTCTTGAACAAAATAAATGTTTGAAGACTTTAATGTCATGATGAATCAAAAGAAAATTATCATGAAACTTGAATGCAACTTGAATGATAAGTATTTTGAATGGTTTGAGTAAAGCACGGAACTTTGATTCATGAATGAAAAGAAACGATTCTTATTTAAAAATCGTAAAGATTCACTTGACATTTAAAATACTTGAATTGGAGTCCATTTGAATTATTGCATAGAAAAACTTTGAGAACCAATCCTCTTTTGAAACGTTTGTTCCTTGCTTGAAATAGTTCTTGTAACACCCCAATATTACCCAAAGTTTAATATGCATAAATCAGAGTAATTTAAAATTTCACAAATTAAATACTGAGGCGTCACACCTTTAAAACCATATCACTTTAAACAATTCTATTTAAAGTATAAATGTCATATACATAGCCTCGTCGCAAATCATAAATTGATTCCTAAAAATGAAACATCTCCTTTATTAAACTTCCTCATCAAAATCATGTTTTTATAAATTATGATTCTTATTTACAAAGGAAAACAACAAAAGAACAACAACAAGACAACATAATAATTCCCCCCGAGTGCTACGTATCAGAGCGACACCGAATCGACTAATAGCAGCTATATACTCCGTCTTCATAACCTGAAAGTTACCAATATATAGGTAACGGCGAAAAAAGTAAAGGGTGAGATACTCTAAAACATATAATTAAAGGCATGATAAATATATATATAGTTTGGAATTATAAGCGATATAGATTAGCAAGTGCATTCCACCACATATCTAAATCTCACCTACTTTTATCTCTATTCTAAAGTGTTTAATCTACACTTAATCGCCTAAGCCTCATCGACACAATTCGTCACAACAACACATACACCTCCGTCACCACGAGATCGTCACAAGCTAATACATCGCTAGTTAACACGACAATCATAAACAACAACATCAACCAACAACATTAAACAATGCTAACAACATGAGCAACATAAACAACCATCACAAATTGGCTAAAGCACATCGTCGCTTTTGGCATAAATCCCATCATCACTAACATCATCACAAACATCATCACATCCTATTTGCATTAAGCATTTCATCAAGTTAAATCATCGCAAAACTCATCATTTATATTCATCGCATAGTTATCACGAAATTATGAATTCATATTCATTTCATGTTCATCATAAAGATCATCACCAAACAAAGCATCATATATCATCGCAATCCAACATCATTCATCAATTAAAAACTCAACGCCAAACAACTCAAACATAAACATAACCGACTCCATGAGACACGACTATGTTATGCATGTGGTACCCGTCGCTTTGTCCATAAATAGGAACACTTGGCATAAAAGCCTCGTCGCTTGGCATAAAAGCCCATCGTCGCCAATGCAATGTATGTGACTCGACAATAAACAACACAGTACAAAACATCATCGTCGCTTATCAAAATTGGCATAAAGCCCACATCGCCATAATTTATCCAAATCAAGATAAATATATCATCGCATTTTAATTGCATTATGCAAAACGTCACATGTAATTCATCATCATCAAAATCATGCATTCACAAATCGGAAGCATTTATTAATAACATCAATATAATCATCACATTATCATGTACAAAGACATATAACCTCGCATCGCATAATCAACAAGTATTCACCAACTATTACGTTGTCGCAAACATTATGTTTAATCACTCCACCTCATTATCGATTCGTTCCCTAAATTCTACATACGGAAATATAGTTAAACACCTATCATCGTCACAAAGCCATCCCTAATAACCGGCATTTCTCCTAATCGTCAACATCGCAATCGGATTGTTCATACGTGTCTTAAATCCACTAAAACGAAATCCGATTCAATTTAACCGTAATTAAGCCTATTTCGGGTCATCTCTTAAAAACTCGCAATTTCTAAAAACTAACCTCACCACTACGTTCTACACATCAAACTTAGCTAGCACGTCAATTTTCGTTGAATTCGGATCAACTTGCTCCATCGTCGAATTTATCGAAATCGGAAAGTCGGAACATAATCGGGTTCTAAATTTAATCGGCTATCTTATCCCCTAATTATAATTTATGGGTATCAATTTCTACTAGGTGAAATTGGCATTTTTGAAACAAACAGAATGTATTTCCAAAGGAAAATTATGCAGGTAGTTATTTGACAGAAAACAGAAAAACCAATTTACAGAAACTGGAAAATAGAGAAAATTTCTGTTTCCCTTCTCCTTAACAGGGACGCACGTCCCATTGCCCTTAACAAAATAGGAGGTGGGTGCCTCATAGGGGGACGGTCGCCCCACTTGTGGAGGTGGGCGCCTCCCCCTCCTTTCTCTTTCCATTCCTTTCGTTTCAAATACCCTGCACTTTTGCTGTTTCAAACAGTTTCCATATTTTTTCTGTTTTCTAGTTTTACTGATAAGTTTTTCTTTTCCATTTCCGTTTCTATTTCATTCTATAAATCACATACTACAATACTAATAACATCATACCCATAATCTCTACACCTAATTCAACTTCTCTAAACATTTTCCATAATCAACCAACCAAACCCTATAAACCAACTATCAAATTTTCCCCAAATCCAAAATACAACTATCAAACCCTAACCATATGAGATAGAGAAATCAAACCCCTTACCATGGAAGCTTTGATTGATCTTGATGATTCTACAAACCCAACCTAAAGCTCTAGCTCTCCTCTTGTTCTTCTCATGCCAAAACCCTCTCTTTTTCTCCCCCAAGTTTCTATTCTTGGTGTGTTTGGAAAAAATGGAAAGAAAAACAAAGGAAAGGGTTTTTATAAGGTTGTTTCTACTAGCTTCCAAGTTCCATGTTTGGTTTTGGTATAATGAATGGAAGGAAAATGAGGAGAAATGGTTTATAATGGCATTTCTACTAGTAAGCCAAGGGTGAAAACCTAATCCTCAACAATTGCTCCCCACACCCCTAACTTACCAATTATCTCATCAATTCACTTAATTCCAATAATTTCGGGGAATTAAATATCGGGTCCGAATAATATTTTACCAAACCGAACGGAATAAAAGCCGGACCGAACAAAACGTCGCCAAATATATTATCATATATATCGATTAATATATTTAATCTCGTCGCAAAATAAACATCAATCGGTAATTCGAAAATATTAATATAATATAATATTAATTAAAACAGGGCGTTACAGTTCTTGCCATCATAAGCATATATCTTTAAGCAAATCAACTGCAATGTATCAAGTATACAACTTACAAGTCCGAAACTTTTATTATCAAATCCAAATTTAACTTGTACTTCAAGAAGATCCAAATAATTCAACTTCGACCTAATTTCTTACAAGCCTCAGATAACTTGATTCCACCAGTCACCTTTTTTCTTTTATAAAAAGGACTTGAATGCATACCAAACCAACAACTTCAATCCTTATGGAACACGACCAACTGTTCATGTGTAATACGGTGAACTGACTTTGAGATTTTTTGTATCGCAAATGTGCGGATAGCAAGAGTCGCCACCGACTTTTCTTTTATCCAATTAAGGGAAGGTGAAAAGAACAGAAAAAGACCTTCGTTAGATTCTGAGTAAGGGAGAAGGTTATGAAAAGGGAAGGTATTAGCACCCCTTTCCATCCGTAGTTATCTACGGGCTCTTAGTTGCTCTTAGATCATTTAAAAAGTGCTTTCTGTGTGTTTGACAAAAATGTTTTGAAAAGGAATTTCGCTTTGACTTTGTAATAATTCATGTAGGAATGTATACAAAGTGTTCGGAAATGTTTCGTTTTTGAAAAGAGTTTGAACTTTGACAAAAGTGTGAGGTGTGAAAAACATTTTGATAGAGCAAGCAACTAAAAGTCTTATTACCTACTCAGAATGGTCGTTTTCGTGTTGTTTTACTTTCCTTTAGAATAGTGCTATCCATACCATTAATTGGTAGGTAACCCCATTCGTTGGATGTAGAAGGGAAGTTCGAAGGGACATCGGATGGTCATAGAAGGCAACTTGTAGGAAGTATTCTAGCAGATTCGAAGGGACTATCATCATTTTTCGTAGGCAACAATCGAGGGTCAAGATCATGTATTCGTAGGCGACATCGTGGGTCTATGATCTTTGTATCGAAGGGACTATGATGATTTGTTTTGAAGGCAACGGTGCTAGAATACCTCTACGTTCGAGGGACATGACCATTTGTATTCGTAAAGGCAACGAGAGAGAATTACCCTAAGGGGTGCGTGTGTGAAAAGAGTGTGTTGATTTCAGATATCTTATCTTTGAATTAGAAGTGATCTACGTTCAATTTTATCTTGCCATACACGCCTAAGTATTTTTCTGATAATAATGCAAAAAAGAAATATTTTTGATGCATGATTATTAGATAAATTAAATTAGAAGAAAATATTGAAAATAAGAAAATAAGTTTGTTTTCAAAGAGTAAAAAGAATGGACCGACTGAAACTTCTTGTTTCGAGCCAACGTGCATTTGATGTTTGAAATCTGGAAACATGTGATTAAGTATGTAAACGTGTCATGGATTTGAAGTTCAACGCACAGTCAGCCGTGTGGACCCCAGGTATCATGTAAGAACGAATCAGAGCACGCAGAACTGCCACGCATGCCTCGCCAGATTCCAAATCGGTCAACGACGCCGGAGCCTTAGCTCCGGTCGTCTTCTCCGATTGCTCAAACCTTCAAACCTGAAAAATACGCAAAATAAAGAACAACGAGGGACCCTACTCCCCTAAATCGAGGGCTGCGAACACGATGGTGGTATTCGTTTGCCCTGAAAACGCTTGGATGAGCCGGTTCGATCGAGACAGTTCAGAATGCCCTAGCCATGGCAAATCGATTTTCCTACGTTTAAGCTTGCATGTAATGGCATGCTGAATGTCTTGACCATGTAACTTCCGAGTTACCAGCAGAACCAATTCAGTAGCGCGCCCAAGAAAACAATTCTCTGGGGATAAACAAAACAATATCCAGCACACTGGTGTGATATAGATGTTTATGAAGTCGGTAAATCTTGTTTCCGACGTTTCTGTTGATGAGAGATCTTACTGAACATGTACAGACATGTTGAACAACTTCCGAGTTGACAAGATCTTCAATTTGTATGCAGATAGCTTTACCGGTAATAGAAGAATCAGATTCAGCACCTGTGACTGAAAAACTTCTAGGGTAATGAGCTTCGATTTGCTGGCATTGTATAGACAATGCGTTGTAGCAAGTGCATATGTGGATCAATGTCTGAGTTGGAGAAATATCCTGATATTGAATAAACATCCTACCTGGTGGATATTTATGTGTTGATTAATTGAGGACTTACTGGGGAAATAAACACACCAGAAGTTCCATGTAGTTTTCTGAGAACAGCTCAGAGAAACAAAATTGCAGAAGTCACTGCCAATAGAATTTGCTGAGAAGATTCTTGTCTGAAAGAAATATTGAAAATATCAAGAATAATGTTGTAGTAATCCTTTCTGAAGGACACTCACTTGGGAGTAAATTAAAATTTGTTGGGGAAACTCCATAAGAAAACCGTGTGGAAAATTCATTGGGGATTCCCGGTTGATAATTTTGCCGACATTAGAGTCCATTGAAAGACAACTGTTTCGCTGGGGAAGAAGTCTCGATTGCAGAAACCATCAGTTTTTTAAGATCCATACAAGTATACGACTTGTGCTGGAGAAAAGAGGATAATTATGTCGTCTGAGAGCTAATCCTTCACTTTTGATCCTTACGAGGATATTTGCAGTTTCAGTTGGGAAAACCTGCAAAAAGAAACTAGCCGAAGCTAATGTATGAGTATGATATGCATGGTGATTTTTTTTATGTTTTAATGCCAAGAGTATATGATTTCCTGATATTGTTAGAAGAGGAAAATTCAAATGCATCATGCAAATAATGCACTAATTTCTGAATGTCGATCTACCACTTGAATACAGTAATCCTTATAGAAGGAAAAATAACAATTTCTGAAATGCATTAACAGAATGCCCCAACAGTTGACAAGCTAACACCTTGATGATAGAAGGATGTAACAAGCATATACAAATATGTTGAATCATTTTAACGTTGAAAAATCATCATTTTGTCTCGTAGCTGTTGAGCTAGCAGTGAGTTGAAATATGCCATAGATAACTCCATTGGGGAGATAGGAATCAAGTTCAACACCATATGAGGGGAATAGACGTTTCCACCATGGATAAATCTTCCAACGCAATAGCGATAACATGTACTGACATGTTTAAACAATTTGATGTTGTAACAGATCTTCCGAAATCTCTTAACCATCTCACCTGGTAGATGCATACTTTTGTTAAATAAGCGAGGAATGCACTGGGGAAGTAAACACCAGAGATTCACAGGGGATTAATTGAGAACAGCTCAGAAAATCGGATCTATAATGGACTGCCGCCACTAAGACTTACCCGAGAAGTTGTCATCTGCAAGATTTTGGACAGATCTTGGTTGAGAATAAGAATACTGAGGATACTGAAATGGTAATCCCTGCCGAGGAAGGCTCACTTGGGGAGCAGATGAAGCTTCGATGGAGAAAGCTTCTAAAGATAACTATGTGGGGAACAACACTGGGGCGATCCAAGTGGAAAATTTCGTTGACACAAGAGTTCATTGGGTATGATCAATCACTTCTCTGGGGAAGAGATTATTCTGAGAGTTGACGCCACTGCTGATTTATCTTTCAACTAAGCGTTCAACTTGTAATAGGGAGAAGAACTAAGTTTCCATTTGAGAAATAGTCTTCTGCTTGCACTTGACTTCATTCTGAAAAGATCCCGAGTCCCGACTGGGGTTTAAGCATGAATATATTGTATATGATATGTCTGAGTGAAGCAACATGATTGATGCATGACGATGATTTATGTAATGATTTATGAATGCATGTATGGATTATTAGATGTGTGCCAAATAAAATTTGACATTGAAGGAAAAATCGTCAGACGAGAACTGATTTTAAGTTAAACCACCAGACAGAAACTGGTGAAATGCTTTTAACAACCAGACGGAGACTGGTGAAAACATTTTGACCACCAGACGGAAACTGGTGAAAACATATTAACCACCAGACAGAAATTGGTGAAAAGATTTTAATCATCCAGACGGAAACTGGTGAAAACGTATTAACCACCAGACAGAAACTGGTGAAATAATTTTAATCAACCAGACGGAAACTGGTGAAAATATATTAACCACCAGACGGAAACTGGTGAAAAGATTTTAATCATCCAGACGGAAACTGGTGAAAACATATTAACCACCAGACGGAAACTAGTGAAATGATTTTAATCAACCAGAAGGAAACTGGTGAAATACTCTAAACCACCAGACGGAAACTGGTGGAATGATTTTATCCACTAGACGGAAACTGGTGAAATGTACCAAACAAAGTCAGATTTTAATGGCATAGGATGAGATGCATGATCGAAAATGCATGAATATGCTTTGACTGTTTGACTGGTTAAGACCAAGAAATATTCTTGAAACAATTTTCCCATCAAAAGGAAGTTGTTAGCATAATTCCCTGCCACTCAAAACAGCTGTTGACACTTGAGAGAAAAAAATCTCTGAGCAGCTTGAAGATTCAGAACGAAATTGTCTGTATAAAGAATTCATTGCCCCAGCCTGTTGATTATCTGAAGAGATTTGCTTCGAGAAGATGCTGGAAACAACTTACAGTAATCTGATACTGGGATAGCTTGCCCCCGAGTTCGTATTCTAATGCATAATGCCCATAATTAGAAAATCCTTTGAGAGATATAACCGCATCTCGATGTGACTGCCCCAGATTGACTAAATCTTGAAGGATTGACTTCGCTATGCTATAGAAATAGCATGAACCAATATGCTCCACGGAAAGACTCTAACGCGTTGAGGTGGCTGCCCCTGATTGACAAAATCTTGGAACGACATGCCCCAAGCTAACTGCTCTTTCAGAAAGTCCAAGATTAGCAGAAATTCGAGAAGCTGAATTTTGATTCGATTGCCCACCAGTTAACAGAATCTTGAGAAAACAACTTGTGACGCACTCAAAGGAGTCCTTAAACATCCTGCCCCTTGATACAAATAAATGATCAAGTCTTTCTTTTGGACAAAGTTAAACTCTTCACTGATGTTCATTATGAGAACTTCCTCAATGTCAAATAATTGTTTTACATGTAGAAGAATGTTTATTGTGACAATTATAATGCAATATTTATGCGTCTTGAAGTTTTGTATGAAAAACATTAGGACTTTTTTTTGTGGGTGAAACACTTTTAGAGTGCAACGTTGAAATTTTTCTTTATGAAATATAACACAAGCATATGATACCAACACAGATACTTAACACACACTTTAGGAGTCAGGTAAACACGATCTCTTTATTGTATGCTTTTGAATTAACCCATGCTTCAATTAGGACTTTTGAGGGTTGTAACATGGCTTGGTTCACAGGTTTTTTAGAAAAAAGGATTTTTAGGCTCAAAATATTTGGTGCCCGCCCATTCTCCATGATATTCTTCAGTCCTAAGTTCAACTATCCTGATACGAGCACTCATCTCTCGAGAGACGTTATGATGGTTGAGGAATCAATATGAGGTTTCTTGAACTGACAATCACTCACTTTTTACTTTTGGTATTTGACCACACCACTTCTTCTTTGTTGAAAATTTCCTTCGATAATCCTTTTTGGGATTTTCTTTAATTTTGCCTGACTTTTGCCTAAGCGACTTATTACTAAGTTTTGACTTAGCGGGCTTTTTGTCTTTTTTTCTATTCAGTTTTTTTTGAACAAGTCGTGGATCTTTACATTGTCTTCAACTTGTTGAGAATGATAGTAACTGTCTGAGTCTTTGGGTTGCTGAGGGGTAACCGTTGCGGTGTCGTCATTTGTTGACCTTCTGATGTGCGAGAGATAACCAATGTGGTATCATTCTCTTCTAATGCACAAGTTGATAGATGAAGGTTGACTATTGTGGTTCTGACCTTCCTCAACATTTTGAAGGATAACCATTGTTGTATCCTTTGATGCACACTCTCTTGATGAGTTTTGAAGACTCGATCATATTGAATGAACACTACCCGCCCACAGGTTAAAAATGATGGTTTTTTCCGAAAAGAAAAGAAACTCCTACTTCAAGGCTCGAAGGGGTTAACGAGAGTCTATCTCCCTTATAACTTCGGTGTTTAGGGAATTTGAAACAAGGCCTGTACATCGTCAGCAGGGTTCTACTCAAGAGCATGCATTCAGAGATCTAGTGTTTTTCAATTATCGTCATCCTCCCTCCAATCTTTTCCTAGGCGAAAGGATTGGTAACGTTGGTATCAAAATGCTCGCGAATTAAATGAAGAGTGATAACGAATGGATTGAGTGACAATGAATGGATTAATTCAAGACAAACATACTCATTGCATTAAGATTTAAAAACCAAACAAGTTTCTACATGCAAACAAAGTTTAAACAAATAAACAAGCTACAAATAAAAATGCAGTAAAGAAATACAAGATTGTCATTGTTGAGGAGACTTGAGCTCTGTCTTGACTTGTTGATTCAGATGACTTTCAGTAGTCTCAGTGCTCACTTAAGTATGGGGTTGCCATTCATAAACAGATTCCCCCATTGAATAGTCAAGTATTTCTGGTCAATCAACTGTTGAACTTTGGCTTTGTAGGCGTTGCAGTCCTCTGTCGAGTGTCCTACTGTTCCAGCATGATATCCACATCGCACATTGAAATCATACCTAGGAGGGAATGACTTTGGTGGGTTAAGAAACTTGGAAACCACCGATGAATTTTGAACCAGATATGGCAGAAGTTGACCGTAAGTCACTGGAATTGGATCAAGAGGAGCATTCCTTCTTTCCAAATTACTTCGAGGCTCGCATGGATTTTGATGCCAACTCTGATATCCACGACCTTGAACTTTATTTTTTGCATGAGGAGTGCCCCATGGTTGCTGGTACTGTGAATTGAGATGCATAGGTTGTTGACACTGAACATCTGCTACATACGGAGGTCGACCATAAGGTACAGGAGGTGGAGCTTGCGGAGCTTCCCAAATTGCATTGGTTTCATAATCCTCTTCTTCCATTTGATAACCTCTTAAGAATTCTTCCTCATCAGCTTGGCTACTCGAGGCATCTTGGAGTTTTCCACTTATGAGACCGCTCTTAATGCGTTCTCCCACCATCACCAAATTAGAGAAACTTGAAGATGTACAACCTATCATTCTTTCAAAGTATGAATTAGGTAAGGTATTCAAAAGCAAGTCAACCAACTCCCTATCAAGCATTGGTGGTTTAACTCGAGCGGCCAACTCTCTCCATCTTTGAGCATACTCCTTGAATGACTCGTTAATATTCAGAGAAAGATTATGTAATTGAATACGAGTTGGATCCATGGAAATGTTGAACTCGTATTGTTTCAGGAATGAGGAAGATAAGTCTTTCCAATTGTGAACATCCTTTTTCTCCAGTTGTGTATACCAATCCAAAGGTGCCCCACTAAGACTGTCTTGAAAACAATGGATGAGAAACTCTTCATCATGAGCATATGCAGACATCTTGCGAACAAACATCTTTAAATGAGTCTTTGGAAAACTAAGACCTTTGTACTTCTCGAAGTTTGGCATTTTAAACTTTGGTGGAATCACGACGTCTGACACTAAACAAAGGTCAGCAGCATCCAGACCAATAGTATCGTTTCCATTCAATACCCTCAATTGTGCCTTCAGATCAAGACACATTCGCCTGGCTTCAATATCTTGAGGAGCGCTGATGTTGACCATTGAATTTTTTCCTTGAGGATTTTGCACGTAGTTGGCAAACCTAGGCTTCTTAGTAGCCTGAGGATGTGGGATACAACCTTCTTGAACAGTTGATTGTCTTTGGACCGTAGGGACTGCGTTAGATAGAACATTGAGCACCAATTGAGGTTGAATAGGATCATCCACATGCAGAGGAGAATCATACATTGGATTAGACATAACAGTAAATCCTGACATGGAATCGACATGATCTGTAGCAGCATCCTGGACATTATTCTCCAAAGAAGCTAGCATGGCTTCCGACATTTGATCCACCTTGTCTTTCACACCTTTCAGGCCCTCTCTTATCACAACTTGATTATGTTCCAATTGGTCTATCAGACTTTCCTTGAGTGCAGGAAATCAACTAACTGGCCAGGAACAAAAGGTGACATGAGCTTTTTGTAGTGGAGGAGAAAATGCATGCATGTTGGTGAATGCAAATGCATGATTTTATTTCTATTTTTGAATGCAAATGATTTTTTTGTGTGAATGCAATGCAATGGAAATGCATGTAAAAATGTAATGTGATGCGATACATATTGATGTTATGCGTAAAATTACAGGTAAAGTTAAACAGACAGGGGTTTAAAAGGACGATCGGCCATGAATTCAACGTCTACCCAATAATTCCCCATACAAGGCGGTTCTAATGTTTTTTGCTAAATGTTTTTCGGAGTCTCAGATCCCCTTTTAACAAATATTATCATCACGCGAGCGGCCTACGTGAAGATAATATCTCCAAAAGTATACTCCGAAAAATGGCTCTTAAAGGGATACTCAAAAATCCTTTGAGCGGTCGGTCTTGGTTTGGACATTCTAATACTTAGAGTTATAGGCCCTTTGTCCAAAAATTGTCGTCCCGCACTAGCGTGCGGTGCAACAACTTCTTAAAAAGACCAACTCTAAGGTGTAGTCTTCACGTCGATCTAAGAGACATGGATGTCTAGTGGACCTAAGCTACGCAACCACTCTAAAACTTAATGTTGGGCTTATCTATGAATCATAACCATAACCAACAAGATCCCAATATTGTAATATATATCAACAGGATAATATACAAATGATAGGCAATAAACATCAAAGCAATAAACAAACACAACACACATGCGAAGAACTAAACTAGGGTTGACTCGCTTAGTCAAAAAGAGATTTGGTTTTTCTCCCCAGTGGAGTCGCCAACTGAAGCAACTCGATTTTCAAAAATCATTTAAATTTCGAAAACTAGTGAAATCTCCACCTAATTTTATTTGTTCCAAAAGGAACGGGAAAATATAGATAAAACCCCACAGATGCGGATAAGGCGGTCTACGTGATCAAAAACATGGAATCGGGAGTCGGTTATGTAAGGGGAAGGTATTAGCACCCCTTACATCCATCGTACTCGATGGGACCCATTTAGTTCTAAGTGTTTGTGTGTGTGTTTATTTCTAAGTTATGAATAAAGGAGAAAAGGATTGCTTATTATTATTTTGAGTTTGGCACAGTTTCGAAACCGTGTGCCTACGTATTCCCTTGTGCAATGGGAAAGTCAAAACTCCGTAGTTCCTCTCAAAAATGTTTTAAATTGGTTGTATTGATTTTATAAGAAAAATCGTGCATTAGACATTTCAAATGCTTGAACTTGGACTTGTTTAGTTTTTTTGAAAAGCTTAAGTCCACGTTCGTGTTTGAAATGGCTATTGCACACTCTTTGTAAGAAAAGAGTTTTATGATCGCATATGAGCGATAAAAGAGTTGAGTGAATTGGATTGTTTTTAAGTGAGTGAAAAAGTACCGAACAATAGGACTAACGTCTTACGATTCAAATACTAGAAACCCGAGGAGCTAATGCTCAGACGAGTCGTCTATCACCCAAAAAGATTTTCTTATGAAAGAGTGAGGTGAAACAAGTTTCACGTTTTTAGAAATCTTTAAGCAATTGGTCTAGCGTCCAACGACTTAAAAACTAAGAGTTCATTTGGGACAAGTTTTTAAACAATTGTCCTAGCGTCCAACGACTTAAAAACTTGGATTTTATTATGTAAAAGGTTTTGAAAATGCACTCGACGTTGGATCGAGGTTTGTAAATTAATTATGAAAGTGTTTCGGAACTCGATGCGCGAGGAAATGAGAAATGGAGTCGGGTTATGATTAATTAAGTATATGGACTTAATTAACCTTGTGAGGATATGTGCTCCTATCCTCAACCATGAGACCCTAGTGCATGGAAGATTGGTATATAGACCAATGTTATTTTCGGGTTGTAACACCCCATACATACATGTCTAGAATAATATGTAGTGATGCTAATTATGGTACAAGAAACACACAACTAGATGAAAAAGACAAGAAATTAAAACTGAATACAACACAAATCTCAAACAGAACGTATCCAATACATCTTGTCTTCATCATCACACAGCGGAAAGATAAGATTTGATGAGGTCTTCCTGCCTTTGCACATCTGCAATCTTCAAGATCGATCATCTAACAATCCTACAACTTATAACCTGTTCCTGAAAAATAATAAGAGGATTGGGGTGAGATTACTAAATCTCAGTGAGCCTCCCTATCTTAAGGGTTTACTCAGTTCTACAAGGCACATGCATAATAAACGGATTCACCTAGAACCCGGGGTTACATCTCACGTCATGGTGCAAGTACAAACAAGGGGAAACACCACCATTGGAAGTCCCATAACTAACCAATGGGGTGGGTACACAAAACAACAAATCACATTATGCAAACCCGTACCCGTGTACGAGGAATCCAGAAGTAAGTTCTACCTTCTATCAGATTACACAAAACCACACCCTCGATGAATTACGCAAGTGCTTTGTGTCAAGAGACTCGTATAAGTTCATCGCATGATGAGTCGGATCACCCCTAAGTGAGGTTTCATCCGCGACGAGTACCCGAAGTGACATTCGCCTATATGGCGTCACAACCACGTCGATCAACCATACACAGATGAATTACGCAAATACGAAACGTCTTCTTAACGCCCGAGTCCACCGGGTGAAATCCTAATGGTCTTTCCTATATAGAACCATTAGAGGTGAGTTAAGACTACGGAGTGGTATTGCCTACATGGCACCACAACCCCACCATACCAAGCACGCCGACGCTTACGTCCGTTAGAATGCCCTCAAACGGCCCACTCGGAAACGCCGCAATGGTAGCTCAGGTATGTATGACAAACCGTACATCCAGATAATTACGCCCTGTGGAAACACCCAATAAATGGCCCACTCGAGTCATCGGAACGGTAATAATAAATTCAAACCGTATATCCAGATAATTACGCCCTGTGGAAACGCCCAATAAATGGCCCACTTGAGTCATCGGAACGGTGATAATAAATTGGACCTTGTCCATAGTCATATGTGATTTACCATCTGATAGCCTAGGACTACTTCGATTCAGCATAATTAAAACACTTGTGACATCAAGCCAACAAGACAAATTCATCCGAACATTCAACCGGAATGAATGAGAACAATTAATGATCACATAATTGAATTTCCACATAATGCGTTTCTCAACACTTTGCACATAATATTTGTACATATTCATGATTTTAGCATACGAGTGATCATAACATAGTATTATACAATTCATAAAATTAGTCACACAACAAAGAGGTTTTCGGTCCCTAACACGGACGAAACTACACTCGGGGGAATTAAACATACATTTTCTTAAATTCCATTAACACTTATTCAACATCATGCACCTAAACATTCTTTTTCCATAAACTTTGAATAAACTAAAAGTATGATGTCTAAGCATATTCATAAAGGTCATTAAAATACCTTTCTAACACTTCCGACCGGGCTCCATTTCGAGTTATAAAACTCAAGTTATGATCGAAACAATGAAAGACATTTTTCAGTTAGTGAGCAATCGATTTACACTATATGCAAATCGATTGCACGCTTCAGTTTTTGTCCAAAAATTAGTTTTTCAAGGGAGCAATCGATTGACATCTTGTGCAAGTCGATTTGCACCTGAAGCACAGTCAAAAAACGTATTTTTCCTGCATAAAACCAGTCCCAAGCATTCCAATACATTCCTATTTGAATCCCATCATGTAAGAACAATCCATGACATATATTAGCATTATGGAAACACGTTTTTCATCATTTAATCAACATGCAATGCATCAAGGTATCTCACTAAACCCTTGTTCCCAAATTCATACAATTCCATAAAACCCTAATTCTTACTCCAAGTCCTAACTATAGAGACTCACCTTAGGTTAATGGAGGATTGGATTTCATGCTTGCTACCATACAACTTCCATCTTGGTCAAGATTTCACCTTCATCATCAACAATCCCGAAATGCTTCCTTTACCATTTTCTAGCATGAATCTTCAAACTTCAAACATGTTTTCCTCCTTCAAAACATAAGCTATAATCACGAATCAATATATCAAATTGAAGGGAATTTCATGTAGATTCCATAACTTCAAGAATTTATTAAATCAGAGTTACGAGTAAGAACTTACGACATGAATAGTGGAGCTGGTCAAGAAATCCCGTACCCAGATTTTTCACCAAAATCAGCATCAAACCCATAACTTCAAACGTGTTTATCTCACTCATCCCGAACATGCAGAACACGAACCATATATGCAAATCGAAGAGAATTTCATGCGCTTTTCAAAAAGTCCGGAATCAGCTTAAACGGAGTTACGAGTAGAGAGATATCACCTGATTTGTAGAGGCTGTTCCAAGGTTGCGAAAATGGAAGCTTGACATGAGTTCCTTCTTCTTTCTTGCTTCAAAGTCTTCCAATCTCTCCACACTTCTAATTCTGATTTTGAAATGAAATAATAGAATTGTCTCTACCAAACAAGCCCTTAGTAATGATATACTTTCTCATTATACCCATAATGCCCTCTAACTATGTGGCATTTACAAGTTCGCCATGTAGTCACATAATAACCAATCGTTCTTTGATTCTAACCATCCCACTTGATTCAAATTAATCTCAATTATTCTCTTAATAACTTCCAATTAATTATACAACTCTTAATTGGTAGCATAATATTGGGATGTTACATTCTCCCCCCCTAAATAGAATTCGCCCTCGAATTCCATTCAATAACCATGACAACAGATGCCTCACGCCTTCTATCATCGAGGGGTCGAATGTTCCTTACATTCATTCTTCGTTAAACCCTATGACTTTGTCCAAAAGTCGTTTTAACCAATAAAACACAACTACCTGCTACACTCATGTCCTTAACAATCATGGCTAGAAGCGTTAGTCGTCTCACAACACATTCATCTGGTACATCACTCATACTTACTTGGAAATGGGTTTTTTCTAGGTTTCCAGCCTAGACCCACCCACATCGAGTATGCATAGCTTAAGAATCTTTAACAATCCATTTAAATCGGAAAATCCTCGTCCTCGACGTTTTCCAAGCTCAACCTTGCTTAATTCATGATGTTGAACTTCGTTTCCTCTCCGTTAGTTACTTGCATTGTCTCGAATCCATACATGTCCACTATATCGTTTCTCTCTAAGGATAACAACTCTGTCTCGTCTATACTCACATTCAACAACATCATGTAATCGCCCTTCGTGTCTCTTGGTTCCAACTTCTAGTTCCCATATGCTCAATTCGACTCACTCCTAATCTATCCTCTTTGTACGGAAAAACTTCTTACTTGATGCTTTCTTCAGTCTATAGATAAGTCTCTACTATCGCAATCCACAAGGAGTTAGCATTCTACGGCTACAACCTCAACATCATAGGATCTCTTACCTCAAACTCTATCTCAGCTTTATGCAAAACATTCCAACTTGAAACCATAAGGATACACAATCCCATAACTGTAATCTCTGTACTCAACAACTTCACACAACGTCCTACCAACAAAATACACTTCTAACTGTTAATCCGCAATCATCATTCAAGTCTTCGTGCGTGCCGAAAATTGCACTAGACACAACAATGAAAGTCCACTTCAAGCTAAAACCCTTTCCTCACTTAATCCTTAATACTCACCTAAACAACTACTGCCTCCTGAATATCTTACCACATACTAACCACATAGTCGGCTACATGTCGATCCATCAACAATGTCCCGCTGGATTATGGTTGATCCTTGAGAGTCTGGATGGATAAAACATTTCTCAGAGAGTTTCTCCTCACAAGGTTCTTCTAATCAAACATTTGTCACATGTAGTCAACTTACACTTACTATAAGCTTATTCGGTCCTCCTTTCATCCGTTGTGCTACTCTGATCTCAATCTGTCATACACAGTTTTCGAGACTTACTGAGTCACACTTCCTACATAGCACACTTGATCTCAATACCCAACTACGCTTCGCTCGATTCCTTAAACGATAACAACTCTTCCTCGAAATACATGAATCATGATAATCGCCAGAGTCTTAATCATACTTAACAAAGGTCGTTCCTCGAGGTTGAGTAGTTCCAAAACAAGGTCACTTTTGACTTCATCAATCTTGGCTAGGTCCAGGAGTACAACTTAGTTACACACTTCGGTTCCGGAATGTCTAACGTCGAACACTTACTGAATACAAATTCATCTCAAACCACCGACTTCCACGTCGTACAATTATTACGATAACACTGACAACTTTTCCATAGTTCCTCCCTAACCATACAACTTCCTTCTCTTAGAGTGACAACACCCTAGACAACCCACGAAACTTAACTGATGCAATAATCCTCGCAAGGTCACGTTGCGCCCAAGCAATCAACTAATATTGTTTCCAATACTTTTAGATTTCTCTTGGGGCCACAGACTTACCCTACAAATCCATACTAATCCTCATACGACCTCCTTTAACCATGTAGTCTCATACCTGCACAGTCTCAGGATTCTCCCTATACCTGGTACAAATTCAGTTCCCACTTAAAGCTATTAGGATACCTCTTCTTCATACATCATCACTTACCACTTCGCAAAACAAGAAACAACTACAAGGTATCTTCTGATATTATCCACGCAGTTACAACCATTCAAGGTCCTCACAAGAATAGTACCAAAACTTGATCCATTTCACTATCGCCTAATAGTTCACTACTACCTAGCACGACATATGGATCCTAGTCATACGTACTTCATGAGAATTCAAGTTCGCGTCTCACGAATACCGATAAGAAAATGATCTTAAGTTCCGGTCAACACTGCCTTACATTTGTCAGATCTTGTGCACGATAGAGATACCGTGGCGTTATACCTGTCTGGTAGTACCAAAATGGTGGTCCAACTCCGAAGCCATATAGTCATGCAACCTACTCTGCAGCGTATAACGATTTCCACCCGCATCCTATAGTCACAGTCGAAAAATGCCTGAACAGGTCTCCTTCGAGGTCATTGATATTCAAAGCCTTCCAACTACACGCCTTAGGATGCTAAAACCTAAGAGTTCTTCACTCAGGGTTTACCTACTAGGAACAGTAAGCTCAATCAGAACGGTTAAGAATTCGGTTCGAATTACTATGCCATGCGCGTACCCACTTGCATAGTGCATGCATAAGAAGTTCTCAGGATAAATCTCCACACAAGAATATAATGGTTCAAACGGTTGACACTACTTAGATCATCTTGTGGATGCTTCTGAAAGACACTAGTTTCCATTCATCCAACTCCCCAACATCAAGCGTAGTTCTATGGCATCACTCAGGGTTAGACGAATCATAACTAGTAAGAAACTTAGACTACAACATATCCCACTTTCACTTACTTTAGTCGCCGCCTAGCGTAGTTCTAGGACTCATTCACAAATTAGCAGGGACAGAGATATAGTAGCCCTTTCCCAAATCGGGTGCCCAATATTCTCCCAATTAGAGATCGCCACACCTACTCTTTCAATCAATCATTTATTGAGCATTCCACGCAAATATTACAACATACCAAATTGATTCAAAGGGTTGCACTTTGCTCATCCAAGCACTCCCATTATAGAGTAATCGAAAGATTTCGACTCTTTCACTGAAACTCCCAAAAAAATCTCACATCTGATAGGTTTCCAAGTCATATCATCCATTGGGACCAAGACTAAACAATGGATCCTCTAATGGTCTTAGACTTCGTTCCATCTCGAAATTCCTTATTATAGTCCTACTCAAGTTCTTCACGAACTTACTCCAATACTACCAGGATCTAGATAAGGTCTCATTTCGCCTAATTAAATCTCGGAAACTCCCGTTGTTTCAGATCTTTACCACAAACTCAAAATTCAATTCCTCGAAGAAGGGATGCCTCACGATCACTCCTCACAACCACAAACTCAAAATTCATTTCCTGAAGATGAAACCCTGAACTTAGGAGGGTAAATTTTGGGGTGGACACCACACAATATTAGAAAGAGTGAGATCCATAATCTTCGGCGCATGATCCGTGCATTTTAATGCACATTCTTCCATGTTTGTATTTAAGCATTTCTATGTTTTTCTTTACTTATTTTTATAATTTATAATGTTTTTCCAATTTAGTTTATTTTTGGTTTAATTTGATTTTCGTATTTAATTTTCAACTTTAGCAGCTTTCACGGAAAAATTCATATGTGGAGCTACGGGTATAAGATCGATGCGTTCTAATATGCGTTGGAAAGTTAAGAGAAAGATCTACGACTTTCATTTAGAAGTCACAAGTTGATTCAGACTGTAGCAGACCTGAAAAATTCGTTGAAGTTGCAACATTAGATTTATAATTTATTTTGGGTTATTTGTTTTGGGTCTGGGTTATGTATTTGACCCAGTTGGTTTGTAAACCAAATTGTTTTGTTTTTCTCTATTACCTAGAAGCTTCTACAATAAATTGAACCTTCTATTCACGATAAACTTATTTTTGTACGGATGTCAATGGAGAACTAATACTTGTTAATTTGCTAAATTTAGGTTCCGACACCTTGAGGTTAATATAATTTCAATTTATTTTTTATTCCTTTTAATTTTATTCTATGGTTCTTGTTTGCTTAATCCAAATTTCATAGAGTATATTGATTTAATTCGATTGGTTGTATGATCCTAACCATAGTCACGTTATCGTTTGCTTAATTCGTTATCATGTCTGTTTAATTCATGTTTGCTTAATTTATGAAACTTAATCCCGTTTTCTTAATTCAGATAATAGGAACATACAACTTATATTATCAATTACGCTTGTTAGTGGGTATTATAATCGAATAGGAATAGATAATCCACTTAGGAGGTTGGAATTACGATAGCCGATGATAGGCAGGAACTGAATCAGCAGATTGACTTTTCAGCTTATTTTGATAATCACTTATTCTATGTTATATTTGAACCCTAAAATCCCCCAATTTGATTTCTATTGGTTAATAATATACAAGAATCCTTGCGATGCGACTCGAGCCATTGTTGCTATATTACTGTTTTAAAAATACTCATTTTTGATTTGTGTGCGACAACGGATCAAATTGGCGCTATTGCTGGGGATTCTTGTTGAATTAGCCAATAGTTTAATTTTAGGTATAGTGTTCTTTTTTTTTTTCTTGTGTTTGTTGATTTTCAGGGTTGCAATACTGATTGCAATATATTGGTTTGTATTCCAGCCAGTTAGGTAAGTTTTTGAGCTACTGTTTCGAATTGATCCAAAATTTTTCCGGTACTTCAGAAAAAATGAAGAACAATATATTCTAAAGGAGTTCGGCCCTCAAAATCGCAAATTCCTTTTTTCTCTATTTTATTTGATTTAATTTCTATTTTTATATTTTCGAAAAAATCCAAAAAAAATTTGTAGGTTCGCGATTTTATTTGATTTGATTTCTAGTCATATTTTCATAATTTATAGATTTTATTTTAATCGCTTTTATATTTTTCCATTTGATTTTTTTTTCAACAGGGACATTGTTGGCAGTTACATAATTGCTACATTATAGTGCTTTCTAATTTTATTTGATTTTGTGTTGACTTAATTTTGATTTTGATTTGATTATTGATTTGATTCTTATTAGTGATAGTGATTTTATTTGATTTAAAATTTGATAATCATATCATGACTGATCACAATAGAATCTTAAGAGAACTTGCTACAACTGATTTACTCTTTGTTGATTTCCCTTCTTTGTCTGATTTTGATGACAGCTATACTTGTGATGTTTGTACCGATACTCACTTATGTTCAGTTTGTACCGAAATTGAAGTTGCTTTACATGGTGATTTTTCTTCTGAGATTTCTTCTAACAAAGTTGATGTTGCAGATGTAAATATAGCTCTTGCTGACAAAATTTTGCCATCCATTGAGCAACCATCTACTTTAGAGCTAAATTCATTCCCTTTGTTTTTAGAATTTAATGAAATTTTTTTTGTAATAGTTTCATCTAAACTTGAATCTGAACAGGAACAAAAGTTGTTACAAATATTGCAAGAACATAAGAAGGAAATTGGATGGACCTTGGATGACATTTATGATATTAATTTGTCCATGTATATGCATAGGATCTCATTTGAAGATGTACCAAAAGCAGTGAGGAAGCCCCATAACCTTTTGATCCTTGATTTTGTGAAATATGAGATCACTTTCACGTGCTCATTCGAAACTTTTAATTTTAGAAGAAAATTCTTTGATCCTGGAATAAAAAGTGAAGACATTGATCAAAATTGCAAAGTCAATGTACAATTTACTAAGTTATTCAATGAGATCCCCACATTGGAACAAGAAGCTATAGAAGAGCTCTCATTGGTAAAGTCTACTTATGTGGTCACATATCCGCTATGACTTCTCAGGTGTGTTCTTTCCAATCTCTCCTCTCTCTTATTTTATGTTTGTTTCTTTCATTGAGGACAATGCATGTTTTAAGTGTGGGGGAGAGAATCATCTTTTTTTTTTGTTTTTATTTTGGTTTATTTGTTTTTTATTTTGGTTTGTTTCTTTTCTTTAAGTAAAAATAATAATTTAGAAACACTTTGCATTTTCTTGAAAATTTTAGGCTATAGATTAATCTGAGGTTAGTTGTGAGACTTGGGAAAAGTTCACAAGATCGGTATCGTCTTAACGCCGTAAGTATCCATATGGAAGTTAATTTGAATACTTATAATGACATAGCCTTGAATTATGATTCTTACCTTGAGTAGTTTATCTTTGTAGTCGACATTATCTCACACATGCTCTACGTAAGGAAGCCGATGAAAATAATTGAGTGATCTAAGTTTTATTTGAAAAAAAAAGAATGCAGATTCTAAGTTCGGTGACTCTCACCCGGTCACTTAATCCAACGATTGTAAAACCTACACAAAAAAATGATTTCAAGACCCATTGTTAGTTGGTTCAGAGGTTTCTGGTGCTGAACTTGGTAGGGCGGATTATTGTCTGATCCCCCGCAACTATAATTGGGTAAGCAAAGGGTTATACCACTTAGGTACCAGAACCCCATGACAAAAGGATCAGAGTCACTAACCGGTCGCCTTACTATGAGTGTGTCGAGATAACAGGCTTAATGTGATTGCGCCAAAATGAAAGAGAAGAGGAGGAGTAAGTTAGGCTTTGGTATAATAACATGATTCATATTGATTTGCATATGTAGGTGGCTTATGTATGCACAATTATGGATTTGTGTTCCTACAATGTCCTTAGTGTGTGTCATACCCCAAAATTTTCCCTCCATCTACTCAAAAGATTTCATACATCTATGCTCAAGGATTCCTCAAGAGTTGATCAGACAAACTCTCTCCTAGACAATCAACCCAAACTAGGGTTTGGTATCTCTCAAGTCAAGATGGATTTCCAACATCTCCAATGGCCTTCATGCCTCCTCATATGCTTCAAAGATTCTCCATGTCAAGTTTCAAGCCTCACAAGTCAAGTTTCCTCAAGCAATTGCTCAGATGGTTGAAAATCAGTTGTATTGGACAAAAAGTCAACTGTGGTCAACATACAGTCAAAACTTCTGATTTTTGGTCAACATCCTCATTTTGAAGATACTTTCATCATTTGATCAAGGGTTGATCATGATTCATCAAGAAAACTCAAGATTTGCTCAAAAGTCAAACTTTCTAAATTAGGGTTTCTAGGTGAAAAGTCAACTGAACTTTGACTGGTCATAACTTTCTCATACTTTCTCAGAAATTTTTCCACCACCTCTTGTTTTGAAGGAAATTCAATTCTCTACAACTTCATGTCTCACAAGAATGTCCAAAAAATGCTTCATTTGAGAGGTATAGCTCAAAACATTACAGGTCATTTTCAAAGTCAACAAAAAGTCAACTTTTTGATTTGAAGATATATTGAGCATGGTAACTCAATTGAGATGAAACCAAAGACATTGTTTAGAGGACTCTTAGAGCTTCCAAAAGTCCAAGAACACTCAAAATGTGGAAAATTGAGCAAGTTACACCATTCACAAGTTGGGCAATTTTGAAAGAATGCACAAAGAGAGATACTTCAAAAAATCAAATCTTTTGCAAATGGGCCTACTTTTTCTTCATCCAAACTTATTCCTCATGCAATTAGGAATGTCCAAGCCCAATGCCACGATTTTCTATTTTATTTTCCTATTTAATTTGGAATTTATTCATTTAAATACAAATTAATTTGAAAAATAAAGTATAAAATCCAAATTAATTGAAAGATTGATTTTTATTGCTTCCTTGTGATCCAAATAACCCATAAATGCCAACAATTTCGAAATTTGGTCAAATTTGGCAAGATTGGATTGAGAATTAATCAAATTTTGAAAATTTGATTTTGGACAAAAATCAAAATTGATTTCCATTGAATATTGATCAATTCTTTCCAAAATCAATCCCAAATCCATCCAGCATATATACTTGATGCATACCAATCACAAGAGGACGAAAAAATTGCCTTTAGAAACCCTAACCTAATTAAAAAAAATCGTGTTCTTGAAACAATTGACAATCCTATTTCCAGCCGTTCTCAAGCAATTCTGAGGATTCCATTGCATTCCTTGGCATCTCCAGAGTCGATCCAGATACTCACTTCATTCAAAACCATCCAGAATCAAGGAATCACGAATCGGTTTGTTCATACTTTTTTCAAAATCGTGTTTCATTATTCATGCATTATTAACAAGTTTTGATGTTTGTTTCATGCTTAGAACAAAGTTTGCAAGCAATCTGGGCAGGTTAATTGCATTTCCATGGCCTGAAACGTAATATGCCATAACTAGGGTTCCTGAGCTCGATTTAGGGCTTGGCTTATTAGGAAAAATTGGACCACGAGACTAGTACCAGTGCATTCGGAATGATGCCCTGAATCGAACCATGGCTTTAGAATTAATTTATATTATGTGTGCTTGATTTTCGTTTTAGCCAGGGCTGTAGCGTCGAGCAAAAGCCGACGCTGAAGTTTCAAAAATTCAAATCGAGGAAGATGAAGTTTGGCGCGGAGACGAGGCAACCAGGGCAGGACGCGTGCTTGTAATCCGTCCGTTCCGTTTCATTGACACGCGTGCGTTCCAGATCAGATGGCAAAGGCGTGGGCTTGTGAGAAGAATGTCTCCAGTTCGATCCCTGGCCATGACATTATTTTTACAAGTTTGCAAACTTATATTTTCTAACATATTTTCATGTTTTCTTTTATTTAATATTTTCATGTTATTTAATTTCTTTTCTACATTTTATTTTTGCATTAAAAATTCACCAAAAACATTTATTCTTTTTGCATTTACATTCTGAAAATGTTTATTTAATTTAATAAATTTAAAAATATAATTTTTGCATGCATATTTATTTTATTTATAATTTAGCATTTAAATCATTATAAATTAGTTTTAAATTACTAAAATGCATTTAAAAAAATCCCAAAAAATTATTTTAACTTATTTATCTTATTTCCAGCATATATTAATTTTCTCATATTAAAATTTTCATTTTTCTAACATTTTTTCTCTTGTTCGATTCATATTGCATTTTCCGATTTTCTTATTATTTCACAGGTTGCTCCGATTCGGACGTTTTCTTTTTATCGTTTTATTTTTCCAATAATGTAACTGTATATGGGTTGTAATAGTTTAATTTAGGGCTTTATTTTCCGCATTTTAAATTATGTATCTGCCCCAAAGCCATGTAATAGCGTAGGTTTTACTTTCCGCACCTTTACATTTCTGCCTTTACATTCCGCATTTTAATTTCCGCACCCTATAAATTGCTAGTAACTAGGCGTGTATGGCAAGATAATAATTGGACATAGCTCACTAATTTGCAAGATAAAAATACTCGAATTCAACACACTTCTTTCACACACGCACCCCTTAGGGTAATTCTCTCTCGTCGCCTTACGAATTCAAATGGTCATGTCCCTCGAACGTAGAGGTATTCTAGCACCGTTGCCTTCCAAACAAATCATCATAGTCCCTTCGATACAAAGATCATAAGACCCACGATGTCGCCTCCGAATACATGATCTTGACCCTCGATTGCCGCCTACAAAAAATGATGATAGTCCCTTCGAATGTGCTAGGATACTTCCTACAAGTTGCTTTCTATGACCATCCGATGTCCCTTCGAATGTCCCGCTTACATCCAATGAATGGAGCTACCTACTAACTAATGGTACGGCTAGCGCTATTCTAAAGGAATGTAGAAGTACAAAAACGACCAATTCTGAGTGGGTAAATAAGTCTTTTAGTTGCTCGCTCCACCAAATGCTTTTCACACCACACACTCTTTTTTCAAAGTTCAATTTCTTTTCAAAACGAAACATTTCCGAACACTTTGTATACACTCCTACATGAGTCATTACAAAGTCAAAGCGAAATGCCTTTTCAAAACATTTTTGTCAAACACACAGAAAGCAATTTTAAAAAGTGATCTAGAGCAACTAAGAGCCGTAGATAACTACGGATGGAAAGGGTGCTATTTCCTTTTCATAACCATTCTCCGAACTCGAATCTAACGAAGGTCTTTTTCTGTTACTTTTACCTTCCCTTAATTGGATAAAAATAAAAGTCGGTGGCGACTCTTGCTATCCGCATATTTGGATACAAAAATCCTACAAAGTCGAGTTCACCGACATGAATCTGCTGGGAAACACCCTAAAAGAGAGAATTGCCTTAGGGATTTTTAGATCATCTTTACTGCTTTTTGTTTGACTTGTATGCTTTATCTTTAAGGGTTGCTTGGGTATTATATTGTTGGGGGATCCTACACCCGGATCCGGGTTTCCTTTTAGGTAAGTAGCATTAGATCATCGCGACCGCTAGACGTATAACTAAGCGGTCAACATGATGGCTACGTTAGCGTGACACTTTGGTTGTCCCGATACTCTTCATTCCCAAGTTGAAGATAGTATTTGGCTTCTGCGTGGTGTCAGCGCTAACTAAACTTTTAGAACCTTAATTGACCCATCTTGGCCATTAGAAGGTAGTGAGATGGCCGGCTTTGGTGTAGACCGAGGTTGGTTGATACTCGATGCTACGCTCATTGAGATTAGACTTTTGGGACATTTTCGATCGACCACTTGGCCGTCGTATTGAAATAAGCGCCTACGAGAAAGATCGATGATGTGAGATTCCTAGAACCCAGTTACTATTATAAGACAGGATGAACCAACTCAAACTTTTGGTAGGGTAATCACCTATACCTCATGCAAGCCTTAAACCTAGGCTCATTGTGTGAATTTTTTGTGTGTGCTAAGCATGACATCATTCGCATTGCATATCATTTCTAACTATTTCAAGGACCTAGGGATTTATCTTTGCTCTGTTTTGTAGGGATTATGGCTTCTAGAAAGACTATCCGAATCAACTTCATGGGTATCCCTTCTCAACTCAAAGAATTGGTTTGAAATTCCGACCATGCTCGGTTCATCAAAGACATGGTTATCTACTTGATTTGGTTATCTCTGGTTTTGAAGAAGATATGATGCATGTTCTATTCCAATTCTTCGATCCGAAACACCATTGCTTTACATTCCCAGATTATCAGTTGGTTCCTACCTTGGAAGAGTTCTCTAAGCTACTTGGGGTACCTATTCTCGACCAAATGCCATTCACCGGTTTGGAAAAGGTTCCTAAGTACGAAGACATTGCATCAGCCTTACATCTTAAGCGCTCAGACATTGAAGCCAATTGGGAAACTAGAAGTGGAGTTAAGGGTTTACTTTCCAAGTTCTTAATCAAGAAAGCCCGAGAATTCCTCAAAGATATGAGTTTCCATGCATTTGAGAACATTGTGGCCTTGCTAATTTATGGTTTGGTTCTATTTCCTAACTCGGATCAATTCATAGATATCAATGCCATCAAATTATTTCCTACCCGTAATCCAGTGCCTACTTTACTTAGAGACATTCTACATTCTCTCCACACTCGTACTACTAAGCGACAAGAAACTCTCATGTGTTGTATACCGTTACTTTCGAGGTGGTTTATTTCGCACCTCCCTCCATCAGTTTTGAAGAATGAACAAAGGTTGAGATGGTCTCAAAGCGACAAGAAACTCTCTCAAAAGGACTTCACCTTCATCGAGCGTTGTGGAGAATTCCCTAATATACCACTACTTGGTATAAGGGGAGGTATTACTTACAACCCTTCTCTAGCTCTACGTCAGTTTGGTTTCGCCCGAAGAGATGATCCACATGATATGCTTCTCCAAGATATTGTGTTCGACTACAATCACGATCTCCAGAATTACCGACGAAGGTTTATACATGCTTGGGGCATGGTAAAGAAGACTGATACCAAGACTTTGGGGCACCCGAACTCCATTCCTTGGGAACCTTACCTCAAATGGGTGCGAGCTCGAGCTCAAAACCTCATGATGCCATTCACGCCTGTTCTACCAGTAATTATGGAACCTGTTGCTATAGGTGACGTACCCTATGCTGTTCTCCATCCTGACATGCCTACTGATTTTGAAGACTTAAAGAAGAAAGTGATACCTTTGAAGCTCAATGCTATGCAAGCGAGAAGAAAGTGCTAGAGTTGACCAAGCTACTTCATGAGGAGCGAAGCATCAATGCCTACATCGGCACCAAGAGGAAGCGCCCATGGGAGACTTAGAGCTTTAGGATGTTTATGTTTTCTTTTATTGTTTCGAATTATCTCTTGTACTTAAAAAAGAAAAAAAGGAATAATAAAAAGAAGTACTAATAAATGTTTGCTCATTGTTTGTTTAACAAATTTAAATCTCTTAGGTCCTTGAAAACATTGCATTGCATTCGCATAAACATTGCATAGCATAACATAGCATTGCATCACAGGTACATTGGAGATTGATTTTCTCATTTGCTCGCTATTTATTTTAGCAGAAATGGCTCTTGAACAGACTGTCAAAGATCTTCAAGCTCGAATGCTCGGGCCAGAGATGTTCACCAACTTGGTCCAAGGCCAAGATGATCAAGAAGCTCATCAACAAGAAGAAGAAGGTTGTTGGTCTCCTCAACATGGGTAGACGTTTCAAAGGGGTCCAAAGTGGTCGGTCGGATCGAGCTCTCGAAGGAAGTGTCCATACCGAGGGAGTACCAAGGGTGATGAAGGTGACCAGTGAGCCAAAGAAAGGGGAGAGGACCACTCGATTATAGCCAACACTGATGAAGATGACAAGTACAAACAACTTGAAGACCGTCGAATCTTTGTGGAAAACTTGAAAATGTCCGGCTGAACTTTGATGATCCGAGTCTTGTTCCGGTGTTGTGATTCCTCCCAAGTTCAAAGTTCCAACTTTTGCCAAGTATGATGGCATGTCTTGCCCAAAGCTGCATTTGAAGTCCTATGTCCGTAAGATCAACCCCACACCGATGATGAAAGTTGTGGATGCACTATTTTCAAGAGAGTTTGTCCGGAACCCGTTGGAATGGTACTATCACTAGAGAATGACCGTATCCGTACTTGGGTGACTTGGTGATGCTTTCTGACAATATGAGTACAATTTGAATTGACACCCACTCGCATGCAACTACAAAGCATGTCTATGGGTCGTGACAAAGTTCAAGGAGTATGCTCAAGTGGAGAGATCTAGCAGAGTTCAACCACCCTTGTCCAATAGGAGTTGGTTGATATGTTTATGGGAACACCGACCGCCCATTCTTCAATCATCGATTGGAAATTCTTCATCCGATTCACCGTGATATTGACAAAGCAGCGATTGAAGTATCAAGAGTGGGAAGATTCGATAGAGTCATCTTCAAATGCGAAGAAATCTTTTGGTGGTAAGAAAGAAGTCAATTGTATGGTCGGAAAAGCCGAGCCAAGACCGATTGTGCTCAATCGTGGGGCGGTTGTGATCCAACCCTACATCAAGACAACCTCGTGAGACAACGCAGCGAAGCGCCCAAGATTTTGAAGATCAACATGCCTTTGTCGCAAGCCTTGCAACACATGTTGAAGCAGTGATAACCTTGAGGGATCCTCCTCGAATGTCAACACTTCCTCTCAAGTACAATCCTAATGCTGCCTACCATTCCAATGCCTAGCACGACAACGACAATTGTTGGGCCCTGAAGAACAAGATTCAAGACATGATTGAAGCTAAGCAGATTGAGTTTGATCCTCCTGTTGAGACTCCGAATGTGATCAACGCGCCTATGCCTAACCATGACAAGAGTTCCAATGCTGTTGGTGATGATGCGTATGTTTTCAACATGGATGACTTGACCATTCCTCTGATGACTGTTAAGAAGAATTTGTTGCAAGCCGGTGTTAATCCGGGATGCCCAGAGAATTGTCGTTGGTGCCCATCTGCGCCTGATGGTTGTGCTTGGCTAAGAAGACATGTTCAATGCATGATGGATAACCGTGAGATACTATTTCTGAAACCACCTGTGCAGAAGCTGTGTGAAGAAATGTCTAAGTTGAAGATCGACAATGCGAACGAAACTGTGCCATCTGTGTGGGATACCTTGGGGCAGCCAAGTGGAAAGTATGATTACATGGTGAAGTACATTGTTCCTGAGAGCTACAAGATTCCTATTGAAGATGTTAAGGCGACCGGATGGGGTGACGATTTCCCAGAAGACTATGCTGATATTAACACAATAAGGATTTCCTCTCCTGATCCTGTTCCTAGAGTGGCACCTCTCATCATCACTTCTCCAAGACCAGTGCCATATTCCTCTGACAAAGCTATCCCTTGGAACTATGGAGCTGATGTTTACTATCATGATGTCAAGCAAGACCCTCTGACCATTGATGATCTTACAATTGAAGCTACCATTCCTGACATTGACAACATCACCGGATCAAGTAAGGTGACCAGAACCGGAAGGGTATTCTCTCCAGATATCTCTCCTCCAAAAGACACTGCGACTCCAGCTCGCATTCCGTCTACTCTACCAATATCCCACTAGAGGGAAAGAATCGTGGCTCATCCCGCTCAACCAAGTACGAAGGAAGTTCAAGACACCTCCAAACAAGAAATGGAGGAAATTCGAAGATCATCAAGAAGAGTGATTACAATGTTGTGGAGCAGTTAGGACAGACTCATCAAGATTTCCATGCTCGCTTTGCTCTTGTGCTCCGAGGCTCATGCTATTGCCTTGGTGAAGTTTCTGAAGAATGCTCATGTGCCGCAAGACACTACTACTGATCAATTCGAAGTTTGTATTGCTAGCCTGGCTGCCAACAACGGCCTAGGCTTTTCTGATGCTGATCTGACTCCTTCCGGAAAGAAACATAACAAAGCCTTGCACATCTCTGTTGAATGCAAGGGCACTACCCTGTCTCATGTTTTGGTTGACACCGGTTCTGCTCTAAATATCCTACCGAAGACTGCTTTTGATCGGCTTGATGTCGAAGGGTTGGTTCTGAGACCCAGTGATGTTATCGTGAGAGCTTTTGATG
The DNA here is from genome assembly GCA_021764765.1 of Vicia sativa. Lineage (NCBI taxonomy): Eukaryota > Viridiplantae > Streptophyta > Magnoliopsida > Fabales > Fabaceae > Vicia > Vicia sativa. The sequence continues at coordinate 108,526,923 of CM038793.1, forward strand.
GTTCTAAGCGCACAGTACTTGGAGAGCTCACCCTGCCTGTTAAAGTCGGTTCCCAGAATTTTGACTCCACCTTCTTTGTCATGGACATCCGTCCAGCCTACTCTTGCCTACTTGGGACTTGGATACATGGGGGCATCACCTCTACTTTGCATCGAAACAAGTACCGGTGAAAGGGAAGGTTGTCACAGATGTGGTGAAGAAGAGTATATGGTCATCATCTACGGTCATTCCGCTATCTCGAGATGGAGGGTGAATTCTTGAGACTCCGTCAAGCTTTTGAAACAATACCGAGTCATGCTCTGACTCTCCAGTCCCCTGAAGATGCTAAAGTTCCGCCTAGGATGGCCTCATTGAAAGATGCTCAAGTTGAAGAAGGAAAGAGTACTATTTGGGGTTAGCTCACGATCTTCCTTTCAAATTTGACAAGTGGTTTAGGCTTCACCATCAAGGGTCAAGATGATACGCCGCGAACGTGCCGGCCAACTTCCTTTCCGCATCAGCCAGAATGGAATCCATGCTATAGAGGACAACGACAACGACTTCGACATCAACAAATGGATCTTCCCAACTCCAGATCATGGGCTCAGCAATTGGAAGACCGAAGACGTCATACCAATCTCCTTTAGTCGAAATCACTCGAATCTCGTTAATAACACTATGCTAGTGCTAAATATGACTTGATAATCGATCTACCAAGCAAGGCGAAAGTGAGGAAGATTGTGAAGTGCCGGAGAACTTGCCTACAGCAAGAAGAGCGAGTTATACACCACACGAAGAGCAAGTTGAAGTTGTGAATTTGGGTACCGACGAAGAGAAAGAGATCAAAATAGGAGCGGTCTTGAGAACAGTGTTAAAGAAAGGTTGGTTCGGATGCTACGAGACTACCTTGAGGTTTTGCTTGGTCATACGAAGACATGCCGGTTTGGACATTGATATTGTGGTACACGATTGCCGAAAAAGAAGGTTTTCTCCGTGAAAGAAGGTTCGTATGCGTCCCGAGATGTCAGAGAAAATCAAAGCCGAAGTTATGAAGCAGTTCAACGCTGGTTTCTTAGCTGTCACCTCTTATCCCTTGTGGGTTGCAAATGTGGTACCCGTACCCAAGAAGGATGGCAAAGTACGAATGTGTGTGGATTACAGAGATCTGAACAAAGCAAGTCCGAAAGATGATTTCCCACTTCCTCATATTGATGTTCTGGTTGACAACACCGCAAGATAAGGTTTTTCCTTCATGGATGGTTTCTCCGGTTACAATCAGATTAAAATGGCTCCCGAAGACATGGAGAAGACTACTTTTGTTACACAGTGGGGTACTTTCTGCTACAAGGTTATGCCGTTCGGACTAAAGAACGCAGGCGCCACTTATCAGCGTGCTATGGTGACATTATTTCATGACATGATTCATCACGAGATAGAGGTCTACGTCGACGACATGATAGCTCGATCACAGACTGAGGAAGAGCATCTAGATCATTTGTGGAAACTGTTCGACAGATTGAAGAAGTACAGACTAAGACTTAATCCCAACAAGTGCACCTTTGGAGTCAGATCCGGAAAACTCCTAGGGTTTGTCGTCAATAATAGAGGTATTGAGGTTGACCCCGCGAAGGTTAAAGCTATTCAAGAGATGCCAACTCCCCGCACAGAGAAGGAAGTCAGAGGTTTCTTGGGCCGATTAAATTACATTGCCAGATTCATTGCACACCTGACTGCTACTTGTGAGCCAATCTTCAAGTTACTAAAGAAAGATCAAGTAGTGGAATGGAACGACGATTGCCAGATCGCTTTTGACAAAATTAAGGAGTACCTACAGAATCCTCCTATCCTGATGCCGCCTGCCGAGGGAAGACCTCTCATCATGTACTTGACAGTGTTAGAGAACTCAATGGGGTGTGTGTTGGGGCAACATGACGAGTGCAGTCGAAAAGAGCATGCAATATACTACCTTAGCAAAAGTTTACCGACTGTGAAACAAGATACTCACAGCTCGAGAAAACTTGCAACGCTTTGGCTTGGGCTGCTCACCGACTAAGACAGTATATGTTGACTCACACTACCTTGTTGATTTCCAAGATGGATCCGATAAAATACATCTTTGAGAAACCAGCTCTCTCCGGAAGAATAGCAAGATGGCAAATGATCTTGACCGAGTATGACATCCAGTATACTTCTCAGAAAGCGATCAAAGGAAGTGTAGTAGCCGATCATTTGGCTCATCAAGCCGTAGATGACTATCAGTCTATGCAATTCGAATTTCCAGACGAAGATGTTTTACTAGTTATCGATTGCGAAGAACCAAGCCCAGACGAAGGACCTGAACCAGGATCCCGATGGACTATGGTCTTTGATGGAGCCTCAAACGCACTTGGCAATGGCATTGGCGCCATCATTACATCCCCTACAGGCGGACACACGCCTTTCACCGCCAGATTATGTTTCAGTTGCACCAACAACATGGCCGAGTACGAAGCGTGCATCATGGGTCTTAAAGCTGCTATTGACTTAAGAATCAAGTTCTTACAAGTGTATGGAGACTCACTTTAGTGATCACGATAAAGGCGAGTGGGATCCGAATCTCATCCGTTTTGATTCTACTTTGAAGAGATCACTTTCAATCACATTCCAAGAGAAGAGAATCAGTTGGCAGATGCATTAGCTACTATGTCATCTATGTTTAAGGTCAGATGGGACAACGAGGCTCCCCAGATCATCATTGAGAAGTTCGACGAACCAGCATATTGTTGTGAGCTTGATACAGAAGAGAAACCTTGGTACTATGACGTGAAGAGGTATCTTGAGACTCAAGAACATCCCGCAGGGGCATCTGTCAATGATAAGAAGTTCATGAGAAGATTCGCATCCAAATTCTTCCTCAGCAACGACATCTTATACAAGCGCAACCACGACTTATGCTTACTCCGCTGTGTAGATCAGAAAACAGCAATGCGTATCATGGAAGAGTTACACGAAGGAGAATTTGGTACCCACTCCAGTGGACACACCATGGCTAAGAAGATTTTGAGAACAGGCTACTATTGGTCCACCATGGAAACTGATTGTCACCGCTATGCTCGATCTTGTCACGAGTGCCAGATTTATGCCGACAAAGTACACGTACCTCCAGTACCTCTGAATGTTTTAACTTCTCCTTGGCCTTTTGCAATGTGGGGCATTGACATGATCGGAGAGATTAAGCCCACGGCTTCCAACGGACATCGTTTCATCCTTGTGGCAATAGATTATTTCACCAAGTGGGTAGAAGCAGCCTCGTATGCATCTGTTACCAAGAATGTTGTGGCTCGATTCATCAAGCATAATCTTATCTGTCGGTATGGCACCCCCGAGAGGATTATCACAGATAACGGTTCCAATCTCAACAATAAGATGATCACTGAACTCTGCACGCAATTCAAGATCAAGCATCACAACTCTTCTCCTTATCGGCCTAAGATGAATGGCGCAGTTGAAGCCGCCAACAAGAACATTAAGAAGATTATACAGAAAATGACAATGACTTACAAAGATTGGCATGAGATGTTACCATTTGCTCTTCATGGTTATCGCACTACAGCACGAACATCAACAGGGGCAACCCCCTTCTCTCTTGTATATGGTATGGAAGCCGTCTTACCCATCGAGGTTCAGATACCCTCAACCAGAGTCCTCCAGGACGCAGAGTTAGGCGAAGATGATTGGGTTCAGACACGGTTTGACCAGATTAACTTGATCGATGAGAAACGACTCGCGTCTATCTGCCATGGACAGATCTATCAGAAACGAATGATCAGAGCATTTAACAAGAAGGTCAAGCATCGAGTCTACCAAGTCGGTGATCTAGTAGTCAAGCGCATCATTCTTCCACAAGGTGATCCCAGGGGCAAATGGACTCCCACCTACGAGGGACCATTTGTAGTCAAGTCGATTTTCCCATGAGCTATGATACTTAGCACCATGGACGGTGAAGACTTCCCACACCCGTGAACGCAGACATAGTCAAAAATACTACGCATGAAATAGACCCGCTAGGTCGGTGGCCTAGGCAAAAATAAGGAATCTGACGAACCAAAGGTTCGGGCAAAAATTAAGGATATATACAAAACATGTACACCCGCAAGTCGAAAACACGAAAAGGCGGCTTGGGCAAAAAGGTATCCTTGGTGAAAACCGAAAGGGCGGTCTAGGCAAAAGTTAGGGATTTAAGCGTACGACTATGTCTCTTCCAGATCACGGGCTTCAGACTCTTCTAACCCGGTTCCCGGCAACTATCAAAAGCTCTCCAGCGAGATCTGCACCCAGAATCCCCAGAAGAGCGCCCCCTAAATTTCCTCAGCAGGATCTACATACAAAGTCCCCAACGAATCGCCTTCCAGATTCTCCTCAGCAGGGTCTATGAGATCTCCAACAACGAGCTTCTCAATCTCTACCTTCCTCAACAATATCTAGGCCCAAGACTTGGTCAGATAGTGCATCGGAGGAATCCCGGATATCCTTTTTCTCTTTCAAAAGCGGGGACTTCCACCTACTCAATTCCCCAAGCAGGAGTCAGAAATCTTCAAACGGAACATCTGCATCTTCTTCAAGATGGATATGTTTTGAAATATCACAACATCTATCATTCATACATTACTCATAAAGTCATAATTCATGCATATGTCATTCATATACACTGTCATGCATCATACTTTGCATAAAACTAACAAATATGCTATCAAAGTTCCTCTTGTTTTTTCCAAAACAGTAATGATACTCGACGCAAACAGGTCCAGGATTAAGCCCCGAATCGACGGGAAAACTATCTGAAAGACCGCCTTTGGTTGTCCTCCGACGACTGGTCCAGGATTAAACCCCGAATCGACGGGAAAACTATTTGAAAGACCGCCCTTGGTTGTCCTCCGACGACTGGTCCAGGATTAAGCCCCGAACCGACGGGAAAACTATCCGAAAGACCACCTCTGGTTATCCTCCGATAACAGGCAATGGATCAACACCCGATGCACAACAGGGAAGCTATCCACATTTTTGCCAACTACAATCTCCCTCAGAGTAATCGACACGAAGATTTATTCTGACCTCTTCCTATTATCAGCAAAGACTCGAGTCTAGCGTACGACTCAGTTGCCCTGGATGGCATCTTAAGCCCATCTCCGACTACTTATCAACAGTGCTTCACTTTCAAAATGCTGCATATATGGTTAAAAATCAATACAAACCAATAACTTCATTCAAAATGAACACGAAGTCTAACGTACGACTCCCTCCGGATGGCATCTTAAGCCCATCTCCATGCTCCTTCCAGGAACGTCTGCAGAGCCTAGCGTACGGCTCACTCCCCAGCATCGATCTTTCCAGATGTCATCTTAAGCCCATCTCCATCAATTCTCCTATCAACAATCTCGAGTCTAGCGTACGACTCATTCACCAGCTTCTCCAAACGGCATCTGTAAGCCCGTTCCCGCATCATCAGCCAACCGCGAGTGCAAATTTTCAGGTGTACTCGGTGTTCAATCATCTTCTACCTCCAGGTCGCGAAAGACAAGCATGTCAATCTAACCCTCCGGTACAAGAAGACTGAACAGGGGCAGCTGTCATACCCCAAAATTTGCCCTCCATCTACTCAAAAGATTTCATACATCTATGCTCAAGGATTCCTCAAGAGTTGATCAGACAAACTCTCTCCTAGACAATCAACCCAAACTAGGGTTTGGTATCTCTCAAGTCAAGATGGATTTCCAACATCTCCAATGGCCTTCATGCTTCAAAGATTCTCCATGTCAAGTTTCAAGCCTCACAAGTCAAGTTTCCTCAAGCAATTGCTCAGATGGTTGAAAATCAGTTATATTGGACAAAAAGTCAACTGTGGTCAACATACAGTCAAAACTTCTGATTTTTGGTCAACATCCTCATTTTGAAGATACATTCATCATTTGATCAAGGGTTGATCATGATTCATCAAGAAAACTCAAGATTTGCTCAAAAGTCAAACTTTCTAAATTAGGGTTTCTAGGTGAAAAGTCAACTGAACTTTGTCTGGTCATAACTTTCTCATACTTTCTCAAAAAGTTTTCCACCACCTCTTGTTTTGAAGGAAATTCAATTCTCTACAACTTCATGTCTCACAAGAATGTCCAAAAAATGCTTCATTTGAGAGGTATAGCTCAAAACATTACAGGTCATTTTCAAAGTCAACAAAAAGTCAACTTTTTGATTTGAAGATATATTGAGCATGGTAACTCCAATTGAGATGAAACCAAAGACATTGTTTAGAGGACTCTTAGAGCTTTCCAAAAAGTCCAAGAACACTCAAAAATGTGGAAAATTGAGCAAGTTACACCATTCACAAGTTGGGCAATTTTGAAAGAATGCACAAAGAGAGATACTTCAAAAAATCAAATCTTTTGCAAATGGGCCTACTTTTTCTTCATCCAAACTTATTCCTCATGCAATTAGGAATGTCCAAGCCCAATGCCACGATTTTCTATTTTATTTTCCTATTTAATTTGGAATTTATTCATTTAAATACAAATTAATTTGAAAAATAAAGTATAAAATCCAAATTAATTGAAAGATTGATTTTTATTGCTTCCTTGTGATCCAATTAACCCATAAATGCCAGCAATTTCGAAATTTGATCAAATTTGGCAAGATTGGATTGAGAATTAATCAAAATTTGAAAATTTGATTTTGGACAAAAATCAAAATTGATTTCCATTGAATATTGATCAATTCTTTCCAAAATCAATCCCAAATCCATCCAGCATATATACTTGATGCATACCAATCACAAGAGGACGAAAAAATTGCCTTTAGAAACCCTAACCTAATTAAAAAAAATCGTGTTCTTGAAACAATTGACAATCCTATTTCCAGCCGTTCTCAAGCAATTCTGAGGATTCCATTGCATTCCTTGGCATCTCCAGAGTCGATCCAGATACTCACTTCATTCAAAACCATCCAGAATCAAGGAATCACGAATTGGTTTGTTCATACTTTTTTCAAAATCGTGTTTCATTATTCATGCATTATTAACAAGTTTTGATGTTTGTTTCATGCTTAGAACAAAGTTTGCAAGCAATCTGGGCAGGTTAATTGCATTTCCATGGCCTGAAACGTAATATGCCATAACTAGGGTTCCTGAGCTCGATTTAGGGCTTGGCTTATTAGGAAAAATTGGACCACGAGACTAGTAGCAGTGCATTCAGAATGATGCCCTGAATCGAACCATGGCTTTAGAATTAATTTATATTATGTGTGCTTGATTTTCGTTTTAGCCAGGGCTGTAGCGTCGAGCAAAAGCCGACGCTGAAGTTTCAAAAATTCAAATCGAGGAAGATGAAGTTTGGCGCGGAGACGAGGCAACCAGGGCATGACGCGTGCTTGTAATCCGTCCGTTCCGTTTCATTGACACGCGTGCGTTCCAGATCAGATGGCAAAGGCGTGGGCTTGTGAGAAGAATGTCTCCAGTTCGATCCCTGGCCATGACATTATTTTTACATGTTTGCAAACTTATATTTTCTAACATATTTTCATGTTTTCTTTTATTTAATATTTTCATGTTATTTAATTTCTTTTCTACATTTTATTTTTGCATTAAAAATTCACCAAAAACATTTATTCTTTTTGCATTTACATTCTGAAAATGTTTATTTAATTTAATAAATTTAAAAATATAATTTTTGCATGCATATTTATTTTATTTATAATTTAGCATTTAAATCATTATAAATTAGTTTTAAATTACTAAAATGCATTTAAAAAAAATCCCAAAAAATTATTTTAACTTATTTATCTTATTTCCAGCATATATTAATTTTCTCATATTAAAATTTGCATTTTTCTAACATTTTTTCTCTTGTTCGATTCATATTGCATTTTCCGATTTTCTTATTCTTTCACAGGTTGCTCCGATTCAGACGTTTTCTTTTTATCGTTTTATTTTTCCAATAATGTAACTGTATATGGGTTGTAATAGTTTAATTTAGGGCTTTATTTTCCGCATTTTAAATTATGTATCTGCCCCAAAGCCATGTAATAGCGTAGGTTTTACTTTCCGCACCTTTACATTTCTGCCTTTACATTCCGCATTTTAATTTCCGCACCCTATAAATTGCTAGTAACTAGGCGTGTATGGCAAGATAATAATTGGACATAGCTCACTAATTTGCAAGATAAAAATACTCGAATTCAACACACTTCTTTCACACACGCACCCCTTAGGGTAATTCTCTCTCGTCGCCTTACGAATTCAAATGGTCATGTCCCTCGAACGTAGAGGTATTCTAGCACCGTTGCCTTCCAAACAAATCATCATAGTCCCTTCGATACAAAGATCATAAGACCCACGATGTCGCCTCCGAATACATGATCTTGACCCTCGATTGCCGCCTACAAAAAATGATGATAGTCCCTTCGAATGTGCTAGGATACTTCCTACAAGTTGCTTTCTATGACCATCCGATGTCCCTTCGAATGTCCCGCTTACATCCAATGAATGGAGCTACCTACTAACTAATGGTACGGCTAGCGCTATTCTAAAGGAATGTAGAAGTACAAAAACGACCAATTCTGAGTGGGTAAATAAGTCTTTTAGTTGCTCGCTCCACCAAATGCTTTTCACACCACACACACTTTTTTCAAAGTTCAATTTCTTTTCAAAACGAAACATTTCCGAACACTTTGTATACACTCCTACATGAGTCATTACAAAGTCAAAGCGAAATGCCTTTTCAAAACATTTTTTGTCAAACACACAGAAAGCAATTTTAAAAAGTGATCTAGAGCAACTAAGAGCCCGTAGATAACTACGGATGGAAAGGGGTGCTAATACCTTCCCTTTTCATAACCATTCTCCCGAACTCAGAATCTAACGAAGGTCTTTTTCTGTTACTTTTACCTTCCCTTAATTGGATAAAAATAAAAGTCGGTGGCGACTCTTGCTATCCGCACATTTGGATACAAAAAATCCTACAAAGTCAGTTCACCGTATTACAGTGTGCAAGATTAGTACCTATCGATGCAATCTTAATCGAAGAAGAGTTTGCAGCCTGGAATGAGTAACTGATGATGTTGTTGTGTTTCTTTTGATTTTATTTTGCTCGGAGTGAAAAAGTTCAAGTGTGGGGGAATTTGATCAGTGCATTTTAATGAATATTCTTCCATGTTTGTATTTAAGCATTTCTATGTTTTTCTTTACTTATTTTTATAATTTATAATGTTTTTCCAATTTAGTTTATTTTTGGTTTAATTTGATTTTCGTATTTAATTTTCAACTTTAGCAGCTTTCACGGAAAAATTCATAATTGGAGCTACGAGTATCAGATCGACGCGTTCTAATATGCGTTGGAAAGCTACGAGAAATAGCTACGACTTTCATTTAGAAGTCAGAAGCTGATTTGGATTGTAGCAGACCTGAAAAATTTGTTGAAGTTGAAGTTGTAGCATTAGATTTATAATTTATTTTGGGTTATTTGTTTTGGGCCTGGGTTATGTATTTGACCTAGTTGGGTTGTAAAGCGAATTGTTTTGTTTTGCTCTATTACCTAGCAGCCGCTACAGTAGCTTGAACCTTCTTTTCACGAAAAGCTTAGTTTTGTATGGATGTCAATGGAGAACTAATACTTCTTTTTAATTTGCTGAATTCAGGTTCCGACACCTTGAGGTGAATATAATTTCAATTTAGTTTTTACTCCTTTTAATTTTATTCTATGGTTCTTGTTTGCTTAATCCAAATTTCATAGAGTATATTGATTTAATTCGATTGGTTGTATGATCCTAACCATAGTCACATTATCGTTTGCTTAATTCGTTATCGTATTCGTTTAATTCATGTTTGCTTAATTTATGAAACTTAATCCCGTTTTCTTAATTCGGATAATAGGAACATACAACTTATATTATCAATTGCGCTTGTCAGTGGGTATTATAATCGAATAGGAATAGATAATCCGCTTAGGAGGTTGGAATTACGATAGCCGATGATAGGTAGGAACTGAATCAACATATTGACTTTTCAGCTTATTTTGATAATCACTTATTCTATGTTATATTTGAACCCTAAAATCCCCCAATTTGATTTCTATTGGTTAATATTATATGAGAATCCTTGCGATACGACTCGAGCCATTGTCGCTAAATTACTATTTTAAAAATACTCATTTTTGATTCGTGTACGATAGTGGATCAGCGCCCAACGAGGTTCCCTTCTAGGACTCCAAAAAGCATCAGCTATAGGTAAATAAAAACCAACCAACAGTATAGAAATGATGTACAAAAGATAATCTCTCCTTTTTGATGGAAGTTTCGAAGATGAATAGAATAATAAGTCTCAGCAAAAAGTGTAACATCCCAAATCTACCCAACGTATATTATTTAAATCAGAGTGCGGAAAAGATAATCATACAAGGGATGTCATAATTTCTTCGCAAAACAACATGCATTTAGTCACAACTATACAGATACATAACACTTAGATCAAGGATGAACTTATAACAATACTTTTCAATTAAATCAACTAATCAACTATCCACAAAATCATAATTCTTCAATAGTAACAACAATACATCATTTATTCAACCTCAAAACATTTCACGATATTTATTAATATTATTTAACTTCACTTAGCATAATTATTCAACTAAACCAACTTCATTAATCAACATGATCAAGTATTCACATTATTCATAAACTTCAATAATTTAAGCAACTACAACAAATTAAGCAACGTTCATCCCCCCGAGTGTTACGTATCAGAGCAATGAAACCAATTCGAACTAACAACAACTAACGACTTCATAATTCTACTTCGAACTTCCACGACTATCCTTTAGTACCTTCCCATTTCCCATGGTAGGGGAAATATCAGCAGAAGGGGTGAGATATCCAACAATATAAACAAGTGTATGATAAATAATATGTTAGGATTAAATCATACAAATTATCACATCACAATTAACACATCACAACAACTTCCCAATTAACAACAACATGAAATTACTTCACCATTAGCAACGACATAATTCACTTCACAGTTAATAACAACATAATTCACTTCACAGTTAACACCAACATAATTCACTTCACAGTTAATAACAACATAATTTTAATGAGACACTACAATGCATATGCATGTGGTACCAACAGAGCTTCAGCTCCCTTCACTATTGCCAATTAATAGAGGCACAAGGCATAAGCCTTCTTCACAATTCCACCAATACAGGCCTTCACAAATGCATATGAAATGCGATGCTAACTACATACAACAACAACGTAAATTCACTTCACGAGGCATACGCCTATATCACTGTTATTACCAATAAATAGAGGTAATTATCGTCACTGAAAACACCCTGCAACTTCACATAAATAACAACAATATACAACAACATATTCTTCGCCAATAACTCCCAAACAATTCAACAACACGATGCATTCAGCACAATTCAACAAAATAAAATAATCGTAATCACCTCCTAAAATATACGAACCATTCCAACAATTTTTAATTAATTCCGGACAATTATTTGCATCGCTTAATTCACTAACTCGGCCAATTCGGTATTATTTCTATTCACTGTTATCACTGCTCATTATTAACTAGCTTCTACTAATTTCAGTATACTAATTTAATTAATTCCCTGCAACAAACTTCCACTTCATACTGCTGTTTTAACCGCTACACTAACTATTATATCAACCCTGCTATTTCTTTCCACCTGCTAAATTATCAAACCTGTCATTTAATTATTTCTGCAGTTTAATTGCTAACCTACTTAATATATTCTTCTGGTACCAAATTACTTCCATCACTGTTATAAAAAATACTAATTTTCATGCTAGTTTATTTACATTGCTATTTCTTCTACACTGCAATTAAACTATCTGCATTTATAATTTCTGCTATAATTAACTGCTACTTAGCTTAACTTCTATTGTCCTTTAAATTATTCCTCTAATATAAGTGCTACTAACTGTACTATTACGTTTTTTTTATTACACTGCAACTTAAAAATACAGAGGATCTACAAACAAAAGAAACAACATCCAAACAAACATGAAACACATTGGGAGGCGCCCACCCCACCCCACTAGGGCGTCCACCCTTGCCTCCTCATTACTAAGAGGCGTCCGCCTCACCTCTCCTTGCCATGGAGGCGTCCGTCTCCCTCTCTGTAGCACAAGGGGCACTCGTCCCCTCCCTTGTATCCACCGTCTCCAATTCCTCTTCTTCCATACTAAAATTCCTCTTCTTCGCTTCACATATTCTAATTTAATTTATTTTCTCATCGATTCATCAATTTAATTCCCAGCTAGCCTCAACCATCACAACCAATAAAATTATTCACATATAATGAAATTTCCATGAACCATCAAATTCAATAGAACCGATACACAATCACAGACAATTGTTCTACACACAATCTGCACCAACAGAGATAATTCTATATAATTCCATCCCCACATACCATTCATCATAAACTCGTTTAGAGAGTTAGTACCCCACCCTTACCTTGGATTTACGGTCTCTCTATAATTTCTGGTCGAATTCCGATTTGGTTCCGGTCTACAATTCCTATTCCGGCGGCAGTTTCCTCCAAACCCTTGTTCCTCTTTCCTTTCTCCCACGTACAACTTTTTCCCAAAAATATTCTTTAAACCCTTCTAATTCTCCTTTTATATCTCTTATAATTAAATTCAACTTATATAGTAATAATAATGATAATAATAATAATAATAATGATAATAATAATATATTGGATCTATTATTCACACCTCCACTAAATCCAATTTAATTAAATAATGATCCCATATAATAATATTATTTTTTACATTTTCTCATCCATCGATTAAATAACACCAACTTGCAAATAATATTCTAATAGTAATTATCCGATTAAACCAACTAATCAACTAATACCCATAATTCGACTTTTCTCCGAATAATTCCAATTAAATCAATAATATCATCCTTAATGCGATTCTTTCGGTTTATCCGACTAAAATCCGACTTAATAATTCAAATATGCCTCTTAAATAATAATACTGACAAATCCAATTACTCCGATTAATTTTCCAACTTCGATAATTCCCATAGATAATTCCTTATATAATTTAATTAAATAATTAATTAAATTCGGGGTGTTACAAGAAGTATGGGAACTGGATTCCCAATCATGAAGATCGTGATAGCATCAACGTCAACAAAGTTGTCAACGTTAGGAAACAAGAACAAACCATAGGCAAGCAAGGAAAAGACGGCTTCAAAAGCCTCCATACTATTCATATCATCAAAATAACGAGCCTTCTTCAAAAGAAATGCAACCAGTAATCCTCTGATACATCCCTTGGTAGTCATATTGTTTTCAATCTTAGACCTCTTCAGATGTGTAATAACAACAATCTCATGATACTTAGGCTCCTCCTCCAAACCAGTAAATGGAACAACACTAGTAATAGGTCGACCGAACAGATAAGAATACTCCTCCAAGGTAGGAACTAACTGATAATCAGGAAAAGTGATGCAATGGTATAACAGATCATAGAACTGAACCAAAGTGAAAAGAAGTTCATCCTTCATATTTGTCTTCATCAAGGATAAAATTGTCTCATACTTCTTCCGGAAATCCTCTGGACTCTCAATATCATCAATCAAGCTCATCAATCCCTCAATCTTAGGTTCCTTGAAACTGTATTTCCGAGTCATCTTCTTTCCATAATCCATGGTCAAAGTATACCTGAGATATTTACAAAGGTCAATTTTAAGTTCCTTGAACATCTGTCTGAAAGAATGCGTATGGGTGCATGAATGCATGATGCAACAATCACACACAAAGATCACAAACATGGGGGTCCATAGGTTTGACGTCACGAGCATGGAGTCAAAAGGTACTACCCATAAGGTATTATAAGATTTGTCACCTATAGATCAAGGTTCTAAAAGGAATTCCCAGAGTTTTCATTCCTCAATCTAATACTACCAACTTCCCGATGTACTTAGTAATTAGCAATACCTTAAGGTGAAACTCTTCTGAGTGCAGTATCGTGTAGCAACTACTTCCGGATAACTCTGTAATAGTCCCCACACTACCCCTTGAAAGGCTAGGATGGGTTAAGGGTTCTACAGCTGCTCAGCTTCATGGACTCTCAGGTCGAAAGCAGTCATGTCCTCCCGATTGCTCGGTTAAACAAAATACTATAGTCAAGGAGGTTTCCACTGAGTGGGGGATCTCATGTCTCCTTCTTCGGGATTACTCCCTAAAAGTTAACATAACTATATTGTCCGTCCTATCTTAAGTTTTCCCGAGTCCGGGTATAGGACTAAAAAAGAAGATCACCAAGCACCCTTAAAAACCAGAAAAACATCCAGACAAACAAGTACACAATATATATAAAATATAGCACATATATACAAATTAAAAAAATAGGGTCAACCCACTTAGAGGCCGTCCAGCAATAGGTCAAACATCCCCAGTAGAGTCGCCAGTTTTCTGTAGCGGCAAAAACTGCGAGTATAAGCCATTGAATTGACTTAACTCAAAAAATAACAAAAGAGTCGCCACCGCGCTTTTATTTTATCCAAAAGGACTAGGAAAAAAGAGCGAATAAAATCCTAAACAAAAGATCAGAGATCTGGGACCGGGGGTTAGTTATGCAAAGGGAAGGTGTTACGTACCCAAAGCATCCACGATATTCCGCAGGAACCTTTTTTTTGAAAATTTGTACATGTGTGCTAAAAAAGAGTATATGTACAAAATGGATGGTGGGGGGAGAAAAGAAGTATTTTTTATAATTTTTGGTTTGATAGAACTTTCAATTAATTCCAGGCCTACATACCAACAATGTGCAATGTTGAAATCAAAACCTAGTAGTTCGGGTAAAAAAAGACTAAAGTTGTGTGTTTGTTGATTTTAAGAAAATGTTTGTTAGAAAAGCTACAAAAAGCTCAAAACATTTGAATGAGATTAGGGGTTTTTTAGTCTTATGAAAAGAAAAGTCAAAGTACTATTAAACGGATTGAAAGTTTATTAAGAAAATAATTTTTGAAAATTCATGGAAGATTTTAAAAATTAAAGAATGAGGAGGAGATGAAGAGGCTAAGCTAAGTGCATAAAGTAAAAAGGTAAGGATAAAGAAAGATCTAACCGGTTGAGAAAACTAGTACTTGACATCAAGAGTCAATACTATATCCCATCCTTTGGATTACCACGTAAGCCACAAATAACCAAACAAAAGAACCAAGCTTCAGATAAGTCAATGCTTTTAGGTGAACTCTTGTCTTGAGAAAAACGGGCAGAGTAACGGCTGTATTTGGAGGAAATCCACTATTAATCGAGTATAACAGAATAACCTGCATACAAAGATAATAACCAGACAAGACAGAATAACACCAAGGGCACAAAAATCTCCAAGTTGAGGTAACCAAGCACAAGGATAGTAACCAAGTCTAATTAAAAGTCTTTTATGTTTAAGTTGAATTATTAGGTATTTTGAAAAAGGAAAAATAAAGCTCAAGTGAGCAAAATTCATAATAACAAGAAAATAAAATGCTCAAGTGAGCAAAGGAAAAATGACAAGAAAATAAAATGCTCAAGTGAGCAAAAAAATGGCATGAAATGTAAATGCTGAAAATAAAATGCATAAAAATAAAGAGCATAAAAGTAAATGCGGAAAGTAAAGAGCAAAAAATAAAAAGCAGTTAATAAAGGTTAGTAAGATGACCATCTTGAAACTTGTCAAGTATATACTCGAATTGTTAATTGTTAGTCGTCAGCAAGGTGACCATCTTGAAACTTATGCATGAAGACTTGCTAGAAGCTTGATGGAATCAACGCGACCACACGATAAGTTTCAATTGTTTTTTGTCAATTATATCACCGGTTTTGGAATTATCACATCACTGGAGAAAAGATGATTGAGAATTTCAAATGGACAAGGTTAGTGGAAATTTTCCAGAAACTTGATTAGAAATCAACGCGACCACACGACAAGCGCCACAGGTGTTGAACCAAGATCAAAGCTCTAGTCATCTTTTGGGGATTATGTTAGAACATTAAAGTTCATGCCACCAATTGGTCACTTTCTCCAAATCGGGACAAAAGAAAAATAAGATGAAGAAGAAGAAATAATTTCCAAATTTTGCATTAGATGAATTTATTTTGGTTTTACTTCGTCAAAATCAATCAACTTTCTTGGTGGTTTTGGTCAAGAGACCTATAAACACCCAATTCCATTGATGTTAAGGAAATTTGTGACTCCAAAATAAATTCAAAAGTCGGCAAGATAAATATGAAAATAAAATCAAATAAAAGGATTAAAAATAATTTTGAAATTAGGTTATTTAATTGGACTTTATTGACGAAATACATAAATATTATTTTTTCATCAAAATAAAATTCCAAGAAAATGACGCAAAGTCAAACAGAGGTCAACAAGTGTTAACAATAAAGTTAGAAAATATTTTTTAACAATAACATACAAGTTGAAATGAACCAAAAATGATAAAAAATAGTAAAATCAGAAACAAAAATAAAATGATGTCACCAATATTTGTCAAATGACCATTGGATCCTTCCATATTTATTTTAGAATTTTAAAATGTCAGAAAGTGTTTTAAAACAATTAAAATCCTCAACTAAAAGGGAAAAATCATAAAAAATATCAAATCTAAAAATAAAACTATGAAAAAATAAAATTCAAAAAAATAATATTTCAAAATATTTTTGTGAATTTTTTCGTAATATTTGGACCAAAAATGAATTTTATATGATTTTTTGAAGTTTAAAACATTTAAAATATAAAATCAGAAAATAAAATAAAAGCCAAAAAATTGTGGACCATCTGATCATAGTCAAAACCCGATAGTAATCATATCCAATGAACATGGGGCACTGTGCTTGATATGTACCTCCTTGGTTTTCACACCGGATTACAATTTAAATTAAGTTTAAAAAAAATAAAATCAGAAATAATGTCACGTGTTGGATCGAGTCTGACTCACAAAAGTAATCATATCCAAGGGCTCCTGAGACGCGTGTATGGTAAGGCTTTATCACAGGATCCAAATTGAAAATATTACACGACACGCTTTCATTGGTTGAAGACGTCCATGTCATCGTCTTCAACCGCCAGCCTCCCAAAATTGGAGTTCCTCAAACTGTAAAATTAGGCTACATGAGTGGTATCCTTGGATTCGTCTCTTCAAGACGATCTCAACCACATGCGCACGAAAAATTTATTTAAATTGAGTGAAGAGAAAATTGGAAAAACTCAAATAATAGCGAATAGGATTTTGATGAAATTCTCAGTCAATACTTGATGAAAACGCAAATGGTGAAGATCACAAGGATCAGGGAGATGAGGAGAGTGCAATGATGCTTTAGTTTTCAAGGTTTGATGGAGATTCCTACCTGGACGAAGTTCACTTTCAGAGCTCTGAAACTGGACTTGGTTAGCACGGTTCAGGAAGCTTCAAGGTACAATTTTTGTTCTGTTAGCTCCAGTGAGTGAAAACGAAGTTGCAGAAAATCTAGTTTAAGAGAGAGTTTGGCAGGTTTTTTTTGGCTATCAAAGCTTGAGGAAATGAGTGAGGAATGATCCTATATTTATAGAAGAGTGAGTTGTGATGAAAATGAGAAGGAATTGTGAGATTTGGAGCGAAATCGTGTAAGGTGTGTACACGAAGGAAGTGTGACCTTGTAACACCCCAATATTACCCAAAGTTTAATATGCAAAAATCAGAGTAATTTAAAATTTCATAAATTAAATAGTGAGGCATCACACTTACAAAAACAACTCACTTTAACCAGTTTGCTTTAAATTATAAATCTCGAATACATAGCATCGCCGGAAAACATAAATTGATTCATAAAAATCAAAACATCTTCTTTATTAAACTTCTTCATAAAATCATATTTTCATAAAGTACGATTCTTATTTACAAAAGGAAGAACAACGAAAGAACAACAACAAGACAACATAAATATTCCCCCCGAGTGCTACGTATTAGAGCGACACCGACTCGAGTAACAGCAGCTATAAACTCCGTCTTCATAACCTGCACGTTACCAATATAAAGGTAACGACGAAACAAGTAAAGGGTGAGATAATCCAAAAAATATAATTAAAGGCATATATATATATATATATATATATATATATATATATATATATATATATATATATATTTGGAATCATAAGGGATATAAGTTAATAAGTGCATTTCAACACATAACCAAACCTCACTTACTTTGATCGTCATTCTAATGCGTATAATCTACATTATATCGCCATAACCTCATCGACATAAATCATCACAACAACACATAAACTTCCATCACCACGAAATCATCACAAGTTAATACGTCACTAATCAACACAGCAATCATAAACAACAACATCAAACAACAACATTAAACAATACTAATAACTTAAGCATCATAAATGAAATCATCACAAATTGGCTAAAGCCCATCGTCGCTTTTCGCATAAAATCCCATCGTCACAAACATCACCATATCATATTTGCATTAAGCATTTCATCAAAGTTAAATCATCGCAAAACTCATCATTTATATTCATGAAGTTATCAAGTCATATTCATTTCATGTTCATCATAAAGAATATCATCAAACAAAGCATCATATATCATCGCAATCCAACATCATCCATCAATTAAAACCCAATGTCAAACAACTCAAACATAAACATAACCGACTCCATGAGACACGACTATGTTATGCATGTGGTACCCGTCGCTTTGTCCATAAATAGGAACACTTGGCATAAAAGCCTCGTCGCTTGGCATAAAAGCCTCGTCGCTTGGCATAAAAGCCCATCGTCGCCAATGCAATGTATGTGACTCGACAATAAACAACACAACACAAAAACATCATCATCGCTCATCAAAATTGGCATAAATCCCACATCGCCATAATTTATCCAAATCGAGATAAATACATCGTCACATCATATTTGCATTATGCAAAACATCACCAAACATTTCATCATCGTCAAAAATTATGCATTCACAAATCGGAAGCATTTATTAATAACATCAATATAATCATCACATCATCATGTACAAATACATATATCATCGCATCGCATATCAACAAGTATTCATTAACTAATACGTCGTCGCAAACATTATGTTTATTCACACCGCATCATTGTCAATTCATTCACTAATTTCCGAATACGGAAAAATAGTCAACCACCTATAATCGTCGTGAAATCCATTCCTAACAACCGACATTAATCGTAATCGTCAACATCGCAATCGGATTGTCCATGCGTTTCTTAAATCTACTAAAACGCAATCCGATTCAGTTTAATCGTAAATTGGCCTTTTTCGGGTCGTCTCGTAAAAACTCGTAATTTTGAAAAACTAACCTCACTACTACGTTCTACACGTCGAACATAGCTATATTTTATTAATACTAACTAGTGGTATATGAAATTGGGGAATTAAACAGAAACAGAAGCTGGAAGCCTAATTATGCAGAAACTAATATTGCAGGAAAACAGAAAACAGAAGACAACATACAGAAAAATGGCCAAAACGGCTTACTCATCCTAGCACTAGGGGACGGACGTCCCAAGCTCCAAATGGGGAGGAGGCGGACGCCATGCAAGTGGGGACGGTCTCCCCTCAATGGAGGTGGGCGCCTCCCCTTGCTCATTCTCTCCAATCCGTCTTCTTCCACGGTTCAATGCACAGAAACTACTTTTCTGGTTTTTAGGTTTTACAGTTTTTCATTTACATTTTATAACTTCCATTTCTATACTTCTAGCAATGAAACACCCACTAATCCATACTCCTAATCCAACTTTTCTAAACTATTTTAACAATCAACCAACCAAATCCTATAAACTATCTATCAATTTTATCCCCAAATCCTAAATATAACTATCAAAACCTAACCATATGAGATAGAGAAATCAAATCCCTTACCTCTAGTGCTTGAATGATTCTTAATGATTCAACATCTCCACCATCAAGCTCCCTCTTGATCCTCTTCTTCTTCTTCCCAAAACCCTCTCTTTCTCTCAAGCTTCCAAGTTTCTATTTGGCTTTATGTTTACAATGGAAAGAAAAGGAGGAAAATGGCTTTTATAAGTTGTTTTCCTATTAGTAAGGTTAAGGGTGTAAACTCAATCCTAGGAAATTGCTCCTCACACCCTATCCAATTCTTATAAATTAACATACTAATAATATTCGATAATATTATTAATTCGATTAATTAAAATAATTCCGGGGAATTAAATATCGGATCCGAATAATATTTTACCAAACTGAACGGAATAAAAACCGGACCGAACAAAACGTCGCCAGATAAATGAATAGATATATTGATTAACACAAATATTCTCGTCGCAAAATAAATATCGATCGGTAATTCGAAAATATTAATATAATATAATATTAAATAAAACAGGGCGTTACAACTCTCCCCACTTATAAACTTTTCGTCCTCGAAATTTCGACCAAAACGAACAAATCGGGACATGCCTACGCATTCGTCCACTCAATCCTTGCGTCAATTAAATAATACACACAAGACACCAAAAATAAGGGTATCTCCCGAACCACAATGTCCAATCAAGAACAACCATGCCGAGATGCAAAGCCCATACAATGCACTCGACAACCAACTAACACCCAACAACTAAACAAGTCGCAGATACACCGGTTCATTCGAGAACTAAACAAACAAGATTGATATCCTAACGCCTCAACTATAGAATTAGTCACACACTCGAACCGACACCTCAGAAACGAGTCACCAAAGATAGGAACATAAAGTCCTACGACACAACACCGAATCCATTGCTAAAACGAAAACAACAAAATGGTTATACAAACCAAAACTAAAACAATCAGAATAGGATAAAACCACGCGTGCTACGCCAACACGAAAAAGATGCCATCATTCACGCATAAGTACGAACTCAAGAATTACACTTGCAGTTATCTCTTTCATTCCAGAAAATCACAAGGTCACATCATCCTTGTAGATCACCAATGTACAACCCTTGAACAATAACAAGTTACACAAACATAACAGAACTGCGATACACCACTCATTCTAGGTTTATACTGACGACTTGCGACTATAACTCGCTAGCCCAAATCCAACAATCTCGCATACTCGCTAAACATTCAACGCCCGATATCTAAACCATGCTGCGTCACTTTTATGCATATGATGTCAACCGTAAAACAACTTGGTTAATCCTCAACTTCATAATTACTCGTAATGGATACGTTCAAAGCGTACACCCATTGAGATACCTCAAAACATCAGTCTCATCAGCTCGAAAAGTTTACTCTTTCATTCTTGATTGATCAACGTCCATTGATCCTCTAAAATACACGACATAGTTTGACCTTTTCAAATACTGTCTAAATATTTCACTTGTGAAACTTCGGCGTATACACTCGACTTCAACGAAGTCTTCCCTTATAACAATTCAATTCCCAAAGTTGTATCAAGTAATCACCATCCTCGCACCATTGCAATGATCAATACACAGGTTTCTTATTCGAAGCACCTTTCATAACTTTCAACCTTCCAAAGTGGTAATTCAAACCAAAACACTCTCTCAAGAACTGTACCCATCAACGTCGTCTCATATTCCTGACTTACAACACAGGTCGGACTTAGAACCATAACATCAATTTCTATGGAATCCAATCATGAACACCGTCGCGACCGACTTTAGTCACAATAGAACACCTTCCTTTATAAAACATCAATCATCTTAAGGTGCCTGTGGCTACCAAACCGTCACAAAATTCCTTACAGTCAAGACTTATCTTAGTCGTAATCTAATAATCCACCGCGACCATTTGTATCCAACAAAATTCATATGATAGTAGTGAACAAATCCTTAATAACCTTCTGAGCTTCATCTCAACAAGTGTCCCAAAACAAACATGCAACATTCTTCACAATAGTAAAATCCCAAATCAGATATTCTTGGGTTATCTGCGATACTAACTTACTAAACTCAACAACAGACGAAGTCTCTTTATAGATTGTACTCAAACCTAAATTGCCTTCAACAATTCTAATCTCCTCGCCGTTAACATCTGCACCTTTAAGATTTCAAATGAGCACAACCGCATCAAACTCTAACTCACGTGTCCGACAAATTTTCTTCATGAAAATCAAATCGTTCCAAGGTAGCAATACTATTTTCCAATTCTATGTCAAAATACATCTTAAGTCCAAAATGAAATATCACAATACTCCGCACAAGGTTCTTCAGTACTAATCAAGACCAAAATCAAAGCATTCGCTAAACTTTCCACTGGCTCAAACAAATTCGCTTCCCATTGCGAAGTCCAAATAGCGACTCAACCATCTTAAGTCAAAGTACCTACGATCAATACCCATTTATAAAAAGATCCTCCATCAAACTCATAAAGTTAACTATCCAAAACAAGGAACTTCTAAGCTCTGTAATACCTCTTGAGGTCTCCTACAAGATACAAAATAACTCTTCGCGGAACTGTCAAAATATTCACCGTCTAAGTCGCTTACTTAAGGCACTCACGTCCAACAGTTCAAAACTCTTTCTTTAGAATACTCGGCATGCACTGGTCTACCTTCACTACTGATAATGCAAAGCTCGGGTGCTTGCTACAATTCTTTAACTTGATGTGAACCAAATAATATCTATGAACACAAAATAACTCATTCAGCTACTCATGAGAGTACTGTCTGAACATTCCAAAACCATACCTGACGCATTAGTCGCACTAATGACACCAACAAATACTCGCCAGGACCATACACTATCTTGAAAAGCATAGCCTAAACATCTTCAGCTCTCACACTAACCCGTAGACAGCCAGACTTCACATCGATCTCACTAAACACATAAACTCCAAATGACTGATTTCCTCAAATATCAATCCTCGGAAGTAGACACTTGTCCTCAACATCCACTTCATTCCTTTGTCTGAAAACGACTCATCAACTTAAGCGACCTTCGTTCTTCTCGAACAATACAACGGTAGCACTCCACGGTGACCCGCTCGAATAAACAAACTTTGCTCAAACCAATCCTCAAGTTGACTTTTCAACTCTAACTCAGAAGCAAACATCTCCTAAGGATACTTCGAATCACAACTAGTTCCAGAAACTAAATCCATCAAAACTTCACTTCGCACTACGGCGGTAATTCACTCACATCTCCACAATATGCTTTGGAAGGATCACAACAAGAAGTTTGCTTGCCAAAATCTTGTTTCTCACAAAAATCCAAATTCGCCCACAACTCAAGTAACCATGCACCACCTTGTGCCAACACATCTGCTTCATACACTATTAAGTTGGCAAGACAAGTCTATCCCAACCAACACAATTCCCGACTACTATCAACAAGAGATTAAGGGTGATCAGTTCCTCAATTTGTCAATAGACAGTCAACAATCATGATGGTGACATAAACCATCTTTACCAAACTACAACAGCGTCTCCAACTTACACTTCAAGTTACCAAAGTGTAACCCTGCTTGAGGCCCCATCTCTAAGCCATAAGAGCCACCAAGAAGTAAAACTTCTCCACCACTAGTTTCAAACTCATCTCTGCAGACAAACAAATAGAAACAAGCAAGTATCAACAGTGTTTCATACACGTGTCGCATACAACAGGGTTAAACACATAACAACCTGGCCGACAGACCGACCTGCTCTGATACCACTAATGTAACACCCCAATATTACCCAAAGTTTAATATGCAAAAATCAGAGTAATTTAAAATTTCATAAATTAAACACTGAGGCATCACACCTACGAAAACAACTCACTTTAAACAGTTTGCTTTAATGTATAAATCTCGAATGCATAGCATCGCCGAAAAACTGAAATTAATTCATAAAAATCAAAACATCTTCTTTATTAAACTTCTTCATAAAATCATATTTTCATAAAGTACGATTCTTATTTACAAAAGGAAGAACAACGAAAGAACAACAACAAGACAACATAAATATTCCCCCCGAGTGCTACATATCAGAGCGACACCGACTCGATTAACAGCAGTTATAAACTCTGTCTTCATAACCTGCACGTTACCAATATAAAGGTAACGGCGAAACAAGTAAAGGGTGAGATAATCCAAAACATATAATTAAAGACATGATAAAATATATATATATATATATATATATATATATATATATATATATATATATATATTTGGAATCATAAGGGATATAAGTTAATAAGTGCATTTGAACACATAACCAAACCTCACTTACTTTGATCGTCATTCTAATGCGTATAATCTACATTATATCGCCATAACCTCATCGGCATAAATCATCACAACAACACATAAACTTCCATCACCACGAAATCATCACAAGTTAATACGTCACTAATCAACACGACAATCATAAATAACAACATCAAACAACAACATTAAACAATACTAATAGCTTAAGCATCATAAATGAAATCATCACAAATTGGCTAAAGCCCATCGTCGCTTTTGGCATAAAACCCCATCGTCACAAACATCACCATATCATATTTGCATTAAGCATTTCATCAAAGTTAAATCATCGCAAAACTCATCATTTATATTCATGAAGTTATCAAGTCATATTCATTTCATGTTCATCATAAAGAATATCACCAAACAAAGCATCATATATCATCGCAATCTAACATCATCCATCAATTAAAACCCAACGCCAAACAACTCAAACATAAACATAACCGACTCCATGAGACACGACTATGTTATGCATGTGGTACCCGTCGCTTTGTCCATAAATAGGAACACTTGGCATAAAAGCCTCGTCGCTTGACATAAAAGCCCATCGTCGCCAATGCAATGTATGTGACTCGACAATAAAAAACACAACACAAAAACATCATCATCGCTCATCAAAATTGGCATAAAGCCCACATCGCCATAATTTATCCAAATCGAGATAAATACATCGTCGCATCATATTTGCATTATGCAAAACATCACCAAACATTTCATCATCGTCAAAAATCATGCATTCATAAATCGGAAGCATTTATTAATAACATCAATATAATCATCACATCATCATGTACAAAGACATATATCATCGCATCTCATATCAACAAGTATTCATTAACTAATACGTCATCGCAAACATTATGTTTATTCACACCGCATCATTGTCAATTCATTCACTAAATTTCGAATAAGGAAAAATAGTCAACCACCTATAATCATCGTGAAAGCCATTCCTAACAACCGACATTAATCGTAATCGTCAACATCGCAATCGAATTGTCTATGCGTTTCTTAAATCTACTAAAACGCAATCCTATTCAATTTAATCATAAATTGGCCTATTTTGGGTCGTCTCGTAAAAACTCGTAATTTTGAAAAACTAACCTCACTACTACGTTCTACACGTTGAACTTAGCCAGCACGTCAATTTTCGTTGAATTCGGAGCAACTTGCTCCGTCGTCGAATTTACCGTAATCGGAAAATCAGAACATAATCGGGTTCCAAATTTAATCGTCTAACTTATGTCCTAGTTATATTTTATTAATACTAACTAGTGGTATATGAAATTGGGGAATTAAACAGAAACAGAAGCTGGAAGCCAAATTATGCAGAAACTAATATTGCAGGAAAATAGAAAACAGAAGACAACATACAGAAAAATGGCCAAAACGGCTTACTCGTCCTAGCACTAGGGGACGGACGTTCCAAGCTCCAAATGGGAAGGAGGCGGACGCCATGCAAGTGGGGACGGTCGCCCCTCAATGGAGGTGGGCGCCTCCCTTTGCTCATTCTCTCCAATCCGTCTTCTTCCACGGTTCAATGCACAAAAATTGTTTTTCTGGTTTTTAGGTTTTATAGTTTTTCATTTATGTTTTATAACTTCCATTTCTTTACTTCTAGCAATGAAACACCCACTAATCCATACTCCTAATCCAACTTTTCTAAACTATTTCAACAATCAACAATCAACCAACCAAACCCTATAAACCAACTATTAATTTTATCCCCAAATCCTAAATATAACTATCAAAACCTAACCATATGAGATAGAGAAATCAAACCCCTTACCTCTAGTGCTTGAGTGATTCTTGATGATTCAACATCTCCACCATCAAGCTCCCTCTTGCTCCTCTTCTTCTTCTTCCCAAAACCCTCTCTTTCTCTCAAGCTTACAAGTTTCTATTTGGCTTTGTGTTCACAATGGAAAGAAAAGGAGGAAAATGGCTTTTATAAGTTGTTTTCCTATTAGTAAGGTTAAGGGTGTAAACCCAATCCTAGGAAATTGCTCCTCACACCCCTATCCAATTCTTATAAATTAACATACTAATAATATCCAATAATATTATTAATTCGATTAATTAAAATAATTCCGGGGAATTAAATATCGGATCGGAATAATATTTTACCGAACCGAACGGAATAAAAACCGGACCAAACAAAACGTCGCCAGATAAATGAATAGATATATTGATTAACACAAATACTCTCGTCGCAAAATAAATATCGATCGGTAATTCGAAAATATTAATATAATATAATATTAAATAAAACAGGGCGTTACAGACCTCATGTGCATCAAAACTCAACCAAAATTTGCGTTTCAAGATGCTAATTAACTCTGGGAAACTTCTAAACATGATTAGTCACGAAAACAAAGCTTAATTTTGGCTTAAACATGATCTACACATGCTAATGCAAAAATTAATGGTGAGTGTGAAACAGGTTTTGACACAAACTTTGAACTGAGGCCAAATCACATTCCCTAGTGCGTTTTCTGATTTTCTTCGAGCCAAATGAAGTATTCAAAGAGTAGAACACAATACAAAAAGAATCAAATCCAATGGATGCTTGAATTGAGAGATGTAGCCTTTAGGATTCTTGAAAAAACACTGTTTTTCTGGTCGGGCCTTGGTCAAGCATGCCACTTTCTAAAAATGAAGCATCAATAGAGAGTGGGCAATCATAGACTTCTAAAATAATCTTCTCATCAATCAAAATCCTTGGATCCAAGAATATTCATATTAGAAGTCCTATTAAGAATCAAATGATTTTGAAATCATCCATAAACTTCACATAAACACCAAGATATGGTCCTCAGAAGTCCAAAACCCTAATTCAAGGTAGATGGCCATAGAATTTTGGATTCTTTGAATTTGATGATCTCTTTCAAACATGAAGCATATACTCAAGATGAGAGACCATAGCTGATGACAATAGAAATCTTCGATGGGAGACAATACTTTCAAAAATCTTGGGGATTGAGGAGAGAAGACATGGAAATAAACACATGAACCTATTGATTCCTTGAACAAGAAAATTTTTTGTACCATTCACCTACAACATTTGGAGAGTGAAATATATAAACATTATTGTTAGTTAAACATCAATCATCATATACATGCAATGGTGCTTGGTGATCTCCCAAAGGCAAACCCAAAGATAAGAGAGAGAGAGAGAGAGAGAGAGAGAGAGAGAGAGAGAGAGAGAGAGACCATTTGATCTTTGTGTAATGCAATGGTATGAAGTATGAGTGAATCTTAGGGGAAAAATTGGGGTACAACACATTTCACCAGTAAAGAAGTCTATTGTTCAGAGGTCCATTGACAATGTCCCTAATGCTCCTACTGACAACATATCATTCCATTCCATCAAGTTTGCTGCAAGATGGAAATACATATATCAAAGGAGACTGGCCTTAGATAGGGATATAGGAAAAGAAGCCTTGGCATGCAAGGAAGTGATGACCTTCATATCTGAAGTAGGGTTATTGAAGATAGTGACAAAGCTTCCAAAATGCAATGAAACTCTAGTCAAGGAATTCATAGTCAACATCCCTGAAGACTATGATGACAAGAAAAACAAAGAGTTTCAGAAGGTGTTTGTCAGAGGAAAGTGTGTAAAGTTCTCACCCGCTATCATCAATCAATATCTAGGAAGGAGTAAGAAGGAAGAGAGTGAGCTTGAAATCACTGATGACCAGCTATGCAAGACTATCACTGCAAATCAAGTCAAGACCTGGCCTATGAAGGAGAAGCTATCTACTGGAAAGCTAAGTGTAAAGTATGTTATTCTGCATAGAATAGGTGCAACGAACTGGGTGCCAATGAACCACACTTTCTGCATAGAATATGGTTCGTTGGCACCCAGTTTGCTGCACCTATTCTATTCTAACAAACACCTTCTAAAACTCTTTGCTTTTCTTGTCATCATAACTTGGTCATACCTTGTCTCTTTGAGCTCATTTTTCTTTCAAAATGAACCTAAGGATGTCTAATAAAACTTAGTTCAATATGTAAGAAGAGAAAATGCTTGGAAATTTTCTTAAGAAGTCAAAAGATTACAAGTCCTTGATGAATTTCTCAATTGTTGGTTAATCAACTTCAAAATATCATATCTTGATCATAATTTATCACCTTGAGGTCATTATTTTTGCACAACAATCTTGAAGACATGAACTTTATATCCATACAAGTTTTGAAGATTGAAAGTATTTGGAAGTTTCTTAAAGAAATCAAAAGCTTATAGGTCATTTCACAAATTTCGCTCAACTTCACAAGGCCATAACTTGCTCAATTTTTGGAGTTTTTGGTTGGTTATTTTTGCAAAATTCTCTTTGAGAGATCTACTTCATTTAATCTTTGAAAATCAAGAGCAAATTTTGAACGGAAGGCCATGTTTGGATTGAAAACATTATAGGTCATTTTTTTTACCAAACTTAGAAATTTTTCTAAGTGTGAAAAAGTCAGTGTGTTTTTGGTGATTTCAAAAGATCATAACTTTTAACTCAAGTTTCCAAATACTACCTATCCAAGTGCATTGTAAAGTTTGTAACCTCAGCTTTCTAAAGAGTCCAAGATTGTATCATAAAGGTCTTTGAGTGATGAGAATCATGGTTGCAAAGAGGGTGCCTTGAAACTGAAGTTTCCATCGAAGTTAGATTTTGTTTTCAATATGTGGCTTATATTGATCAAGTTGATGTGAGTTTTTGACTTAAACATGATTAAAAAAGTTTCCAAGCTTGATTAGAGGGATAAAACCCACAATTTGGCTGAGTTTTGACAACTTGCAAGTCATACTTTGCTCATGATGCAGGTGTGCACGATTTCACTCAAAATTGCATCATACACCCTCTTTTTTGATCCATTCACTTCTGCTATAAATAAGCAAGCCATTCCACTCATTTCCTCAAGCTTTGATAGAAAGAAAACCCCTGCCAAAGTCTCTCTCGAATCAGATTTTCTGCAACTTCATTTTCACTCTCAAAGCCATTACAGTTTGAAATTAACCATTCATTCTTCTTCCTTGAACCTCACTGAAGCTAACAGAACAAGAATCGTGCCTTGAAGCTTCCTAAATCGTGATATCTAAGTCAAGTTTCAGAGCTCTGAAATTGAACGTCATTTAGGTAGGAATCTCCATCAAACCTTGTAAAATAAAGCATCATTGTACTCTCCTCATCTCCGTGATCCTTGTGATCTTCACTGTTTGCATTTTCATCAAGTATTTACTGAGAATTTCATCAAAATCCTATTCGCTATTATTTGAGTTTTTTCCAAAATTCTCTTCACTGAGTTTAAATAAATTTTTCACGAGCATGTGGTTGAGATCATCTTGAAGAGATGAATGCAAGGATACCACTCATGTTTATTGATTTTACAATTTGAGAGTCGAGTATGGATGATGGCTGGAGGTTGAAGAAGACCTATGTGTCTGTCTTCAACCAATGAGAGCCTGCCATGTATTTTTTTTTGAATTTGATCTGGTATGTGTCTCATATCGTGCGCGCATTATACGAGCCCTTGAATCTGATTACTTTTATTAGTCAGCATCGATCCAACGCGTGGCATTATTTCTTGTTTTATTTTTTAATTTTGAAATCCGGTGTGAAAACTAAGGAGGTCCATATTGAGCACAGCGCGCCATGTTCATTGGATGTGATTACTAACGCATTTTGATTATGATCAGATGGTCCACATTTTTTTGGATTTTATTTTATTTTTTGATTTTATATTTTAAATGTTTTAAACTTCAAAAAATCATATAAAATTCATTTATGACAAAAAAATTATGAAAAAATTCAGAAAAATATTTTGAAATATTATCTTTCTGAATTTTATTTTTTTTATTATTTTATTTTCAGATTTGATATTTTTATGAATTTTCTCTTTTATTTGATGTTTTTAATTATTTTAAAATACTTTTTGACATTTAAAAATTCTGGAAAAATTACGGAAGGATCCAATGGTCATTTGACAAATATTGGTGACCTCATTTTATTTTTATTTTTGATTTTACTATTTTTTTTTGCCATTTTTGGTTTATTTCACCTTTTATTTTATTTTCTAAAAAATATTTTCTTTAAAAAATTCTTAAAAACTTTGTCAACACTTGTTGACCTCTGTTTGACTTTGGGTAATTTTCTTGGAGTTTTATATTGGTGAAAAATACTATTTATGTATTTCGTCAATAAAGTCCAATTAGATAACCTAATTTCAAAATTACTTTTAAATCCTTTATTTTTATTTTTATTTTTATTTTATTGACTTTTGAATTTATTTTGGAGTCAAAAATTTCCTCAACATCAATGAAATTTGGGTGTTGATAGGTCTCTTGACCAAATCCCCCAAGAAAGTTGATTGATTTTGACGAAGTTAGACCAAATAAATTCATCTGATGCAAAATAAACTTGGAAATTATTTCTTCCTCTTCCTCTTATTTTTCTTTTGTCCCGATTCGGAGAAAGTGATCAATTGGTGGCATGAACTTTAATGTTCTAACATAAGTCCTAAAAGATGACTTGAGCTTTGATCTTGGTTCAACACCTGTGGTGCTTGTCGTGTGGTCGCGTTGATTTCTAATTAAGCTTTTGGCAAGTTTCTACTAACCTTGTCCATTTGAAATTCTCAATCATCTTTGATCAAGTGATGTGATAATTCCAAAAACGGTGATATACTTGACAAAAAACAATGGAAACTTGTCGTGTGGTCACATTGATTCTATCAAGCTTCTGGCAAGTCTTCATGCGTAAGTTTCAAGATGGTCACCTTGCTGAGGAATAACAATTAACAATTCGATGATATACTTGACAAGTTTCAAGATGGTCATCTTGCTAACCTTTATTAATTTCTTTTTATTTTCCGCTCTTTACTTTTCGCATTTACTTTTATGCTCTTTATTTTTACGCACTTTATTTGTAGCATTTACATTTCATGCCTTTTTTTTTCTTTGCTCACATGAGCATTTTATTTTCTATGTCATTTTTTCTTTGCTCACTTGAGCATTTTATTTTCTTGCCATTATGAATTTGCTCACTTCAACTTGAACATAAAAAACTCTTAATTGGACTTGGTTACTATCCTTGTGCTTGAAGCTTGATCTTTGAACTTAGGATTAGGACTTTTACCTCATCTTAGAGATCTCAGTGCCCTTGGTGTTATTATGTCTTGTTTGGTTATTATCTTTGTATGCAGGTTATTCCGTTATACTCAATTAAGATCGGATTTCCTCTAAATACAACTGTTACTCTGCCCGTTTTTCTCAATACAATAGTTCACCGAAAAGAATTGATTTATCTGAAGCTTGGTTTTTTGGTCTAGTTATTTTTTACTTATGTGGTAATCCAAAGGATGGGATATGGTATTGGCTCTTGATGTCAAGTACTAGTCTTCTCACTGAGTTAGATCTTTATTTACCCTTACCTTTTACTTTATGCACTTAGGTTAGCCTCTTCATCTCCTACCCATTCTTTAATTTTCAAAATCTTCCCTCATTTTCAAAGGATTCTTGTTTTCAAAACTCGAACCGCTTTCATAAAAAAACTTGGACATAGGTCCATGCATTTTCAAAATTTCTTTTCTTTATAAACTTCCAATCCATTTAATAATACTTTGACTTTTCTTTTGTTATGACTAAAAAACACATAACCTCATTCAAACTTTTTTTGAGCTCTTTGTGGCTTTTCTAAACTAACATTTTCCTAAAATCAATCAACACACAAGTTTGGTATTTTTTAGCCGAACTACTTGGTTTTGATTTCAACATTTCACATTGTTGAGATGTAGGCCTGGAACTCATTGGAAGTTCTATCAAACCAAAAATTATAAAAATACTTCTTTTCTCCCCCCACCATCCATTTTGTACATATACTCTTTTTTTAGCACACATATACAAATTTTCAAAAAGGTTCCCGCGGAGTACCGTAGATGCTTTGGGTGCTTAACACCTTCCCTTTGCATAACTAACCCCCGATCCCAGATCTATGATCTTGGTTTGTTAGGATTTTATTCGCTCTTTTTCCTAGTCCTTTTGATAAAATACAAGCACGGTGGCGACTCTTTTGTTACTTTTTTGAGTTAAGTCAATTTTCAATGGCTTATACTCTCAGTTTTTTGTCACGACAAGATGTCTGGGACATCTGTCTCGACATCATAATCTGAATGAGATTCTGATCTGAATTTCCTCTTGCTGGATGATGGAGTAGCTTTTCTCCATGCTTTTGGAGGTCCATACATAACCTTCTTCTTGACAGGTTTGGATGGAGTGTTGGAACCAACAACCTTGCCCTTTCTTGTTTTCAGCCTTTTGGAAATCCCAGGGTTAACATTAATGATTAGCTCATTGTCATACAGAGTGTCTACATCTATAACAACCTCTTTTACATCTTTCTCATTCCTTTTACCAGTTAAGTCAGCCTGCTTATCTTGAGGAGTTGTCTTCAAGGAAGATGTTCCAATATCAATCGTGACTTCTTCAAGAATAGTTTATTTTCCAAGATTTTCTTGAGGAATCTCTACTTCCCTCATGGATGATTTAGTATTCTCTTTTGGAGAAACCTCACTAGGCATTTGGGCAATAGAGATGGTGATCCCTTCAATAGGTAGACCCACTTGTAGGGTATCCGCAACTAATCTCCTTATGAAACTATCTACATATCCTTTATCTTGATCAATATCAACATCAATAGGTGGTTCAGATGCATTACCTCCAACTGAGATAGGTGTTTCTCTTGGTCGTATTGCATGGCGGGTGCGAAGCTTTGTAGATCTTACATCCGAGCATGGAGTCATTGAAATAGGAACAATGTTTAGGCCTTCTTCAGTTGGTATACTTTCATTGATGTTGTTTGGTCCTGAAGTAGTATGTTGAGCCATTTTGATAGAGAAATAGTGAAGTTTTTTTTTTGAGAATTGAAGGTGAAGATTTTGAGGTTTTCGGGAAAAGTATAGCGTGTGGGGAGACTTTGAAATATTTGAACTTGGGGTAGGTCTTTTATATGTTGCGCCTTATGATGTAATATCGTTGAGTGATATTTTGAAAATTTAAGCCCCTTAATGATGTTCCCACACGCTTTTAATTGTTATAACTTCTTTAGCGAACAGACCCCTTGTTCTCTTCTTGAGCATTCATATACATCCCATCCTCTTGAATAACAATTGACCAGTTTCAGTTCAGAGAATTTCTGGACCAGGTTCATAGTTCTTCTTTCAGTAGACTGGTCATTAACTTTAATAGACTTAGTTGATGTCATGATATCCATTGGGACATTATGATCAGTTGACCTCATACTTGTCTTATTCTTCTAGAGATTTTTGCCCGCAAGTTGTTTGACTTCCACATAGGTGGTATGATTTGTCTCTAGAGGGACCCATAAATAATAGTTGTCTTTGTTCCTTATTCCCTTCATAGTAACTCCACCTTTCTTGTTTGTGATGACACATTCAACTTTTGTGAAATTCACATAAAATCCTTGATCACATAGTTGACTTATGCTTATTAGGTTGGAAGTCAATCCCTTGACAAATAATACACCTCCAATGTTAGGTAACTTTATACTGTGTGTCTTCCCTATTCCCTTGATTTCACCCTTCATTCCATCTCCAAAGTTGACATAACCAGTTGGATGATCTTGAAAATTGACCAGTAAGTTTTGGTCTCCTGTCATATTCCTTGAGCATCCACTGTCAAAATACCAATCTTCTGTGGTCTTCATTGTAGGTGACATGTGAGCTATGAAACATGAGACCTTTGCTTTGGGAATCCACTGTTGGGCTAGCCCGAGTCACATTTGATTGGTGTGTATAGTTGGGGTAACCATACAACTTGAAACAAAATGGCTTTATGTGACCATGTCTTCCATAGTAATGACATCTCCAGTGTTTAGGTCTTCTATTAGGTTGTCTGTAGTTGTTTCTCCTATGATGTTGAAACATCTGATTCAACATCTTTGAGTCAGCCTGAATCTGAACAGATTATGTAAAAGACTCCTTGGTGCCATTGTACTCCGAACCACTCATGTCTCCTGCTACTCTTCTAGCTTGAACTATCTTATCCAGTGTCTCAGATCCATTGTTTAGCATCTTATTCAAAAGTCAATTCTTCATCACTTGAGTCTCCATCAGAAATATATGTACCAGTCAGAGCTGTTAAATGTTTGGTTGATTCCTCGCCTGCCTCACTCTCAGAGTTTTTATCTGACCATAGTGCATTCAATCCTTTATCTTGTCTTTTGAGAAAGGTTGGACAATCCCATTTGATGTGGCCAAAGCCTCCACATTCATAACACCTTAACTTTCTGCCCTGAGTAGGTCTTTCCCCAACTTCTTCTTTCTTCCCAAAATTATTTGTCTTACTGATGTCATATGGGATATTTCATACATTTGATCTTGAGCTACCTTCCATCCGTTTTAGTACTTTATTGAATTGTCTTCCAAGCATGACTATGGTGTTTAACAATCCTTCCTCAATGTTCAGATCATATTCCTCACCTTTCTCTTCAATGTTGGACTTGAATGCTATGCTTTTAGGCTTCTTCTCAGACCTCTCATTAATACACAACTCAAATGTTTGGAGTGAACCTACTAGTTCATCCACTTTCATGTTGTTGATTTCCCGATATTCTTCAATAGATGTTACTTTCATATCAAATATCTTAGATAGAGATCTTAGCATCTTCCTTACCAGCTTCTCTTCTGGTATCTTCTCACCAAGGCACTGCAAGCACCAACTATTTCAAGAACATTCATATGAAATTCTTGAATGCTTTCTTCTTCCTTTATTCTCAGGTTCTCAAACTTAGATGTGACTAGCTGTAGTTTTGACATTTTAACCTTGGAGGTGCCTTCATGAGTAGTCTTGAGAATTTCCCAAGCATCCTTGGCCACTTCACATGTATTGATCAATATGAAGATGTTTCTGTCAACTCCACCAAATATAGCATTCAACGCCTTTGAATTTGCAAGAGCTAGTTCATCATCATCCTTTGACCAATTTTCTTCAAGCTTCAGCTCACCAATAGGCTGATTATCAACTCCAATAATGATAGGATGTGTCCATCCTTTCAGAATAGCCTTCCAAGCCCTACTATCTAAGGACTTTATATAAGCTGTCATGCGAGGCTTCCAAAGATCATAGTTAGAACCATCCAGAATGGGTGGTCTATTAAAAAATATTGCATCCTTGTCCATGTTACCAGAAAGTATCTTCCCTAGATCTCACCCAGCGACAGAGAAGAATGCCTGCTCTGATACCAATTGAAATTCTGGTATAAGATATGAGACGTCGAAAGTAATGTCACGACACTAATATCTTCTATGAACACAACTAAATAGAACAGAGTTTAAAGAGTGCTTAATACAATAAAAACACAGAGAATTATTAACCCAATTCGTTTCTAACCAACCTACATCTGGGGCTTCCAAGCCAGGGATGAAGTTCACTATCAGCAGTATTAATTCAGAGGAAAACCTTCCCTATTTACACTCCTCACTTAATCAGACTACCCAATGACCCTTCTACCTAAGATACCACACTTAGATATGAGAACCTCTGCTCACTCCCTAAGTTACACGCTGTGACACTCAACAAAATCAAAACTGAAGATACTCTTCAAAGACACACAATCACACTCCCTTCAAAGCTTATGGTGATTAACCACTTACAACTCAAAGAAAACGTCCTACTCAAGTAGAAATACGAGAGAGGTTCACAATTAACAATTAACAACCAAAATAATGAACAACCAACAATTAAAATCTACACTTCTAAATCTGGAACGGCCGAACTGCAAAACAAGGTTTGCAGCCTTTAAATAGAATAACAGCAACTAGGGTAGCTTTACTCGTAAGTCTTCAATGCCTCCTGTCTTTTCTCCATGAAAGCAGGATATCAAAACTCCAATTATATTGCTGAAGGCGTTCTCAAGCTTCCTTAGTCGAAACATACAAATAACAAACAAACTGACTTCTTGAAAATCTGCACTTGAATTACTTCTGTCAGTTTCAAATGTCAGGACATCTGCTGTGACATATGCTACTTAAGTATTTTTCATGGTATTTTCTGAGCAGATTATTTTACCAAAATTGTTTCCAATTCATAGAACTAAAAAAATTTAAAAAGTCATGACAATGTATAGACACTTAGAAATATGAGTAAATAGTGTCCCTGCAAATTGTTGAAGGTTTGATATCATAAAGCCAAAATAATTCACTCCATTACAAGGTATGATATCTCAGAAAGAGGGAGTCCAGATTGGTGAAAGAAGAGGTAGCTATCACATGCTCCTGCATGGTGTACAAAAGTGAGGTGACCCATGCAATTTATTGGAACTAACTCCATCAAAAGAATCTGGCAGAAACTATTAAAGATAGTCAGAGTTAGTTTGGATGGTACATGTTTGTTTCTAGTGCAGTCCTCCAACCAAAGCTTGACCTAGGACCAAAAATTTGTTTATTCCTAAACATCAGCTGGGCTATATATATAGAGGAATAATCCACCTCCAACATCAAGTAAAACATTTACTACCTTCAACATCATGAAGTTTGTTCGAATCTGGGCTTCTCGTGCCTATATTTGGTTCTGTGAGAACCTCCTTTGCTAAGGTTTGGCTAAAAAGGGGGAGAAAAGTTGTATTGCTGCTATTACAATTACTACTGATGGTATCATTATTGCTGCTATGAGAGAAAGAGTATGCTCACAAATGGTAACCAAACCAATCATCACATCCTTGTTTGGAAATCCTTTGTGATGTGTGATCTGAGTTATGAACACAATTGTGACATGTGTTATGAGTTACATGGAGAAATTTCAAGATTCCATCTGAAATATCTCTTATGCTACTCAGGAGGTATTTCAACTCCAAATCTAACATGAGTCTTCAGAACTCTCCTACCTTGCACACCTGGTATTGGTTCAATGGAGAAATGAAGATGTCGAATAAGATGTTCAGACACCACAAGTAACTCAAGACCTGTTGGTATGAGCAGAAGACCCCAGATAAAGCAGAAGAAATTTTAATTGTAATTGTTGTTGTCATTTTGATGTAATTGTAATTATTTGTTCTAGCCAAAATTTTCCAAAGAGAGAGATTGTAAGTTCCTTGATTTTGAGGATTGGCTTAATTTTAACAAAACAAATAATAAACAACAACAATATATTAAACAATAGGATATATGCAGCAAAATTCCTATTGAAATTCCTAAACATGTTGTGTTGAGTAAAATCAACAACTGGAACAAAATGTCAAATGAGATGTCGAGACATCAGACACCATGCTAATGAACTATTAAGTATGTTACAGTTCTATTTTAAATTGTGCAGAATATTATGGGAATATCATGCATCATATGTAGCGTAATTATGAAGGCATTTGTGGAGGTCCAGAAGCTAAGGAGAAAAATCAGAAAGGACCTTGATTGTAGCAGAAGTTATTTGCTTGTTTGTTTTTCTGTAGAGTTTGTTACTACAGTTTGTTACAGCTTATACTGTTGTTTGAAGGCCCAAATCCAGTTTCTAACCTAGTTTTAGCAAGCTAGCTGGTTTTAGAAAGATGTAGTCATTAGGGTTAGCCATATAAGTGAATCACCCGAATTGTGGGATGGTCACTGATTTGTACCTCGAAGCCTGTAGGCAAGATGATCATTTACTCACTCAGAAGTTACAAAGAAATGAGTGCAGTTATGTCCTTGGAAGAAGCTGTGAAGAAATTCTAAGTTTGTGTTAGTTATGAGTTTAACTATTTTGTGTGTTTGGAGTGATGTTCTTCAAACTAGTTGTTTTGTTGCAGGGGTTTGCAATAGTTAGGTACCACTAGGGAGTGAGCGGAGGTTCTCTTATCTTAGATGGGTTTCTAAGAATAAGGTTTCATTGGGTAGTGGTTAGGTAAACTGGAGGTTGCTTACATAAAATAATACTACTGATAGTGGAGTCTTCTACCTGGCTTGGTATCCCCCAGATGTAGGTTGGTTGATCGATCTGGGTTAACAATTCTGTGTGTTGTTTATGATTTCTTGCACTGCGGTATTCTACCTTGTCTGTGTATGTTTAATGTAAGACCAAATGTCTTGACATCCTTATAGGACATCTAGGTCTGTTGCACCAGAATTTCAGTAGTGATTAAGTGAGGGGTAATAAACAGGGGAGTTTAACTGTGAATTAATATTGCACCAAACTGGGTGAACAATTTACTAGTGTCAATTTTACTTTGCTCAGACCTTGTTCAGACCTCAGATATTAGTGTCGTGACATCTCCTTCGACATCTCATATATGATACCAAAATTTCAGATAGAAAAAGGCAAACGTTTTTGTCTAGCCTTTTGGAACACATCACAAGCTTTATGAACACTACTAGGAATGTAATTGTATATATTGCTCATACATTTCATTCTATCATGTGATAGATGACCTAATCTCAAGTGCCACAAAATGGCTGAAGCTGCATCATTAGTTCTTTTACATATGAGTATGCTGGAGAAAAATCTTGTATTACTTTTCATGTGGGATGCATCCAACTCCATGTAATACAGTCTATCAAGCTCTCTAGCTGAACCAATCTTCCACAAATCCTTTTTTTCCTGTATAACACATCTGTTAGTTTCAAAAACTAAGTTGCAATCTTGCTCTTTACATAGTTTTGAAACTGTTATCAGATTAACCTCAAACTGTGGCAGATATTAAACACCTTTAATAACAAAATTATTGAACAGTTTCACATCTCCACATATTGATGTTGTTATAGAATTACCATTTTGGGAAGATTAACCAATATAGGATTGATTTTATCATGCTTCAAAAACCAATCTAGATTGTATATATGACGTGTAGTTCCTGTGTCTAGAATCTAACTTACATTAATATCAACATTAAAGATATCAATATAAAATTTACCTCCCTTTACAAGATTAATGGATCATGTATTTTTCTCAAGCAGCACCATCAAGTTGTGATGTTGCTCTTTTATCAAAGTTATGCTTCCACTATCACTTGTCGATCCAACTGTTGTCTTGCTATCAGATGTGTCAACCTCAACTTGATTTTCATAAGATAAGTTTCCTCGACCAAGATTAGGTGGATACCCATGCTTCTTGTAGTAATAGTCTACTATGTGGCCATTTTTGCCACAATATGTGCAAACTTTGATGTTACCTCTTCCTCTGCCAACATTATTGTTTCCTCTACCTCTTCCAAATTTCCTTGTTCCATCTACTGCATTGACCATACTAGCTCCATCTTTAATGGTATTACTGCCCAAAAATATGGTGCTACATATCTTCATTTCTTGCTGCAGAACCATTAAAAAATACTTTGTTAATTTGAGGCAAAGGCTCCATAACTAATACTTGTGAAACCACTCCATGGTATTCTTCATTCAGTCCAATCAAGAATTAAATAATTATGTCTCCAGCTCTGAAGTTTCTGCAGTTTCTCATTGTCAAACAAGAAAAATCTACATGACATGTGCAACTTGGCATTGGTCTGTATTAGTCCAGTTCCTCCCATAAACTTCTCAAATTAGTGAAATAATATGAAATCTTCTTCCTTCCTTGCCTCGGATTGGAAATTTCTTAATACAACTGTGCCACACGAATCTTATCACCTCTCATGAAACGATCCTTTAGATCATTCCACATATCAACCACATTATCAATAAACACCACACTTTGAGAAATCTATGGTGTAATTGAATTTATGATCCATGTGTGCACCAGATTGTTGCATTGTTGCCACACCATATAGTTAAGATCACTCCTATCCGGAATTTCAATTGTTCCACCTATAAACTGAAATTTGTTCTTCATTTCCAATGCTAGTCTCATCTTCATTGACCAAGCATGTAGTTATCGCCAGATAGTGCGGGAGTGACACCGACTGTGGAAGAATTCTCTGAAGGATGAACATAATAGGGATCGAGTTGATCCTGAACTTGGTTGTTGTTATTCCTCGTCACCGCAACACAAAATCAACAAGATAAAAAAAAAGAACAAAGAAGATTCAATGCAAGAACCAGGTTCGATCAAGAGCCAAAGAAATCCACGCAAGAAAGACGAATGAAATAGAAAACAATCCTTTATCAAGAAGCAATCGCAAACTCGATTGAAGCATCAAGCAATCAATGGAAAAATGCAGCGGAAACAGATTAGGATCAATCTTCTTTGATACCATCTAAGAAAATGGAAAACTCCATTGATGGAGTGTAATGTGGAAACAATGCTTTAGAGAGAAGAAAAGTGGAGAATAAATGATTTGCATTGAATGAAATTAAAAGTTAGTTACAATATGGTTTATAGAGAAATATCACACTCTAACTAACTATAAAGCAAGTAATCTAATTTAAATATGAGCATGCTACTATCATGGACCCTCATTCTCTTCATGTAACGTGATACTCTTTTCTTCATGCGCTAATATTATCATCCAATATTTTATTATCATGTGCAGTGATGAACCGCCATGCAATCAGAGGTTTCAAGAGCAGAGGAGCTGAATCATTAAAGATTTTATCAATTTGGATCAGATCAAAATTTCCTGGTCTTCACCCTTCTATGTCAATTGAAGATATGGTTAACCTCATCAGACACTATATTACAGAATAGATGGGACTTGAAAACTCTAGCTTCGCCAGCGAGAGAGCAAATAACTATTGATATAAATAATATTAATTTTTTGGTTATTGAATTTGTTAGAGATTAGTTATGATTTTAGTTACGGAATTTTATGAGTTCAAACATGATATTGACCTTAGCCACATAACATGACACATCATCATCTTTGATAGCTAGCACTATCACGTGTTATTGCTACGTCAGTTCTATTAACACATATTAATACGAGGGGTCAAAAGTGTGGATGAAAATTTTTAGAGGGACCATGCTTTGAAGAAAATGTTTAGAGAGATTAAAAATGAAATATGTTATATTTAAAGGGAGGGATAAAAAACTTATTTAACACTTTATATTTTAATAGAAATATTTATTTTTCCAAAATCAAATTACATTACAAATAATAAAAAAAACAAACTAAAAAAATTTCATACATATATTTTAAATATTTTAAATAATAAATACAAATTAAAATATCAAAACATTAATCACATATTTAATAATCTAAATCATAACAACTAAATAATAATGTATATAATAAAATAAACGAGACATGTTTGAGAAGATACTAGTGTTCCTATTACCCGATCCGTCCTTATATTTTATAATCGGAAAAAACTCAAACCCAAACTCAAATCCAATCAAAATAGATTTTTCCCATCAACTTTATGACGAGTTCAGATAGAACGACTATAGGTTTTATTTGTTGAAATATAAACTTGATTTGGGCCTAACTTTATTATTTGGTTATTTGGGCTTAGTTATTTTGAGCTTAAGTAAATTTAGGTAATGTTTTTAGAGAATTCTTGTATTGTTTGGAGGGTCTAGAAATTTCTCATGATTGTAATATTTTATAGAATACTCTTTGGATCTCTAAAGTTGAGAATTCTTTAGAATTAATGTGTCTAGAGTTATCCTTAGAGTACTATAAATAGAGATGTAATCCTACACATTTGTATCAAGAAAAAAAATAGAAAGTCCTGTCTTCCATAAAGAATTATCCTACCTATCAAGTTTCCATTCAAGTCTCCTATATTCCCTTCCAAATGCCGATGCTCACACAAAAAATCTATGACAATTGGAGTATCAAGATGAAGGCACTAATAGAAGCTCAAGATGTGTGTGATATTGTTGAGAAAGGTTTCAAGAAGCAAGATGAATCCTTGCTAAGCCAAGGCGTAAGGAAGATGTTGAACGAGTCAATAAAGATTGACAAGAAATCTCTTTTTCTAATATATTAATCGGTGGATGAAGATACATTTGAGAAGATATCCAACGCAACAACGACCAAAGAAGCATAAGACAAGCTTCAAACTTGCAAAAAAGGAGCTGAGCATGTTAAAAAGATTCATCTTCAAACTCTTAGAGGTGAAAGTTTATTTATGGAGGAGTTCGGGTTAATTTCAGATTATTTTTCTTGAGTATTGACCGTAGTCAATCAACTTAAAAGAAATGGTGACGATGTTGACGAGGTGAAAGTTATGGAGAAAATACTTCTCATTTTAAATCCAAGTTTTGACTTCATTGTCACCAATATTAGAAAAAAAGGATTTAAAGACCATGACTATAGAGCAACTCATGGATTCTTTACAAGTATGTGAAGAAAAATAAAAGAGAAAAAGTAAACAAAAGGAAGCTATAGAGAAACTACTACAAGTCAACGTATAAAAAATCAAACTATGCGAATTACAAGAGCCGAAGAGAACGAGGTCATGGACAATATCATGGACATAGACGAGGACATGGAGGATAAAGAATAAGTCATTATAACAACTACTCTGACAACTTCATTAATGGAGAAAGGATTTTGAATCCACAGGCAACAAGAGGTTGTGGAAGAGGAAACTCATGGTCGAGGTACGAAAAATCACAAATAAAGTGATTCAACTGTAACAAGATTTGTTGCTATTGTTATACCCCAAAATTTTCCCTCCCACTTCTCAAGACAATTCACAACTCCATACTCAAGGATTTCACTAGGGTTGACCAGACAAACCCTCTCCTAATCAATCAATCCAAACTAGGGTTTTGCACATTTCAAGTCAAGATGGTTTTCCAGTGTTCTAAGTGGTCATAATACCTCACCATATACCTCAAGGGATCATCATGTCAAGTTTCAAGCCTTACAAGTCAAAACTGCTCGTCCAATTGCTCAGATGGTTGAAAATCAGCTGTATGGAACAAAAAGTCAACTGTGGTCAACGTACCGTCAAACTTAATAATTTTTGGTCAACATCAATATTTTGAAGTAATATTCATCATTTAATAAAGAGTAGATCATGATTCCTCAAGGAAAGTCAAGATTTGATAAAAAGTCAAAGTTTCTAAATTAGGATTTTTTAGACAAAAGTCAACAGAACTTTGACCAGGCATAACTTTCACGTACTTTATCAGAAATTTTTCCACCACAGCCAATTTTAAAGGGAATTCAATTCTCTACAACTTCATGTCTCACAAGCTTTGTGAAATTCCTGGCAGCAGATACGTGATGTCACAGAGAATGTTATGACACAGTATTTGACACTCTGTTTAACAGTTCACACAGTAATGTAAAAACAGTAAAGAACACAAACAATTGTTTACCCAGTTCAGTGTGTAACAACACCTACATCTGGGGGCTACCAAGCCAGGGAGGAAATCCACTATAAGTAGTATTAATTCAGGAATAAACCAACCAGTTTATCTCCTTCACTTAAGACCTACCCAATGCAACTTCAATCTAAGTCCTACTTAGACCTGAGTTCCTACTCACTCCCCCTCAATCACAACAGTGATATCAACCTATAGATTAATTGAATTGTGAAGACCCTCTTCAATAAACATACTTGATTTTGCTTCAAAGCTTTAATCAAGAGACACAACACTCGTGCTTCAAAGCTTTGAGTGATAAACAACCCTTACAATCAAATCCTAGTCCAAGGCACTTATCAATTGATAATTTCTTGGCTCACAAGAATAACTAAAATGCAATAACAACATACTGCTAAATCTTTTACACAGTAAAGGCGCACAGCAGAATAAGGGTTTGTTTCCTTTTATAGAAGTAGTAACAAGACTTCAGTTTTGGGCTTCCATAATTATAGCTAGGGTTTACTTGATTTAACCTAAAGACTTGGTCTTTTTAACAAACCAATTTAGGGTTAAACAAGGTTAACCTTAAAGCCACGTGAGCATGTGATCCAATAACATAATCCATAATAAAAAGCACTCAGCGAAATCACGAAAAGTCTCGGGAAAAGTAAATCGCATAAATAGATGTTGCAGAATGTCATAACATTGGTCATGACATTAGTCATTTCTTCTTGCAGATTTCCAACATAACGATTAACTCGATCGAGTTGTACATATTATTCTTCTTCTGCAGAATTTATCTTCAAATC
Organism: Vicia sativa; assembly: GCA_021764765.1. Lineage (NCBI taxonomy): Eukaryota > Viridiplantae > Streptophyta > Magnoliopsida > Fabales > Fabaceae > Vicia > Vicia sativa. Next base: position 108,571,183 of record CM038793.1, read on the forward strand.
TGAATGTCATGACATCAATCAAGACATTGACATAAACTAGTTTTACCAAAAATTAAGGCCAACATAAAAACACTTACAAACTCCCCCTTTGGAAATTTTTTTGCTAAAACAACTAACCTATCAGAGAACTAATGCAGCAGAAATAAAAGTAAACAACTAAGCCACTAAGCTATAAAACCAGAGCCTAATAAAGATAAATTCTTCCCACAATTTCCCCATAAAATCTTCTCCCCCTTTTTAGCCACAAAGGGGCCAAAGGTGCCAGTACATAATCCCAAAATTCATTATATAAAAGTAGTAGCAGAGTTAAATATTACAGCCCAGTAATGAAATACAAAATTTAAACCAAACAGAACCAAAAAACAACAGAATCATAAAGCACAAGCAACATCAGCACAGGTGATTAAGAATCAAGCACTTTCTTCTCCTGAAGAAGCACTGTGGAAAGTAGCTTCCTCTGAACTGCTTTAGCACCAGTCTCTTGCTCCTCATCAGCATCCTCATTCAAATCTGCAGCAGCATCCTCATTTAGCTTTTCATCCTCAACCTCAGTGTCTTCTTTTTCCTTCTCCAAGGTAGAGATCAGCTCTTCAAGAGTATGCTTCCTTGCTTCAAGTTCTCTGCAAGTTTCTTTCAGCAAAGCAATGACATTAGCCTTCTGAGAATTAACTTTGACATTTGATGTCTCAGCAGTTGTCATGACAGTGTCAGGGACATGTTTCCCCTGAAATAACTTGTAGTGGAAACCAAGAGCAGGAGCTCTTTTGCACACAGAATCCTTGTCTACCAGGATATCAGGATATTGATCTATGATAATACCATATAGGAGGGAGGGAAAGGCTATGGGACCTTTGATGGCATAACTGTTTGCATGCTTTAAAGTTTGCTCAAAGATATATGTGCCATAATCAAACTTTGTCTGTGTTCCAACAGCAAAAATAAATCTTCCTAGGCCAATGGAGATGGTGGACTTGTGGTTTGTGGGAACCCAGTTGGCTGCACCAATCTTGTGAAGAATAGCAAACTTGACACTTAGTTTGCTAGCAGTCAACTTTCCCTTTAATGGCCAGTGTTTCACTTGTTTGGCAGTGATTGTTTGGCACACCTGGTTGTCTGTGACTTCAAGCTCAGGCTGAGCATCATCAGACCTCCCCAAAAATTTGTTGATTACACTTGGAGAGAACTTCACCTTTCTTCCTCTCACAAACACACTTTTAAAATCTGCTGACTTTCCATCAACACATCCACCAGACAGATTAACAATAAATTCCTTGACCAAACTATCATAGCAGTTTGTAAACTTAACCACAGTTTTCATCAGGCCAGCTGCCTTGATCAGGTACATAAATTCCTTGCATTCAAGGGCACTCCTGTTCAATTCCCTTTCTAAGGCAATCCTTTTGAGGAAAACATACTTCCACCTGCTAGCATTCTTTGGATGGTGAAAGGAGATGTTATCAATAGCAACCTTAGGAACCTTTGGCAGTTTGCCAAGAGAGGGTTTCTTCCTGAGAGGAATGTCTGAGACATTCTCTTCAACATCAAAATCTGAATCCTCATCAGATTCTGAGGATTCAGGAACCTTTCTCTTCTTGATGATTGGAGTTCTCTTGGGTCTTGAGATACTCCCAACAGACTTCATTCTACCCTTCCCTTTGGAGGTTCCAACTTTCTGATCCTTCCCATCTTCTTCTCTAGCCTTGTTCTCAGGCCTAGGAGACTCATGAACAGCTTCAGTAGCCTTCTCCTTGGAGGGGATTTGAGTAGCATTATGCTTTTCTTTTCTACTCATCATTCTTTTAGCTATGCTAGGGTTAACACTAGCAATAAGGTCATTGTCAGAAAATTCTTCATCAAGATCAATGACAGGAGGTTTAACAACATTTTCAGTGGGGGTTTGGTGATCAACAGTTTTCTCAAGAGATTCTTCAAGATTATCATCAGAAGGTTTCTCTGGAGACTTCTCCATGTTTTCATCAACAGGTTCCACAGGAGATTTATCAGAAGTGTCATAACAGGATTCTCAGGGGATTTCCTAACATTGTCATCAGATGTCTTGACATTCTGTGTGACATCTGGATCATTTACTAAATTAGGGCTAGTAGTTTCTTGATTCAAAGGAACAAATACCCCAGGTACATAATGATTCTCATTCAGAATCCTAGTCACTATTCTAGCTATGGCTTGATGAACATAACGAGAACCCTCCCTATTGGCTATCTTAGGAGGAAAAGAGGAAGATGGTTCAGCATTCTTACCAGACGGAGAGGCTTGTGATCTTCTTGCATGTCAGTGCAAGCTTCTTTACCCTCCGGGATCGGTGGCTATGGCACGAAGTGGAGTAAATTCGAACCTCGGTCTCCATTGCGTTTGCCCTAGGTCCGAATCGGGGGAGGGAGAACCAGTTCCCTTTGATGAAGATGATGATGACAGACTTTGTTGAGACATCTTGAGAGATTGAGAATGCAGGAGACAATAAGTTTGAGATTTTCTTTTGAGGGAATGGAGAGTGGTACAACCAAATGAGAAGAATGAGATATAAATATGACTATTCCTCTTCTTAAACTTTTGAAAAGAGAGAGGGAAATAATTAATTAGCCCAATCACAATTAAATTAAATAAAATGTCTTTTCCTTCCCTTGTTGTAAGCAATATTAATTGCTACAACTCTTCATATTGCCAAATACCCAGATTGCCCCTTAAATTCTCAAACTGACTAGCATCAAAAGCTTTAGTAAAAATGTCAGCCAGTTGTAGTTCAGTGGCTACATGTTCCAACTTAATCACCTTCTCTTCCACAAGATCTCTGATGAAGTGATGTCTAATGTCAATATGCTTAGTCCTGCTGTGCTGTATAGGATTCTTGGAAATATTAATAGCACTCAGGTTGTCACAGTACAATGTCATGACATCCTGTGTGACATTGTACTCATTCAGCATCTACTTCATCCAGATCATTTGAGAACAACTACTACCAGCTGCTATATATTCATCTTCAGCAGTAGATAAAGACACACAGTTTTGCTTCTTGCTGAACCAAGAAACAAGATTGTTTCCCAAAAAGAAGCATCCTCGGTGCTTTTTATCATCGACTACCATTGATCGGCATCACAATAACCAGTTAGAATTGGTTTACATCCATGAGAGTATATCATCCCATAATTGTAAGTTCCACTCACATACTTCAGAATTCTTTTCACCTGATTGATGTGACTTACTTTGGGTTCAGCCTGGTATCTTGCACATACACCAACTGCAAAGGCAATGTCGGTCTGTTCAAGTCTGATGACTTCCTATCATGCTTCTGTACAAGCTTTGATCTACATTTGTCCCACTTGTGTCTTTGGACAACTTTAGATGAGTAGGTGCAGGGGTCCTTTTATGACTGGCATTCTCCATCCCAAACTTCTTGACAATATTCTTTGCATACTTGCTTTGAGAAAGGAAAGTTGAGTCTTCCATCTGTGTGACTTGTAGTCCAAGAAAGTAGGTCAATTCTCCCATGAGGCTCATTTCAAATTCAGCTTGCATTTGGTTGGCAAAATGTCTCACCATATTATCTGACATTCCTCCAAACACTATATCATCAACATAAATTTGAGCTACCATTATCTTTCCTCCTTCATCCTTGACAAAGAGTGTTTTATCCAAACCTCCTTTCCTGTAGCCTTTATTAGTGAGGAACTTTGTCAACCTTTCATACCAAGCTCTAGGAGCTTGTTTCAGACCATACAATGCTTTCCTCAATTTTTAAACATGATCAGGAAGGTTGGGATCCACAAATCCTTTAGGCTATTCTACATATACTTCCTCATTTAAGTATCCATTTAGGAAGGCACTTTTCACATCCATCTGAAACAACTTGAATTTCAAAATGCAAGCAACTCCTAGTAGCAGTCTGATTGATTCCAACCTGGCCACAGGAGCAAAAGTCTCATCAAAATCAACCCTTTCAACTTGAGTGTATCCTTGAGCAACAAGTCTTGCCTTATTCCTGGTGACAACCCCTTCTGCATCTGACTTGTTCTTGTAGATCCACATTGTGCCAATGATGTTTGTTCCTTCTGGTCTAGGAACTAACTACCACACTTCATGTTGTTTGAACTGGTTCAGTTCATCTTGCATTGCTCCAATCCAGTACTCATCAGTCAAAGCCTCTTTGACATTCTTTAGCTCAATCTTAGACACAAAACAATAGTTTGAGATGATTTCTCTAGATCTTGTAATGACTCCACTGTTAGGATCTACAATGATGAGTTCCTTTGGATGATCTTTCTGAATTCTGATGGAAGGATCTTTGTTAGCTACCTCTGATTCAGACTTTGGTGAAGTAGGCATAGGCACATCGTCCTTATCAGACATTTGTGGTGATGTCTCAAACAATGTCTCAACATCATATGGGACATTTGTTTCCTCATGGTGATCATCAACTATGACATTTATCGACTCCATCATAACTTTGGTCCTGGAATTGAATACCCTATATGCTCTGCTGTTTGTAGAGTATCCCAGAAAAATTCCTTCATCACTTTTAGAGTCCATCTTTCTCCTTTGTTCACGATCTGTCAGAATATAACATTTGCTCCCAAATACATGGAAATACTTCACAGTAGGCTTTCTACCTTTCCATATTTCATACATGGTGGATGATGTTCCCTTTCTCAAGGTGACCCTATTGTGGACATAACATGCTGTATTCATAGCTTCAGCCCAAAAATGAGTAGCAAGCTTCTTGGCATGTATCATTGCTCTGGCAGATTCCTGTATAGTTCTGTTTTTCCTTTCCACAACTCCATTTTGTTGAGGAGTTATAGGTGAAGAGAACTCATGATTGATTCCTTCTGAGGAACAGAACTCATCAAACTTGCTATTCTCAAATTCCTTTCCATGATCACTTCTAATTCTGACAATGCATCCTTCTTTTTCTCTTTGAAGTCTCTTGCATAATTCTTTAATGACATCAAAAACATCAGATTTTTCCCTGATGAAGTTTATCCAGGTAAATCTGGAAAAATCATCCACAACAACATAAGCATATCTTTTTCCACCAAGGATTTCAACCTGCATAGGACCCATCAGATCCATGTGCAAAAGCTCTAGCACCTTAGAGGTGGTCAGATGTCTTGACTTTGGATGTGACATTCTGGTCTGCTTTCCAACCTGACATTCACCACAAACTCTCCCTTCATCAATATGAAGTCTTGGAATCCCTCTGACAGCCTCCATGGATATGATATTTTTCATCCCTCTAAGATGCAAATGACCAAGCTTTTGGTGCCACAGTTTCACTTCCTTTTCTACTTTGGCTGTAGAGCACACAGAAGATAGGTTAGTGCTCTCAGGCTCCCACAAGTAACAGTTATCTTTTGACCTGACTCCTCTCATTACAACTTCTTGTTTTTCATTTGTTACAAGACATTCAGACTTGGTGAAGTTGACCTTGAATCCCATATCACACACACAGTTGACTGATACTTATGAGATTGGCAGTCAAACCATTTACCAGCAACACTTCATTTAGGTTTGGAACTTCAGGGCAGTCCAAGTTTCCAACACCTTTGATTTCTGCTTTGGCTCCATCTCCAAAAGTGACATAACTAGTAGTGTGTGGTTTGACATCATTTAGCAGATTCTTAATTCCAGTCATGTGTTTAGAACATCCACTGTCAAAGTACCAGTCCTCCTTGGCAGAAACTCTAAGGGAGGTGTGAGCTATCAAAGCTGCAGTCTTTCTTTTCCACTGTTGAACATAAGGTGCGTTGTTGATCTTAGGCTGGACATATGGGGTCTGATTTGGATATCCATATAGTCTGAAGCAATAAGGCTTTATGTGTCCAAACCTTCCACAATAATGACATCTCCATCTTTGAAACTTCTTCTTTATGTTTCTCTGATCTTGATGTTGAGCTCTATGTTGTGACATCTGCCTTGACATTGGTTTATCAGTCCTGTTCTTCTTCTTGTCACCTGACATCTGCCTTGACCTTGGTTTATCAGGACTGTTCTTCTTCTTGTCACCTGACATCTGCCTTGTCCTTGGTTTAACAGGACTGTTCTTCTTCTTGTTACCAACAGGTTTCTTTGCAGCCACATATCCTAGCCCAGACATATTTCCTGCATTTTGTCCAATCTGCAGGATTTCTTCCAACTTGTCAGTTCTAGTTGTTAACATCTTGACAGACTTAGTCATCTGATCAAGTTTGGAATTCAACACTAGAACTTCACCCTTGAGATGACTTATAGTAGCAGTGTCTTCCTTCTTCTCAGCCTCCAACTTCATAATGAGCTTTTTCTATTTCTCATTTTGCTGGCAGACTTCAGCACTTCTGATACACAACTTCTTGTAAGTGTCAGTAAGTTCTTCAAATGTCACCTCCTCATCACTAAAATCATTATCAGAGTTACAGACACCAGATAGTGCAGTAACTAGTTTGGCAGATTCTTCTTCAGAATCACTTTCTGAGTCACCATCAGACCAAGTGACAGACATTCCTTTCTTTTGTTTCTTTAAAAAGGTAGGACATTCAGCTCTAATGTGTCCATATCCTTCACATCCATGACATTGAATCCCTCTTCTTTGATTGCCCTTTTCTTCAGGTTTTTCTCTTCTACTGGAGTCATAAGATCTGCTGATGTCAGAGGAGATGTTCTTGACATTTGACCTTGACTTTGGGTCAATTCTCTTGATGAGTTTGTTGAACTGTCTTCCAAGCATAGCTATTGCTTCAGATATCTTCTCTTCATCACCCTCCTTGCATTCCTCTTCAGTATTGGATACAAGGGCTATGCTCTTGTTTTTCAAGTTCATATACCTTCAAGGTGCAGATATCCTGAGCTTCCTCTATAGCAGTCACTTTCATTGCAAACCTTTTAGGCAAGGATCTGAGAATCTTTCTCACCAGCTTTTCTTCTGACATCTTTTCTCCCAATGCTCCTGAGGTGTTGGCAATCTCCAAGATGTTCATGTGAAACTCATGAATGGTCTCATCTTCCTTCATCTTCAGATTCTCAAATTTGGTAGTGAGCATTTGAATTCTTGACATTTTCACCTTGGATGTACCCTCATGAGTGGTTTTGAGAGTGTCCCAAACATCCTTGGCCAGTTCACACTGATGTACTAGTCTGAAAATATTTATGTCAATTCCATTGAATAAGGCATTCAATGCTTTAGAGTTGCCCAGTGCTAGCTCTTCTTCTTCTTTACTCCATTCTTCCTCAAGTTTCAAACTAGTAGTCCCATCTTTCTCAAGCTTGGTAGGATGTTTCCATCCTCTGTCAGCAGCTCTCCAAGCTTTATTGTCCAGTTACTTCAAAAAGGCAACCATACGAGGTTTCCAGTAATCATAGTTAGATGCATCCAGTATGGGTGGTCTACTTCCAAATCCTCCTTCCTTGTCCATAACGCCAGAAACTATTATCCCTAGATCTTACCGAAATAACAGTGGTGCCCTGCTCGATCCCAATTGAAATTCACGGCGCAGATCGTGATGTCACGAGAATGTTATGACACATGTCGACACTGTTTAACATTCACGAATGTAAAAGCAAAAGAACACAAACAATTGTTTACCCAGTTAAGTGTGTAATTACACCTACATCAGGGGCTACCAAGCCGGAGGAAATCCACTATAAGCGATTAATTGTGAATAAACCAACCAGTTTATCTCCTTCACTTAAGACCTACCCAATGCAACTTCAATCTAAGTCCTACATAGACCTGAGTTCCTACTCACTCCCCCTCAATCACAACAGTGATATCAACCTATTGATTAATTGAATTATGAAGACACTCTTCAATAAACATACTTGATTTTGCTTCAAAGCTTTAATCAAGAGACACAACACTTGTGCTTAAAAGCTTTGAGTGATAAACAACCCTTACAATCAAATCCTAGTCCAAGGCACTTATCAATTGATAATTGCTTGGCTCACAAGAATAACTAAAACGCAATAACAACAAACTGCTAAATCTTTTACACAGTAAAGGTGCACAGCAGAATAAGGGTTTGTTTCCTTTTATAGAAGCAGTAACAAGACTTCAGTTTTGGGCTTCCATAATTGTAGCTAGGGTTTCCTTGATTTAACCTAAAGACTTGGTCTTTTTAACAAACCAATTTAGGGTTAAACAAGGTTAACCTTAAAGCCACGTGAGCATGTGATCCAATAACATAATCCATAATAAAAACAACTGAACAGAAATCCTGAAAAGTCTCAGGAAAAGTAAATTTACAGAACAGCAGATGTTGCACAGAATGTCATAACATCGGTCATGACATCAGTCATTTCTTCTTGCGATTTCCGGATATGATTAACTCGATTGTACTGTATTATTCTTCTTCTACAGAATTTATCTTCAACTGTGAATGTCATGACATCAGTCAAGACATTGACATAAACTAGTTTTATCAAAAATTAAGGCCAACATAAAAACACTTACACTTTGGCTATAAATGCTTCATTTGGAAGTTATGGATCAAAACATTATAGGTCTTTTTAAAAGTCAACAAAAAGTCATCTGTTTGCAAAGAAGTGTTCATGACCATGGAAACTGCAATTAAGATGAAACCAAAAAGGATGTTTAGAGGACATCCTGAGCTTTCTAAAAAGTCCAAGAACAATCATAAATGTTAAAAATTGAGCAAGATACAAGTTGTCCAAGTTGAGCATTTTTTAGGAGGTGCATAAAGATAAATACTTGAGAAAATCAAAAAAATTCTAAAATGGGCCTAACTTTTCTTGATTCAAAATTGTTTCTATCCCAATTAGAACCTCCAAGCCCAATTCCATGTCCTTGAGTTTTTTATTTTATTTATTTTGATTTTTTATTCATTAAAGTCAATTTAATTAAAATAAAATAGCAAAAAATAAATCAATCAATGCAAGGCTGAATATTTGACATTCTTGAGGTCCAAGATACCTATTAAATGGCCAAAATTTAGAAATTGAGTGATTGGAAAGAGATTGGCAATATTTGATCAAGATTGAAAAGATTGGCAAATAAAATATACTCTCATTGAATGGGATATATTTTCTCATCAATTCTCAACCTGAATCCATCCTCTATAAATTCAGAGGGTTTCTAAACCCTAGAAAAAGAATTTTTGGCAGCCTCAAGAACCCTATGCAAGCTCAAAAAAAACCGTGTGGTACAAGCTACTTGCAGCCAAGGATTTACACCGATTCAAGCCAAACAAAGGTTGCCAATCAATTCTTGGGAGTCCTCTGAATCGTTCCAAATACTCACAAGCCCGCAAAACCTCCAGAATCACAAAATCAAAGTCACAGTTTGCATATTCAAAACTCAAAATCAATTTCATATATTCATGCATTTTCAATAAGATTTGATCATATATTTGTGTTTGTCTAAGTATTTTGAAGCTATCTAGGTTGTTTAATTGAAGTTTAGATGCAGGAATCGTGACATTCCATGGTTAGGGTTTCTGACCTTTGAATTAGGATCCTTCGATTCAAGTAAAATTGGATGAAACCAAAGGCACCATTGTGCTCAGGGGATCAAACCGAGTTGATCCATGCCCCCTTAGCAAATTTATATTGCATATTCTGGATTTTTGAAACTTGCAGGTGTTGTAGTAACAAACAAAGTCGTCGCTATAGGCTTTAGCCACGAATCAGAACAGTGGGTAAAAGTCTGAAAATTTAAACGAAGAAGATGACACCTTGGCGCGTTTCTGTTTCAAGTTTCAGAACCCCCAAAAGTGCCATCTCCAAAAGTTCCAACTTCTGGACCCTCAGAAGTTCCATCTCCAGAAGTTCCAACTTCTGGACCCTTAGAAGTGCCATCTCCAGAAGTTCCATCTTCTGGACCCCCCCAGAAGCGTACATCTCAAGAAGTTCCAACTTCTGGACCCCCAGAAGCGTACATCTCTAGAAGTTCCAACTTCTGGACCCCCCAGAAGTTACATCCCCAAAAATTCCAACTTTTGGGTCTTCAGAAGTGCTGTCTCTAGAAATTCCAACTTCTGGATTCCCAAAAAGCATGAAGGTCAAAAGGCGCTTCCGTGCGGAAGAAGCGACTTGTGAAGACTTAGTGCGAAAGAAGCAGCTTATGTGCCAGCCTCCAAAAACTCTGGAAAATAGGTTTCCAGAGGTTCTGGAGGGAACTTTTGTCAGAAGCTCTGACGGAAACCCTTATTTTTTTATTTATTTTCCTGCTGACTAATTTTCTTTGCATTTTCCTGTAAACTTTTTTTCTAAAAAAACCTGAAAAATGTCTAACTTTAGGATTTAAGTTCAGAACATCCTTATTTAAAATTTCACAAAAAAAAGAGTTTTCTTTTAAAATAAATCACAAAAATAATATTTTTATTAGTAATTAGGGTTGCTAACTAAAACTTTTTTTTACTAACTTCCAGAATATCTTTGCACTAACATTTTCTCATTTTTTCTACTATTTATTATTTCGCATTTAAATTGGTTGTATAGGTTGCAATTTTTTTATCATGTAATAGCGTAGGACCTTTACATTTCTGCCTTTACTTTCTGCACTCCCATATTATGTTTCTGCCCCAAAGCCATGTAATAGCGTTGGACCTTTACATTTCCGCAATTTATTTTTCGCACCTATTAACTGCTAGTAACTAGGCGTGTATGGCAAGATTAAATCAATCAAACATAGCTAACTCTAATCACAAGATAAATATCTGAATACAACACACTTTTCACACATGCACCTCCTTAGGGTATCCTCTCTCGTTGCCTTACGAATAATGGTCATGTCCCTCGAACGTAGGGATATCTTAGCTAAGATGCTTACAAATATATCATCACAGTCCCTTCGATATAGAGATCATAGTCCCTCGATGACCCTCGATGTTGCCTACGAATATATGATCTAGTCTCTCGATTGTTGCCTACAAAAGTGATGATCGCCCCTACGAATAGGCTAAGATATCTTTACAAGTTGTCTTCTATGGCCATCCGATGACCCTTCGAATGTCCCTTTTACATCCAAAGAATAAGGTTACCTATCAACCAATGGTATGGATAACCTTATTTTAAAGGAAAGCAAAATAACACGGAAACGACCATTTTGAGTGGGTAAATAAGTCTCTTTTGCTTGCTCCAATCAATTCAAAACATTTTTTACACCTCACACTATTTTCAAAATCTTTTCAACACTTTGTATACATTCCAGCGTAAATCATTACAAAGTCTCTTTTCCAAAACAAAACATTTCTGAACACTTCGTATACATTCCAGCGAGAATCATTACGAAGTCAAAGCGAAATGACTTTTCAAAACATTTTCAAACTGAAACACCTGACCGACATATCAAAGGATATAACTATATATCAATGAAGTCGCCATCGAACGTTTTTTATCCCGCCAAGAGGGAAAGGTAAACATCGAGTAAACCTGAAACGGAGAAATCATGGTCTTGCACGAGAGATCGGGTAAAGTACATTACGAGGAAGGATTAGCACCCCACACGTCCATAGTACTCTACGGTATCCACTTTTACTTTCTATCTAATGGGTGTAAAGGTCTAAATATATTTGTATATGGTATAATGCATGCAAAAAGAAAATAAGAATAAAGAAATAAAGAAAACAATAAAAGAAAAAGAAAACACGGGGAAAAGAAAGAGATATTTACAAAAGTTGCTCGATCTAGTCCCGCGACAGGATGCCTACGTATTCCATCATGCAATGGGAAAGTCAGAGCTCCGTAGTTCGGCTCACTTGTTTTGGTTGGTTTGTGTTTTTTAGATTAGCAGACGAGACAAAAAACGATGACGAAACACCTCCATGATGACGAAACATCAGCTACAAACGGGATGACGAAACATCGGAAGACGAAATGACGAGACAACAGCAAACGGGATGACGAGACATCAAAGGATGAGATGGAAAAATATTAGAGGATGAGATAGAGAAACATCAGAGGATGAGATGGTGAAACATCAGCAACAGGACGACGAAGCATCAACAGCAAATAGGACGATGAAACATCCTAAAACTAATTAGTTTGTATCTTTTACTTTGGAAAAAGTTTTAGATTATTAGAGTTTTAATGCACTTGACAAAACAAGATTTTAGTCTTAAGAATGCAAAAGGATAAAGGTAAAATGGCTAAGGGAAACTAACCTACTTCTAATCCTAATATTATCATACAAAGTTGATCCTAAGTTATGGATATAAGCAAAGGGAAGAATCTACCTAAAGTTATCACACATGGATGCCTAACTTAATGTCTAAACTCGATAACTAAACTAATCGAGAAAAACTAAGGGGAATCTATAAAATCAATCATCTTGGTTATAAAATCAAGTGAGAAAGGGGGTAGAATCAAGTACAATGCTTTGGCAAAACCACACAAACTAAGCACTAACAAGCGCTAAAAAGGAAAGAAGAAGAAGAAGATGTAGTGGAATTTAAGTGAATGATGTTCATACAAAGTGTCATGTGAAGTTAGGTCAGTAGACACAACATTCATTTACAAAGTTTATACAAACCTTTAACAAACACCAAACATCATTATAAGCACACACATACAAGTTAATTCACAAACTAGGTCGAAACTAGTCCTAAAAGCATACAAAGAGCTAATTGTGCGAAGCGTTAGACTTAGATGAATTTAATAGACAATTAAAGAATAAAATGACATAAAAGTCAGTATATAATCATGTTAATTTTCATATACATCATACCAGTAAACCACAAAGATTCAATAGCAAAACGCTACCAAAAAGTGCACAAACATGCAACAAACGTGTGTAGTGAAGTGCATCTAACTGTGTAGGACTTATAACATGCAAAGAAGGTGTCAAGATGAATATATTACAGTACCAAACATAATATGAAATAATTAATAACCAAATCATAAAGGGAAATGTCACAAAGATGCAGTTACGACATTAGTGCGAAAACTAGTTGAAATGTTTAACCTAGGAAGTGTTTACAAGCTAAAAGAAGCCATGGAAAGGCAAAGATGAAAAGAAATGATCCAAGAAATATTAAAATACACAAGTTACAGTAGCAAACATATTACTTCATCAAAAAGATCATCTAAACATGCATTCAAAGAATTCACAAGCAAAACACTCAAGAGAAATGCATTCGATTCGTGCAAGTGCGGGTAAACATGTGTATGCATGTGTGTGGGTTTGTGCTTGTGCATACATGTGCTAAGTGTCAAATAATGGTGAGATCAGAGGAAACATATGATTAAAAACTAATCAAGCTATATAATATCAAGTCATAATATGCTTCAACTTGCACATATACAACATCTACACAAAAACTAGTTAAAGGCTTGACCTAGAATGCAACTAGGGATGGAATGAAGCGTGGTTAATGCATGAATGCAAAGGAATGAAACTCATAGCATAAGAAGACATGGAAATCAGTATCTATAATGGTAAGAATGCATTATCATCATACACATAATCATCATGAAGATTCACAAACAAAGGAAACTAGGAAAGCCTAAGTATGCATCTAGAAGTGTGTGGTGAAATGTGCATAGATGTATGATTGTGAACATGTCTTGTGTCAAGTGTTATATTCAAGTGAGATGAGTGATAGAACATAATCATGATGCTCATACAAACACAAAATAATGATCATGCCTCACAATTATTCATGGTACAAAGATTAACAATGGAAAAGAGCGATTCTAAACCCTAGAGTTAGTTTTAAGTAAGCATACAAGTTAATGAGTCAATCATGGTGCAGAGGCAAGATGAGAAAGTAATGTGAAACACAAGTTAAGTAGCTTAAGACCTAATTAAACCACAAACACAAGCAATTAAAACAAAGTAAAAAGCTTACATACACATGTACATTGAATTAGGGTTTGAAAGCATCTAAACTAGTTAAACATGACACTTAAGAAAGATTTAAACAAAGTAGTTTTAATTAGAAGATTAAAACCATGTGTGACTTGTGTCATAAGTTTAACTCAAGACAAGATTCATGAGCAATCAAATGTAGGAGATGAAACTTCCATACACAAGCAAGTCACCTATTTGATGAACAAAATCAGCTAAAGTAAATACCACATATCTTAGATCAAACGACATTGATTAAGATTATGTAGGAAGGGAATGATGTCTTGTATATCATAGGTTGATGATAGAACCCTCAAAATATGCTTGTCATGAGCTCAAGTTAAGGTCAATTAAAGTGACATGCCTAAAAAATCATGAACCTATAATCCCTTAAGGTATGGTCCAATCAAACAATAGAAGAAAAAAAGATCTAGCTCTTCTAGGTCATCATGATGACATTACAATTGAGTACAAGTCAATGAATCAAAGAGAATTGAATTATTGATTACATAATTCACAAAGTCAGAAGTGAAGATCAAGGATCCAATTGAAATTGGACCTCTAAAACCATGAATGATGTACATAACACAAGTATTACAACCATAACCATAAGGTGGTGACATTCTAACAACAAAGTTAACATGAACTTGAGAAAATTAGGGGCTTAAATGAATAAATCAAACTGGAATCAAGGCCCTAAATATTCTATAAGGATGAAGTAAGTAAATGAGAAGTAAATTCCCAAAGGATTGCATGAATGCATTCCTCACCCCATAATCCATGCCCAAGAATGCAACAAGTGAAACAAAGATCAAACATCTTCTAGTTAAAGGATCAAGATGATCCCATGAGGTCAAATGTCTCTCAAGTCTTTAGAAGACTATCCTTGAGGTTATCATACCCCTAAACATCAATTAGAAACACAAATTATACAAGAACATGGTCTAAGAATCAAGACACCAATAAAGTAGGGTTTTGGGAACCACACAAACTTTATGCTCAACGTAGAAACCAAATGATCAACATGTAATTTCCAATGAATGAAAACATGTTTACACATCAATAGAGAATTCAAATGATCATCACATACCCAAAGCTTGGCCTTAAATCATGTCCACAAGCTTCAAATTGAAGCTAGACTCAATTACACTAGGCCAAAAGGTATGTTCACTTTAGAAATTCCACAAAAATAGAAAAATGAAATATAAAATCCAAGAAAAAATGAACTAATGAGCTCAAATCCCTTACAAGTCAGAGATATATCCTTTCTCAATTCAAAAGTTCATGGAAGGATCAAAATAAATTCAAGAAGTCAACACTAGTTCAACATTTATACTTATATGACCAATAAACAAGAAAAATTTGTAAAAAATACAAAAGTCAGAAATAAAAATCTACAAAAATTAGAAACAGTGACCTAACATTCCAAACATGATCAAAACTATTTTTGTCATTTTTTATTTTCAAGGAAAAAGGATAAAAGCAATAAAAAGGCAAAATGTATAATGCAAATCATGTATTTAATGCAAAAATTGATTTAATTATGAAAAAATGACAAAATTATAAAATAAAAATCAGAAATGTGTGATGCATGATTTAAATGAACTAAAATATTTTTTATGTATTTTTTATATGCAGAAAAGTATTTTAAATAATTTAAATATGCATGAAATGCAATATAATGCATGAAATTATTTAATTATGCAAAAAATGCAAGAATTATGAAATAAAATTCAGAAATGCATGGTTCATGATTTAAATGAACTAAAATATCTATTATGTAGTTTTTTATATGCAGAAAAGTATTTTAAATAATTTAAATATGCATGAAATGCAATACAATGCATGAAATTATTTAATTATGCAAAAAATGCAAAAATTATGAAATAAAATTCAGAAATGCAAAATTAATCCCTTAGAGAGTTCAGAATATTTTTTGTGGAATTTTTCAACATGAGAAAGTATGTTTTTTATAAATTTTTCAATTGAAACACAATTAATTAATCTCAGAATTTATTTAATTAGTCAAAACATTTTTAAAAATTTAGAAAAAATTCCACAAAATAATTGAGGTCAAAATGAGTCTATGATATTATTTTTTTGTAATTTTTGGATGATTTTTGGATGCAAAATAAACTGGTTTAAGATGCTAATTACAAAATTAATTAAATAGAAGCAAAATTCAAAAAAACAGCCAATCAGGTGATGACACGCAGTCATCTTCAACCTTGTGCCTAGCCCTAAAACGCGTGTAAGATTAGTGTCATGCAAGCTACTTCTGACATTCATAACTATCTCATTTCTAAACCAAATCAAGTGATTCAAAGCTTAGATTAAAGTTCACATGGCAAGCTACAACATACAACTTGTAAAAATCCAAATGATCCACCACACATCAAGAAATCAGAACGAGAAAATCACGAAAATCATCCAAATTTGGATTTTCAGAACATCATGCCATGCAATATTCTTCAAAAACAAATGCAATTATACATCAAACCTATTGTTTGGCCAGCTAACCACGCATGTACAAGCTCATATTCATCAATGGCAAGCTAGAAATTCAGATTCAAAGTTTGGAAGTTACCTCTTGATTTGGAAAATAAATCTAAATATGCCTCTGAAATTGAAGAGAAAACTCCACCAGCTTTCTCTTGATACTTCAATGAAACTAAAATGCTGAAGAAAATCCCTCACAAATACGATTTGTAGCAACTTCAAACCATGAGAAAAATTGAAAAGTGCAGAGTATATTTAGATCTGGAAACGAGAGAGAGAGCTCCTGAGCCAAAATGGGAAGCTTCCTACTTATATTCAGCCTATAATAAAGAGGGTACATCATTCTTTTATGAATAAATCCGTTGGGAGCAAAAATGATCAAACAATGGTGTTATGAGTCAGCTTGCGTTTTGTTCCTCTTCACACACTTCTTGGCTGCATTTTGATGAGCTGGCTAGGTGGTGAAAATATGCTCACGTGATTCCTTCCTTAGCCTTACTAGATATAGAAAGAAAAAATAAAACGGTGCATGGCATGGGTGTGTGAGAAATGCTCAAACTGTCTGGGCTTTTTATGGCAAAAAAAAAACTTGCTGGCATGCTTGCTTCGAATCCCAGCCTTGCTTGCTTAAAAACAACTTACAAAATCAACACAAATTTTTTTTACAAACACACCTCAGCACATACAACCTTTCATCCCCTTGCTCACTCCCAATTTTCTCACAAATGGCTTGTGCGTTTCTTGGCCTTTTGAGGCCTATCAATAGCTCTTGGAATGAGGATTAAAATGAGCTTTGGTTCACTGAAAATGGAGCTGAAATGAACGAGATATGGTTGTTTGAAGTTATGCACAAACATGGAAATTTTCTGGGCACACGCACGCGCACCTGGCTTACATGGTCGTGCATGGAGTTAGCTTCATGACCTCCACTTGTGAGCCTTATAACTTACTCAATTTTGAACCAAATAATGTGATTCAAAGCTCCAATTAAAGATCTCATGGCATACTTCAAGATGCACGAAGTGGATTTCCCAAATTCCATCTGAATCAAAAGATATGAGCTTCAAGATTATGCCCACCACCTGTTTGTGAAAAGTACGCGCAGAGAATGCCTAGAAATTTGCATGCTTGTCCAGCCTTGGTCAAAACTTGTGCATGGAACTTCTAACTCAAATATCTCTCAAATGGTGCATTTTTGAGAAATTTTACACATT
Source organism: Vicia sativa (assembly GCA_021764765.1). Lineage (NCBI taxonomy): Eukaryota > Viridiplantae > Streptophyta > Magnoliopsida > Fabales > Fabaceae > Vicia > Vicia sativa. Next base: position 108,588,688 of record CM038793.1, read on the forward strand.
GACAAACTTGTAGGATTTTTCCCAAGCTTTCCAAAAATGTATGGTATGCAACCATTGGATAAAAATTGAGAAAGTTATGACATGTCAAAGTTTCATAGGGTGGACACTTAGAAATTTTTTTATTTTTACATAACTTCAATAACAAGTTAACCCTGATTTCTTCAACTTTCTTGGTTCAATGGTGAATTTGATCATGAAAAATGGAAATATGATGTTTGAATTAATGGTTGACAAAAATTCCACTTGGTCAACTCTTGATTTTGACTGATTTTGACCAAAATGACCATTTTGCCCCTTGTGATCAATTGGTTTGCTTCTACTCAAAATTGAGCCTCAATGTTTCACTCATGGATGTACAACAGCATATAGAAACAAGTGAAATCAAGTTTGAGTGAAAAGTCTAGAGAAATCCTGATTTTACTCAAAACCCTAATTTTGCACCTTGTGCTAGGAGATAGCCAATCAAGCTTCAAAATCTCAAATCTTCTAAATGTGTTGAGTAATTCTTTGAACCATGATAACTCAAATTATAGTAAGAAGGTGATACTTCAATAAATTGACTTATCCAAACTTCAAACTTCACAAAAGGCCAAAACCCTAATTTCATCAGATGAATAGCACAGATGAATTCCTCATCAATTCTCTGCAAATTTCAACTCTTGAGGAATCAATGAGACAGATGAGATGTCTTGAGGTATAATACATCTTGTGACTTGAAAGGTCCACAGATATGAGAATTTGGGACTCCCTCAGAAAGGTATGCTAACACAATCAACCTCCTTAGCTTGTAGAGGACTTGAGAACCCAATGAACTTTAATCCTATCATGAAGTATGAATGCAACGCAATATGATGTTTATGATGAAACATAAGCCTAAATCAAGAGGGTAAATTTTTTGGAGCAACACAAACACACACAAAAAGAAAGTTATAAAGTGAGCTAAAGCAATTAAGAGCCCGTAGATAACTACGGATGGAAAGGGTGCTAATACCTTCCCTTTTCATAACCGCCTCCCTTACTCAGAATCTAACAAAGGTCTTTTCCTATTCTTTTCTCCTTCCCTTAATTGGATAAAAGAAAATTCGGTGGAGACTCTTGCTATCCGCAACATTTGCGATCAAACGCAAAACAAACAAGTCAGTTCTCCCACCATGTTACAGCTATGCATCTAAGTGTATATTCTCGAACAAGGTTGAAGAGAAAGCTAACTTTGTAGAAGAAAAATTTGGAGAAGAAGAAACTTTGCTACTCGCGTGCCAAAACCAAGTCGAAGAGAAAATAAACAAGTGGTACCTCGACACCAGTGCAAGCAACCATATGCGTGGTGATCGAAGCATGATCGTAGAAAATGAAGCGATAACTGGCGATGTCTCAATTGGAGATGAATTGAAAATACCAATCCAAGGAAAATTTAAAATTCTCATAGGCTTTAAAAATGGGAGTAATCAATTCATATTCAATGTCTACTATATGCCTAAAATGAAGAATAATATTTTGATTGCTAAGTGTTGCACCCCAAATTTTACCCTGCTATTTTTCTACTTGCATTGTATTTATATTAAATAGAACAGTCATTCACTCATTACATTTGCATCTTTTCTCACTTTAATTTTTATTTTTAATATTTAATTAATTCTAATTATTTGGTGAGGTTTGCTAAATAATTTCTATTAGTTAAATAATGAAATAAGAATTAAAAGGAATTTTGTTTTTTTTATAAAAAAAAATATCAATGTTTTATTTTTAATAGTAATTATGTTTATATTTATAGATTATTTCATGCTTGATTTTTGTTTTTTTATTAGAGCTTTGGTTTAAATAAAATCTTTCTTCATTGAAAGTATTTTCTATTTTTATTAACAATTAGTTTAGTTTTTTATTTGAAATTGATTTTATTTTCAAATTTTATTTTATTTTATTTTTAATCTTTCATTTAAGACAATTAAAGTATTTTCTTTCACATTAGCATTAATTTCCTTTTTTAGGTAAATTATAGTTTAGTATCAAAATCTGTTTTATCATATTTACATTATTTTATTAGATTAATTAATTTTTTATGTTTGTATCTTTTTATTCTACTTTTATTATGATATTTAATTTCAATCATTTTATGATTAAAAGTTATTAAATGATTTTATTAAATAGAATAATAAAATAGGATTTAAATTAAAATTATTTTTTTTGTTGTTAAAATAGTAATTTATTTTATTTATTTATTATTATTAAATTATTTTTAGAGATTGTTAGTGGTTATTGTTAAAAAGTAAGTAAATTTGGTCTTTGATATGTATCGATCAAGATGAAGGGTTTGTTGCAAGTTTCCACCTCTTGTATTACCTGCAAAATTTACAAAGAAAATTCAAACAAAATTAGTACATATCACAGCTAGCAATTCTGCTCCACTTGCCACCACCTATTGTACAAAAACCTGCAAAAATGCAAGACAAATTCAAAAGTTAGTACAATTCCTCCTCCCACTAACCTGCTCCACTACTCATATTCTAACAAATTCACAGCTAATTTTGTACTACTGGTCCCCTTGATCTTATCCTCGTCTCCATACAAATCCCAAATTACCCTCACTCTTCATTGGATTTATAACAGACAGACCAAAATTACAGAGAAGGGGGAACAATATAAAAGGTTCCATCTTCAATCGACACAAGAAAAAACGGACCAAAAAAACCTTCTTTCCATAAAACCTTAATCTTGCTGCCTCAAAACCACAGCCATCGTCACTTTGCTCATCCACATCCACCTTCACATAAAAAATGTTACCTTCAGAAACCACCAAACTAAAGCACCAAACCATCACCCAAATCCTTCATACAGAACTTCATTACTCCCTGTGTAAGACCTTTAACACTTCTCTGCATAAACCCTTAACCTCTTAACACCCTCATTTTCCAAACCAAAATCTCACACCCAGACTCAAACAGTTAACCTCACAAGCCAGAAATAAAGCTGCAAATCGCAAATCCAGATTTGAGAAAACCAGAAGAAAGTGAATCGAACAGAAGCAACTCAGACCAAAACCACACAGAGCAGTAGTAGATCCGAAACAGAGGTAGATGAAGAAGAAGAGCAAGCGTACCTTTTTATTTCTTTCAAATCTTCTTCCGATTTATGTTCTTAAAACTCGTAATCACTGTGTTTTTCTTTAATCTGAACCACCGCTCGTGAAAGAATTTTCGGGGTTTAGATTTATGTTTGTTGTTCTATTCTGTGAAAACGAAAACAAGAAGAAAGACGGTTTGAAGACAGAGGAATCATGGCCGATCGAAGAGAGAAACACGTGAGAAGTGAGAGAGATTGCAGCGAGAGATGATAAGGTTTGATTTGTTTTTCGTGAGAGTAGAGAGAAAGGAAGAGAGCGTGGAGATTCTTCTAATCCTATTACCTTATTTTTATTTTTAATTATTTAATTAATTCCTAAAATAATGATAATGGTGGTGAGGTAGCTGGCGGCTAAACCTAGTAGCTCTAGGGTTTTATTGTCAAGTTAGAATTTTTAAAACGGGCCTCATATACCTGACCCGAAAACCATATCTCTAGCCCAATTAACTCTTAACCCATTCTGTTTTTTTTTCACTGTTTGACTTAGTAAATACACCCCATTAGTTTATTTATTTTAATTTCTTCTTTAATAATTAAGGTTACTTTATTCATAATATTTTCACTAAAAAAAATATCAAAAAATATTTGTTTAGAAGTATGTCTAAGATTATTATTCAAAGTATTAGTATAGTTTTATGGATTATTTGTTTCTTAGAATTATTTCCGAATGGTTTTTATTGTTCTTGTATATTTACATTATATTTATATTAGATTTATATTAGTATTGTAAATAAAATAGAAGTAATATATTTCAAAGATACAAAAATATATAGATTTAGTTTTATTTTATTTTTATTTACTCGAAATTTTATTTTAAAAAGAACAAAAATATTTTTTTTTCTTTTCTAGATGTTAAGATATGTGTAGAAATAATATTGCTTTTGTTATTGATACTAAAAATAATATATTTTAGATCTTCAACATAATTTTCAAAGATACAAAAAAATAATATACATATAGATTTAGTTTTATTTCATTTTATTTACTCAAAACTTTATCTTTAAAAAGAACATAAGAGCTTAGATTTAGAATTTATCTTATTAAATTTATTTCTTATAAAAAATTCGTTTTTTTTATTATTTTTATTTCAATATTTTAAAATGCTCAAAATATTTTCTTTTAGCTATTTATCTCTTAGATTTATTAATTATTGAATTATTATTTATTTTACTTGTACATTTATATGGACTTGTGATTTATTTCCGTCATCCCCATTTGTAAATTTGTACCCCCATTCCCCCACATGATGTAATAGTTAGTAAATATTTTATTATTTTATTTTATTTTATTATTCATCACTCTCACAAACCAAATGCTTTCAAACTAATACTCGATTGAGCCATTTTTATTACCTTGAGTCGACAAAGCTTAGAAGCGTCATGCGCCACACATTTGTGCACACACCACGCTTACTCTTGGGCTTACAATGAGACCTTAATTGATTAGTTAAACATTATTTAATTATCTAATTAGGTTATTCAAAATTGATTAGTCAATCTAATTAATTTTATTAAACTAATTACTTGATTAAATTTTGTTTAATTAGTTGATTAAATTTATTTCGTGCATGCACTTACACATGTAATTTAATTGTTTTATACTTAGGTTGGCCACCTTGTATGGGCTTTGTCGATTTTATTTGTGATTTACAATTATCTCGATCCTATTCTTTCTCCGTTCACCAAGCATTTAAAACATTTTCAATAAAATTCGACCCAACGTCGAGTCTTCTTCTCAAACCTCGATCCAACGTCGAGTTATTTTCAAAAATGAATTTCTACAAAAAAAACATAGTGCTATGGTATTTAATTGAATCGTTAGAGGATAGCCCGACGATGTAATTAAAATGTAAAGTATTTGGGCCATTAGAGGGTAACCCAATGACTTAAATACTTTATTCCATACACTTTATAAAAGTGAACTTTGTTTCACCTCACTCTTTTCATAATAAAGATTTTGGATGAGAGATGATCGGTTGACCTCAATCACCAATCTCGAGTATTGAATCGTTAGAGGATAGCCCAACGTTTTGGTACTTGTCATCCACAATTTAAAATCAATTCCAACACATTCAATATCTTTTGTGCGCTCCAAGCACTATTTATCTTTAAACCCTTTTTAAGATTAGACATGATTCATTTATAAATGAGATGTTTCTTCCTCTATTCCCAAGGTTTTTGACTTCTCCACTTGAGTACTAGAGGTGTTCTCAAACCCTCCCTCATGTTGGTGCGTAGTCCTTTATTCTTTATCACACCTTGTGGACGTTAGACGAGTCTTCTCATTTAAAAATGATGACTTGTCTTTTCATTTAAAATCAATCAACAAACAAATATTTTCTAGAAGAACTACGAAGTTTTGACTTTCCCATTGCACGAGGGAATACGTAGGCACGCGGTTTCGAAACCGTGTCAAACTCAAAAGTAATAAAAACATTTCTCCTCTCTTTCTTTCTATTTTTAAACTTAGAAGATCATAAAAAAATTTCACACTAACACACAACCACACTTTGAACTAAATGGGTACCATCGAGTACGATGGATGTGAGGGGTGCTGATACCTTCCCCTTGCATAACCAACTCCCGAACCTATATCTCTTAATTTCGTAGAGCGTCTTATCCATTTCATTCGTGGGTTTTATCTATATTTTCCCGTTCTTCTTTTAGAACAAATAAACTTAGGTGGCGATTTCACAGTTTTTTTGAAAAATTAAATGATTTTTGAAAAACGAGTTGCTTCAGTTGGCGACTTCACTGGGGAAATTTTCTCAAGCGAGTTAACCCTAGTTTAGTTCTTTGTGTGGTTGTGTGTTTATCATTTTATTTTACTTTCTTCTTTGTACTTCATCTTATGTTTATGTTTCAGTTATTTATTTTTCTATGCTTTATTTATTATCTTGTTTATATATCCATTGTGTGGGAATCCTTGATGGGATTATTGATTCATAGATAAGCCCACTACCTAGGCTTCTAGGTCACCTTTTTAGGAATAGAGGGGTTGCGTAGCCTAGGTCCCCCTGACTCCATTGTCTTGTTGGACCGAAGCGAAGACTCCGGCTTAGAGTTGGTTGTTTTAAGGAGGTTGTTGGCCCGCACGATAGCGCAGGACATCAATCTTTGGACAAATGACCTATAACTCTAGGTTTGTTCATGTTGTCCTAACCGAGACCAAACGCTCAACTTTTGGATTTTGAGTATCCCGTTAAGAGCCGTTTCTTGGGGTATACTTTTCCAAATACTATTACCACGTAGGCCTCTCGCGTGATGATAGTGTTTGTTAAAAGGGGATCTGAGACTCCGAGAAACACTTAGCAGAAAATCTTAGAACCTTCCTGTGGGTAATTTGGGTAGAAAACTTAAAGCCATCCTATCATAGGATCTCACCTAAATAGGTTGTTCTGATTACCCGTATCATTTCTGTTTAATTTCTCTGTGAACATGTTACTATTACTATGTTGCATTTCAGTTCTATATATGACATTACATTTCATCACATCTTTCGCATTGATGACATTATATTTCATTGCATCCATCTGCATATTTCATGCATACATTCAAGTTGTCGAGCACTCATTTCGTCTGTCTCCATCTTTCGTTGGTTGTCTGTCGTCAAGCTGATTCCTCAACACTTTGGATTTGAAGCATGGTTTAGAAAACTATGGAAGAACTTCAACGAGACCAAGAGCTATTAAGAGATAAAATCAACCAGCTGATGGGTCAGAATATTACAAGTTACCTCCTAAAGCCAGTGTTTCAGACAGGACAGCTCATCCTTGTAACTGATTAGTCACTAGGCCATGTTTCTTTCTGTTTGCATTTTCCCTAGTTTATGTTAAATTATTGCTTTCAAATCTTGTTTGTAATTTCAAGTTAATTTTAATGAAATGAGCATTGCACTCTTTTGATTCAAATAATTTTTGTTGGCTACTTTCTTTTCAAATATATAGTTTCCCTGTTTAATTTCTTTACCGAACTTTTGTTTTTGCAAAGATTGGAGGGAGGATGATAAAAACAAGATACCCATAATTGTTGTTGGTATGCTTTCGAATAAAACATTGCTGATGATATACAGGCATTGTTTTAATTCCTAAACACTGGAGAAATAAGGAAGTTAATCCCTTGTCAACCCCTTCGAGCCTAGAAGTTGGAGTTTCTTTCTATACAAAAAACCCGCAATTTTAACCTGGGGCAGGGTAGTTCTCAATTTGATTCGGATGTGCATTCATTCAAGACGCCTTTCAATAGAGGTTGTATTTAATCAAGTTTCCTTCACACACATCAAGAAGTGTCGAAGATGTCATACAAATCAAAAAGTGATGATGATGGTTCCCCGTAATCATGAAAGTCAAGCAGTCACTGTCTTTCCAGGAAAATATATATCAAAAGAAAAAGCCGCTAAGTTAAAATTAAAAGGCAACTTAGGCAAAAAAAAATTAGGGCATCCTGTTGACCGTAATCTTAAATGGAACGGTTTAATCAAAAGTTAGGGATGACAAAATTAAAAAAAAAGAGTTGACAAAAGTCCTCAAACAGCAAAATGTTGCAAAAAGAAGTGACTGCAATCTCAAGAATATCTGTCAACTTCTGAGCCATCATCACTATCAGTGTACAGTCCAAAATCTATTGGAATCTTAAATGCACAATCTGATTTAACTGAGCGTAGGACTGAAGAACATCACGAAGATTGGGTTGGGTACAAATATACTTTGAGCCTTTATCCTTTGTTTCTTAAACCGTGAACCAGACCACGTTACAACCCTCAAAAGACCTAATTGAAGCCAGGTTTCTTTTGAAAGTATACTACAGCAAGGTTGCGTAATATGACTCCTAAGGTCTTTTGCAAATCAACTGTCTTGGTATATCATACTTTTATTTCCTTTTTTCACTTTTAAATTTTTAAACCACTGTGTTTTAACTAGTGATCCATTTTCTATACAGCAATTACATCATTCCAAAAATGATTTTTATTTCAAAACTTTTGCATGAACTTTGCATTAAATTTACCATGTTTGAATAAACAATTTTTGCTTGTAAACAAGCTTTCCTCATCAAGGAAGTCCAAACTGTTAGAAAACTTGGTCAGTGATCCTAATCAGGGGCAAGTATCTTTCAGATCCTGTTGTGAATCAGTTCAAGATTTGTTGCTCAGTGCAAGTCATTATCAGAATTGTTTTAATCAGAAGATCACTTTCAAGACTTATACCGGGGCACTCCTTTCCCCTCAGTCATTTCAAGAGTTGAAGCCATGATCGGTTTATCCTCAACAATCATCAAATCTGGGGCAATCCCCAGGCAGCGCTTCAGTCCTTCCTCCAAGGATCATCATTTCAATACAATTCGCAAGTGTGTTATAAGTGTTTCTCAAGACATTTTCTCTCCAAGCAGAGTTGGTAGTGTTCTCCGTGTTGAGGAATCAGAGTTTCCATCTTACCTCCACAAAAGAGTCAATCTTCCTTGTCATAAACGTCAGCATTACATACTACATGCATAGATCATTCATATATCATGCATCACAAAATTCATATATCATGCATAGCAAGAGTGTTTTATCCTCATTTGAATTTCCCGAGGTATTGTTACAGTCAATATCTTACCTTGTGGTCAAAATCCAACTTACTTGGTACCTACCAGAATCTTTCCCTGATGTAGCTTCAGATCTGTTTAAAATCTGATTGTCTTTTCGAGTTTATTTCTCGGTGTAGCGGATCTGTTTAAAATCGATTGTCTTTTCAGTTTATTTCCATGTGCTTCGGATCTGTTTAAAATCGATTGTCTTTTCAGTTTATTTCCACGATGTAGCTTGGATCTGTTTAAAATCGATTGTCTTTTCAGTTTATTTCGATGTAGCGGATCTTTAAAATCGATTGTCTTTTCCATTTTATTTCCACGATGTAGCGGATCTGTTTAAAATCGATTGTCTTTTCAATTTATTTCTGATGTAGCGGATCTTTAAAATCGATTGTCTTTTCAGTTTATCTCTGATGTAGCCGGATCTGTTTAAAATCGATTGTCTTTTCAGTTTATTTCTCGATGTAACCGGATCTGTTTAAAATCGATTGTCTACCACAAATTTCTAGTTTCAAAGTCTCCCAATAATTACCACAAATTACCATAGAGTTTGTCTCATATCATACATCATTCAAAAAATATGTCAACAAAAAATTGCATTCAACACTTTTCTCATTATATTTTATTCAACATACCATTGCATCTCGGGGCAAAATTTTGGATTTTGATATTTAACTATCTCCCTGCGATAATATGAAGCTTAATCATCTTCATATCACCTGGTTGAAGATATTTAAATAGGGGCAACTGTTGCACCCCAAATTTTACCCTGCTATTTTTCTACTTGCATTGTATTTATATTAAATAGAACAGTCATTCACTCATTACATTTGCATCTTTTCTCAGTTTAATTTTTATTTTTAATATTTAATTAATTCTAATTATTTGGTGAGGTTTACTAAATAATTTCTATTAGTTAAATAATGAAATAAGAATTAAAAGGAATTTTGTTTTTTTTTTATAAAAAAAAATAACAATGTTTTATTTTTAATAGTAATTATGTTTATATTTATAGATTATTTCATGCTTGATTTTTGTTTTTTTATTAGAGCTTTGGTTTAAATAAAATCTTTCTTCATTGAAAGTATTTTCTATTTTATTAACAATTAGTTTAGTTTTTTATTTGAAATTGATTTTATTTTAAAATTTTATTTTATTTTATTTTTAATCTTTCATTTAAGACAATTAAAGTGTTTTCTTTCACATTAGCATTAATTTCCTTTTTTAGGTAAATTATAGTTTAGTATCAAAATCTGTTTTATCATATTTACATTATTTTATTAGATTAATTAATTTTTTATGTTTGTATCTTTTTATTCTACTTTTATTATGATATTTAATTTCAATCATTTTTATGATTAAAAGTTATTAAATGATTTTTATTAAATAGAATAATAAAATAGGATTTAAATTAAAATTATTTTTTTTTGTTGTTAAAATAGTAATTTATTTTATTTATTTATTATTATTAAATTATTTTTAGAGATTGTTAGTGGTTATTGTTAAAAAGTAAGTAAATTTGGTCTTTGATATGTATCGATCAAGATGAAGGGTTTGTTGCAAGTTTCCACCTCTTGTATTACCTGCAAACAAAGAAAATTCAAACAAAATTAGTACATATCACAGCTAGCAATTCTGCTCCACTTGCCACCACCTATTGTACAAAAACCTGCAAAAATGCAAGACAAATTCAAAAGTTAGTACAATTCCTCCTCCACTAACTGCTCCACTACTCATATTCTAACAAATTCCTAATTTTGTACTCTGGTCCCTTGATCTTATCCCCATCTCCATACAAATCCCAAATTACCCTCACTCTTCATTGGCTTTATAACAGACAGACCAAAATTACAGAGAAGGGGGGAACAATATAAAAGGTTTCATCTTCAATCGACACAAGAAAAAACGGACCAAAAAAAACTTCTTTCCATAAAACCTTAATCTTGCTGCCTCAAAACCACAGCCATCGTCACTTTGCTCATCCACATCCACCTTCACATAAAAACTGTTACCTTCATAAACCACCAAACTAAAGCACCAAACCATCACCCAAATCCTTCATACAGAACTTCATTACTCCCTGTGTAAGACCTTTAACACTTCTCTGCATAAACCCTTAACCTCTTAACACCCTCATTTTCCAAACCAAAATCTCACACCCAGACTCAAACAATTAACCTCACAAGCCAGAAATAAAGCTGCAAATCGCAAATCCAGATTTGAGAAAACCAGAAGAAAGTGAATCGAACAGAAACAACTCAGACCAAAACCACACAGAGCAGTAGTAGATCTGAAACAGAGGTAGATGAAGAAGAAGAGCAAGCGTACCTTTTTATTTCTTTCAAATCTTCTTCCGATTTATGTTCTTAAAACTCGTAATCACTGTGTTTTTCTTTAATCTGAACCACCACTCGTGAAAGAATTTTTGGGGTTTAGATTTATGTTTGTTGTTCTATTATGTGAAAACGAAAACAAGAAGAAAGACGGTTTGAAGACAGAGGAATCATGGCCGATCGAAGAGAGAAACACGTGAGAAGTGAGAGAGATTGCAGCGAGAGATGATAAGGTTTGATTTGTTTTTCGTGAGAGTAGAGAGAAAGGAAGAGAGCGTGGAGATTCTTCTAATCCTATTACCTTATTTTTATTTTTAATTATTTAATTAATTCCTAAAATAATGATAATGGTGGTGAGGTAGCTGGCGGCTAAACCTAGTAGCTCTAGGGTTTTATTGTCAAGTTAGAATTTTTAAAACGGGCCTCATATACCTGACCCGAAAACCATATCTCTAGCCCAATTTACTCTTAACCCATTCTGTTTTTTTTTCACTGTTTTACTTAGTAAATACACCCCATTAGTTTATTTATTTTAATTTCTTCTTTAATAATTAAGGTTACTTTATTCATAATATTTTCACTAAAAAAATATATCAAAAAATATTTGTTTAGAAGTATGTCTAAGATTATTATTCAAAGTATTAGTATAGTTTTATGGATTATTTGTTTCTTAGAATTATTTCCGAATGGTTTTTATTGTTCTTCTATATTTACATTATATTTATATTAGATTTATATTAGTATTGTAAATAAAATAGAAGTAATATATTTCAAAGATACAAAAATATATAGATTTAGTTTTATTTTATTTTTATTTACTCGAAATTTTATTTTAAAAAGAACAAAAATATTTTTTTTTCTTTTCTAGATGTTAAGATATGTGTAGAAATAATATTGCTTTTGTTATTGATACTAAAAATAATATATTTTAGATCTTCAACATAATTTTCAAAGATACAAAAAAATAATATACATATAGATTTAGTTTTATTTCATTTTATTTACTCAAAACTTTATCTTTAAAAAGAACATAAGAGCTTAGATTTAGAATTTATCTTATTAAATTTATTTCTTATAAAAAATTCGTTTTTATTTTTATTTTTATTTCAATATTTTAAAATGCTCAAAATATTTTCTTTTAGCTATTTATCTCTTAGATTTATTAATTATTGAATTATTATTTATTTTACTTGTACATTTATATGGACTTGTGATTTATTTCCGTCATCCCCATTTGTAAATTTGTACCCCCCATTCCCCCACATGATGTAATAGTTAGTAAATATTTTATTGTTTTATTTTATTTAATTATTCATCACTCTCACAAACCAAATGCTTTCAAACTAATACTCGATTAGAGCCATTTTTATTACCTTGAGTCGACAAAGCTTAGAAGCGTAGCGGCCACACATTTGTGCACACCACGCTTACTCTTGGGCTTACAATGAGACCTTAATTGATTAGTTAAACATTATTTAATTATCTAATTAGGTTATTCAAAATTGATTAGTCAATCTAATTAATTTTATTAAACTAATTACTTGATTAAATTTTGTTTAATTAGTTGATTAAATTTATTTCGTGCATGCACTTACACATGTAATTTAATTGTTTTATACTTAGGTTGGCCACCTTGTATGGGCTTTGTCGATTTTATTTGTGATTTACAATTATCTCGATCCTATTCTTTCTCCGTTCACCAAGCATTTAAAACATTTTCAATAAAATTCGACCCAACGTCGAGTCTTCTTCTCAAACCTCGATCCAACGTCGAGTTATTTTCAAAAAATGAATTTCTACAAAAAAAACATAGTGCTATGGTATTTAATTGAATCGTTAGAGGATAGCCCGACGATGTAATTAAAATGTAAAGTATTTGGGCCATTAGAGGGTAACCCAATGACTTAAATACTTTATTCCATACACTTTATAAAAGTGAACTTTGTTTCACCTCACTCTTTTCATAATAAAGATTTTGGATGAGAGATGATCGGTTGACCTCAATCACCAATCTCGAGTATTGAATCGTTAGAGGATAGCCCAACGTTTTGGTACTTGTCATCCACAATTTAAAATCAATTCCAACACATTCAATATCTTTTGTGCGCTCCAAGCACTATTTATCTTTAAACCCTTTTTAAGATTAGACATGATTCATTTATAAATGAGATGTTTCTTCCTCTATTCCCAAGGTTTTTGACTTCTCCACTTGAGTACTAGAGGTGTTCTCAAACCCTCCCTCATGTTGGTGCGTAGTCCTTTATTCTTTATCACACCTTGTGGACGTTAGACGAGTCTTCTCATTTAAAAATGATGACTTGTCTTTTCATTTAAAATCAATCAACAAACAAATATTTTCTAGAAGAACTACGAAGTTTTGACTTTCCCATTGCACGAGGGAATACGTAGGCACGCGGTTTCGAAACCGTGTCAAACTCAAAAGTAATAAAAACATTTCTCCTCTCTTTCTTTCTATTTTTAAACTTAGAAGATCATAAAAAAATTTCACACTAACACACAACCACACTTTGAACTAAATGGGTACCATCGAGTTCGATGGATGTGAGGGGTGCTGATACCTTCCCCTTGCATAACCAACTCCCGAACCTATATCTCTTAATTTTGTAGACCGTCTTATCCATTTCATTCGTGGGTTTTATCTATATTTTCCCGTTCTTCTTTTAGAACAAATAAAATTAGGTGGCAATTTCATTTTGAAAAATTAAATGATTTTTGAAAACGAGTTGCTTCACTAAGGTGTCCATTTTAAAGAATATAATGTTCCTCTTGAACATTCAAAATGATATGGATAAGTGTCCCAAGGCTTGATATACTGATTCTCTGTGGCTATGGCATCTACGATTCATGCACCTCAACTTTGACGGTTTAGAATGTTTAGCAAAGAAGGAGATGGTGAGAGGTTTTCCCAGCATCAACCACCCAGACAAACTATGTGAAGGATATATAATTGGGAAGAAATTTCGGAAAACCTTTCCAAAAGAATCAACATCAAGAGCAAAAATCCGCTAGAACTCATACACGCTGATGTCTATGAACCAATCAAACCCAACTCTTTTGGTAAGAATAAGTACTTTATCCTTTTTATTTATTATTATACTAGAAAACATGGGTTTATTTCTTGAAGGAGAAGTCAGAAGTGTTTGAAAAAATTAAGAAGTTCAAAGCCCTTGTGGAGAAAGAAAGTGGTTTTTCCATTAAGGCCATGAGATCTGATCGAGGTAGAGAGTTCACTTCAAATGAGTTTAACAAATATTGTGAAGACCACAAAATTCGCCATTGGCAGTGCCAAGATTGCCACAATAAAATGGAGTAGCAGAGAGAAAGAATTGGACCATACTTAACATAGTTCGAAGCATGCTCAAGAGCAAGAATATGTCGAATGAGTTTTGCGCTGAATCAGTGGCATATCGGGATTTATCTTACAAATCGTTCCCCCAATAAGAAGATTGCACGATAAGGCACCACAAGAAGCATAAAGTGGAAGGAAGTTCAAGATATGCCACCTCAACGTGTTTGGAAGCATTTCCTATACCCACGTTCTAGACCAAAGGAAAACAAAGCTCGTTGGTAAAAGTGATAAATATGTGTTCGTGGTTACAAGTCAAGCTTCAAAGGGTACAAGCTTTATAACCTAAATATTTGATCCTCATAAGTCCCGATGTGGAGTTCGACAAAGAAGATTGTTGGGATTGTAGTGTTCAAGAAGAAAAAGAAGATGAAATGAAGCTACCAATGATAGAGGAACATATTACACCAACTACCTCACCGACACCAAGGTTGGATGAAATAGGTTCAAGTGAGTGAACACCACGACTAAGGATCATTGAAGAGCTTTACTCGGTAACCAAAAATCAAAATAACCTTAACCCTTTTTGTCTTTTTCGTGATCGTGAGCCTCTAAGCTACCAAGAAGCGGTAGAAAAACATGAAGTGGAAAGACGCCATGGATGAAGAAATCAAGTTAACCACAAAGACTGTTACATGGGAAATTACTACACTTCCACGAGGATGTGAGTACAACTTCAATTCAAAGTATTTTGCATGATGTCAAAACCGGGAAAAGATGGCACATAGGTAAAATGGATGATATCTCTTTTTCTTGTGGAACTCCTCTCCATTATAGGTCTTAGGTATCATTAAAAAGCTTTTTTAAATTGATCCAAATCCTTGAAAAATAGTTTATGCATGATTTTCTACTGCATGTGTCAACACATCCGTATTTCAAGTCGACACATGCAACTCAATGTTTAAGCCTGTAACTTCTATAAGTCACAGGTCGACTCATGCATCATATAGGTTGACTCATGCATCATATAGGTCGACACATACTAAAAGAATTCTGAAATAGCAGAAACTCTTATTTTATGTGTCAACACATCCGTATTTAAGGTCGACACATCTACTCACATTTTGAAGATTGTAGCTTCTGACTTGGTCAAATCGACACATACAATTCTTCAGGTCGACACATGCATTTTTTTATAACGTATATGTTGGCACATATGAATTTTAGGTCAACGCATACAACCCGATTTGGTCAAAATTTTAATTCTTTTTATTCCAAATTTGTCCTTTTTCCCTAAATGTTTCCAAACTATAAATACCCATTCATGCATCATTATAAACTTAATGATACTGTAAAATTATCCTACATTTCCTATTCTTCTTCTTCAACCTTTCAATCTATGCATACACACTAACATTACATTATGATGATGTTCATTGGGGTGCCATATAAAAGAATTATGGATTTCCAATTGGTTTGGGTTGAGATTTGTAGGGTCTTCATCGGGAAAACCATCGGCTTTGTCCTCCAAAATAATTTGTTGAATTGGGGTTTTGTGCAAGATCGTTCGAGAAAGAATCATCCGTGTGAGCAACCTTGAGTGTTCCAAACCTTTGCAAGGAACACAGGAGTGTTTGAAATCTTTTCAAGGAAGTAGCAAGAATTGGATGATAGAATACGTGACCTTGTGTTGATAGATTGCAACGGATCTACTCGAGTGAAATTACCTTGGAGTGTTTGAAATCTTTGCAAGGAAGTAGCTTAAGCAACAAATGGATTGCATCTATCGGTTTATTTGATCTTACTTAAGATCAAAGGTTCAAGAAGTTACACCAATTGGAAAATTTGTATTGTTGAACTCTTTATTTGTATTAAAAAAATTTCTATATTAGAATTATTCTAATTTCGATTGGAATTAGACGCAGATGTACCCACACGCGAGGACGATAATGGGGAATTTCATAAAAAAAGTTCCTCGTATTTTTTACTTTCTCGCTTTTACTTGCTTTGAATTTTCATAAATAGTTTAACAAATATCACTGTGCTATCACTTGAATTGTAAGAGTTTTCCTCTTTGAATATGATTTTGAAATAGGTGTGGATATAACTTATAATCACTTTTGATTATAAATGGTTTTGTATATCAATACCACTCAAGGAAATATTCTGAAAATTCACTTGCATGCCAAGTATTTGATAAAACGACCAAGTTAGCTCTTTGATTATTTAGCCTTGGAAATAGTATTGCAAAGTAATTTTGTTCAAACAATAAATAAGTTGCTTGTAGAATTGAGGTTAAAATTAATCAATTATCCATTCTCATTCCTTGATTACTACTTAATAGAATTGCATATCCGAGTTTGCAATAAGTTGATCGTAGACGACTTATCCAGAATTGCTTCCGCGTTAAAAAATTTTGAAAACAAATAAAATTCTAGATTTGTGTTTAGAATAAATTTTTGCACCCCTATTCACCCCTCTAGATACACGCCATCGTCTAACAAGTGGCATCAAGAGCCCGATTCATTCTCATCTTTCACACGTTTTGCTAAGATAGCTCAAAATAAAATAAATTCAAAAATAATTGTTATTCAAAGCGATCATGGAGGTGAATTTGAACACCACCTCTTTGAAGAACATTGTGATAAATTTGGGATTGAACATAACTTTTCAGCTCCTAGAACTCCTTATTAAAATGGTGTTGTGGAGCGGAAAAATTTTATTTTAGCGGAGTTGGCAAGAACAATGCTAAATGATTGTGGTCTACCAAAATACTTTTGGGACGATGCTATTAGCACGACATGTTATGTCTTAAATAGGATCATAATACGTCCAATTCTTGAAAAAACTTCCTATGAACTTTTAAAAGTAGAAAACTAAATTTATCTCGTCTTCATGTCTTTGGATGTAAATGTTTTGTTTTATACAATGGAAAAGATAATCTTGGAAAATTTGACGCATTAGCCGATGAAGGTGTATTTCTTGGATATTATCAATCTAGTAAAGCATATAGAGTTTATAATAAAATATTTCTTATTGTTGAAGAGTCCGTTCATGTTACCTTTCATGAGTCCTCCCCAAGTTGTGTTGGGAAAGGTAGTTCTTTTCATGGTGTAGGTGCATCTATGAGACATAATCAAGGACACCGATGAAGGAGTTGATCATCCTAAAATGGTAGATATTGAGAAGGATGGAGATATCACTTAAGAAAAGAAAGATGATGATGGCCAAGAAGAAAATAATGGTCTTCCTTTTGAGGAGATAACATCCAAAGATCATCCACTTGGCAAGATAGGTGATATCACAAAAGGGTAACAAGTCGATCTAAAATAAGTAGTATTTGTTGTCATCATGATTATGCATCACAATTTGAACCTAAAAACACTAATGATTTCTTACTTTATGAGCATTGCCTTATGGCCATGCAAGAAGAATTAAATCAATTTGAAATAAATGGTGTTTGGGATCTTGTTCCTCGTCCTTCAAATCATCAAATCGTAGGCACTCGATGGTTTTTTAGGAATAAACTTGACAAGCATATAATAAGAAATAAGGCTCGTCTTGTGGCTCAAGGGTATAACCAAGAGGAGGGCATTGATTATGAGGAATCTTATGCTCTGGTGGCCCAACTGGAGGCTATACGCCTTTTATTAGCTTATGCTTGTTCTAAGAACTTCAAATTATTTCAAATGGATGTAAAAAGTGCATTCCTTAATGGATCATAAGTGAATAAGTGTATGTTTCTCAACCTCCCAATTTTGAAAATGATGAGTTTCCTAATCATGTTTTCAAGCTAAATATGCATTGTATGGTCTTAAACAATTCCCAAGGGCATGGTATGATTAACTTATCAACTTTTTTCTTGAATAAGGATACTCTAGAGGGAAAGTTGATACTACTCTCTTTATTAAACGTCAAAGGAAACATATTTTACTAGTTAAAATCTATGTATATGATATCATTTTTGGATCTACGAATATGCATCTTGTCAAGGAGTTATCTAAGCTTATGCAGGGAGAGTTTGAAATCAGCCTAATGAGGGAGTTAAATTACTTTCTCGGGCTACAAATCAAACAACTCGACAAAGGAATATTTGTGTGTCAAAATCAAGTATTGTCTCCAATTTCTTAAGAGATTCAGTATAGATAGTGCTACGAAAATTGACACTTCCATGGAAACAAACAGTAACTTAGATAAGGATGAGAAAGGTAAGGATGTTGAGGTAAAAATGTATAGAGGTATAATTGGTTCAGTTCTTTATCTTACAACATCTCGACCCGATATCATGTTTAGTGTTTGTATGTGCACACGATATCAAGCTGTTCCCAAGGAATCTCACCTAAAAGTCGTCAAATAAATCTTTAGATACCTCATTGGGACACCTAAATTTGGGCTTTGGTATTCCAAAGGAAACAATTGTGTCTTGGTTGGTTATTCCAATTCCGACTTTTCCAGTTACAAATTAGATAAGAAGAGTACTAGTGGAACTTGTCACTTGTTTGCAAAATCCTCGGTTAGTTGGAATAGTAAAAAGAAAGTTATTGTTTCTTTGCCAACTGCAGAGGCGTAATACATGGAAGTCGGTGGTTGTTGTGCTCAAATGTTGTGGCTTAAACAACAACTATTAGACTTTGATATTAAACTATTATGTATTCCTATCATGTGTGATAAAACTAGTGCTATAAATCTAACAAAATATATTGTGCAAAATTCAAGGACTAAACACATTAAGATACATCACCACTTTCTTCGTGATCATGTTAAAAAATAGGTGTTGTGTTTGAGCATGTTGATAGTAAAAATCAACTAGCCGATATTTTCACTAAACCACTTGCAATTGAACCGTTTATGAAGATACATGGGGAATTTAATATAATTGATATCTCAAATGTTGCCTAGTTCTATCTTGTTACTTGCACTTAAGTATTCTCTCTAACTATGTGTTTGAGCGTGTCACTTTTTGTGAGTGCAACTTCCAATCCTACAACAGTGAGGTAATGTCGTTTCAATTTCTCCTTGAACGTAAGTTTTGCCTTAATATATATGTCTAGGTTACTTCCAAAAATGCTTGATATACTTTCAAATGATGAAAACCATGAATGTTCATTTCCAAAAAAAATTCGATTAATAACCATTGTGTGTTTTTGATCAATATGTTTACAATAACTTCATGTATTAATTCTTTCACATTTGAATATATTTGTTCTTAATATGCAAGCATGTGTTGTGATTATTTTCCCTTCTCTATTTGCAATGTGTGGTTCTAGTTGTTGTAGTTACATTGCATGATATACATCTTCATTCTTGGTTTTAGTAGCGATATATTCTTATCGCTATGGTTGGCACATACGTGTGTGACATCAGGAGTTCCATTATGAAGTGTTACGCAACTGTGACGCTACAATTTACTTTCATTGCATTTGTATGTCATTACATTTGTTGTGATGATTGCTGCTCGTTATTTAAATTCTTTGCATCATTACATATATATGGGTATATGTAATTGTTGCTCTTCTATGCAAAATTAGCCTCTGAATGATATTTATTAATTGGTTTTGGAACTATGATACTTCTAACAGTTTGTTATCTTCTTTTTTATGTTGTCAAAGGGGGAGAAGCATATGTGAAACGAAGATAGGAAGCACAAAGATAACGGGTGTAACACCCCATTTCTACCCGGTGAATAATAATAAAATCAGAGTTCCACAATTTCAACATACATATGGGATGCCACACTTTCAACTTAAAAACAACGACATTTAATCGCACATAGAGCAGATACATAACACTTAACTTGGATGAACCAATAACAACCTGATTAGTCTTTAAAATCAATCAACTTTTAAAAATAAGCAGCACATTCACAACGTTTAACTTCAATTAAGTTTAACATCTTTACCAACTTAAAACAACTTCAAACAAGAAAGTACTTATTGGAAACAACTTGAAAATTCAGCATTTGGAATAAAAAAACAATAAAGAAGACATTGGTTCATCCCCCCAAGTGCTACGTATCAGAGCAACGACACCAACTCAAACTAATGAAAGAAGACAACCTTCACATTGAAATACCTGCTGTCATACCCCAAAATTTTCCCTCCATCTTCTCAGGATATTCCATACATCCATACTCAAGGATTCCTCAAGAGTTGATCAGACAAACTCTCTCCTAGACAATCAACCCAAACTAGGGTTTGGTGATCCTCAAGATCAAATTGGACTTCCAACATCTCCAATGGTCTTCATGCCTCCTCATATGCTTCAAAGATTCTCCATGTCAAGTTTCAAGCCTTACAAGTCAAGTTTGCTCAGACAATTGCCCAGATGGTTGAAAATCAGTTGTATTGGACAAAAAGTCAACTGTGGTCAACATACAGTCAAACTTCATAATTTTTGGTCAACATCCTCATTTTGAAGTAACATTCATCATTTGATCAAGGGCTGATCATGATTCATCAAGAAAACTCAAGATTTGCTCAAAAGTCAAACTTTCTAAATTAGGGTTTAGGTGAAAAGTCAATGAACTTTGGTGATCATAACTTCTTCATACTTTCTCGAAATTTTTCCACCACCTCTTGTTTTGAAGGAAATTCAATTCTCTACAACTTCATGTCTCACAAGAATGTCCAAAAATGCTTCATTTGAGAGGTATGGCTCAAAACATTCTGGTCATTTTCAAAGTCAACAAAAGTCAACATTTTGTTTTGAAGATATATTGAGCATGGAAACTCAATTGAGATGAGACCAAAAGGTTGGTTAGAGGACTCTTAGAGCTTTCCAAAAGTCCAAGAACACTCAAAAATGTGGAAAATTGAGCAAGATACACCATTCACAAGTTGGGCAATTTTGAAAGAGTGCACAAAGAGAGATGCTTCTAAAAATCAAAATTTTGCAAATGGGCTTACTTTTTCTTCATCCAAACTTGTTCCTTATACAATTAGGAATATCCAAGCCCAATGCCACGAATTTTTATTTTATTTTTCTATTTAATTTGGAATTTATTCATTTAAATACAAATTAAATTTAAAATAAAGTATAAAATCAAAATTAATTGCAAACTTGATTTTTATTTCTTCCTTGAGATCCAATCAACTCATTAAAAGCCAGCAATTTTCGAAATTTGATGGATATGGCAAGATTGGATTGAAAATTGACCAAAATTTGAAGATTTGATTTTGTACAAAAATCAAATTTGATTGGCATTGATCATTGATTAATTCTTTCCCAAAACAACTCTGAATCCTTCTACTATATATACATGATACATACCACACGAATTAGGGTAGAAAATTTGACTCAAGAACCCTATTCCAAGCTCAAAAAAGCCGTGGCAAACAAGCAAAGTGCAATCCTATTTCCAGCCGATTTCAATCAATTTTGAGGTGTCCAACACATTCCTTGATACCTCCTGAGTCGATCCAGACCTTTACTTTGATCAAAACCATCCAGAAACAAGAAATTCGAATTTGGTTTGTTCTTGAAAATTTCAAAATCGTATTCTGTTATTCATGCATTATTAACATGTTTTGTGTTTGTTTTTGTGATTAGTGATGTGTTTGCAAGCTTTCTGGGCACTCTAATTGAATTTCCATGGCCAGGAACACGTATCACCATTGTTAGGGTTTCCCATGCCGTTTTAGGGTTTCTCTTAAATGAAAAAATTGGACCATGAGACCTATACCAATGCGTTCGGAATGATCTCAGGAATCGAACCATGGTTTTAGAACTTATTTATATTATGTATGCTGGGTTTTTGATTTTGCCAGGGACATAGCGTCGAGCAATGGCCGACGCTGGATTTTTAAAATTTCAAAACGAAGAAGACGATGAATTGGCGCGAGCTCGTGGCAATGAGAAAGCGACGCGTGTTGTAATCCACTCACTCCGTTTCCAAACATGCTTGCACACTTGGCTCAGTTGGTTAAGGCGTTTCCTGTTGATGGATGCTCTCACATGTCTCCAGTTCGAACCATGCCAGGACCATTTGGTTTTTCTCTTTTACAGAACTCATATTTTCATATTTTTATTTTATTTAATATTTTGCATATCATTTTAATTCTTTTCATATTTTTATTTATGCATTAAAAAATCATCAAAATATTTTTTCCTTTTGCATTTATTTTTAGAAAATACTTATTTAATTTATAAAATTAGAAAATACAATTTTGCATGCATATTTATTTTTATTCATAATTTTGCATTTAAATCACATTTAATTAGTTTTTAATTATTAAATTGCATTCAAAAAATCCCAAAAAATTATTTTAGCATATTTATGTTATTTCCAGCATGTCATATTTTTCCCAATTAAAAATTTGCATTTTTTCTAACATTTTCTCTTATTCGATTTCATCATATTCTCCGATTTCTCTTATCGTTTCACAGGTTATTCCGCTTCAGACGGTTTCTTTTACCGTTTTCTTTTTTTCAATAATGTAACTGCTCATGGGATGTAATAGTTTAAATTAGGTTTTTATTTTCCGCAAGTTTAAATGATGTATCTGCCCCAAAGCCATGTAATAGCGTAGGACATTTACCTTTCCGCACTTTACATTCCGCATTTTAATTTCCGCACCCTATAAACTGCTAGTAATTAGGCATGTATGGCAAGACTAAAATCAACATAGCCCACTAATTTTCAAAGATAAAAATATCCGAATCGACACACTCTTTTCACACATGAACCCCTTAGGGTAATTCTCTCTCGATGCCTTACGAATTCACATGGTCATGTCCCTCGAACGTAGAGGTATTCTAGCACCGTTGCCTTCAAAACAAATCATCATAGTCCCTTCGATACAAAGATCATAAGACCCACGATGTTGCCTCCGAATACATGATCTTGACCCTCGATTGTCGCCTACGAAAAATGATGATAGTCCCTCCGAATGTGCTAGGATACTTCCTACGAGTTGTTTTCTATGACCATCCGATGTCCCTTCGAATGTCCTGCTTACATCCAACGAATGGAGTTACCTACCAACCAATGGTATGGATAGCGCTATTCTAAAGGAACGTAAAACAACACGAAAACGACCAATTCTGAGTAGGTAATAAGACTTTTAGTTGCTTGCTCTATCAAAATACTTTTTACACAACACACTTTTGTCAAAGTTCAAACTCTTTTCAAAACAAAACATTTCCGAACACTTTGTATACATTCCTACATGAATCATTACAAAGTCAAAGCGAAATGCCTTTTCAAAACATTTTTTAAACACACAGAAAGCACAATTTTAAAGTGATCTAAGAGCAACTAAGAGCCGTAGATAACTACGGATGGAAAGGTGCTAATACCTTCCTTTTCATAACCTTCTCCCTTACTCGAATCTAACGAAGGTCTTTTTACTTTTACCTTCCCTTAATTGGATTAAAATAAAAGTCGGTGGCGACTCTTGCTATCCGCACATTTGCGATACAAAAAAACAATAAAAAGTCAGTTCACCGTATCACGTAATCGGCGACTACGGGAGACACCCTAAAGAGAGAATGCCTTAGGGATTTCTAGATCACCTTTACTGCTTTTTGTTTGACTTGCTTGCTTTATCTTTAAGGGTTGCTTGGGTATCATATTTAAGGGTTCCTTTTAGGTAAGTAGCAATAAATCGTCGCGACCGTTAGACGTATATCAAAACGGTCAACATGATGGCTACGTTAGTGTGACACTTTGGATGTCCTGATACTCTTCATTCCCAAGTTGAGGATAGTATTTGGCTTCTGCGTGGTGTCATCAAGCGCTAACTAAACTTTTAGAACCTTAATTGACCCATCTTGGTCATTAGAAGGTAGTGAGATGGCCGGCTTTGGTGTAGACCGAGGTTGGTTGATACTCGATGCTACGCTCATTAAGATCAGACTTTTGGGATATTTTCGGTCGACCATTTGGTAGTCGTATTGAAATAAACGCCTACGAGAAAGATCAATGATATGAGATTCCTAGAACCCGGTTACTATTATAGGACAGGATGAACCAACTCAAACTTTTGGTGGGGTAATCACCTATACCTCATGTAAGCCTTAAACCTAGGCTCATTGTGTGAATTGCTTGTGTGTGCCAAACATGACATCATGACATCATTTGCATTGCATATCATTTCTAACTATTTCAAGGACCTAGGGATTTATCTTTGCTCTGTTTTGTAGGGTATTATGGCTTCTAGAAAGACTATCCGAATCAACTTCATGGGTATACCTTCTCAACTCAAAGAATTGGTTTCAGAAATTCCCGACCATGCTCAGTTCATCAAAAGACATGGTTATCTGCTTGACTTGGTTACCTTCGGTTTTGAAGAAGATATTATGCATGTCATATTCCAGTTCTTTGATCCGAAACACCATTTGCTTTACGTTCCCAGATTATCAGTTGGTTCCTACCTTGGAAAAGTTCTCTAAGCTACTTGGGATACCTATTCTTGACCAAATGTCATTCACGAGTTTAGAAAAGGTTCCTAAGTACGAAGACATCGCATCCTCCTTACACCTAAAATGCTCAGACATTGAAGCCAATTGGGAAACTAGAAGTGGAGTTAAGGGTTTACTTTCCAAGTTCTTAATTAAGAAAGCCCGAGAATTCCTCAAAGTTATGAGTTTCCATGCATTCGAAGACATTGTGGCCTGTTAATCTATGGTTTGGTTCTATTCACGACTCGGATAAATTCATAGATGTCAACGCTATCAAGTTATTTCTTACCGCAATCTGCCTACTTTACTTGGAGACATCCGCATTCTCTCCACACTCGTACTACTAAAAGACAAGGAACTCTCATGTGTTGCATACCGTTGCTTTCCAAGTGGTTTATTTCGCAGCTTCCTCCATCAGTTTTGAAGAACGAACAAAGGTTGAGATGGTCTCAAAGACTAATGTCACTCTCTCATTCAAATATCCGTTGGAGCCTTTTCTCTCAAAAGGACTTCACCTTCATTGAGCGTTGTGGAGAATTCCCTAATGTACCGCTACTTGGTATAAGGGGAGGTATTACTTACAACCCTTCCTTAGCTCTACGTCAGTTTGGTTTTGCTCGAAGAGATGGCCCACATGATATGCTTCTCCAAGATATTGTGTTCGACTACAATCACGATCTCCAGAATTACCGACGAAGGTTTATACACGCTTGGGGCATGGTAAAGAAGACTGATACCAAGACTTTGGGGCACCAGAACTCCATTCCTTGGGAACCTTACCTCAAATGGGTGCGAGCTCGAGCTCAAAACCTCATGATGCCATTCACGCTGTTTACCGGAATTATGGAACTCTTGCTATAGGTGACGTACCTATCTATGCTCCATCCCGACATGCCTACCGATTTTGAAGACTTGAAGAGATCCTGGATTCAACTAAAAGAAGAGAGGATACCTTTGAAGCTCGTGTTATGCAAGTGAGAAGAAAGTGTTAGAGTTGACAAAGCTACTTCACGAGGAAAGCATCAACGCCTACCTCGGCACCAAGAAGCGCCCATGGGAGACTTAGAGCTTTAGGATTTATATGTTTCTGAACTATCTTTTGTACTTAAAAAGAAAAAGAATAAAAAGAGTACTAATAAATGTTTGCTCATTGCTTGTTTAACAAATTTAAATCTCTAAGGTCCTTGAAAACATTGCATTGCATTCGCATAAACATTGCATATCATAGCATAACATTGCATCACAGGTACATTGAAGATTGGTTTTCTCATTTGCTCGCTATTTATTTTAGCAGAAATGGCTCTTGAACGATCTGTCAAAGATCTTCAAGCTCGAATGCTCGGTTTAGATGTTCACCACTTGGTCCAAGGCCAAGAAGATCTGAAGAAGCTCATCAACAGAAAGAAGAAGGTAATTGGTCTTCTCAACATGGGCAGACGCTACAAAGGAGGTCCTAGAGTGGTTAGTCGGATTGAGCTCTCTGAAGGAAGTGTCAAGAAGGAAGATGAGCAAAGTAACAAGGGTGATGGTGAAGGCAGTCAGCCTGAGCTTGAGAAGAACTATGATGATGGCCAATACTCTGATGAGGATGACAAGTACAAGCAACTTGAAGACCGTCTGAATGCTGTGGAAAACCTGAAGATGTCCGGGCTGAATTTTGATGATCTGAGTCTTGTCCCTGGTGTTGTGATTCCTCCCAAATTCAAAGTTCCAACTTTTGCCAAATATGACGGCATGTCTTGACCTAAGCTGCATTTGAAGTCTTATGTCCAGAAGATCAATCCCCACACTGATGACAAAAAGTTGTGGATGCACTATTTTCAAGAAAGTTTGTCCGGAACCCAATTGGAGTGGTATTATCAGCTAGAGAATGACCGTATCCGTACTTGGAGTGACTTAGCTGATGCTTTCTACAGACAGTATGAATACAATGTTGAATTGACACCCACTCGCATGCAACTACAAAGCATGTCTATGGGTCGTGACGAGAAGTTCAAGGAGTATGCTCAGAAGTGGAGAGATCTAGCAAGCAGGGTTCAACCACCCTGGTCCAATAGGGAGTTGGTTGATATGTTTATGGGAACACTGACAGGCCCATTCTTCAATCATCTGATTGGAAACTCTTCAGCCGGATTCACCGTGATTTGACGTATTGAAGCTGGTATCAAGAGTGGGAAGATTCATGTAGAGTCATCTTCAAATGCTGCGAAGAGATCCTTCGGGGGTAAGAAAGAAGTCAATGCTGTGTATGGTCAGAAAAGCCGAGCCAAGACCGACCGCGCTCAATTTGTGGGGCATTGTGATCTCAACCCCGCATCAAGACAACCTCGGCGAGACAGGAGCGTAACGAGCAACAAAGGCGATTTAAGATCAACATGCCATTGTCGCAAGCCTTGCAACACATGTTGAAAGCGAGTGATTACCTTGGGATCCTCCTCAAATGTCAACACTTCCTCTCCAAGATACAATCCTAATGCTAAGTGTGCTTACCATTCCAATAGCCCGGACATAGTAATCGATGATTGTTGGGCTCAAGAACAAGATTCGGATATGATTGAGGCTAAGCAGATTGAGTTTGATCCTCTGTTGAGACTCGAATGTGATCAATGCACCTATGCCTAATCATGACAAGAGTTCCAATGTTGTTGGTGAGGATACTTACATTTTCAACATAGATGACTTGACCATTCCTCGATGACTATTAAGAAGAATTTGTTGCAAGGTGTCAACCAGGATGCCCAGAGAATTATCGTTGGTGCCCATCTGTACCTGGTGGTTGTGCTTGGTTGAGAAGACGTGTTCAGTGCATGATGGACAACCGTGAGATACTATTTCTGAAACCACATGCGTCGTGTGAAGAAATGTCTAAGTTGAAGATTGACAATGCGAATGGCTACCATCGTGTGGGATACCTTGGGGCAGCCAAGTGGAAAGTATGATTACATGGTGAAGTACATTATTCCTGAGAGATACAAAATTCCTATTGAAGATGTTAAAGCAACCGGATGGGCTGACGATTTCCCAGAGGACTATGCTGATGTTAACACTATAAGGATTTCCTCTGCTAATCCCTGCCTGGGTGGCACCTCTCATCATTACTTCCAAGGCAGTTCCATATTCCTCGACAAGGCTATCCTTGGAATTATGGAGTGATGTCTACTATCATGGTGTCAAGCAAGACCTCGACCATTGAAGATCTTACGTTGAAGCTACCATTCCCGACATCGACAACATCAGGATCAAGTAAGGTAACGAACCGGAAGGTTTTCTCTCGTAAATCTCTCCTCCAAAAGACACGCAACTCCACTCGCATTCCAGCTATTCAATACATTCCCAAGCTAGAGGGAAAGAACCATGACTCATCCTCACCAAGTACCAAAGGAAGTTACTGAAGACACCTCCAAACGAGAAATGGAGGAAATTCTGAAGATTATCAAGAAGAGTGACTACAATGTTGTGGAATAGTTGGGACAGACTTCGTCCAAGATATCCATGCTTGCTCTGCTCTTGTGCTCTGAGGCTCATGCTAATGCCTTGGTGAAGTTTCTGAAGAATGCTCATGTGCCGCAAGACACTACCACCGACCAGTTTGAAGTTTGTATTGCTAGCCTGGCTGCCAACAACGGCCTAGGTTTCTCTGATGCTGATTTAACTCCTGCCAGAAAGAAACACAACAAAGCCTTGCACATCTCTGTTGAATGCAAGGGCATTACATTATCTCATGTTTTGGTTGATACGGTTCGCTCGAATATCCTCCAAGACGCTTTTGATCGGCTTGATGAAGGGTTGGTTACGAGACCAGTGACATTATTGTGAGAGCTTTTGATGGTTCTAAGCGAACAAGATTGGAGAGCTCACTCTGCTGTTAAAGTCGGTTCCGGACTTTTGACTCCACCTTCTTTGTCATGGACATCCGTCCGCTTACTCTTGCCTACTTGGACGCCTTGGATACATGGGGCACATTTCTACCGCATCGTGAAGTACCCTGAAAGGAAAGTTGTTCTGATGTGGTGAAGAAGAGTATATGGTCAGTCATCTACAGTCATTCCGATACCTTGAGATGGAAGGAGAATTCTTCGAGACTCCCTATCAGGCTTTTGAAACAATACCCAGAGTCGTGCCTGTTGACTCTCCCGTCACTCCTGAGGTTACACAAGTCCCGCCTAGGATGGCCTCACTGAAAGATGCTCAAGCTGCTGTTGAGGAAGGCAGTACTATTTGGGGTTAGCTCCCTGATCTTCCTTTCAAAGCCGACAAGACTGGTTTAGGCTTCACCATCAAAAGTCAGAAGATGATACGCCGCGAGCGTGCCGGCCAACTTCCTTTCCGCATCAGCCAAAGTGGAATCCATGCTATAGAAGACGACGACAACGACTTCAACATCAGCAAGTGGATCTTCCCAACTCCAGATCATGGGCTCGGCAATTGGAAGACTGAAGACGTCATACCAATCTCCTTTAGTCAGGAGTAATTGCTCTTGTTTTGTTTTGCTTTTCGATTTCTTTATGTTTTGAACAATAAACTTTGAAAGCCTAGTGCCTTGGGGCATCATGGCTCGTTTGAGGGTTATTATCGTTGTTTGCGTTTTCATTCAATAAATTCGTTGGACTTTTGCATTCAATTGTTTGTTTTCTTTCTTTACTTTATCACCCCTTCAAAAAGCTATGTGTTTCTTACACACACCCACGTGATACACTGCAGAATCTCTCCAAATCTCGTTGATAACAGCTATGCTATTGCTAAATATGACTTCGATAATCCGATCTACCAAGTCGAAGACGAAAGTGAGGAAGATTGTGAAGTTCCGGGAGAACTTGTCAGACTGCTACAGCAAGAAGAGCGAGTTATACAACCACACGAAGAGCAAGTTGAAGTTGTGAATTTGGGTACTGATAAAGACAGAAAAGAGATCAAGATAGGAGCAGGTCTTGAGAACAGTGTTAAAGAAATATTGACCCAGATGCTACGAGACTATATTGAGGTTTTTGCTTGGTTATACGAAGACATGCCGGGTTTAGACATTGATATTGTGGTACACCGATTCAAAGAGGGTTTTCTCGCAGTGAAACAGAAGGTTCGTCGCATGCGTCCTGAGATGTCAAAGAAAATCAAAGTCGAAGTCATGAAACAGTTCAATGCCGGTTTCTTAGTTGTTACTTTCTATCCACAGTGGGTGGCTAATGTGGTACCTGTACCTAAGAAGGATGGCAAGGTACGAATGTGTGTGGATTACAGAGATCTGAACAAAGCAAGTCCGAAAGACGATTTTCCCTTCCTCATATTGATGTTCGTTGACAACACCGCCGGATAAGGTTTTCTCCTTCATGGATGGTTTCTCCGGTTACAATCGATCAAAATGGCTCTCAAGACATGGAAAAGACTACTTTCGTTACGTGGGGCACTTTTTACAAGGTTATGCCGTTCGGATGAAGAACGCAGCGCCACTTATCGTGCTATGGTGACGTTATTTCATGACATGATTCATCACGAGATAGAGGTCTACGTCGGCGACATGATAGCTCGATCACGGATCAAGAAGAACATCTTGATCATCTCTAAACTGCTTGATAGGTTGAAGAAGTACAGACTGAGACTTAACCCTAACAAGTGCACTTTTGGAGTCAGATCCGGAAAACTCCTAGGGTTTGTTGTCAGTGGTAAAGGTATCGAGGTTGATCCCGCCAAAGTTAAAGCTATTCAAGAGATGCCATCTCCCCGTACCGAGAAAGAAGTCAGAGGTTTCTTAGACCGATTGAACTACATTGCCCGATTCATTGCACACTTAACTGCTACTTGTGAGCCAATCTTCAAGTTACTAAAGAAAGATCAGGTAGTGGAATGGAACGACGATTGCCAAATCGCTTTTGACAAAATCAAGGAGTACCTACAGAATCCTCCCATTCTGATGCCGCCTGCCGAAGGAAGACCTCTCATCATGTACCTGACAGTGCTAGAGAATTCAATGGGATGTGTGTTGGGGCAACATGACGAGTTTGGTCGAAAAGAGCATGCAATATACTACCTTAGCAAAAAGTTTACCGACTGTGAAACAAGATACTCACAGCTCGAGAAAACTTGCAAACTTTAGCTTGGCTCACGACTAAGACAATATATGTTGACTCACACTACCTTGTTGATTTCAAGATGGATCCGATAAAATACATATTTGAGAAACCAGCTCTCTCAGAAGAATAGCAAGATGGCAAATGATCTTGACCGAATATGACATCCGGTACACTTCTCGAAAGCAATCAAAGGAAGTGTAGTAGCCGATCATTTGGCTCATCAAGCCGTAGATGACTATCGATCTATGCGGTTTGAATTTCAGATGAAGATGTTTTACTAGTTACCGATTGTGAAGAACTGTGACGACGAAGGACCGAACAAGGATCCCGATGGACCATGGTTTTGATGGAGCCTCAACGCACTTGGCAATGGCATTGGCGCCATCATTACATCCTGCGGACACACGCCTTTCACCGCCAGACTTTGTTTTTGCACGAACAACATGGCGAATCTGGCGTGCATTATGGGCATTAAAGCGCTATTGACCTAAGAATCAAGTTCTTGCAAGTGTATGGAGACTCGGCTTTAGTGATCGGCGATTAAGGCGAGTGGGATTAAGCATCCGAATCTCATTCAGATCGAGAGCATGTTCGAGTTTGATCCCTACTTTGAAGAGATCACTTTCAATCATATTCCACGAAGAGAATCGGTTGCACGCATTGGCTACTATGTCGTCTATGTTCAAAGTCGATGGGACAACGAGGCTCCCGGATCATCATTGAGAAGTTTGACGAACTAGCATATTGTTACGAGCTTGACACAGAAGAGAAACCTTGGTACTATGACGTGAAAAGGTATCTTGAGACTCGTGAATATCCGCGGGCATCATCAACGATAAGAAGTTCATGAGGAGATTCGCTTCTAAATTCTTCCTCAAAGCGACATCTTATACAAGCGCAACCATGATCATGCTTACTGTGTAGACGAGAAAATAGCAATACGCATCATGGAAGAGTTACACGGCGCATTTGATACCCACTGGACACACCATGGCTAAGAAGATTTTGAAAAGTTACTATTGGTCCACCATGGAAGTCGATTGTCACCACTCGATCTTGTCACAAATTCCATTTATGCGACAAAGTACACGTACCTCAAGACCTCGAATGTTCTAACGCTCCTTGGCCTTTTGCAATGTGGGGCATTGACATGATTGGAGAAATTAAGCCCACTTCCAACGGACATTTCATCCTTGTGGCAATTGATTATTTTACCAAGTGGGTAGAAGCCTTTCGGTTACCAAGAATGTTGTGGCTCGATTCATCAAGCACAATCTTATCGCCGGTATGGCACTCACGAAAGGATTATCACGATAACGGTTCCAACCTCAACAATAAGATGATCACCGAACTCACGCAGCTCAAGATCAAGCATCACAATTCTTCTCCATATCGGCCTAAGATGCGCAATGGAAGCCGCCAATAAGAACATTAAGAAGATTATACAAGATGACGGTGACTTACAAAGATTGGCATGAGATGTTACCATTTTCTCTTCATGGTTATCGCACTACAGTACGAACATCAACATGGGCAACCCCCTTCTCTCTTGTATACGGTATGGAAGCAGTCCTACCCATCGAGGTTCAGATACCCTTAACTAGAGTCCTCCGAGACGCGAAACGATTGGGCGGACGCCTACTTGATTGATGAGAAACGACTCGCATCCATTTTCCATGGACAGATTTATCAAAAACGAATGATCAGAGCATTTAACAAGAAGGTCAAGCACCGAGTCTATCAAGTAGGTGACCTAGTAGTCAAGCGCATCATTATTCCACAAGGTGACCCAGGCAAATGGACTCCACCTACGGGACCGTTTGTAGTCAAGAGTGTTTTCGGCGGAGCTATGATACTTAGCACCATGGATGGTGAAGACTTCCCACACCACGTGAACGCAGACATAGTCAAAAATACTACGCATAAATGAGACCCGCTAGGTCGGTGACCTAGGCAAAAATAAAGGCATCTGGCGAACCAAAAGGGTTCGGGCAAAAGTTAAGGATATATACAAAGATGTACACGGAAAACACGAAAAGCGGCTTGGGCAAAAAGGGCATCCGGTGGAAAACCGGGGCGGTCTAGCAAAGTTAGGGATTTTAGCGCGACTATGTCTCTTCCGGATCACCGCTTCAGACTACTATACATTCAAGATTCAAATGAAGAAGATCCTACTCACTTTCACAAGGAGATGAGATAGTTGAAATATATGAGTACTAGCATGGTTGGAACTTAACGAGATTGTTTCGCATAGCTTTTACCTTTCTTGTGTACAAACTACTTGGCCATACCCACCTTTCAAATAAGCATAGCTTCTTTCTCTTTACAATTTTTATTGTTGTCGTTTGCAATAAGTCCAACGTTTGCTTTGAATGATTATGCGCATTTGACAATAAAAATCTCTTCACAAACATGCGAAAAGTGGACATACAAAAGTAGTTATTACGGGCTCTAGGAATTGAGATGACGACGAAGGTCACCAATGCATTTCCCCGAGCATGATCTCCGCGGTGTCACTCATAACAAACCTTCCCCAACGGAGTATCGTTAATCCCAGTGAGCAATGTTACATCGGTCTCAAGCGTAACACTTCATCCCACCGAGGTATTTATCATCGAATATCTCCTAACAATTCCCTTTTCTCCGGCGGTATCCGGACTCGAGACTTGGTCGATAGTACACGGAGAGAATCTACGTCTTATTCCCAGTCAGAGAATCCAACACCTGTCTCCAACCATCAAAGCGCTCTTGAGATGCACTCAAAATCCCGCGCCTCCTAATTTTCCCAACAGGGTCTACATGCAAGATCCCCAACAAATTGCCTCCCAGACTCTCCCCAGCAGGATCTATGTATGCGATCTCCAGCAACGAGTTTCTCGATCTCTACCTTCCTCAACAACATCTAGGCCCGAGACTTGGTCAGATAGTGCATCGGAGGAATCCAGGATATCTTTCTTCTCCTTCAAAAGCGGGGTTCTCACCTAATCAATCCCCAAGCAGAAGACAGAAATACTCAAGCAGAACATCCCCATCTTCTTCTAGATGGATATGTTTCGAAATACCACAACATCTATCATTCATACATTTCTCATAAAGTCATAATTCATGCATATGTCATTCATATACATGGTCATGCATCATATTTTGCATAAGACTAACGAATATTCTATCAAAGTTTCTATTGTTTTTTCCAAAATAGGTGAAAGTCACTTCTGATGCAAACAGGTCCAGGATTAAGCCCCGAATCTCGACGGGAAAACTATCTAAAAGACCGCCCCTAGTTGTCCTCCAACAATGGTCCAGATTAAGCCGAATCTCGATGGGAAAACTATCGAAAGACCGCCCTAGTTGTCCTCAACGGTGGTCCGGATTAAGCCGAATCTAGACGGAAAACTATCGAAAGACCGCCCCTAGTTGTCCTCCGACGGTGGTCAGATTAAGCCCGAATCTCAATGGGAAAAGTATCGACGGCCGCCCTCGTTGCCCTCCGACAACGGATCCGGGATTAATACCCAAGCTAGATGGGAAACCCTATCCGAACGATCACAAGTTATCCTCCGATAACGGTGGATTAATACCGATGCTGACGGGAAGATATCCACATTTTGCCAACTACTACCTCCCTCGAGTAATCGACGAAGATCTATTCGAATCCTTCTTATTATCAGCAAAGACTCTGTGCGTGTACGACTCGTTTACTGGATGGCATCTTAAGCCCATCTCCGACTACTTATCAGTATTTCTCCACCTTTGGAATGTTGCATATTTGGTTAAAAACCAATACAAACCAATAACTTCATTCAAAGGTGAGCACGAAGTCTAACATACGACTCCCTCCGGATGGCATCTTAAGCCCATCTCCATGCGCCTTCCACTATCAAGAACATCTACAGAGCCTAGCGTACGGCTCACTCCCCAGCATCGATCTTTCGAGATGGCATCTTAAGCCCATCCTCGTCAATTTCCTTATCAACAACCTCGAGTCTAGCGTACTCATCCCAATAAGTCTCCACTTTCTCCAAATGGCATCTGTAAGCCCATTCCCGCATCATCCACCAACAGCGAGTGCAAATTTTCAGGTGTACTTAAGTGTTCAATCATCTTCTACCTCCAGGTCACGAAAGACAGGCGTGTCAATCTAACCTTCCAGTACAAGAAGATTGAACAGGGGCAGCTGTCATACCCCAAAATTTTCCCTCCATCTTCTCAGGATATTCCATACATCCATACTCAAGGATTCCTCAAGAGTTGATCAGACAAACTCTCTCCTAGACAATCAACCCAAACTAGGGTTTGGTGATCCTCAAGATCAAATTGGACTTCCAACATCTCCAATGGTCTTCATGCCTCCTCATATGCTTCAAAGATTCTCCATGTCAAGTTTCAAGCCTTACAAGTCAAGTTTGCTCAGACAATTGCTCAGATGGTTGAAAATCAGTTGTATTGGACAAAAAGTCAACTGTGGTCAACATATCAAACTTCATAATTTTGGTCAACATCCTCATTTTGAAGTAACATTCATCATTTGATCAAGGGCTGATCATGATTCATCAAGAAAACTCAAGATTTGCTCAAAAGTCAAACTTTCTAAATTAGGGTTTCTAGGTGAAAAGTCAACTGAACTTTGGCTGATCATAACTTCTTCATACTTTCTCGAAATTTTCCACCACCTCTTGTTTTGAAGGAAATTCAATTTCTACAACTTCATGTATCACAAGAATGTCCAAAAATGCTTCATTTGAGAGGTATGGCTCAAAACATTAGGTCATTTTCAAAGTCAACAAAAGTCAACATTTTGTTTTGAAGATATATTGAGCATGGAAACTCCAATTGAGATGAGACGAAAAGGTTGGTTAGAGGACTCTTAGAGCTTTCCAAAAGTCCAAGAACACTCAAAATGTGGAAAATTGAGCAAGATACACCATTCACAAGTTGGGCAATTTTGAAAGAGTGCACAAGAGAGATGCTTCTAAAAATCAAAATTTTGCAAATGGGCTTACTTTTTCTTCATCCAAACTTGTTCCTTATACAATTAGGAATATCCAAGCCCAATGCCACGAATTTTTATTTTATTTTCTATTTAATTTGGAATTTATTCATTTAAATACAAATTAAATTTAAAATAAAGTATAAAATCAAAATTAATTGCAAACTTGATTTTTATTTCTTCCTTGAGATCCAATCAACTCATTAAAAGCCAGCAATTTTCGAAATTTGATGGATATGGCAAGATTGGATTGAAAATTGACAAAATTTGAAGATTTGATTTTGTACAAAATCAAATTTGATTATTGATCATTGATTAATTCTTTCCCAAAACAACTCGAATCCTTCTACTATATATACATGATACATACCACACGAATTAGGGTAGAAAATTTGACTCAAGAACCCTATTCCAAGCTCAAAAAGCCATGGCAAACAAGCAAAGTGCAATCCTATTTCCACCGATTTCAATCAATTTTGAGGTGTCCAACACATTCCTTGATACCTCTGAGTCGATCGGACCTTTACTTTGATCAAAACCATCCGAAACAAGAAATTGAATTTGGTTTGTTCTTGAAAATTTCAAAATCGTATTCATTATTCATGCATTATTAACATGTTTTGTGTTTGTTTTGTGATTAGTGATGTGTTTGCAAGCTTTCGGGCACTCTAATTGAATTTCCATGGCAAGGAACACGTATCACCATTGTTAGGGTTTCCATGCCATTTTAGGGTTTCTCTTAAATGAAAAATTGGACCATGAGACCTATACCAATGCGTTGGAATGATCTCGGAATCGAACCATGGTTTTAGAACTTATTTATATTATGTATCTTGGTTTTGATTTTGCCGGGGACATAGCGTCGAGCAATGGCCGATCTTTGGATTTTAAAATTTCAAAGCGAAAAAGCGATGAATTGGCGCGAGCTCGTGGCAATGAGAAAGCGACGCGTGTTGTAATTCACTCACTCCGTTTCCAAACATGGCATTGGTTAAGGCGTTTGTTGATGGATGCTCTCACATGTCTCGATTCGAACCATGCCAGGACCATTTGGTTTTTCTCTTTTACAAAACTCATATTTTCATATTTTTATTTTATTTAATATTTTGCATATCATTTTAATTCTTTTCATATTTTTATTTATGCATTAAAAAATCATCAAAATATTTTTTCCTTTTGCATTTATTTTCAGAAAATACTTATTTAATTTATAAAATTAAAAAATACAATTTTGCATGCATATTTATTTTTATTCAAAATTTTGCATTTAAATCACATTTAATTAGTTTTTAATTATTAAATTGCATTCAAAAAATCCCAAAAAATTATTTTAGCATATTTATGTTATTTCCAGCATGTCATATTTTTCCCAATTAAAAATTTGCATTTTTTCTAACATTTTCTCTTATTCGATTTCATCATATTCTCCGATTTCTCTTATCGTTTCACAGGTTTTTCAATAATGTAACTGCTCATGGGATGTAATAGTTTAAATTAGGTTTTTATTTTCCGCAAGTTTAAATTATGTATCTTCCCCAAAGCCATGTAATAGCGTAGGACATTTACCTTTCCGCACTTTACATTCCGCATTTTAATTTCCGCACCCTATAAACTGCTAGTAATTAGGCATGTATGGCAAGACTAAAATCAACATAGCCCACTAATTTTCAAAGATAAAAATATCCGAATCGACACACTCTTTTCACACATGAACCCCTTAGGGTAATTCTCTCTCGATGCCTTACGAATTCACATGGTCATGTCCCTCGAACGTAGAGGTATTCTAGCACCGTTGCCTTCAAAACAAATCATCATAGTCCCTTCGATACAAAGATCATAAGACCCACGATGTTGCCTCCGAATACATGATCTTGACCCTCGATTGTCGCCTACGAAAAATGATGATAGTCCCTCCGAATGTGCTAGGATACTTCCTACGAGTTGTTTTCTATGACCATCCGATGTCCCTTCGAATGTCCTGCTTACATCCAACGAATGGAGTTACCTACCAACCAATGGTATGGATAGCGCTATTCTAAAGGAACGTAAAACAACACGAAAACGACCAATTCTGAGTAGGTAATAAGACTTTTAGTTGCTTGCTCTATCAAAATACTTTTTACACAACACACTTTTGTCAAAGTTCAAACTCTTTTCAAAACAAAACATTTCCGAACACTTTGTATACATTCCTACATGAATCATTACAAAGTCAAAGCGAAATTCCTTTTCAAAACATTTTTTAAACACACAGAAAGCACAATTTTAAAGTGATCTAAGAGCAACTAAGAGCCCGTAGATAACTACGGATGGAAAGGGGTGCTAATACCTTCCCTTTTCATAACCTTCTCCTTACTCGTAATCTAACGAAGGTCTTTTACGTACTTTTACCTTCCCTTAATTGGATAAAAATAAAAGTCGGTGGCGACTCTTGCTATCCGCACATGTGCGATACAAAAAAACACTAAAAAGTCAATTCACCATATCACACCTGCACGTTACCAATATAGGGGTGACATTCAAACAGAAGGGGTGAGATATCGAACCATATAATTGGACGTATGATAAATAATATATTAGAATCAGATCATATAAAATCACCACTTCACAATTTCCATGCAACATCATTCACCACAATTCAACAACACAACAACTTAAATATTCAACACATAATGCGACTCGTTAAAATGCAAATGCATGTGGTACCAATCGAGTAGAACTCAACTTAAAATTTGCCAATTAATAGAGGCAGCAACAAGGCATAAGCCTTCCACTTCAACTTTTTCCAATCCAGGCCAACTTAACAGAGCATAAGCTCTCAACATTTTATGCTATGTATGCAACAACTTTATTAAACACAACAACAAATTATATTATAAATATTTCTCAAAATTATTCTGACAATTAGACTAAAACCATTAATTAATCTTCAACTAAAATTACTAGTATTTTCTACTCCATACTACTATTATTAATTTCATAGTGTTATTGATAAATTATCTCCTGCTAATATTATTGAATCACCTCTTATTCCAAAACTCCTGCAATTATTAACTCTGCTATTTTCACAGCTCCTAGAATTACTTCCGCCAATTTATTACTAACTTTACTATTGCTAATTTTCCTGCTATCACTACAACTATGCTATTAACTTAACTAATGCTATATATCTACTTTGTAATTTATTTAATTGATTCTGTTACTAATTAATTCATTCCTGTAATATATATATATATATATATATATATATATATATATATGTGTGTGTGTGTGTGTGTGTGTGTAGTAATATGCAGTTTATAATACCTAACATATTACCATAATTCACAAACAGACAAAACAAAGTAGCATGAAATAATTAAGAAAATTGAATTAAATATACCATATTTGGAAGTGTGCCCCTCGGCGTAGGTGGTGTGCCACTCGGCACACCCACTTCCCTCTCATGTGCCGCTCAACACCTCTTGCACGCCCCTCGACATGTTCTCCTCGACACATCCTATGCCCCTCAGCACAGGTCTCTTCTTGTACTCGTCTGTTGCAAATTTTGTTTTCCCTCTGTAATTTTCCTGTTACTCCTCCAGATTTCCTTTGATTATCAATTTTCAAACCCATCTAAAACAAAATATAACACAACAACGTAATAGCTATACTAACATATAAAAAATTTCAACAACCAATCCATCGATTGAACCACTATAATTCATCAGAGAAATATAACAGTGATAACACCATCTCATAACCACAACAATTACACCTAACAACAATATTCACGCAACGATAATTTTACACAACCAATCCCCATAATATACCCTACTATAGAGTCAAAATCTCACTCTTACCTTGAATTGAAGGCCTCTCTACGATTTTCCGATTGAATCCTAGTCTCGTGCCTCTTTTCCTTATTCCTCTTTTCTGTAACTTCTTATACGTACTCTTCTCCAAAACCATTTCTCCTCTTACTGATAAGAACCTATTTTATTTTATTCAATTTAACCTATAATTCTATTATTCCTAATAATTCTCATTAAACCTGTTGGGCCTAATTTCTCACACCCACCTTTTCTACATACCACAACATAACTAAGCCCATAAATAATTCTATGTCTATATTAATATTATTTCTAATATCAATGCTACCAAATAACTCAACTACATCACAACTTAGCAATCTTAACACAACATATAACAACATATCAACAAATAATCCGAAAATAATTTAATTAAATAATTAATTAAATTAACGGGCGTTACAGGGGGAGTCTTTGATAATTAGAAGAAATGCATCGTCGAAAGTTTTGCCATCATCAAAAAGGAGGAGTTTGTGAGTACAACTTCACTTCAAAGCGTTTTACATGATGTCAAAACCAGGAAAATATGGGACATCGGTAAATTGGATGGTATCTCTTTGTCTTGTGGCACTCCTCTGCATTATAGGTCTTAGAAGTCATTATAAAGCATTTTGAAATTGATCAAAATCCTTGAAAAATAGTTTCTGCATGATTTTCTATTGCATGTGTCTACACATCCATTTTTCAGGTCGACACATGCAACTTAGTATTTAAGCCTGTAAGCTTTTGTAAGGCACAGCTTGACTTATGCATCATATAGGTCGACACATACTGAAAGAATTTTGAAATTGCAGAAATTCTTATTTTATGTGTCGACACATATGTATTTCAGGTCGACACATCCACTCACGTTTTGAAACGTGTAGCTTCTGACTTGGTCAAGTCGACATATGCAATCCTTCAAGTCGGCACATGTATTCTTTTTATAGCGTATGTGTCGGCACATACGAATTTCAGGTCGATGCAAACAACCTAATTTGGTCAAAATTTTAATTCTTTTTATTCTAAATTTGTCCTTTTTGCCCTAAATGTTTCCAAACTATAAATACCCATTCATGCATCATTCTAAACTTAATGATACTATAAAATTAGTCTACATTTTCTCTTATTCTTCTTCTTCTTCTTCTTCTTCTTCAACCTTCTAATCTATGCATACACACTAACATTACATTTTGATGGTGTTCCGTTGGGGTTCCATCTAGATAAAGAATTGTGGATTTCCAATTGGCTTGGGTTGAGATCTATAGGGATCTTCATCCGGAAAAACCATTGGTTTGTCCTTCAAAATCATTTGTTGAATTGGGGGTTTTCTTGCAAGATCGTTCGAGAAGGAATCGTCCATGTAAACAACCTTGGAGTGTTTGAAATCTTTATAGGAACCTTGGAGTGTTTGAAGTCTTTTCAAGGAAGTAGCAAGAATTGGATGATAGAATCAGTGATCTTGTGTTGATAAATTGCAATCATATTTACTCGAGTAAAATTCCCTTGAAGTGTTTGAAATATTTGCAAGGAAGTAGCTTTAACGACGAATAGGTTGCACCTACCGGGTGATTTAATCTTGCTTAAGATCAAAGGTTGGTAGAAGTTACATCAATATCAATTGGAGAATTTGTATTTTTGTTCTAACTCTTACTTTTTATTAAATAATTCTGCATATTAGAATTATTCTAATTCCGATTGGAATTAGACACAGACATACCTACACGCAGGGACGACAGCGGGGAACTGTGTAAACAAATTCCTCATATCTTTTACTTTTCCTCTTTTACTTGCTTTGAGTTTTCATAAATCATTTAACAAATAACATTGTGCTATCAATTGAATTGTAAGAATTTTCCTCTTTGAATAAGATTTTAAAATAGGTTTGGATATAGCTTATAATCACTTTTGATTATAAGTGGTTTTGTATATCAACACCACTCAAGGAAATATTCAGGAAATTCACTTGCACGCCAAGTGTTTGATAAAAAGATCAAGATATCTCTTTGATTATTTAGCCTTGGAAATACTATTGCAAAGTGATTTTGTTCAAACAATAAATAAGTTGCTTGTTGAATTGAGGTTGAGATTATTCAATTATTCATTCTCATTCCTTGATTACCACTTAATAGAATTGCTTATCCGAGTTTCCAATAAGATGATCTTATCCGAATTGCTTCGCGTTAAAACTTTTGAAAACAAATAAAATTCTAGATTTGTGTCTAGACTAAATTTTTGCGCCTCTATTCACCCCCCTCTAGATACACGTCGCCGTATAACCAAGGACACAAAGAAATCAGAGTAAGATGGGTGTACAAGGCGAAGAAGAATCGTAAGAAGATGTGGAGAGATATAAAGCAAGATTGGATGCGAAAGGATATATTCAAAGACAAGGAATTGACTATGATTAGGTATTTACTCTTGTTGCTTGTGTTGAAACTATTAGACTGATAATTTCTTTGGCAGCCCAAAA
The DNA here is from genome assembly GCA_021764765.1 of Vicia sativa. Classification (NCBI taxonomy): domain Eukaryota; kingdom Viridiplantae; phylum Streptophyta; class Magnoliopsida; order Fabales; family Fabaceae; genus Vicia; species Vicia sativa. Next base: position 108,630,768 of record CM038793.1, read on the forward strand.
TAAATGGAAGATCTATCAAATGGATGTGAAGTCTTGGCCTTCTTGAATGGTTTTCTCGAAGAAGAAGTTTATATCAAGCAACCAATGGGATATAAAGTAAAAGGGCAATAAAGAAAATTCTTGAAGTTGAAGAAGGAATTGTGCAGTCTCAAGAAAGCACTGAGAGCTTGGAATGTTCGAATCGACAAGAACTTCATCAAGTGTCCATATAAGCATGTTCGGAGAGTTCAAGAAAGACATGTCAAATAAATTTGAGATGGAAGAGATGAGGCTCATGACATATTATCTTGGCATCTAAGTAAAGCACGAAGACAACAAAATTTTCATCACCAAGGAGGTTATTCCAAAGAAGTTATTAAGAAGTTCAAGATGGATGACACCAATCTAGTTGGCACCCCGGTGGAATGTGGCAGCAAGTTGAGCAAACATGAAAACTGAGAGAATGTAGATCCAACTCTTTACAAAAGTTTGGTTGGAAGCCTACGTTACTTAACAAGTACAAGGCCAAATATTATCTATGTCGTAGGAGTCGTAATTCGCTACATGGAAACTCCAACAACAACTCACTTTAAGGTGGAAAAGAGAATCCTTCAATACAAAAAAGGTACAACAAACTTTGACTTGCGTTATTACTCTTCTAACAATCATGAGATTGTTGGATATAATGATAATGATTGGAGTGGAGACTTGGATGATAGAAAGAGCGTTACTTATTTTGTTTTCTTTATGGGAGATACTGCTTTCACTTAGATTCCAAAAAAGAAACCAATAGTCACATTGTCAACTTGCAAAGCCGAGTGTGTCATTGCCACATCACGCGTTTGTCATGCAATTTGGCTAAGGAACTTATTGAAAGAGTTAAAATGCTACAAGAGTAACCTAAGGAAATATGCTTTGAAAATAAATCATCAATTTCTACGTGCTACCACTTCATAAGAGATTGCATTGAGAAGAAGGAGGTGAGGTTGAAGTATGCAATGTCTCAAGATCCATCTGCTAATATTTTTACCAAGCCACTCAAGTTGGAAACTTTTGTAAAGCTAAGGAGTATGCTTGGAGTCACAAATCAAGTTTAAGGGGGATGTTGAAATATAAAGTTGATTTGGGCCTAACTTTATTATTTGATTATTTGGGCTTGGTTATTTTGGACTTAAGTAATTTTGGGTAATGTTTCTAAAGAATTCTTTATGGAAGAGAGGACTTTTTTTTTTTGCTTGATACAAATGTGTGAAATTACATCTCTATTTATAGTACTCTAATGATTAGTAAATAAAAAAACATAAAATGTAAAGATGCTATAGAAGTAACCAAGTGGAAAACAAAATAATTGTTAGCATGGTATTTTCACTAAGAAAGGATTAATTTCCCCCTTTCAACTATGTAAGGACAATGATGAAGTATGTTAACCTTCTTTCGAGTGTTACTCAAATAAAAAATGATTGTCAAGTGTTAATTTGTCCATCTACAAAATAAGAAAAATTGAACAACTCAAGAAGTATTATATCAGAGATAAGTTTAAAATAGAATCTAAGAATAAATCACAAATAAATAAGGAAATTTCTAAAATCCCTAAACTGAGTATATCTCACAATCCACATATTTTTATTTGCCTTCTTCCTAAATTATTTTTTCTTTCCTCCATGTTCGATTAACATTCTTGTTATTTGAGTTCTTTGACTGTATTTTCCATCTCCAATTTGTAATATAGATCTAAGTTTGCAAAAAAAAAAATCCATTAAACCATATCGATTGGAAGAGAAAACATGAGAAATAGAGGAAAGACATCCAAAAAAAATCCATTAACCCAAATCTCTAAACAAATGGATGTTGTTCGGAGAGAGAGAGAGAGAGAGAGAGAGAGAGAGAGAGAGAGAGAGAGAGAATGGGGAAATGAGAAAGAGAGAGAATTGATAGTGAATTAGAACTTTTTTTTACAAAGGAAAGAGATAAATGAGAGAAAGAGGGTAGACGAGAAAGATAGAGAAGGTGAGGGAAAAAGGGTAATGAAGTGAATCAAACAAATTTGAAAATATTATATGTCACTTGGATGAAAGGGAGCATTTGATTGGTTAGTACCATTTCACCATGGTTGGTAAGACGAACCATGATGAAATGATTGCACTTTATACCATGGTTGGCTAAAAGAACCGTGTTGATATACAAGGTCAATCTAATTTTATCACGATAAATGAAAAATTGTTGGTCCTGGAATTCGAACCTTTTCACTTTAGAAACATTTTGTTACAGTTGTTAACTATGAATGTAATGAACTGTCTTTTAGGCTTATTTATGAAAATTAAATTTTATGTTTATATTATATTTTAGGTTTGATATTTTTTTTGGTCTCATATGTTAATTTTTAAATTTATTTTAATCTCTTAACTTAATAAATATTTATATTGATTCCTTAATTCTTCAAAATATATCATCATAGTTCTTTTCGTTTAAATAGTGACTAAAAAACTTAAAAATTAACTGTTAATTTTTTTACTAATTGGACGAAAATAACTAATTTAAAAAGTTAAGGTTTAATATAATTTTTTTAAGTTAAAAGATTAAAATGAATTCGATGTTATAATACTAGACCAAAAAAAAATGGTAAACCTATATTTTATAAATATAGCTTATTTTATTTTATATAATTTTTATTATATTTTTTATTAGATAAATAAAACTATATTTTTTATATTTCTTTTCTCCTATTCTCTTTCTATAAAAAAAATTATCAGAAATAACTCTATTTAACATGTGTCGATCACTAAATTCAGAAACACATTTTATCAAAATTCAAATGTACCAAATAAATCATAGCCATATTTAATAGAGAAAATAAGAAGTAGAATGTGCTTTTATGTGAAATCTCAATTTCTAATCCCACTTTTGTTTTCTTGGTAATTTTATATGTCTTCAATCTGTGTCTCGTAAAAGAAACAAACCTTTTACTGTCTCTCAATTTGCAACTTGCTTTGGAGCAGTACAATACAAAAGAGTAGCACTTGAGTCCCATGTGAATGAGAAGAGTACACGTCTCAGAAACCCGCAATTATTAGAATCTTCCATATATATTTGTTTTAACTATTGTTTGGTAGTGCTCAAAATTTAAAATCTTGATTAGAGAGGTAAAATAAAATAAAATTAACTCAGCATGATCCCGCCATGCAAAAGGGAGTTTTTTTTTACATAAGATATATATAATAGAGTGTTGAAAAAATTATATAATAGATAAATAGTAGTAAAATGGAGTGAGGTGGATTAATATCTGTGAAAATATTTAAACTGAGACCACATATAATGATTTTGTAAAATTTTATTAGTGTTTAGATTTTTAATTTACCTTAATTATTTAGAATCAATTATTTTATAATAAATTAAAATTTCACCAAAATTCATTATTTTTTGGTCTATAAATAGATATTTGGTTCATTTGATTTGGACACAATATTTTTTTTTGCTTTTTCTTTATATTTTTTCTATTTAACCTTTAATAAATTTTGTTTTATTCACTTTTATTTGTTTTAATAATGACTATTAAAAAAATTAAGAATATAAAATTAGAAAAAATTAATTAAATTAAAAACTATTTTAATTTTATTTCAATCAATAATTAATATTAATATAAAATCATAAAAACAAAAATATAAAAGAAAATAATCAAAATATTGTTTGGTCAATCCATAGATAATATCTAATGACCCGTTAAATTCTAAAATTATGACATTTTAAAAAATAAAAAATATCATAACATATCAATTATTTGTATTTATTAAATATTTCAAATTAATATTTTTTTTTTTACTACTTTCTAATTTTAAAATTTTATAATCTATATTTTCTTTTATTTTTTCGTAATAATTATAAAATGACGTCTATGACTTTTAGAAAGAAAGAAAAGTAAGGATTATTAGCGTCCGACCTAGATATGCAGAAACTTTACGTTCATTATGTTTTTTAGTTTTGTTTTTGGTTTGATTGCTCGATCGATCAAATTATCAATTCAAAACAATTATTCTCTTAATTCTTGATTCAACCTATTTAATCGGCTAGTTCAAACCGATTTGTAAAGTCGAATATGCGTATATCATGAATTCTATCTTGACATTTTAGACTTCAATAAAACCATATATATATATATATATATATATATATTACAAATTCAATCAATTGATCTTTTAAACCTACATAAAGTGCTTCTTATTTCAAAATCTAAATGGTCCCCTCTTGAATAGTTTTAAAATAATCAGCTCAAGGTTGAAATAGGAGAATGGTCCCCTCAACTCACCACCATCCCTCCTTCTCTCTTTTATTATTTCTGCAAAGTTTGTGTCTCATTAAAAGAAACAAAACCCTCTCATGTCTCACAATTTCCTTCTTGTTTCCACCATTGGAAGTAACACTCAAACCTTTTGTGAATGTTTACACATGTCAAAATCTCAGCATCATTGTAATTTTCCATGCATCCATGAACTGTTCTTTGGTACTGGTAATAATAAAGTTAATGATCCAAATAATAAGCTCCATTAGAAAAAGTTTCAAAAGAGAAACAATAAAAAAAAAGTGACTTAGCACGTTCAAATTAAAATTTAGACGTACCTTACCTGAGGCACAGCCACTTTGGCTAGCCTGTGCTGGACTCGACTTTATTTATTTATATTCACACTATTCAACGTTCTAAAGAAACTAGTGAAAGAATTTAATCATTATTCTTTTTTTGGATGTCGATTTTGTCAATTTTGACAGATTTATTTAATAAAACTAAAACCTTCAGGACAATAAACGTAAAAACATTAACGCATGAAAATAAATTGAAGTGCATAATTAAGATTAGACTGATCATCGAACCAATATATTTAAAGGTTTAGAATAATGATGTATAAAAATATTTATATATTTAAATAGTATAAAATCATTTATTGATACTTTTATAAGAATTAACATTTATAGTTTTTTTATAGTCTTATTAATAGGTTAATAAGTAGGGCAAAATTTCATTTAATAATAATAAATAAAATATTTGGCCTCAGTAGTTGTAAACGAGTTATTGCTAAAGACGTAATCGAGAAAATATTGGACTTAATTTCTAGATAGTAAAGTAATAATGACCAGTGTCCAAGTTTGATTCATAGATGAGAACAATATTTAATTCGTACTAATACCCCTTAGCAGAAACTCTCGATTATTAAGACTCCTTTTTTTTTGGAATCTAGAGTGAGAAGAAAAAAAAAAAAAAAGAAAAAAAAAGAGAAAAAGAATAATAATAATAAATTAATAGCCTAATGACTTTAAACAATTGTTGTTCAAAAAATTATTACGTCATTTTCTTTTCATATGTATTGCATTGTATTTTATTGTATCTTTTATTATGTATTATTTTACAATTCACTTTCATTAATCAAATTAATTAAAAATTGAAAATAATTGTTATCTTGATTTATCTAAGATAATGGGTATTAGACAGGTTGGAGAAGGTAAAGGAAATTAAATCAAACATCATTTTAATTCAAAACGAAATTTTAATTATATTTTTATAAATTAAAAGAAAATCAGGCCGACCTTAGAAATCACCTAAATTGTTTATTTTTTTATTTTTTCAATTTTGACCGATTTTTTAGTTTAAAGCATGGTTCTTCGCAATATGACTTTTAAGTCTAAACAAACATTCTCGATCCAACCATTTGAATCGTTGATCATGTTAAATTTTAATTATCATGATTTATACAACAGTTAAGAGTATAATTATATTTTAGTACGAAAGTCAAATAAAAGAACTACACGTGTATAAATTAGATCCTGTAATAAATGGAATGATTATGGATGTCCATCAATTAGGAGATTATAATTGATTTTCTATTTATTACATATGTCATATAAATAAGACTCATATTGTACTTGAAATATTTACTCAGAATATAAATAATAGAATATCTTTGAAGGTTAGAAAAATAATAGTTTTGGTATAGTTCCTAAAGAACTTAACAAATATCTTTGATGTATAGAAAAATAATTGTTTTGATATAGTTCCTGAAGAACTTATCAAACATCTTTGAAGGTTATCAAACATCTTTGAAGGATAACAAAATAATCCCTGAAGGATAGCAAAATAATAGTTTGTTATGTAGTTCCTGAAGAACTTATCAAATATTCAGGAAGGATAGAGAAATAATAAATTTATATTAATTGTTCCTGAAGAACATATGAAGCGTCACCAAAGAATCGAAAAAATATTGATTTTCTTATATAGTTCGGATAATAGAATAATAAATTTATGATATAATTCCGAAGAACTTATAAAGCATTGTCAATAATTGCACGAAAAATATTTATCTTTATCATTGTAAAGGATCACTTAGAGTAACGTTAGAATGGTTTATTTTATGCATTGATCAAAGAGTGATTATCCCTAGAAGATTGGGTAAAAAAAAAGAATATTTTACCTCCATTAATCAGAATAATCAGAAAAGTATTAATGAAGATTTTTATAGACGGTAGAAGAATTACATCAATTATTACAAATTACACTTAAGTGTGTTGTTGGCAAAGTAGGTTGGATCATCTCGAATGTATTACGATGCAAAAATTAATATTGAAGAACCTGAAGTTTCTTCAATCCAATAAATTTTGTATGTTCCTAAATAAAATTACAAAAATTATAAGTTGAGTTTTTAAATTATATATGTTTGTTGTCTAGTCAGAATCAGAAGTTTGTGAAATTGTTTTTTTCATGAAAAGATCATGAATGTGTTCATGATCCGAAAAACTATTATTGAAGAATCAGAAGTTTCTTCAATCCAATAAATTTTGTGTGTTTCTAAAAGAAAAGAAAATTCTAAGAAATTTATTTTTTTTATGACATTAGTTATTGCAACGACTAAAATATCATGCAAATGTTTATTGTTTACTCACAATCAAAAATTTGTGAAGTTGTTTTCTCATACTAAGATCTCAATTTCGCATTTTTCGAAATTTCTTGATAAATATCACATATATTATTAAAATTAATATTGAACATCTTGTAGATATGTTCATAAAAATGGATTTGAACATCCATTTTTACACGCCTAAAGTTAATACTATATGACCGATACTTGTGAGATTATAAATTCTAAATTAGATATTTGAAACACGCAAAACATGAATATTAAGATATTTATTCGCATCAAGCCAACATATTGAGATACATTTCTCATTCCTTGATGTATAATGTATTTTAAGTTAATAACTTGATACTTCTCATCTAAGTGAACTTTTGGATATGTTGTGTATTTTCCAATTGCTCCAATATAATACACTAAGACGGGTCCTGAAAGAATATTGGAAATATATATTTGATATAAATCCCAATTTTTAGATATCATTTGAGAAACTAATTAGATACATGATTGCAGTCCGGCAGACTGATTATTAATTGAGAAATTATTTTCCCAATTTTAGAGGGGAGAATATACGGCTGGAAAAGTGAATTGGAAGTTCAAATAAATAATTTAAAATAAATCATTGTCTTGATCCTCGTACAAACTAATATGAACAAAAATTTCAAAATATTATCCATTTGAAAAATTTATGAAACAAATTATCAGTTGTTAACACTCCAAGTTGATTCTCCTTTTGCATAATCTAATATTGCAAATGAGTTGTAGCTGCGCCTCAAGCGTGGTATGAAAGTCAATTCCAATGTTAAAAGTTCTCTACCAAGAAAAGAAACTAAAGCTAAAGATGACACAAGTGAGGATATAAAATTTCTAAGAGAACATTGACATGATTTATTTTTTAGTTGCAGAAGAACTAATCAAGTACTTGAAATATGAAATAAAGAGATCTCGATAAATTATGTCATGAATTAAATATGGTGGAACCAAATAAAGTCAAATATTGACTGTAAGTTCCTTGTTTTTAAGGATTGACATTAATTTTAGTAAAACAAATAATGGCAGCAACAATATAATATACAATAGGATGATTAACTTAAATAAACATGTAATCCTATTGAAATGCCTAAACATGTTGTGTTGAATTAAAATCAACATATGAAACAACATGTCGAAGAAGATGTCATGACATCAGACATCAAACATCACGCTACTGAACTGATAATTTTGTTGCTTTGTTATGCTTTAAGTTGTGCATAATATTCAGGAAATATTATGCAACCTATGTGGCATATTCGTGAAGGCATATGTGAAGGTCTAGAAGATTCAATCAGAAGAGAAGGAGAAAACTCATAAAACTTAGGATTGAAGACCTTGATTATAGCAGAAGTTTTCTACTGTTTATTTTCTGCAGTTTGTTTCTACAGTTTGTTACAACTGATATGCTGTTGTTTTGAAGGCCCAAATCCAGTTTGGTGAAAGGTTATAAATAAGGACTTTGTAACATGGTTTTAGTAAGCTAGCCAATTATACTAAGGATGTAACCATTAGGGTTAGCCGTGTGTGAACCACCCAGATTGTGGGATGGTTACTGAGTTGTACCTCAAAACCCATAGGCACGAGGATAGTTGTTATCACTCAGAAGCTGTGAAGCAATGAGTTGAGTTATTGTTCTTGGAGGAAGTTGTGAAGAAACTCCAAGGTGAGTTCTAAGTTAGAAGTATTTTTATTTTTAGTCTTAGGTGTTTTGTGACAAAGTGAAGCTTTTGATCATGTGTGTTTGAAGAGTGCCTTCAAGTTTGTTATTGTTGTTATAATCACCGCGTGTGATTGAGGGGGAGTGAGAGCGGTTCTCATATCTAAGAGGGGATCTTAGGTAGAAATTGCATTGGATAGGGATTAAGTGAGGAGTTGTAAACAAAGAGTTTAGCTCTGAATTAATACTTTTGATAGTGGATTTCCTTCCTGGCTTGGAAGCCTCCAGATGTAGGTGTGTAACACCAAACTGGGTGAACAATTCTCTATGTTCGTTTTGTTTTTGCTGCACTGTTTCATTTCTACCTTGTCTGTTTTGTTTTAATGTCAGATCAAATGTCTCGACATTCTTATAGGACATATGAGTCTGCTACTACCAGAATTTCATTGACAATGTCTTTGAATATAATATAGCGCTAAAAGTGATCAATAATAACCATGATCATGAGTTAAAGTCTATTAAAGATTGTAGACAAAGTGAGAATTGGCCAAAATGAATATATTCAATTGAAGAAGAATTAAACTGGCCAAAATGAATATATTCAATTGAAGAAGAATTAAACTCTCTTTAAAAGCGTATCGTTTTTGGACCCATAGTCCGAATACCTTGAGGTATGAAACCAATTTGATATAAATGAGTTTTTTTTTTTAAAAATGAAATTAGAATGGTGAAACTATAAGATATAAAGCTTGATGTCTTGCTCAATTATTTTCACAAAAACCTAAGATCGAGTTTGATGAACATATCCACGTGTAGTGGATTCAATAAATTTTCGATAATTAATTAGCCTTGTAGCACATGAAGAACATGATTTGAATATGATGGATGTTGTAACATCTTATTTGTATGGTTCACTTGATAAGGACATAAAATTGAACAAGTATCTCTATGGGCTAAAATAATATGGACACAAGTGATATAATTGTCCCAATGAATATTTTCTAAGGGAGAGATATACAAATAAGTCTATAAGTCCTTGTATTTTTTTAAAAAGTTCTAGAAAATAATTTTCTATAGTATTTGTCTATTTAGATGACATAAATAGATGACATAAATATTATTGAAACTTCTGAAGAGTTTTTAAAAGCTATAAATTGTTTAAAAAAATTATTTGAAATGAAGGACTTGGAAAATAAAAAGTTCTTACTAAATGAACAATTAGACAATGGAACTTTCATACACCAAGAATGTTATATAGAAAAGTATTAAAATATTTATATATGGACAAATATCATATATAGCATAAGTGCTAAATCATTTGTATATGGACACATCTCGTATGTCGTGTACCCTGATGATGTTAGATAGTTGGACGTGTAAAAGAGTCTTTTAGACCTCATGAAGATGATGAAAAACAAATTGATCCTGAAGTACCATATCTCAGTATAATATTTTTATCTCTTTTGTCCACACAACAATGAGAATTTTCGATTATATAATTTATATGTAAGATAAATGTCAGTTACTAATTAATTAAAAAATCACATACATGAAACAAATATTTATTATTTAATAATTATTTAATTTTAGTGCAGTTTAAGTTTTTTTTCCAAAGAGTTAAAATTAATTTTATATGTATAATTTATTTGGAATAGTTAGGATTTATCAAAATTAAATTAATTATGACTTTTATAATTGAATCTATTTAAAATTATAATTTATAATTTTTAAATATAAATATAACTTTTATATTTAAAATTTATGCTCAATCCTCTTTTATATGTATCAAAACATATCAATATTTTAACATCAACTCACATTTAATTAGAATTAATTTTACAAAATCAAATCATTTGAAATTATTTCCTTTATTGTGGAACCAAGACACATTTAATTGGGCTTAGGCCCTCCATGTTAAAAAAAATACACCTTTAATATTTTTAATAAATACAACAGACAAGTGAGAACAACTTTAACAAAATAAAGATGAGATTATTTTATTAATAAAAGTTATATTCTACGAAGCAAGGACTCCTTCACAGACATTAAAATATCATATGATGAAACATCAACATAGATAATGTCAAAATATAAGACATGATATCAATGATACGATAGTATTTCAACTTCATTTATTCATCTATTATTAAAAGAGTTAAAAATATTTTAATCAAAATTTATGTCTTTAATTTTTTTATTAATAATATTATTTTAATATATGTTTAATTCTTTTTGATGTGAGGTTTATTTATCTTTAAAATGTATAAGGTATGTTAAAACAAAGAAACAATTAATTGTTTATAAATATTTGTCTAAATTGTTCGACACTTGTTGTATGAGTGTCAAACACGTATTACATCAATTTAAAATGTGTCGAAGTAAAGAAAATAAATCATTTATTTAAAGACATTTGTATGACTTTTTCGATACTTGTTTAACATTTCTAACACATTATATATGTTTCGTACAAATATTAAACACTGACACGTGTCAAACACCGCAACACTCTTAATTCTAAAAGTGTGTCCTTCATAGGTTAATTGTTATTTCACAATGGTTTTATGAAAGATTTGAAATTTGAATCGATAGGTTAAGACTAATTTTTATAACTGAACTTAGTTAAAAAATGAGAATAGTTATATTACACCGTAGATTCTTAGTTTTTTATTAGATGATAGTATAAAATTATTTTATATTATCCATTCATATTTATTAAACCATTTTTTAAAATACTCCAACATCTTCGTTAGTTTGATAATGGGTCGGATTTTTAAAACACTGTTGTAAATTAACAATTACTTTTCACAATTTAAATTGGTTGCTTTTTTCTTCTTAATTATTTTTTTTTTTGAATGAGTCATTAAATAAAGTGTTTGAGACAAAATTTGACTATGAATCAATTAAAATTAGTATTTTTGTTCTATAATTTGTGATTGAAAAAACCATCATAATTTTTTTTTGGAAAAAAAGACTTTATATATTCAATTACCAAAACGATACAAAACAAGGCGATTAACGAATCCAACCAACCAACCAACAAAACCACACACGTAAGACATTAAAAGCCTATCAACATAGTGTCTTAACTTAATTTTCATCCAACATCTAAAAGTGACTTTCTCAATGATACTAAGCCTAACACTATTACTATCATCAGTGTCACCAAAAAAGTTCTTATTCCTAAAATTCCAAATCTCATAAATCGCTTTCGTAAAGGCACACTTCAGCACATATGCTCCAAAATTCCCCTTAGTGTTACACAACACCCAGTTTAACTCAGCATCCCAGTTAAGAGACATAAGGTCAATACCTAGCCATTATTAAGGGTATATTAGTCATTCTACTGTAGAAACTCCTTTGAGGCTATATAAAGGATATTGTATTACTGATTGAAAACGATTTTTGGAGAATGTAACAGAATTCATAACTGAATAGAACTTCACCTCTTTCATTTTTCTGTTTGATCCACATTATCCATTGTTTTTGCTCATAGTTTCTTCATGATTGAGCAATACTTGATATGGTATCAGTAGATTTTTTTCGGATCTTGCTCTAGCAAGGTTTGCTTCTGCGTTTCTGCGTTTCGATCTTGTTTCAAGATCTCCTTTCTTTCATCATCATCATGGAAGATCAGCAGCAGAATCCTTTCTTCATTCATCATTCCGATCATCCCGATCTTGTTCTGGTTTCACACCTCTTGACGGAAGAAAACTATCCGTTGTGGCGCCGCGCAATGCTCATAGCTCTCCGTGCGAAGAACAAAATTGGGTTTGTCGATGGCTCGATTCTGCAACCTCCTGATGGTGATCCTCAATATCAACTCTGGCAACGCAATGACAATGTCGTTGCTTCTTGGCTTTGAATTCAGTTTCCAAAGAACTCACCGCCAGCATCATCTACGCATCCACCGCGGCGGCGATTTGGAACGATCTTCGAGCGTTTTCTTCAGAACAATGGTCCTCATTTGTTTCACCGCTGATTTCATCACTTGTACTCAAGGTAATCATTGGTGCATACTATTCCAAGATCAAAGGTCTTTGGGAAGAACTAGCGGAATTTCGCCCAATTCATCAGTGTGTGTGCGGCGGTGTCAACCCCTTGATTGGACACATCAACCGTGAGTATGTACTAACTTTCTTGCTTGGATTGAATGAGAGCTTCAATTCCATTCGCAGTCAGATCCTTCTCATGGATCCCTTGCCATCGGTAAGTCGTGTTTTTTCACTAGTGATTCAAGAAGAGAAACAAAGAGTGGTCAATATTGTTACCAGTGACAACACTCAAACCCTAGCTTATGCTGTCAATGATTCAAATAGTTCGAAACCTAAGATTGGGAAGAAGGATAGACCCCTATGTTCACATTGTGGAATTCTTGGTCATGTCAAAGACAAATGCTTCAAACTTCATGGATATCCACCTGGATACAGAAAGGGCAAACTGAGTGCTTCTCCACAATCTGCTGCAAATGCTATTAACACGGACACGATGGATGGCGACATTCCATTAAACACAAAACAATACCAACAACTCATTGCGTATATTCAAGGTCAAATGGCTCGCCAATCCACTCTTGGCTCGCTCGCATCGGTGATTCAATTGGTATGGTTTTCACTTCCTCACATCACAATGAATATCCCATAATTAATACTTGGATAGTTGACTCAGGAGCCACATCTCATATTGTGCATTCTTTACAACTGTTTAGTTCATATAAATTTCTTTCAAATAAATTTGTAACTCTACCAAATAACACCAAGGTACCAGTTTCTTCCATAGGCACAGTTTTGCTAAATCCTCAATTGGTGTTACACAATGTGTTATTCATTCCTAACTTCAAAATCAACCTTTTATCTGTTGGTCAGTTGTCACAACAATCCTCTTTATCTGTTGTTTTTTCTAATTCTGGATTCATGATTCAGAGAAGGGGAGGTGATTGGCACGGGTGAATATGCTCATGGCCTTTACTTCCTCAAAGTTGAACCTGAAACCAACTCTGCTGCATTTGATGCGTGTTCAAATAAGAACATATCAAATATACCAACATGTAATTTTGTTGGCAACATCTCTATTTCCATCTGGCATGCTAGATTAGGTCACTTATCTGATCAAGTGTTGAAAACTATTCACAATAAAGTTCCTGATCTGTTTCCTTCAAATGTAGCATATCATGAAATTTGTCAAGTTTGTCCTCTTGCAAAATTTCATCGTTTACCTTTTACTTCAAATAATAATCATACTGCTTTACCTTTTGATTTGATTCATTGTGATGTGTGGGGTCCCTTTAGAAAATATACTTATGATGGTTATCACTATTTTTTTACTATTGTTGATGATAATACACGATATACTTGGATTCACTTAATGAAACATAAGTTTGAAGCAACTATGTTAATTAAACTGTTTTTTAAGTTTGTGAAAAATCAGTTTAACACTTCAATTAAGGGAATTCGCAGTGATAATGCTAAAGAACTGCAGCTGACTGATTTTTTGCAAGCTGAAGGGACAGTACATCAGTTTTCTTGTCCTCATAGGCCTCAACAAAATTCAGTGGTAAAAAGGAAGCATCAACACCTCCTCAATGTGGCAAGAGCTTTATTGTTTCAATCCAAAGTTCCTATTCATTTTTGGGTGATTGTACAAGCGCCTACTTGATAAATAGAACACCTTCTCCTAGTTTGGACAACAAGTCTCCTTATGAAATGTTACATGGCAAGCATCCAGACAGTGGTATCAAAAATTCAACTCTACTCTCACCTCAGTTGGTTTTGAACAATCCCCGACAGATCACTCACTATTCTTTAGTGGAAATGACCCGTCTTTAGTCATCCTACTGGTGTATGTAGATGACATTGTTCTTGCAAGTCCTAATCTTCAAAGATTGAAGCAAGTTGAAGAACTCCTAAAACAACATTTCAAATTGAAAGTCCTTGGAGATCTGCATTATTTCCTTGGTTTAGAAATTGCTAAGTCAAAGAACGACATTCACCTCTGCCAGAGAAAGTACACGCTTCAACTTCTTCAAGACACGGGTTACATTGCTTCCAAACCTGTTAGTGTACCATTGGATTATACAGTCTCATTCAATGATGTAGATGGTGAACCTCTGGAGGATATTTTTGGCTATCGTAGACTGATTGGCAAGCTTATGTACTTGACGATCTCGCCTAACATCACCTATGCTGTAAATAGGTTAAGCCAGTTTATGCAATAACCCCGTACCACTCATTTGGCAGCAGTTTACCATGTCCTACAGTACCTTAAAGGTACTCCTGGCAAAGGTTTGTTTTTCCCTGTTGTATCCTCACTTAGACTCACTGCATTTGCCGATGCAGATTGGGGCAGTTGCAAAGTTACCCGCAAGTCCACAACTGGTTTTTGTATTTTCTTAGGAGATGCTTTAATAGCATGGAAATAAAAAAAACAACCTACTGTGGCTCGTTCATCCGCAGAGGCTGAGTATCGTGCTCTAGCCTCTCTCACATCAGAACTGTTGTGGATTAAACAATTGTTCAGGACCTTTGAAATTAATCTACAATCTGTGATGGTGTTTTGCGATAGTCAATCCGCCATTCAACTAGCCTCGAACCCCTTGAGTCATGAAAGGACTAAACACGTGGATATCGATTGTCACTTTATCCGTCAACATGTTCAAACACAATTTCTGAAACTAGTACATGTAAAGTCAGCTCAGCAACTTGCTGACCCTCTCACCAAAGCACTTTCCAGACCTTTGTATGACATGCTTACATCCAAGTGGGGAATGCTTGACATTTACCTTCCCACTTGAGGGGGAGTATTAAGGGTATATTAGTCATTCTACTGTAGAAACTCCTTTGAGGCTATATAAAGGAGATTGTATTACTGATTGAAAACGATTTTTGGAGAATGTAATAGAATTCATAACTGAATAGAACTTCATCTCTTTCATTTTTCTGTTTGATCCACATTATCCATTGTTTTTGCTCATAGTTTCTTCATGATTGAGCAATACTTGATAGCCATTGAAGCACACCTCTCAAAATCTACATAATCCTACTACATAGAAACATTAAATAGTTTAATGTTTCTGGTGGCCCATAGAAACTGCAGTACTCATCATTAAGGATTTTAAACCGACAAAGCCTTTCTTTCGTGGCCAGCTTATTGTGGCAAGAAAGCCAAGTCACGAACCGGGAACTTGACGCGCACAGTTGTTGAAAAGCGCTTATTCCAACTTACCTCAGAAAAGGAATTTCTAAGGACATGGTTGTAGCTGCAAACACTTTGAGACTAAACTATTAATTGATTCAACTCGTAAAAATAACAATGAAGTCGCCACCATGCTTTTATTTTATCCAAAAGACTAGGAAAAAGAGCGAATAAAATCCTAAAAAATTGAGATCAAGATACGGGGGTTAGTTATGTAAATGGAAGGTATTAGGCACCCTAAGCATCTACGGTACTCTGCAGGAACCTCTTTGAAAATTTGTATATGTGCTATAAAAGATTTGTATAAATTAGATGGTGGAGGTGAGGAAAGAAGTATTTTTTTTACAATTTTTGATTTGATAGAACTTCCAATGAGTTCTAGGCCTACATACCAACAATGTGCAATGTTGAAATCAAAACCATGTAGTTCGGGTAAAAAAGATTAAAATTTGTGTGTTGGTTGATTTTAGGAAGAATAGACATCATCATCGTATCCGAGTGGTGAACATGCCTACTGCCCACAATTATGAGAAATGAGTGTTTCATGAACTCAATGTAGAGAATTTAAGATCGGATTTTCATCAACAAGCATCCTCGACACCAAGTGGAAAACGTCTCTCTTCACTACATATTGTAGAAGTATAGCGGTCCGCATCACTACAAAGAATTGACAAAAGTCTTTTCTTTTAAGAAAATGGTTTTTGGAGGAAAGCCACAAAGGGATCAAAACGTTTGAGTGAGGTTATTTGTTTTTTTAGTCTTATGAAAAATGCTCAAATTATTATTAAATGGATTAATAGTTTATTAAGAACAAGAATTTTGAAAATGCATAGACTTAAGTCCAAGTTTGTTGTGAAAGCGGTTCGAGTTTAGAAAACAAGAATCCTTTGAAAAAGAGAGATGATTTTGAAAATTAAAGAATATGGGAGAAGATGAAGAGGCTAACCTATCTACAAAAAGTAAAAGGTGAGGGTAAAGAAAGATCTAATCGGGTAGGAAACTTAGTACTTGACATCAAAAAGCCAATATAATATTCCTTCATTTGGATTACCACACAAGCAATTAATCAGACAAAAGTACCAAGTCTCAAATAAACCAATGTCTTAGATGAAATTTATGTCTTCATAAAAGAGGACAGAGTAACAACTGTATTTAGAGGAAGTCCACTCGTATACGAGTACAAACGGAATAACCTGCATACATAAAAATAACGCAGACACAGACAGAATAACAACAAGATCACAGAGTCTCCGAGTTAAGGTTGAGTTCCTAATCCTAAGTCCAAAGTCAAACTCCGAGCATAGGGATAGTAACCAAGTTCAAGAATAAATAAAAGTTTTTTAATGTTTAAGGTGGATTATTAGGTATCTTCAAAAGGGAAAATAAAGCTCAAGTGAGCAAATTCAAAATAACAAGAAAATAAAATACTCAAGAGAGCAAAGAAAAATGACATGAAATGTAAATGCTAAAGTAAAATACGTAAAGTAAAGGGCATAGAATAAAAGCGGAAAGTAAAAGCATAAAATAAAGTTAATTGTTAGTAATTAGTTGTTAGCTGGATGATCATCTTGAAGCTTGCGCATGAAGACTTTCCAGAAGCTTGATAGAATCATAACGACCACACGCAAGTTTCAATTGCTTTTTGTCAAGTATATCATTCAATTTGGAACAATAAAAGATCTCAACACTTGATCAAAGATGATTGAGAATTTCAATTGGACAATGTTAGTGAAAACTTATTAGAAGCTTGATTAAAAAATCAAAGCGACTACACGACAAGTATCACAAGTGTTGATCCAAAATCAAAGCTCAAACAATCTTTTGGGAGTTTTGCAAAACATAAAGTTTATGTAACACCCTTCTAATTTACCAGCGATTTATATAATTCTATCAGAGTTTTAAACATAACATCAAGGGCGTCACAATTTTAATTAATTCAAAAATAAAAAAACAGTTATCATGCCTTGCACTGAAGAACTTATTAAATAAAACAAACCAAGGATTATGTTTAGTACAGCGGAAATAATATAAGAATCCGGAATAATTCAAATTATAACTATTCCAAAACATAAACCAAAGGAAAACAGTTTTAAATCCATAAAATTCCAAACGATCCTTCCCCAGTGTTACAACTACCAGAGCATGACACTGACACGCGGATTATCTAAATAGCACAACTCTAAAAGTTGTCCTCACCACTTCTCGAGAAGCTATACTCCTCAATCTGAAATCAATAAAGTAAGGGTGAGATTTCATCAAGATTAAAATGCATTATACATTTCTTTAACACAATAAAACAACCAATTTGTTATTCCACCCTTATTAACATCATCAGAATACAATTAACAAATACAAACACACAGATCATTATGCATACAGCAACAATCAATGCAATTATAACACTGGAAACCATCCTAACATGTTATAATTACATATGCAATGCAGACTCAAATGCATGCGGTACCAAACGTGAACCAAGTCCACACCCTGTACCGCTTACACTCGGAAAACAGCTTCAATCCATGATTTGCCCATACATCACTGGGTCAAGAATCTAGCCTCACCACCTATGTCCATTAGGTACGGTTATTGGCCCTGCAAGCTCAATTCCACACAATGGGAATGAACCATCAACAATGCTTATGCATGCACATCAGAAGCATGCAACAATTCAAAATACGAAATATGAATATACAACATCATTTCATTCATGATCAATAACATCAACAACACATGCTAACATAGAAATCATGAATATAACATTAATCACAATACATGGGATCAACATATAGCATTTACACGCAACGAATAACCACGAAATTACAACGTATTCTTACTACGGAAACCATATTAATTCCTCCAGATCTTAATTACTGGTTTTTAAAATATTTTCATTAGGTAGTACTCGTTCTAAGCTTTCCAACGATACCAACTATGCCTAAATCGGAGTTACGGTTGAAAAGATATGACCGAAACCGTTTCAGAAAAATTCATGTTCAGCCCAACACAGTATGCATCGATGCATAAGACTATGCATCAATGCATAAACAGCTTGTATTGACCCATAACTAGTATGCATCGATGCATAACTTAAAAATTCTGCATTTTTCAAAAATTGTTCAGTATGCATCGATTCATACGCATCATGTGTCGATGCATAACTTTGTTTTTGGCCTATGTATCAATGCATACGCATCTTGGATCGATGCATAGATTCAAAATTCCTCCTATATTCATCCTACATAGATTAATCATTCATAACCGTCCCAATCATGGTTTTACGTCGGATTATAACGATAGGGCACACTCAATTATCCTAATTCGAGATTCCTAACGGATTGATTCGTTCTATTGATCATCCAAACCTATAAGGCATAATAATCAGATTCAATCCCCCCTTACCTCGCGATGAATCTTCAATTCTCTGCTTTTTCTCCTCTTTCTCTTCTCTTTCCAATCTCACGTAGAATGCAATCCTAATTCCTTTCTCACTTGTTTCCTTTTATTCTTTTTTATTTGCCAAATAATATAAATAAATTAATTAGGATTAAGTAGAGCTTTTTACTCCATACACCCTACAATTCCACTTCACACCCCCAACACTTCCATTATTTAATTAATCAATTAAATCTATTAATTCAAAAATTCCGATAATTAAACCTTTAATTAAATTAATAATTAAATTTATAATTATTTAATAATTGAATTAATTTGGGATGTCACAACTCTCCCCTACTAAAAAGAGTTTTCGTCCTCGAAAATATACCTTAGACGAAAAGTTCGGGATACGAGTCCTTTATCTGGCTCTCCAGTTCCCAAGTTACATTTCCACCTGCTGTCCTTCCTAAGCTACTTTCACTAATGCTATCTCTTTACCTTGCAATTGCTTCACTTTCCGATCCTCAATTCTCGCAGGTAATGCCTCAACAGTCAGATTATCTCGTACCTGTATATCATCTACCTGAATCTCATGAGACGGATCAGCAATGTACTTCCTCAACTGAGATACATGGAAGACATCATGCAAATTCGCAAGCGACGACGGTAAAGAAATCTGATAAGTAACTCTTCCAACCTTCTTGGAAATCTGATACGGACCAATAAAACGCAGAGTCAACTTCCTTGACTTCAAAGCTCGACCAATACCAGTCATCTGAGTAACTCGCATAAACACATGCTCTTCTTCACTAAACTCAAGATCTTTCCTCCTCTTATCATGATAACTCTTCTGACGACTCTGAGAAGCCCTCATCTTCTCCTGAATCATCTTGATCTTTTTTGAAGTCTGTTGGACAATCTTCGGTCCAATCACAACACTTTCTCCAGATTCGTACCAACACAACGGTGTCCGACACCTCCTACCATACAATGCTTCAAACGGAGCCATACCAATACTCGAATGAAAACTATTGTTGTAGGTAAAATCAATCAACGGTAGATAGCTATCCCAAGCTCCACCCTTTTCCAAAACACAAGCTCTTAACAAATCCTCTAACGACTGAATCGTTCTCTCCGTCTGACCATCTGTCTGCGGATGATAAGAGGAACTCAACCTCAACTTAGTACCCAAACCTTCTTTCAGCCCCGTCCAAAACTTAGACGTAAATCTCGGATCTCTATTCGACACAATACTAGAAGGAATACCATGCAAACTTACAATCTTCTCAACATACAATTCTGCCAACCTCTCCATCGGATAATCCATTCTTATCGGAATAAAGTGAGGAGATTTTGTCAACCGATCAACAATAACCCAAATAGCATCACAATTCTTCGCTGTCCTTGGAAAACTAGATACAAAATCCATAGAAATGCCATCCCATTTCCATTCCGAAACAAACAACAGTTCCATCAATCCTGACGGTTTCTGATGTTTAATCTTTGATTTCTGGCAAACCAAACAAGCATAAACAAACTCAGCAATTTCCTTTTTCATTCCAGGCCACCAAAATAACTTTTTCAAGTCATGATACATCTTAGTAGCACCGGGATGAATACTCAATCCACTACGATGTCCTTCTTCCAAAATACTTTTCCGAAGTTCTGCAATATTTGGGACACACACCCTATCACCAAATCTCATAACACCGTTCTCGTCAATTCAGAATTCAACTCATTGACCTTGGTTGATCAATGTCGACTTATCCACCAAAACAACATCGACGCCAGTTCAAATTTCCTCAAGAATACCACTAGTCAACTTCAACATTCCCAATTTAAAACTATCAGAAGTAGTCTCACATACCAAACTCAAGTCTCTCGAATCGCTTCAACCAATTCCAATTGCGAACCATCAACATAGACATATGCAAGGACTTCTACTCAATGCATGAACAACGTTTGCCTTACGGATGGTAATTCAAACCAAAATCATAATCCTTGAGAAATTATAACCTTCTCCTCTGCCTCATATTCAACTCTTTCTGCTCGAAGAGATACTTCAGACTCTTATGATCACTGAATACCTCGAATCGAGAACCATACAAGTAATGCCTCCATAATTTCAAAACAAAAACCACTGCTGCCAGCTCTAAATCATGAGTCGGATAATTCCTTTCATGAACTTCAACTTTCTTGAAGCATAAGCCACAACCTGCTTATCTTGCATCAAAACACCACCTAGTCCCATCAAGGACGCATCACAGTACACAACAAAAGATTCTTCCAGATTCGGCAAAATCAGCTTCTCCAGCTTCTCCAAATGGCATCTGTAAGCCCATTCCCGCATCATCAGCCAACAGCGAGTGCAAATTTTCAGGTGTACTCGAGTGTTCAATCATCTTCTACCTCCAGGTCACGAAAGACAAGCGTGTCAATCTAACCCTCCAGTACAAGAAGATTGAACAGGGGCAGCTGTCATACCCCAAAATTTGCCCTCCAAATACTCAAGAGATTTCATACATCTATACTCAAGGATTCCTCAAGAGTTGATCAGACAAACTCTCTCCTAGATAATCAACCCAAACTAGGGTTTGGTATCCCTCAGGTCAGGATGGACTTCCAACATCTCCAATGGTTTTCATGCCTCCTCATATGTTTCAAAGATTCTCCATGACAAGTTTCAAGCCTCACAAGTCAAATTTCCTCAGACAATTGCTCAGATGGTTGAAAATCAGTTGTATTGGACAAAAAGTCAACTGTGGTCAACACACAGTCAAACTTCATAATTTTTGGTCAACATCCTCATTTTGAAGTTACATTCATCATTTGATCAAGGGTTGATCATGATTCATCAAGAAAACTCAAGATTTGCTCAAAAGTCAAACTTTCTAAATTAGGGTTTCTAGATGAAAAGTCAACTGAACTTTGACTGATCATAACTTTCTTAGAAATTTTTCCACCACCTCTTGTTTTGAAGGAAATTCAATTCTCTACAACTTCATGTCTCACAAGAATGTCCAAAAAATGCTTCATTTGAGAGGTATGGCTCAAAACATTATAGGTCATTTTCAAAGTCAACAAAAAGTCAACTTTTTGTTTTGAAGATATATTGAGCATGGAAACTCCAATTGAGATGAGACCAAAAAGGTTGGTTAGAGGACTCTAAGAGCTTTCCAAAAAGTCCAAGAACACTCAAAAATGTGGAAAATTGAGCAAGATACACTATTCAGAAGTTGGGCAATTTTGAACAATTGCACAAAAGGACATTTTGGTCAAAATGCAAAATTTTCCAAATGGGCCTAAAATATTTTGATCCAAACTTGTTCATGACAATATTTTTGACCCATAAATGCTTGACCTTGATGATTTTCTATTTTTATGATTTATATTTGAATTCTATAACATTTAATTCAAAAATAAATTATATAAAATATGAAAATTAAGTTTTTTTTCCAAAAGGAATGGATTTATATCTTTCTTAAAGTCCAAGAAAGCCCAATATTCATACCAAATTCGTGCTAGCCATGGCATTCATGAGAAAATCAATTTTTCAAATATTTGATTTGTTTTAAATGGAAAATATTTGCACATTGATGGAGCAATCTTTTTTCACTCCTTTTGCCATCCAAACTTTCTCTATAAATGCTCAGCAAGATCACAAGCAAGCAACACGAAACCCTAGCTCAAGCCAAACCCTTATTTTGCCAAAATATTTCTCAAACTTTTTGAAAATCGAGTTCCAATTTTCAGCAAGCTTCAGGCCAATTTAACCACTCAATCACCTTCAGGAGGTTCCCAGCAATTGATCCATACTCATACCTCAAGCCCAGACTGCCCAGATCGTGCCAGCAAGCTCTCACCGGTTTGATTTTTCTCAAAATTCGATTTGTGTTAATCATGCATTATTAACCGTTTTCATGTGTTTGTTTGTGTCCAGGGTATTCACTAGATTGTGTTTGATGCCTCACATGCAAGTTTCCACGTAGGAATCACATAGTGCCATGGTTAGGGCTCAAGGAGCTGTTCGATTCGAACTGACCAATACAGGACGATTCAGCCAAAACCAATACCACCATTAGATTCGGAATGCTTGATTTAGGGGGATAGGGTGCTTCTTGTTTCTTTATTGCGTGTATTTTTCAGGTTTGATGATCGAGGCCGCCGGAGAAGACGACCGGAGCTAGGGCTCCGGCGTCGTGGACTTTGTTGACCGGCGAGGAGCTGGCGTGGCGATTCTGGGTGATTTGATTCGTCCGTTTATAAGTCATGGACCCCACGCGCGCTGACTGTGCTTCAAATGTTCCCAGGACGCGTTGACCTTCAAATTCAATTGATTTTCACTTTTCCAAAACCAGATGTCAAGTGGTCTAGTGGTTAAGGCATTCACTGTTCGGATCCTCTCACATGTCCCCAGTTCGAATCCTGCTAGAACCGTTTTTCTTTCTTTTTTCACAAACTCAATTTCTTTTCATATTTTCTATTTATTTAATATTTGCATTATTTTAATTTCTTTTCATATTTTTATTTATGCATTAAAAAATTATCAAAAATTATTTTTCTTTTTGCATTTGTTTTCTGAAAATCTTTATTTAATTTAATAAATTAAAAAAATACAATTTTGCATGCATATTTATTTTTATTCATATTTTTGCATTTAAATCACTTTTAATTAGTTTTTAATTATTAAATTGCATCTAAAAAATCCCAAAAATTTATTTTAGCATATTTATATTATTTCCAGCATGTAATAATTTTCTCATATAAAAACTTGCATTTTTCTAACATTTTCTCTTATTTCGATTTCATCATATTTTTCAATTTCTCTTATCGTTTCACAGGTTATTCCGCTTCAGACATTTCTTTACCATTTTCGCATTTTATTGTTCAATAATGTAACTGTTTATGGGATGTAATAGTTTAAAGTAGGTCTTTATTTTCCGCATTTTAAATTATGTATCTGCCCCAAAGCCTTGTAATAGCGTAGGACATTTACCTTTCCGCACTTTACATTCCGCATTTTAATTTCCGCACCTTATAAACTGTTAGTAATTAGGCGTGTATGGCAAGACTAAAATCGACATAGCTCACTAATTTTCAAGATAAAATATCTGAAATCAACACACTTCTTTCACACACGCACCCCTTAGGGTAATTCTCTCTCGTTGCCTTTGTGAATCCACAACGGTCATGTCCCTCGAACGTAGAGGTATTCTAGCACCGTTGCCTTCCAAACAAATCATCATAGTCCCTTCGATACAAAGATCATAAGACCCACGATGTTGCCTCCGAATACATGATCTTGACCCTCGATTGTCGCCTACGAAAAATGATGATAGTCCCTCCGAATGTGCTAGGATACTTCCTACGAGTTGTTTTCTATGACCATCCGATGTCCCTTCGAATGTCCTGCTTACATCCAACGAATGGAGTTACCTACCAACCAATGGTATGGATAGCGCTATTCTAAAGGAACGTAAAACAACACGAAAACGACCAATTCTGAGTAGGTAATAAGACTTTTAGTTGCTTGCTCTATCAAAATACTTTTTACACAACACACTTTTGTCAAAGTTCAAACTCTTTTCAAAACAAAACATTTCCGAACACTTTGTATACATTCCTACATGAATCATTACAAAGTCAAAGCGAAATGTCCCTTTCAAAACATTTTTGTCAAACACACAGAAAGCAATTTTAAAAGTGATCTAGAGCAACTAAGAGCCCGTAGATAACTACGGATGGAAAGGGTGCTAATACCTTCCTTTTCATAACCATTCTCCGAACTCGAATCTAACAAAGGTCTTTTTCTGTACTTTTACCTTCCCTTAATTGGATAAAAATAAAAGTCGGTGGCGACTCTTGTTATCCGCACATTTGCGATACAAACACTAAAAAGGTCAGTTCACCGTATCACAGAACTGGCGACTCTGCTGGGGATACCCTAAAAAGAGAGAATGCCTTAGGGATTTTTAAATCATCTTTACTGCTTTTTGTTTGACTTGTATGCTTTATCTTTAAGGGTTGCTTGGGTATTATATTGTTGGGGGATCCTACACCCGGATCCGGGTTTCCTTTTAGGTAAGTAGCATTAGATCATCGCGACTGCTAGACATATAACTAAACGGTCAACATGATGGCTACGTTAGCGTGACACTTTGGTTGTCCCGATACTCTTCATTCCCAAGTTGAAGATAGTATTTGGCTTCTGCGTGGTGTCATCAAGCGCTAACTAAACTTTTAGAACCTTAATTGACCCATCTTGGCCATTAGAAGGTAGTGAGATGGCGGCTTTGGTGTAGACCGAGGTTGGTTGATACCGATGCTACGCTCATTGAGATCGACTTTGGGATATTTTCGATCGACCACTTGGCCTTCGTATTGAAATAAACGCCACGAGAAAGATCTATGATGTGAGATTCCTAGAACCCGTTACTATTATAGGACAGATGAACCAACTCAAAATTTTGGTGGGTAATCACCTATACCTCATGCAAGCCTTAACCCTAGGCTCATTGTGTGAATTGTTTGTGTGCTAAACATGACATCATGACATCATTTGCATTGCATATCATTTCTAACTATTTCAAGGACCTAGGATTTATCTTTGCTCTGCTTTGTAGGGTATTATGGCTTCTAGAAAGACTATCCGAATCAACTTCGTGGGTATACCTTCTCACTCAAAGAATTGGTTTCGTAAATTCCGACCATGCTCGTTCATCAAAAGACATGGTTATCTACTTGACTTGGTTATCTCCGGTTTTGAAGAAGATATGATGCATGTCCTATTCCAGTTCTTTGATCCAAACACCATTGCTTTACATTCAGATTATCGCTTGGTTCCTACGTGAGAAGAGTTCTAAGCTACTTGGGATACCTTCTTGACCAAATGCCATTCACCGGTCTAGAAAAGGTTCCTAAGTACGAAGACATTGCATCGCCTTTACATCTTAAGCCGACATTGAAGCCAATTGGGAAACCAAGTGGAGTTAAGGGTTTACTTCTAAGTTCCTAATTAAGAAAGCCCGAGAATTCCTCAAAGTTATGAGTTTCCATGCATTTGAAAACATTGTGGCCTTATTAATTTATGGTTTGGTTCTATTTCCTAACTCGGATCAATTCATAGATATCAATGCCATCAAGTTGTTCCTCACCCGCAATCCAGTGCCTACTTTACTTGGAGACATCCTACATTCTCTCCACACTCGTACTACTAAGAGACAAGGAACTCTCATGTGTTGTATACCGTTACTATCAAGGTGGTTTATTTCGCACCTTCCTCCATCAGTTTTGAAGAATGAACAAAGGTTGAGATGGTCTCAAAGATTAATGTCACTCTCTCATTCAGATATTCGTTGGAATCTTTTCTCTCAAAAGGATTTCACATTCATTGAGTTGTGGAGAATTTCTAATGTACCACTACTTGGTATAAGGGAGGTATTACTTACAACCCTTCTCTAGCTCTACGTCACTTGGTTTTGCCCAAGAGATGGTCCACATGATATGCTTCTCCAAGATGTTGTGTTCGACTACAACCACGATCTCCAGAATTACCGACGAAGGTTCATACACACTTGGGGCATGGTAAAGAAGACTGATACCAAGACTTTGGGGCACCAGAACTCCATTCCTTGGGAACCTTACCTCAAATGGGTGCGAGCTCGAGCTCAAAACCTCATGATGCCATTCATGCCTGTTCTACCAGTAATTATGGAACCTGTTGCTATAGGTGACGTACCCTATACCGTTCTCTATCCCGACATGCCTACTGATTTTGAAGACTTGAAGAGATCCTGGATTCAGCTTAAAGAAGAGAGGGATACCTTTGAAGCTCAGTGCTATGCAAGTGAAAAGAAAGTGCTAGAGTTGACCAAGCTACTTCACGAGGAGCGAAGCATCAACGCCTACATCGGCACTAAGAGGAAGCGCCCATGGGAGACTTAGAGCTTTAGGATGTTTATGTTTTTCTTTTAATGGTTTTGAACTATCTTTTGTACTTAAAAAGAAAAAAGAATAATAAAAAGAGTACTAATAAATGTTTGTTCATTGCTTGTCTAACAAATTTAAATCTCTAAGGTCCTTGAAAACATTGCACTGCATTCGCATAAACATTGCATATCATAGCATAACAGGTACATTGAAGATTGGTTTTCTCATTTGCTCGCTATTTATTTTTAAATGACTCTTGAACCCGTCAAAGATCTTCAAGCTCGAATGCCTGGGCCAAGAATGTTCACCACTTGGTCCAAGGCCAAGAAGATCCAAGAAGCTCATCAACAAAGAAGAAGGTTGTTGGTCTCCTCAACATGGGCGACGCTACAAAGGTGGTCCTAAGAGGGTCACCGAATAGAGCTCTCGAAGGTCAAGAAGGAAGATGAGCAAAGTAACAAGGGTGATGGTGAAGGAAGTCACCGAGCCCGAGAAAACTATGATGATGGCCAATACTCGATGAGGATGACAAGTACAAGCAACTTGAAGACCGTCAATGTGGAAAACCCAAGATGTCC
Source organism: Vicia sativa (assembly GCA_021764765.1). Taxonomy (NCBI): domain Eukaryota; kingdom Viridiplantae; phylum Streptophyta; class Magnoliopsida; order Fabales; family Fabaceae; genus Vicia; species Vicia sativa. The sequence goes on from CM038793.1 coordinate 108,658,400, forward strand.
GGTTGAATTTTGATAATCTAAGTCTTGTCCTCGTGTTGTGATTCCTCCCAAGTTCAAAGTTCCAACTTTTGCTAAGTATGACGGGATGTCTTGCCCTAAGCTGCATTTGAAGTCTTATGTCCGTAAGATCAATCCCCACACCGATGATGTAAAGTTGTGGATGCACTATTTTCAAGAGAGTTTGTCCGAACCCGCTTGGAATGGTACTATCACCAGAGAATGACCGTATCCGTATTTGGAGTGACTTAGCCGATGCTTTCACGCATAATATGAGTACAATGTTGAATTGACACCCACTCGCATGCAACTACAGAGCATGTCTATGGGTCGTGACGAGAAGTTCAAAGAGTATGCTCAGAAGTGGAGAGATCTAGCAGGCAGAGTTCAGCCACCCTTGTCCAATAGGGAGTTGGTTGATATGTTCATGGGGACACTGACAGGCCCATTCTTCAATCACCTGATTGGAAACTCTTCAGCCGGATTCACCGAGCTGATTTTGACAGGCGAGCGTATTGAAGCTGGTATCAAGAGTGGAAAGATTCAGATAGAGACATCTTCAAATGCTGCGAAGAGATCTTTTGGTGCTAAGAAAGAAGCTAATGCTGTGTATGGTCAGAAAAGCCGAGCCAAGACCGACCGCACTCAATCTGTGGGGGCAGTTGTGATCTCCAATCCTACATTAGCACAACCTCACGAGAGACGCCGTAGCCGTAACGCGCCACGAAGACGCTTTAAGATCAACATGCCTTTGTCGCAAGCCTTGCAACACATGTTGAAAGCAGAGTTGATTACTTTGAGGGATCCTCCTCAGAATGTCAACACTTCCTCTCCGAGATACAATCCTAATGCTAAGTGTGCTTACCATTCCAATAGCCCAGGACATAGTACTGATGATTGTTGGGCTCTGAAGAACAAGATTCAAGATATGATTGAATCTAAGCAGATTGAGTTTGATCCTCCTGTTGAGACCGAATGTGATCAACGCGCCAATGCCTAATCATGACAAGGGTTCCAATGCTGTTGGTGACGATACTTATGTTTTCAACATAGATGACTTGGCCATTCCTCTGATGACTGTTAAGAAGAATTTGTTGCAAGCTGGTGTCAACCCAGGATGCCCAGAGAACTGTCGTTGGTGCCCATCCGTGCCTGATGGTTGTGCTTGGTTGAGAAGACGTGTTCAATGCATGATGGATAACCGTGAGATACTATTCCTGAAACCACCGTGCAGAAGCTGTGTGAAGAAATGTCTAAGTTGAAGATTGACAATGCGAATGAAACTGTACCATCCGTATGGGATACCTTGGGCAGCCAAGCGGAAAGTATGATTACATGGTGAAGTACATGCCCCGAGAGTTACAAGATTCCTATTGAAGACGTTAAACCGGATGGGGTGACGATTTCTAAGACTATGCCGAGGTTAACACAATAAGGATTTCCTCTCACGATCCTGTGCCTAGAGTGGCACCTCTCATTATCACTTCTCCAAGGCCGCCCATATTCCTCGACAAAGCTATCAATTGGAACTATGGAGCTGATGTTTACTATCATGGCGTCAAGCAAGACCCTCTGACCATTGAAGATCTTACAGTTGAAACTACCATTCCTGACATCGAAAACATCACTGGATCTAGTAAGGTGACCGAACCGAAGGGTGTTCTCTAGATATCTCCTCCAAAGACACCGCGACTCCACTCGCATTCCATCTATTCAATCCATTCCCCAAGCTAGAGGGAAAGAACCAATGACTCATCCTGCTCAGCCAGAAGTACCAAAGGAAGTTACTGAAGACACCTCCAAACAAGAAATGGAGGAAATTATGAAGATTATCAAGAAGAGTGACTACAATGTTGTGGAACAGTTGGGATAGACTCCGTCCAAGATCTCCATGCTTGCTCTGCTCTTGTGCTCTGAGGCTCATGCTAACGCCTTGGTGAAGTTTCTGAAGAATGCTCACGTACCGCAAGACACTACCACTGACCAATTTGAAGTTTGTATTGCTAGCCTGGCTGCCAACAACGGCCTAGGCTTCTCAGATGCTGATTTAACTCCTTCCGGAAAGAAACATAACAAAGCCTTGCATATCTCCGTTGAATGCAAGGGAATTACATTATCTCATGTTTTGGTAGATACTAGTTCTGCTCTGAATATCTTACCGAAGACTGCTTTTGATCGACTTGATGTCGAAGGGTTGGTTCTGAGACCCAGTGACATAATCGTGAGAGCTTTTGATGGTTCTAAGCTAAAGCTTGGAGAGCTCACTCACTGTTAAAGTCGGTTCCCGACTTTGACTCTACTTTCTTTGTCATGGACATTCGTCCATTTTACTTGCCTACTTGGACGCCCTTGGATACATGGGGCGGTACATTTCTACCTTACATCGTAAACCGAAATACCGGTGAAAGGAAAGGTTGTCACAGATGGTGAAGAGGAGTATATGGTCACCATCCGCAATGTCTACCTCGAGATGGAAGGTGAATTCTTTGAGACCTGTCAAGCTTTTGAAACAATTCCCGAGTCATGCCTGCTGACTCTCCTCACTCCCGGTTACACAAGCTCCGCCTAGGATGGCCTCATTGAAAGATGCTCAAGCCGCAGTTGAAGAAGGTAGTACTATTGGGGGTCCCCGATCTTCCTTTCAAACCGACAAGACCGGTTTAGGCTTCACTATCAAGGGTCGAAGATGATACGCGAACGCCGCCAACTTCCTTTCCGTCGCCAGTGGAATCCATGCTATAGAAAACAACGACAACGGCTTCGACATCGCAAGTGGATCTTCCCAACTCCGCACAAAGGGAAAGAATTGGAAGATCAAGACGCATACCAATCTCCTTTAGTCGAGTAATTGCTCTTGTTTTGTTTTGCTTTTCGATTTCTTATGTTTTGAACAATAAACTTTGAAAGCCTAATGCCTTGCCCGGCATCATGGCTCGCTTCGAGGGTTATTATCTATCGTTTGCGTATTTTCATTCAATAAATCGTTGGACTTTTGCATTCGATTGTTTGTTTTCTTTCTTTTACTTTATCACCCCTTCAAAAAGCTATGTGTTTCTTACACACACCCACGTGATACACTGCAGAATCACTCCGAATCTTGTTAATAACAACTATGCTAGTGCTAAATATGACTTCGATAATCCGATCTACCAAGCCGAAGACGAAAGTGAGGAAGATTGTGAAGTGCCAGGAGAACTTTCCGATCACAAAGAAGAAGAACGAGTTATACAGCCACACGAAGAGCAAGTTGAAGTTGTAAATTTGGGTACTGACGAAGACAGAAAAGAGATCAAGATAGGAACGGGTCTTGAGAACGGTGTTAAAGAAAGATTGGTTCAGATGCTACGAGACTATATTGAGGTTTTTGCTTGGTCATACGAAGACATGCCGGGTTTAGACATTGATATTGTAGTGCACCGATTGCCAACAAAAGAAGGTTTTCCCAAGAAAGGTAGGTTCGTGATGCGTCCCGAGATGTCGAGAAAATCAAAGCCGGTTATGAAGCTTCAACGCTGGTTTCTTAGTGTCACCTCTTATCCCTGGTTGCTAATGGTACCCGTACCTAAGAAGGATGGCAAGGTACGAATGTGTGAATTACAGAGATCTCGAACAAAGCAAGTCCGAAAGACGATTTCCCACTTCCTCATATTGATGTTCGTTGACAACACCGCCAAAGATAAGGTTTTCTCCTTCATGGATGGTTTCTCCATAATCGATTAAATGGCCTCAAGACATGGAAAAGACTACTTTTGTTACATTGGGCACTTTCGCTACAAGGTTATGCGTCGGATCGAACGCTGGCGCCACTTATCGGCTATGGTGACGTTGTTTCATGACATGATTCATCACGAGATAGAGGTCTATGTTGACGACATGATAGCTTGGTCACAAACTGAAGAAGAACATCTAGATCATTTGCGTAAACTGCTCGACAGTTGAAGAAGCATGATTGAGACTGAATCCCAACAAGTGCACCTTTGGAGTCGATCCGAAAACTCCTAGGGTTTGTTGTCAGTGGTAAAGGTATTGAGGTTGACCCCGCCAAGGTTAAAGCTATTCAAGAGATGCCAGCTCCCCGCACCGAGAAGGAGGTCAGAGGTTTCTTGGGCCGATTAAACTACATTGCCAGATTCATTGCACATCTAATCGCTACTGTGAGCCAATCTTCAAGTTACTTAAGAAAGATCAAGTGGTAGAATGGAACGATTTGCGGATCGCTTTGACAAAATCAAGGAGTACCTTCAGAATCCTCTTATCCTGATGCCACCTGCCAAAGGAAGACCTCTTATCATGTACTTGACAATGTTAGAGAATTCAATGGGGTGTGTGTTGGGGCAACATGACGAGTCTGGTCGAAAAGAGCATGCAATATACTACCTTAGCAAAAAGTTTACCGATGTGAAACAAGATAGTCACAAACAAGAAAACTTGCAACGCTTTTGGCTGCTCACGACTAAGACAGTATATGTTGACTCACACTACCTTGTTGATTTCTAAGATGGATCCAATAAAATACATATTTGAGAAACCAGCTCTCTCCGGAAGAATAGCAAGATGGCAAATGATCTTGACCGAATATGACATCTAGTACGCTTCTCAGAAAGCGATCAAAGGAAGTGTAGTAGCCGATCATTTGGCTCATCAAGCCGTAGATGACTATCGCCTATGCGCTCAATTTCACGAAGATGTTTTACTAGTTACAGATTGTGAAGAACCAGGCCCAGACGAAGGACCTGAACAAGGATCCCGATGGACCATGGTCTTTGATGGAGCCTCAAACGCACTTGGCAATGGCATTGGCGCCATCATCACATCCCCTATAGGCGGACATACTCCTTTCACCGCCAGATTATGTTTCAGTTGCACTAATAACATGGCCGAATACAAAGCGTGCATCATGGGTATCAAAGCTGCTATTGACTTAAGAATCAAGTTCTTACAAGTGTATGGAGACTCAACTTTAGTGATCAGTCAGATAAAAGGCGAGTGGGATACGAAGCATCCGAATCTCATTCAGATCGAGAGCATGTTCGAGTTTGATCTCCTACTCAAGAGATTACTTTTGATCATATTCCACGAGAAGAGAATCAGTTGCCAGTGACGTTAGCTACTATGTCATCTATGTTCAAGGTCGATGGGACAACGAGGCTCCCCGATCATCATTGAGAAGTTTGACGAACCAACGTATTGTCATGAGCTTGATACGTAAGAGAAACCTTGGTACTATGACGTGAAGAGGTATCTTGAGACTCGTGAATATCCAGCAGGGCATCTCGTTAATGATAAGAAGTTCATGAGAAGATTTGCATCCAAATTCTTCCTCAAGAACGACATCTTATACAAGCGAACCACGACTTGTGCTTACTCTACTGTAGACCGTAAAACAAAGAATGCGTATCATGGAAGAGTTACACGAAGGTGCATTTGGTACCCATTCCAAAGGACACACCATGGCTAAGAAGATTTTGAGAACAGTTACTATTGGTCCACCATGGAAGTCGATTGTCACCGCTACGCCGATCTTGTCACAAATGCCGATCTATGCACAAAGTGCACGTCTGAATGTTTTAACTTCTCCTTGGCCATTTGCAATGTGGGGCATTGACATGATCGGAGAAATTAAACCCACATCTTCCAATGGACATCGTTTCATCCTTGTGGCAATCGATTACTTTACCAAATGGGTAGAAGCGCCTCGTCGCATCTCACATTAAGAATGTTGTGGCTCGATTCATCAAGCATAATCTTATCCGCAATATGGCACTCCGAAAGAATTATCACGATAACGGTTCTAATCTCAACAATAAGATGATCACCGAACTCGCACGCAGCTCAAGATCAAGCATCACAACTCTTCTCCTTATCGGCCTAAGATGAATGGCGCGGAAGCCGCCAACAAAAACATTAAGAAGATTATACGTAAGATGATAGTGACTTACAAAGATTGGCATGAGATGTTACCATTTGCTCTTCATGGTTATCGCACTACAAGACGAACCTCCACAGGGCAACCCTTTCTCTCTGATACGGTATGGAAGCCGCCTTACCCATCGAGGTTCGGATACCCTCAACCGAGTCCTCCAGAGGCGAGTTAGACGAAGACTTGGGTCCGCCTTGACCGGATAACTTGATTGATGAGAAGCGACTCGCGTCCATCTGCCATGGACAGATCTATCAAAAGCGAATGATCAGAGCATTTAACAAGAAGGTCAAGCACCGAGTCTACCAAGTCGGTGATCTAGTAGTCAAGCGCATCATTCTTCCACAAGGTGATCCTAGGGGCAAATGGACTCCCACCTACGAGGGTCCGTTTGTAGTCAAGACAGTGTTTTCCGGAGGAGCTATGATGCTTAGCACCATGGATGGTGAAGACTTCCCACACCCTGTGAACGCAGACATAGTCAAAAAATACTACGCATGAAATGGACCCGCTAGGTCGACTGACTTAGGCAAAAATAAGGGCATCCTGGCGAACCAAAAAGGTTCGGGCAAAAGTTAAGGATATATACAAAACATGTACACCCGGCAAGTCGAAAACCTGAAAAGGCGGCTTGGGCAAAAAAGGGTATCCCGGAGATAAAACCCGAAAGGGCGGTCTAGGCAAAAGTTAGGATTCAAGCGTACACTATGTCTCTTCCAGATCACCGCTCTGCACTACTATCGATTCAAGGTTCAAATGGCTAAGATCACTACTCACTTTCTAACGCAAGGAGATGAGATAGTTGAAATATATGAGTACTAGCATAGTTGAAACTTAACGAGATTGTTTCCCCATAGCTTTTTTACCTTTCTTGTGTATAAACTACTTGGCCATACGCCACCTTTCAAATAAACGCAAGCTTCTTTCTCTTTACAATTTCTGTTGTTGTTATTTGCAATAAGTCCAACGTTTGTTTTGAATGATTATATGCATTTGACAATAAGAATCTAATCGCAAACATACGAAAAGTGAACATACAAAAGTGCTTACTACAGGCTCCAGGAATTGGGACGACGACGAAAGTCACCAAAAACATTCCCCCGTAGAGCATGATCCCTACAAAGGTATAACTCACAACACAACTTCCCCAGAGCAAAAGGAATCCATGAGCATCAATTCCACTCTAAGTAAAGTTACATCGCCTCAAGCAAGAACACCTCACCCCACCAAGGTATTCATCCCCGCGGATATCTCTCGCTTTTTCCTTTCTCCCAACAAGAATATCCGACCAAACTTGGTCGATAGTGCATCGGAGGAACCTACATCTTCATTCACCAATTTAAAGATTACGACGGGTTCCTGACTCTTCCCACCCAGCCTCCCGGTAACTACCAAATGCTCTCCAGCGAGATCTACACTCAGAATCCCCCAGTAGAGCGCCTCCTAAATTTCCTTAGCAGGATCTACATACAAGGTTCCCAACAGATCGCCTCCCAGATTCTCCTCAGCAGAGTCTGTATACGAGATCTCCAACAACGAGCCTCTCAAATCTCTACCCTCCTCAACAATATCTAGGCCCAGGACTTGGTCAGATAGTGCATCGGAGGAATCCAGGATATCTTTCTTCTCTTTCAAAAGCGGAGTTCTCACCTACATAATTCCCCAAACAGGAGTCAGAAATCCTTAAACAGAACATCCGCATCTTCTTCAAGATGGATATGTTTTGAAATACCACAACATCTGTCATTCATACATTACTCATAAAGTCATAATTCATGCATATGTCATTCATATACACTGTCATGCATCATACTTTGCATAAAACTAACAAATATTCTATCAAAGTTTCTCTTGTTTTCTCCAAAAGACAGTGTATACCATGACGCAAATGTCCAGATTAAGCCCCGAATCGACGGAAAACTATCCGAAGACCGCCTTGGTTGTCCTCCGACGTTGGTCCGTGATTAAGCCCCGAATCGACGGAAAACTATCCGAAGACCGCCTCGGTTATCCTCCGATAACAGAAATGGATCAACACCGATGCACAAGGAAGCTATCCACATCGGCCAACTACAACCTCCCTCGAGTAATCAAGACGAAGATTTATTCTCGATTCTTGATTTTCAACAACTACAGAGTCCGCATACGACTCATTGCTTTGGATGACATCTTAAGCCCATCTCCGACTACTTCATCAAGGCTTCGGGCCGTAATGTCGCATATATGGTTAAAATCAATGCAAACCAAATAACTTCATTCAAAAATGGACACAAGTCTAACGTAACGACTCTCCGGATGGCATCTTAAGCCCATCTCCATGCTCCTTCTAGAAACGACAGAGCCTAGCGAATGGCTCACTCCCCAAAGATCGATCTTTGGATGGCATCTTAAGCCCATCCTCGCCCCTTATCGATATTCTCGAGTCTAGCGACGACTCATCCCCTAAGTATCCGACTTCCAAATGGCATCTCGAAGCCCATTCCCGCATCATCACCAACATGAGTGCAAATTGTGTGTATTGAGTGTTCAATCATCTTCTACCTCCGGTCACGAAAGACAAGCGTGTCAATCTAACCCTCCAGTACAAGAAGATTGAACAGGGGCAGCTGTCATACCCCAAAATTTTCCCTCCATCTACTCAAGAGATTTCATACATCTATACTCAAGGATTCCTCAAGAGTTGATCAGACAAACTCTCTCCTAGACAATCAACCCAAACTAGGGTTTGGTATCCCTCAGGTCAGGATGGAATTCCAACATCTCCAATAGTTTTCATGCCTCCTCATATGTTTCAAAGATTCTCCATGACAAGTTTCAAGCCTCACAAGTCAAATTTCCTCGCATAATTGCTCGATGGTTGAAAATCACAGATTGGACAAAAGTCAACTGTGGTCAACATACATCAAACTTCATAATTTTGGTCAACATCCTCATTTTGAAGTTACATTCATCATTTGATCAAGGGTTGATCATGATTCATCAAGAAAACTCAAGATTTGCTCAAAAGTCAAACTTTCTAAATTAGGGTTTCTAGATGAAAAGTCAACTGAACTTTGACTGATCATAACTTTCTCATACTTTCTCATAAATTTTTCCACCACCTCTTGTTTTGAAGGAAATTCAATTCTCTACAACTTCATGTCTCACAAGAATGTCCAAAAAATGCTTCATTTGAGAGGTATGGCTCAAAACATTATAGGTCATTTTCAAAGTCAACAAAAAGTCAACTTTTTGTTTTGAAGATATATTGAGCATGGAAACTCCAATTGAGATGAGACCAAAAAGGTTGGTTAGAGGACTCTTAGAGCTTTCCGAAAAGTCCAAGAACACTCAAAAATGTGGAAAATTGAGCAAGATACACTATTCAGAAGTTGGGCAATTTTGGACAATTGCACAAAAGGACATTTTGGTCAAAATGCAAAATTTTCCAAATGGGCCTAAAATATTTTGATCCAAACTTGTTCATGACAATATTTTTGACCCATAAATGCTTGACCTTGATGATTTTCTATTTTTATGATTTATATTTGAATTCTATAACATTTAATTCAAAAATAAATTATATAAAATATGAAAATTAAGTTTTTTTTCTTCAAAAGGAATGGATTTATATCTTTCTTAAAGTCCAAGAAAGCCCAATATTCATACCAAATTGCTAGCCATGGCATTCATGAGAAAATTAATTTTCAAATATTTGATTTGTTTTAAATGGAAAATATTTGCACATTGATGGAGCAATCTTTTTCACCCTTTTGCCATCCAAACTTTTCTATAAATGCTCAAGAAGATCACAAGCAAGCAACACGAAACCCTAGCTCAAGCCAAACCCTTATTTTGCCAAAATATTTCTCAAACTTTTGAAAATCGAGTTCCAATTTTCAAGAAGCTTCAGCCAATTTAACCACTCAATCACCTTCGTGGAGGTTCCCAAGAATTGATCCATACTCATACCTCGCCCTCCGCCTGATCGTGCAAGAAGCTCTCACCGTTTGATTTTTCTCAAAATCGATTTGTGTTAATCATGCATTATTAACTGCTTTCATGTGTTTGTTTGTGTCGTGGTATTCACTAGATTGTGTTTGATGCCTCACATGCAAGTTTCCACGTAGGAATCACATAGTGCCATGGTTAGGGCTCAAGGAGTCGTTCGATTCGAATCGACCACATAGATTTATCTACCAAAACCAATACCACCATTAGATTCGAATGCTTGATTTAGGGGATAGGGTGCTTCTTGTTTCTTTATTGCGTGTATTTTTCGTGTTTGATGATCGAGGTCCGGAGAAGACGACGAGTTGGGCTCTGCCGTGACTTTGTTGACCCGCAGGAGTCATGGCGATTCCGGTGATTTGATTCGTCTGCTTATAAGTCATGGACCCCACGCCGATCGTGCTTCAAATGTTCCGTGACGCGCGACCTTCAAATTCAATTGATTTTCACTTTTTCAACACCAGATGTCAAGTGGTCTAGTGGTTAAGGCATTCACTGTTCCTGGATCCTCTCACATGTCCCCAGTTCGAATCCTGCTAGCACCGGTTTTCTTTCTTTTTTCACAAACTCAATTTCTTTTCATATTTTCTATTTATTTAATATTTGCATTATTTTAATTTCTTTTCATATTTTTATTTATGCATTAAAAATTATCAAAAATTATTTTTCTTTTTGCATTTGTTTTCTGAAAATCTTTATTTAATTTAATAAATTAAAAAAATACAATTTTGCATGCATATTTATTTTTATTCATATTTTTGCATTTAAATCACTTTTAATTAGTTTTTAATTATTAAATTGCATCTAAAAAATCCCAAAAATTTATTTTAGCATATTTATATTATTTCCAGCATGTAATAATTTTCTCATATAAAAACTTGCATTTTTCTAACATTTTCTCTTATTTCGATTTCATCATATTTTTCATTTCTCTTATCGTTTCACGTGTTATTCCGCTTCACATTTTTCTTTTCATTTTATTTTTCAATAATGTAACTGTTTATGGGATGTAATAGTTTAAATTAGGTCTTTATTTTCCGCATTTTAAATTATGTATCTGCCCCAAAGCCTTGTAATAGCGTAGGACATTTACCTTTCCGCACTTTACATTCCGCATTTTAATTTCCGCACCTTATAAATTGCTAGTAATTAGGGCGTATGGCAAGACTAAAATCGACATAGCTCACTAATTTTCAAGATAAAATATCTCAAATCAACACACTTCTTTCACACACGCACCTTAGGTAATTCTCTCTCGCTGCCTTTGTGAATCCACAAGTCATGTCCCTCGAACGTAGAGGTATTCTAGCACCGCCTTCCAAACAAATCATCATAGTCCCTTCGATACAAAGATCATAAGACCCACGATGTCGCCTCCGAATACATGATCTTGACCTCGATTGTCGCCTACGAAAATGATGATAGTCCTTCGAATGTGCTAGGATACTTCCTACAAGTTGCCTTCTATGACCATCCGATGTCCCTTCGAATGTCCCGCTTACATCCAACGAATGGAGCTACCTACTAACTAATGGTATGGCTAGCGCTATTCTAAAGGAACGTAAATAACACAAAACGACCAATTCGAGTAGGTAAGACTTTAGTTGCTTGCTCTATCAAAATACTTTTGCACCTCACACTTTTGTCAAAGTTCAAACTCTTTTCAAAACTAAACATTTCCAACACTTTTATACATTCCTACATGAATCATTACAAAGTCAAAGCGAAATGCCTTTTCAAAACATTTTGTCAAACACACGTAAAGCAATTTTAAAAGTGATCTAGAGCAACTAAGAGCCGAGATAACTACGGATGGAAAGGGTGCTAATACCTTCCTTTTCATAACCATTCTCCTAACTCGTAATCTAACAAAGGTCTTTTCTGTACTTTTACCTTCCCTTAATTGATAAAATAAAAGTCGGTGGCGACTCTTGCTATCCGCACATTTGGATACAAACACTAAAAAGTCACCACCGATCACGTAATCGGCGACTGGCTGGGATACCCTAAAAAGAGAATGCCTTAGGGATTTTAAATCATCTTTATTGCTTTTTGTTTGACTTGTATGCTTTATCTTTAAGGGTTGCTTGGGTATTATATTGTTGGGGATCCTACACCGATCCGGTTTCCTTTAGGTAAGTAGCATTAGATCATCGCACCGCTAGACATATAACTAAACGGTCAACATGATGGCTACGTTAGCGTGACACTTTGGTTGTCCCGATACTCTTCATTCCCAAGTTGAAGATAGTATTTGGCTTCGTGGTGTCATCAAGCGCTAACTAAACTTTTAGAACCTTAATTGACCCATCTTGGCCATTAGAAGGTAGTGAGATGGCCGACTTTGGTGTAGACCGAGGTTGGTTGATACTGATGCTACGCTCATTGAGATCGACTTTTGGGATATTTTCGATCGACCACTTGGCCGTCGTATTGAAATAAACGCCACGAGAAAGATCTATGATGTGAGATTCCTAGAACCCGCATTATTATAGGACAGATGAACCAACTCAAACTTTTGGTGGGTAATCACCTATACCTCATGCAAGCCTTAACCCTAGGCTCATTGTGTGAATTGTTTGTGTGCTAAACATGACATCATGACATCATTTGCATTGCATATCATTTCTAACTATTTCAAGGACCTAGGGATTTATCTTTGCCTGCTTTTGTAGGTATTATGGCTTCTAGAAAGACTATCCGAATCAACTTCATGGGTATACCTTCTCACTCAAAGAATTGGTTTCGAAATTCCCACCATGCTCGGTTCATCAAAAGACATGGTTATCTACTTGACTTGGTTATCTCCTTTTGAAGAAGATATGATGCATGTCCTATTCCGCTCTTTGATCCAAACACCATTGCTTTACATTCCCGATTATCGTTGGTTCCTACCTTGGAAGAGTTCTCTGCTACTTGGGATACCTATTCTTGACCAAATGCCATTCACGTCTAGAAAAGGTTCCTGGTACGAAGACATTGCATCGCTTTACATCTTAAGCGCCCAGACATTGAAGCCAATTGGGAAACCAGAAGTGGAGTTAAGGGTTTACTTGCTAAGTTCCTAATTAAGAAAGCCCGAGAATTCCTCAAAGTTATGAGTTTCCATGCATTTGAAAACATTGTGGCCTTATTAATTTATGGTTTGGTTCTATTTCCTAACTCGGATCAATTCATAGATATCAATGCCATCAAGTTGTTCCTCACCCGCAATCCAATGCCTACTTTACTTGGAGACATCCTACATTCTCTCCACACTCGTACTACTAAGAGACAAGGAACTCTCATGTGTTGTATACCGTTACTTTCAAGGTGGTTTATTTCGCACCTTCCTCCATCGCTTTTGAAGAATGAACAAAGGTTGAGATGGTCTCAAAGATTAATGTCACTCTCTCATTCGATATTCGTTGGAATCTTTCTCTCAAAAGGATTTCACATTCATTGAGCTGTGGAGAATTCTAATGTACCACTACTTGGTATAAGGGAGGTATTACTTACAACCCTTCTCTAGCTCTACGCAGCTTTGGTTTTGCTCAAGAGATGGTCCACATGATATGCTTCTCCAAGATGTTGTGTTCGACTACAACCACGATCTCCGCATCACCGAAGGTTCATACACACTGGGGCATGGTAAAGAAGACGATACCAAGACTTTGGGGCACCGAACTCCATTCCTTGGGAACCTTACCTCAAATGGGTGCGAGCTCGAGCTCAAAACCTCATGATGCCATTCATGCCTGCTCTACCAAGAATTATGGAACCTCTATAGGTGACGACTTATACCGTTCTCCATCCCGACATGCCTACCGATTTTGAAGACTTGAAGAGATCCCGGATTCAACTTAAAGAAGAGAGGATACCTTGAAGCTGCTATGCAAGTGAGAAGAAAGTGCTAGAGTTGACCAAGCTACTTCACGAGGAGCGAAGCATCAACGCCTACATCGGCACCAAGAGGAAGCCCATGGGAGACTTAGAGCTTTAGGATGTTTATGTTTTCTTTTAATTGTTTTGAACTATCTTTTGTACTTAAAAAGAAAAAGAATAATAAAAAGAGTACTAATAAATGTTTGTTCATTGCTTGTTAACAAATTTAAATCTCTAAGGTCCTTGAAAACATTGCATTGCATTCGCATAAACATTGCATATCATAGCATAACATGTACATTGAAGATTGGTTTTCTCATTTGCTCGCTATTTATTTTAGCGTAAATGCTCTTGAACATCACAAAGATCTTCAAGCTCGTAATGCCTGGCCAAGAATGTTCACCGCTTGGTCCAAGGCCAAGAAGATCCAAGAAGCTCATCAACAAAGAAGAAGGTTGTTGGTCTCAACATGGGCGTGACGCTACAAAGGTGGTCCTAAGAGGGTCACGAATAGAGCTCTCTCAAGGAAGTGTCAAGAAGGAAGATGAGCAAAGTAACAAGGGTGATGGTGAAGGCACACCGAGCCGAGAAAACTATGATGATGGCCAATACTCGATGAGGATGACAAGTACAAGCAACTTGAAGACCGTCTCGAATGCTGGAAAACCTCAAGATGTCCGGCTGAATTTTGATGATCTAAGTCTTGTCCTCGTGTTGTGATTCCTCCCAAGTTCAAAGTTCCAACTTTTGCTAAGTATGATGGCATGTCTTGCCCTAAGTGCATTTGAAGTCTTATGTCCGTAAGATCAATCCCACACCGATGATGTAAAGTTGTGGATGCACTATTTTCAAGAGAGTTTGTCCGAACCCGTTGGAATGGTACTATCACCTAGAGAATGACCGATCCGTACTTGGAGTGACTTATGATGCTTTTATGACAATATGAGTACAATGTCAATTGACACCCACTGCATGCAACCAAAGCATGTCTATGGGTCGTGTGAGAAGTTCAAAGAGTATGCTCGTAAGGAGAGATCTAGTGCGAGTTCAACCACCCTTGTCCAATAGGGAGTTGGTTGATATGTTCATGGGGACACCGACAGCCCATTCTTCAATCATCCGATTGAAACTCTTCACCGGATTCACCGAAATGATTTTGACAAAGCGAGCGAAGTGGTATCAAGAGTGGAAAGATTCAGAGAGACATCTTCAAATGTCAAGAGATCTTTTGGTGCTAAGAAAGAAGCTAACACTGTATGGTCGAAAAGCCGAGCCAAGACCGACCGCACTCAACTGTGGGGCCAGGATCTCCAATCCTACATCAAGACAACCTCGCGAGACAACGCAGAGCGTAACGCCACTAAGACAGCATTTAAGATCAACATGCCTTTGTCGCAAGCCTTGCAACACATGTTGAAAGCAGAGTTGATTACTTTGAGGATCCTCCTCGAATGTCAACACTTCCTCTCCGAGATACAATCCTAATGCTAAGTGTGCTTACCATTCCAATAGCCTGTGACATAGTAATCGATGATTGTTGGGCTCAAGAACAAGATTCAAGATATGATGAATCTAAGCAGATTGAGTTTGATCCTCCGCTGAGACCGAATGTGATCAACGCGCCAATGCCTAATCATGACAAGGGTTCCAATGTCACAGACGATACTTATGTTTTCAACATAGATGACTTGACCATTCCTCCGATGACCTGTTAAGAAGAATTTGTTGCAAGTCGTGTCAACCAGATGCCCAGAGAATCGTTGGTGCCCATCCGCACTCGATGGTTGTGCTTGGTTGAGAAGACGTGTTCAATGCATGATGGATAACCGTGAGATACTATTCTCGAAACCACCCGCGTGTGTCGTGTGAAGAAATGTCTAAGTTGAAGATTGACAATGCGAATGAAACCGCACTATCCAGATGGGATACCTTGGGGCAGCCAAGCGGAAAGTATGATTACATGGTGAAGTACACTGCTCCCGAGAGTTACAAGATTCCTATTGAAGATGTTAAGGCGACCTGGGGTGACGATTTCTAAGACTATGCCGATGTTAACACAATAAGGATTTCCTCACGATCCTCGTGCCTGAGTGGCACCTCTCATTATCACTTCTCCAAGGCCGCCCATATTCCTCCGACAAAGCTATCAATTGGAATTATGGAGTCGATGTTTACTATCATGGCGCCAAGCAAGACCCCTCGACCATTGAAGATCTTACAGCTTGAAACTACCATTCCCGACATCGAAAACATCACCGGATCTAGTAAGGTGACGAACCTAAGGGTGTTCTCTCCGTATATCTCCTCCAAAGACATGCGACTCCAACTGCATTCCAAATATTCAATCCATTCCCAAGCTAGAGGAAAGAACCAATGACTCATCCCGTCACCAAGTACCAAAGGAAGTTATCAAGACACCTCCAAACAAGAAATGGAGGAAATTTCAAGATTATCAAGAAGAGTGACTACAATGTTGTGGAACAGCTTGGGATAGACTCTGCCCAAGATCTCCATGCTTGCTCGCTCTTGTGCTCGAGGCTCATGCTAACGCCTTGGTGAAGTTTCAAGAATGCTCACGCACTGCAAGACACTACCACCGACCAATTTGAAGTTTATTGCTAGCCCTGGCCGCCAACGGCCTAGGCTTCTCGATGTCGATTTAACTCCTTCCGAAAGAAACATAACAAAGCCTTGCATATCTCCGTTGAATGCAAGGGCATTACATTATCTCATGTTTTGGTAGATACTAGTTCTCGCCTCAATATCTTACCAAGATCGCTTTTGATCGACTTGATGTCGAAGGGTTGGTTCGAGACCCAAGGACATAATCGTGAGAGCTTTTGATGGTTCTAAGCGAATGCTGTTTGAGAGCTCACTCCTCGTTAAAGTCGGTTCCCGACTTTTGACTCTACTTTTGTCATGGACATCCGTCCCGCCTTACTCTTGCCTACTTGGACGCCTTGGATACATGGGGCGTTATTTCTACCACATCGTAAACCGAAATACCCGTGAAAGGAAAGGTTGTCAAGATGTGGTGAAGAGGAGTATATGGTCATCATCTGCAATTCCGATACCTCGAGATGGAAGGTGAATTCTTGAGACTCCCAAGCTTTTGAAACAATTCCCGAGTCATGCCCGCTGACTCTCCGTCACTCCCCGGTTACACAAGCTCCGCCTAGGATGGCCTCATTGAAAGATGCTCAAGTCCGCAGCTGAAGAAGGTAGTACTATTTGGGGTCGGCCTCGATCTTCCTTTCAAACCGACAAGACCGGTTTAGGCTTCACCATCAAGGGTCAAGATGATACGCCGCGAACGTCCGCCAACTTCCTTCCAAGATCGCCAGAGTGGAATCCATGCTATAGAAGACAACGACAACGGCTTCGACATCGCAAGTGGATCTTCCCAACTCCGCATAAAGGGCTCAAGAATTGGAAGATCAAGACGCTATACCAATCTCCTTTAGTCGAGTAATTGCTCTTGTTTTGTTTTGCTTTTCGATTTTATGTTTTGAACAATAAACTTTGAAAGCCTAGTGCCTTGCCCGGCATCATGGCTCGCTTATGAGGGTTATTATCTATCGCTTGCGATTTTCATTCAATAAATCGTTGGACTTTTGCATTCAATTGTTTGTTTTCTTTTTTACTTTATCACCCTTCAAAAGCTATGTGTTTCTTACACACACCCACGTGATACACTGCAGAATCACTCCGAATCTTGTTAATAACAACTATGCTATTGCTAAATATGACTTGATAATCCGATCTACCAAGTCAAGACGAAAGTGAGGAAGATTGTGAAGTGCCGGAGAACTTTCCGATCGCTACAAGAAGAAGAGCGAGTTATACACCCACACGAAGAGCAAGTTGAGGTTGTAAATTGGGTACCGACGAAGACAAAAGAGATCAAGATAGGAGCGGGTCTTGAGAACAGTGTTAAAGAAAGATTGGTTCGATGCTACGAGACTATATTGAGGTTTTGCTTGGTCATACGAAGACATGCCGGTTTAGACATTGATATTGTAGTACATCGATTGCCAACAAAAGAAGGTTTTCTCCCAAGAGCAGAAGGTCTGTCGATGCGTCCCGAGATGTCGAGAAAATCAAAGCCGAAGTTATGAAGCGCTCAACGCCGGTTTCTTAGTCGTCACCTCTTATCCCAATGGGTGCTAATGTGGTACCCGCATCTAAGAAGGATGGCAAGGTACGAATGTGTGTGGATTACGAGATCCGAACAAAGCAAGTCCGAAAGACGATTTCCACTTCCTCATATTGATGTTCGTTGACAACACCAAAGATAAGGTTTTCTCCTTCATGGATGGTTTCTCCTACAATCGATAAAATGGCCTCAAGACATGGAGAAGACTACTTTGTTACACAAAGGGCACTTTCGCTACATGGCGCTGGATCGAAGAACTGGCGCCACTTATCGCGCGCTATGGTGACATTATTTCATGACATGATTCATCACGAGATAGAGGTCTATGTTGACGACATGATAGCTCGGTCACAAATCAAGAAGAACATCTTGATCATTTGCGTAAACTGCTCGGATGTTGAAGAAGTACAGATTGAGACTGAATCCCAACAAGTGCACCTTTGGAGTCGATCCGAAAACTCCTAGGGTTTGTTGTCGCGGTAAAGGTATTGAGGTTGACCCCGCCAAGGTTAAAGCTATTCAAGAGATGCCGCCCCCGCACCGAGAAGGAAGTCAGAGGTTTCTTGGGCCGATTAAACTACATTGCCGATTCATTGCACATCTAATCGCTACTTGTGAGCCAATCTTCAAGTTACTTAAGAAAGATCAAGTGGTAGAATGGAACGACGATTGCATCGATCTTTGACAAAATCAAGGAGTACCTTCGTAATCCTCCTATCCCGATGCCACCGCCAAGGAAGACCTCTTATCATGTACTGACAATGTTAGAGAATTCAATGGGTGTGTTGGGGCAACATGACGAGTCTGGTCGAAAAGAGCATGCAATATACTACCTTAGCAAAAGTTTACCGATCGTGAAACAAGATACTCACAACTCAAGAAAACTTGCAACGCTGGCTTGGGCTGCTCACGACTAAGACAAGATATGTTGACTCACACTACCTTGTTGATTTCTAAGATGGATCCAATAAAATACATATTTGAGAAACCAGCTCTCCGAAGAATAGCAAGATGGCAAATGATCTTGACCGAATATGACATCCAGTACGCTTTAAAGCGATCAAAGGAAGTGTAGTAGCCATCATTTGGCTCATCGTCGTAGATGACTATCATCTATGCATCAATTTCCGCATGAAGATGTTTTACTAGTTACAGATTGTGAAGAACCAGGCCCGGACGAAGGACCTGAACAAGGATCCCGATGGACCATGGTCTTTGATGGAGCCTCAAACGCACTTGGCAATGGCATTGGCGCCATCATTACATCCCCTACAGGCGGACATACTCCTTTCACCGCCAGATTATGTTTCAGTTGCACTAATAACATGGCCGAATACGAAGCGTGCATCATGGGTATCAAAGCTGCTATTGACTTAAGAATCAAGTTCTTACAAGTGTATGGAGACTCAGCTTTAGTGATCAGTCAGATAAAAGGCGAGTGGGATACGAAGCATCCGAATCTCATTCAGACGAGAGCATGTTCGAGTTTGATCTCCTACTCAAGAGATTACTTTTGATCATATTCCACGAGAAGAGAATCAATGGCGACGCTTAGCTACTATGTCATCTATGTTCAAGGTCGATGGGACAACGAGGCTCCCCTGCATCATTGAGAAGTTTGACTAACCAACAGATTGTCATGAGCTTGATAAGAGAAACCTTGGTACTATGACGTGAAGAGGTATCTTGAGACTCGTGAATATCCGCAGGGCATCTTAATGATAAGAAGTTCATGAGAAGATTTGCATCCAAATTCTTCCTCAAGAACGACATCTTATACAAGCGCAACCACGACTTGTGCTTATCTACCTGTAGACCGTGAAACAAAGAACAACGTATCATGGAAGAGTTACACGAATGCATTTGGTACCCATTCCAAGGACACACCATGGCTAAGAAGATTTTGAGAACAGTTACTATTGGTCCACCATGGAAGCTGATTGTCACCTTACGCTCGATCTTGTCACAAATGCCGATCTATGCGCATAAAGTGCACGCATCTCCTCGAATGTTTTAACTTCTCCTTGGCCATTTGCAATGGGGCATTGACATGATCGAGAAATTAAGCCCACATCTTCCAATGGACATCGCTTCATCCTTGTGGCAATCGATTACTTTACCAAATGGGTAGAAGTACTGTCATCTCCACATTAAGAATGTTGTGGCTCGATTCATCAAGCATAATCTTATCTCGTCAATATGGCACTCGAAAGAATTATCACGATAACGGTTCTAATCTCAACAATAAGATGATCACCGAACTCGCACGCAGCTCAAGATCAAGCATCACAACTCTTCTCCTTATCGGCCTAAGATGAATGGCGCAGTTGGAAGCCGCCAACAAGAACATTAAGAAGATTATACAAGATGATAGTGACTTACAAAGATTGGCATGAGATGTTACCATTTGCTCTTCATGGTTATCGACCACAAGACGAACATCCACGTGGGCAACCCTTTCTCTCAGATACGGTATGGAAGTCGCCTTACCCATCGAGGTTCGGATACCCTCAACCGTAGTCCTCCAGAGGCGAGTTAGGAAGACGATTGGGTCCGACTCGCCACCGATTAACTTGATTGATGAGAAGCGACTCGTCCATCCGCCATGGATGATCTATCAAAAGCGAATGATCGAGCATTTAACAAGAAGGTCAAGCACCGAGTCTACCAAGTCGGTGATCTAGTAGTCAAGCGCATCATTCTTCCACAAGGTGATCCTAGGGCAAATGGACTCCCACCCACGAGGGACCGTTTGTAGTCAAGACAAGATTTCCTGAGGAGCTATGATACTTAGCACCATGGATGGTGAAGACTTCCCACACCCCGTGAACGCAGACATAGTCAAAAATACTACGATGAAATGGACCCGCTAGGTCGACGACCTAGGCAAAATAAGGCATCCCGGCAACCAAAAGGTTCGGGCAAAAGTTAAGGATATATACAAAACATGTACACCAAGCAAGTCGAAAACCTCGAAAAGGCGCTTGGGCAAAAAGGGTATCCTGGAGACCGAAAACCCGAAGGGCGGTCTAGGCAAAAGTTAGGATTCAAGCGTACGACTATGTCTCTTCCATCACCCGCCTGCACTACTATCGATTCAAGATTCAAATGGCTAAGATCGCCTACTCACTTTCAACGACAAGGAGATGAGATAGTTGAAATATATGAGTACTAGCATAGTTGGAACTTAACGAGATTGTTTCATAGCTTTTTACCTTTCTTGTGTATAAACTACTTGGCCATACGCCACCTTTCAAATAAACGCAGCTTTTTCTCTTTACAATTTCATTGTTGTTATTTGCAATAAGTCCAACGCTTGTTTTGAATGATTATATGCATTTGACAATAAGAATCTAATCGCAAACATACGAAAAGTGAACATAAAAAGTGCTTACTACAGTGCTCCAGAATTGGACGACGACGAAAGTCACCAAAAACATTCCCCCAGAGCATGATCCCTACAAAGGTATAACTCACAACACAACTTCCCAAGAGAGCAAAAGGGAATCCACGAGCATCAATTCCACTCACCTAAGTAAGTTACATCGGCCTCAGCAGAACACCTCACCCCAACAAGGTATTCATCCCCGGATATCTCTCGGCCTTTCCCTTTCTCCCAACAGCAGTATCCAGACCCGAAACTTGGTCAGATAGTGCATCGGAGGAACCTACATCTTCATTCACCAGCCCAAAGATTACGACGGGTTCCTGACTCTTCCCACCCAGCCTCCCGGTAACTACCAAATGCTCTCCAGCGAGATCTACACTCGTAATCCCCAAGAGAGCGCCCTAAATTTCCTTAGCAGGATCTACATACAAGGTTCCCAACAGATCGCCTCCCAGATTCTCCTCCCAGAGTCTCTATATAGATCTCCAACAACGAGCCTCTCAAATCTCTACCCTCCTCAACAATATCTAGGCCCAGGACTTGGTCGATAGTGCATCGGAGGAATCCAGGATATCTTTCTTCTTCAAAAGCGGAGTTCTCACCCACAATCCCCAAACAGAGTCGAATCTTAAAGTAACATCCGTGATCTTCTTCAAGATGGATATGTTTTGAAATACCACAACATCTATCATTCATACATTACTCATAAAGTCATAATTCATGCATATGTCATTCATATACAATGTCATGCATCATACTTTGCATAAACTAACAAATATTCTATCAAAGTTTCTCTTGTTTTCTCCAAAAACAGTAATGTCTTCGACGAACGGTCCAGATTAAGCCCGAATCGACGGAAAACTATCTCGAAAGACCGCCTTGGTTGTCCTCCACGACCTGGTCCAGATTAAGCCCCGAATCGACGGAAAACTATCCGAAGACCGCCCGGTTATCCTCCGATAACAGAAATGGATCAACACCGATGCACAAAGTGGAAGCTATCCACATCTTGCCAACTACAACCTCCCTCGAGTAATCAAGATGAAGATTTATTCTGATTCTTGATTTTCAACAGCGACTACAGAGTCTGGCATACGACTCAGTTGCTTTGGATGACATCTTAAGCCCATCTCCGACTACTTATCAACCTTCACTTTAATGTCGCATATATGGTTAAAATCAATGCAAACCAATAACTTCATTCAAAAATGGACACGAAGTCTAACGTATACTCCCTCCATGGCATCTTAAGCCCATCTCCATGCTCCTTCTAGAAACGACACAGAGCTCTAATGGCTCACTCCCCAGCATCGATCTTTCCAGATGGCATCTTAAGCCCATCCCCGTCAATTCCCCTATCGATATTCTCGAGTCTAGCGTACGACTCATCCCCCAGTGAAGTATCCAGCTTCTCCAAATGGCATCTGTAAGCCCATTCCCGATCATCACCAACAACAGTGCAAATTGTGTATGAGTGTTCAATCATCTTCACCTGTGTCACGAAAGACAAGCGTGTCAATCTAACCCTCCAAGACAAGAAGATTGAACAGGGGCAGCTGTCATACCCCAAAATTTTCCCTCCATCTACTCAAGAGATTTCATACATCTATACTCAAGGATTCCTCAAGAGTTGATCGACAAACTCTCCTAGACAATCAACCCAAACTAGGGTTTGGTATCTCTCGTGTCGATGGAATCCAACATCTCCAATGGTTTCATGCTCCTCATATGCTTCAAAGATTCTCCATGTCAAGTTTCAAGCCTCACAAGTCAAGTTTCGCATAATTGCTCGATGGTTGAAAATCAACAGATTGACAAAAGTCAACTGTGGTCAACATACCAAACTTCATAATTTTTGGTCAACATCCTCATTTTGAAGTTACATTCATCATTTGATCAAGGGTTGATCATGATTCATCAAGAAAACTCAAGATTTGCTCAAAAGTCAAACTTTCTAAATTAGGGTTTCTAGGTGAAAAGTCAACCGAACTTTGACCGATCATAACTTTCTCATACTTTCTCATAAATTTTTCCACCACTCTTGTTTTGAAGGAAATTCAATTTCTACAACTTCATGTCTCACAAGAATGTCCAAAATGCTTCATTTGAGAGGTATGGCTCAAAACATTATAGGTCATTTTCAAAGTCAACAAAAGTCAACTTTTGTTTTGAAGATATATTGAGCATGGAAACTCCAATTGAGATGAGACCAAAAGGTTGGTTAGAGGACTCTTAGAGCTTTCCAAAAGTCCAAGAACACTCAAAATGTGGAAAATTGAGCAAGATACACTATTCGTAAGTCAATTTTGGACAATGCACAAAAGGACATTTTGGTCAAATGCAAAATTTTCCAAATGGCCTAAATTTTTTGATCCAAACTTGTTCATGACAATATTTTTGACCCATAAATGCTTGATTTTGATGATTTTCTATTTTATGATTTATATTTGAATTTATAACATTTAATTCAAAATAAATTATATAAAATATGAAAATTAAGTTTTTTTTTCAAAAGGATGGATTTATATCTTCAAAGTCCAAGAAAGCCCAATATTCATACCAATTGTGCTAGCCATGGCATTCATGAGAAAATTAATTTTTCAAATATTTGATTTGTTTTAAATGGAAAATATTTGCACATTGATTGGCAATCTTTTTCACCTCAATCCAAACTTTCTCTATAAATGTCAAAGAAGATCACAAGCAAGCAACACGAACCCTAGCTCAAGCCAAACCCTTATTTTGCCAAATATTTCTCAAACTTTTGAAAATCGAGTTCACCAAGAAGTCCGCCAATTTAACCACCTCAATCACCTTCGTGAGGTTCCCAAAGAATCGATCCACATATACTCATACCGCCTCCATCGCCTGCATCGTACAAGAAGCTCTCACCCGTTTGATTTTTCTCAAATTGATTTGTGTTAACATGCATTATTAACCGCTTTTCATGTGTTTGTTTGTGTCCGTGGTATTCACGGATCGTTTGATGCCATGCAAGTTTCCACGAGGAATCACTATAGTGCTGGTTAGTCAAGCTGCTTCATCGAACCTTCAATACGAGCATTCAACAAAACCAATACCACCATTAGATTCTAATCCATTTAGGGGATAGGGTGCTTTGCTCTTTATCAGGTATTTTTCAGTTCATGATCGAGGTTGCCGGAGAAGACGATCGGAGCTAGGTCTGCCAAGGTCAGGACTTTGCTTGATCACGAGGAGTCAAGGCACATGATTCTCGGGCATTTGATTCGTCTGCTATAAGTCATGGACCCCACGCCACGATCGTGCTTCAAATAATTCCAGGACGCTGACCTTCAAATTCAATGATTTCACTTTTTCAACACCGATGTCGGCGGTTCAGTGGTTAAGGCATCTGCCCTGATCTCCTCACATGTCCTCAGTTCGAATCCTCGCTAGCACCGCTTTCTTTTCTTTTTTACAAACTCACTTTCTTTTCATATTTTCTATTTATTTAATATTTGCATTATTTTAATTTCTTTTCATATTTTATTTATGCATTAAAAATCATCAAAAATTATTTTTCTTTTGCATTTATTTCTAAAATCTTTATTTAATTTAATAAATTAAAAATAATTTTGCATGCATATTTATTTTTATTCATATTTTGCATTTAAATCACTTTTAATTAGTTTTTAATTATTAAATTGCATCTAAAAAATCCCAAAAATTTATTTTAGCATATTTATATTATTTCCAGATGTAATATTTTTCATATAAAATTTGCATTTTTCTAACATTTTCTCTTATTTCGATTTCATCATATTTTTCGATTCTCTTATCACAATGTGTTATTCCGCTCACATTTCTTTACTTTTCATTTTATTTTTCAATAATGTAATCTGTATGGGATGTAATAGTTTAAATTAGGTCTTTATTTTCCAAGATTTAAATTATGTATCGCCCTAAAGCCATGTAATAGCGTAGGACATTTACCTTCCGCACTTTACATTCCGCATTTTAATTTCCGCGCCCTATAAACCTAGTAATTAGGCGTATGGCAAGATAAAATGAACATAGCCCACTAATTTTCAAGATAAAATATCAAATCACACACTTCTTTTCACACACGCACCCCTTAGGTAATTCTCTCGCTGTTTTGTGAATTCAAATGGTCATGTCCCCGAACGTAGAGGTATTCTAGCACCGCTGCCTTCCAAACAAATCATCATAGTCCTTCGATACAAAGATCATAAGACCCACGATGCCTCCGAATACATGATCTTGACCTCGATTGTCGCTACGAAAATGATGATAGTCCCTTCGAATGTGCTAGGATACTTCCTACAAGTTGCCTTCTATGACCATCCGATGTCCCTTCGAATGTCCCGCTTACATCCAACGAATGGAGCTACCTACTAACTAATGGTATGGCTAGCGCTATTCTAAAGGAACGTGAAATAACACGAAACCACCAATTAGTAGGTAATAAGACTTTTAGTTGTGCTCTATCAAAATATTTTCACACCCACACTTTTGTCAAAGTTCAAACTTTTTCAAAACAAACATTTCCGAACACTTTGTATACATTCCTACATGAATCATTACAAAGTCAAAGCGAAATGTTTTCAAAACATTTTGTCAAACACACGTAAAGCAATTTTAAAAGTGATCTAGAGCAACTAAGAGCCCGTAGATAACTACGGATGGAAAGGGTGCTAATACCTTCATAACCATTCTCCCGAACTCGTAATCTAACGAAGGTCTTTTCTCGACTTTTACCTTCCTTAATTGATAAAATAAAAGTCGGTGGCGACTTTCTATCCGCATTTGCGATACAAACACTAAAAAGTCATTTCACCGATTACGTAATCACATCATTGGGATACCCTAAAAGAGAGAGAATGCCTTAGGATTTTTAAATCATCTTTATCGCTTGTTTGACTTGTATGCTTTATCTTTAAGGGTTGCTTGGGTATTATATTGTTGGGGATCCTACACCCGATCCGGTTTCCTTTTAGGTAAGTAGCATTAGATCATCGCGACTGCTAGACATAACTAAACGGTCAACATGATGGCTACGCTAGCGTGACACTTTGGTTGTCCGCCTTCATTCCCAAGTGAAGATAGTATTTGGCTGCAGTGTCATCTGCTAACTAAACTTTTAGAACCTTAATTGACCCATCTTGGCCATTAGAAGGTAGTGAGATGGCTCACTTTGTGTAGACCGAGGTTGGTTGATACCATGCTACGCCTATTGAGATTAGACTTTTGGGATATTTTCGACGACCACTGGGTTTCGATTGAAATAACGCCACGAGAAAGATCTATGATGTGAGATTCCTAGAACCCTACATTATTATAGGACAGATGAACCAACTCAAATTTTGGTGTAATCACCTATACCTCATGCAAGCCTTAACCCTAGGCTCAATGTGAATTGTTTCAGGTGTGCTAAACATGACATCATGACATCATTTGCATTGCATATCATTTCTAACTATTTCAAGGACCTAGGATTTATCTTTGCTCGCTTTGTGGATTATGGCTTCTAGAAAGACTATCCGAATCAACTTCGGGTATACCTTCTCACCAAAGAATTGGTTTAAATTCCCACCATGCCCGCTTCATCAAAAGACATGGTTATCTACTGACTTGGTTATTCCTGGTTTTGAAGAAGATATGATGCATGTCCTATTCCGCTTGATCCAAACACCATTGCTTTACATTCTGATTATCGCTTGTTCCTACCTTTGAAGAGTTCTCTGTTACTTGGGATACCTATTCTTGACCAAATGCCATTCACCGTTCTAGAAAAGGTTCCTAGTTAAGACATTGCATCGCCTTTACATCTTAAGCGCTTTATCACAATTGGGAAACTAGTGAGTTAAGGGTTTACTTTCCAAGTTCCTAATTAAGAAAGCCCGAGAATTCTCAGTTATGAGTTTCATGCATTTGAAAACATTGTGGCCTTATTAATTTATGGTTTGGTTCTATTTCCTAACTCGGATCAATTCATAGATATCAATGCCATCAAGTTGTTCCTCTTCCCGCAATCCAAGGCCTACTTTACTTGGAGACATCCTACATTCTCCACACTGCATTACTAAGAGACAAGGAACTCTCATGTGTTGTATACCACTTTCAAGGTGGTTTATTTCGCACCTTCCTCCATCGCTTTGAAGAATGAACAAAGGTTGAGATGGTCTCAAAGATTAATGTCACCTCTCATTCGATATCCGTTGGAATCTTTTCTCTCAAAAGGATTTCACATTCATCAGTTGGAGAATTTCTAATGTACCACTACTTGTATAAGGGAGGTATTACTTACAACCCTTCTAGCTCTACGCCGCTTGGTTTTGCTCAAGAGATGGTCCATGATATGCTTCTCCAAGATGTTGTGTTCGACTACAACCACGATCTGCATAATTACCTAAGGTTCATACACACTTGGGCATGGTAAAGAAGATCATACCAAGACTTTGGGGCACCGTAACTCCATTCCTTGGGAACCTTACTCAAATGGGTGCGAGCTCGAGCTCAAAACCTCATGATGCCATTCATGCCTGTTTCTACCAAGAATTATGGAACCCTTGCTATAGGTGACGATCTTACACCGCTCTCCATCCCGACATGCCTACCGATTTTGAAGACTTGAAGAGATCCTGATTCAACTTAAAGAAGAGAGGGATACCTTTGAAGCTCGCATGCAAGTGAGAAGAAAGTGCTAGAGTTGACAAGCTATCACGAGGAGCGAAGCATCAACGCCTACATCGGCACCAAGAGGAAGCCCCATGGAGACTTAGAGCTTTAGGATGTTTATGTTTTCTTTAATTGTTTTAACTATCTTTGTACTTAAAAAGAAAAAGAATAATAAAAAGAGTACTAATAAATGTTTGTTCATTGCTTGTTTCAAATTTAAATCTCTAAGGTCCTTGAAAACATTGCATTGCATTCGCATAAACATTGCATATCATAGCATACTGGTGGTACATCAAGATTGGTTTTCATTTGCTCGCTATTTATTTTAGTAAATGGCTCTTGAACAACCTCACAAAGATCTTCAAGCTCGTAATGCCTGGGCCAGAGATGTTCACCAGCCGGTCCAAGGCCAAGAAGATCCAAGAAGCTCATCAATGAAGAAGAAGGTTGTTGGTCTCCTCAACATGGGCGACGCTACAAAGGTGGTCCTAAGAGGGTCGTCGATAGAGCTCTCTCAAGGAAGTGTCAAGAAGGAAGATGAGCAAAGTAACAAGGGTGATGGTGAAGGGCCACCGAGCCTGGAGAAACGATGATGGCCAATACTGATGAAGATGACAAGTACAAGCAACTTGAAGACCGTCAATGCTGTGGAAAACCCAAGATGTCCGGCTGAATTTTTGATAAGTCTTGTCCCCGGTGTTGTGATTCCTCCCAAGTTCAAAGTTCCAACTTTGCTAAGTATGATGGCATGTCTTGCCCAGTCGCATTTGAAGTCCTATGTCCGTAAGATCAATCTCACACCGATGATGTAAAGTGTGGATGCACTATTTTCAAGAGAGTTTGTCCGAACCCGCTTGAATGGTACTATCACAGAGAATGACCGTATCCGTATTTGGAGTGACTTAGCCGATGCTTTCTACGCATAATATGAGTACAATGTGAATTGACACCCACCGCATGCAACTACAAAGCATGTCTATGGGTCGTGATGAGAAGTTCAAAGAGTATGCATGAGATTCAAAGAGTTCAACCACCCTTGTCCAATAGGGAGTTGGTTGATATGTTCATGGGGACACCGACAGCCCATTCTTCAATCATCCGATTGAAACTCTTCAATTCATTCACCGAAATGATGACAAACAGCGATTGAAGTCGGTATCAAGAGTGAAAGATTCGACAGAGCTTCCAAGAGATCTTTTGGTGCTAAGAAAGAAGCTAATGTCGTATGGTCAAAAGCCGAGCCAAGACCGACTGACTAATCAGGGGCAGCAGGATCTCCAATCCTACCGCAAACTCAACAGAGAGACAACGCGCAGAGCTTAACGCGCCACGAAGACAGCCATTTAAGATCAACATGCCTTTGTCGCAAGCCTTGCAACACATGTTGAAGCAGAGTTGATTACTTGAGGATCCTCCTCGTCAACACTTCTCTCCGAGATACAATCCTAATGCTAAGTGTGCTTACCATTCCAATAGCCTGTGACATAGTACGATGATTGTTGGGCTCAAGAACAAGATTCAAGATATGATTGAATCTAAGGATTGAGTTTGATCCTCCCGCTGAGACCAATGTGATCAACGCCTATGCCTAATCATGACAAGGGTTCCAATGTCACAGACGATACTTATGTTTTCAACATAGATGACTTGACCATTCCTCCGATGACGTTAAGAAGAATTTGTTGCAATGGTGTCAACCCAGATGCCCAGAATTGTCGCGGTGCCCATCCGCCTCGATGGTTGTGCTTGGTCGAGAAGACGGTTCAATGCATGATGGATAACCGTGAGATACTATTTCGAAACCACCGCGTAAGCCGTGAAGAAATGTCTAAGTTGAAGATTGACAATGCGAATGAAACCGCACCATCCGTATGGGATACCTTGGGCAGCCAAGGGAAAGTATGATTACATGGTGAAGTACACTGCTCCCGAGAGTTACAAGATTCCTATTGAAGATGTTAAGGCAACCGGATGGGGTGACGATTTCCCGTAAGACTATGCCGATGTTAACACAATAAGGATTTCCTCTCACGACTCGTGCTCAGAGTGGCACCTCTCATTATCACTTCTCCAAGACCGCCCATATTCCTCCCGACAAAGCTATCCCTTGGAATTATGGAGTCGATGTTTACTATCATGGCAAGCAAGACCCTTCGACCATTGAAGATCTTACAGCTGAAGCTACCATTCCCGACATCGACAACATCAATGATCTAGTAAGGTGACCAACCGAAGGGTATTCTCTAGATATCTCTCCTCCAAAAGACATCACTCCACCTCGATTCCAACTATTCAATCCATTCCCAAGCTGAGGGAAAGAATGACTCATCCCGCTTCAACCGTACCAAAGGAAGTTATCAAGACACCTCCAAACAAGAAATGGAGGAAATTTCAAGATTATCAAGAAGAGTGACTACAATGTTGTGGAACAATGGGATAGACTCCATCCAAGATCTCCATGCTTGCTCGCTGTGCTCGAGGCTCATGCTAACGCCTTGGTGAAGTCAAGAATGCTCATGTACCGCAAGACACTACCACCGACCAATTTGAAGTTTGTATTGCTAGCCTCGCTGCCAACAACGGCCTAGGCTTCTCGATGTCGATTTGACTCCTTCCGAAAGAAACACAACAAAGCCTTGCATCTCTGAATGCAAGGGCACTACATTATCTCATGTTTTGTGGATACCGTTTCGCCCAATATCTTCATCAAGATCGCTTTGATCGACTTGATGTCAAGGGTTGGTTCCGAGACCCAGTGACATAATCGTGAGAGCTTTTGATGGTTCTAATGCTGTTTGAGAGCTCACTGCTCATAAAGTCGGTTCCCGACTTTTGACTTACTTTTGTCATGGACATCCGCCCAGCCTTACTCTTGCCTACTTGGACCCTTGGATACATGGGCAAAGGCCATATTTCTACCTTACATCTAAACCAAGTACCCGTGAAAGGGAAGGTTGTCACAGATGTGGTGAAGAAGAGATATATGGTCACCATCTCCCGAGATGGAAGGTGAATTCGAGACCCTCGCAAGCTTTTGAAACAACCCGAGTCATGCCCTGACCTCCCGTCACTCCCGGTTACACAAGTTCCGCCTAGGATGGCCTCATTGAAAGATGCTCAAGCCGCAAAGGTATTATTGGGTCGCCCCCCGATCTTCCTTTCAAACCGACAAGACCGTTTAGGCTTCACCATCAAGGGTCAAGATGATACGCCGCGAACGCTACGCCAACTTCCTTTCCAGACGCCGTAGTGGAATCCATGCTATAGAAGACAACGACAACGCTTCGACATCGCAAGTGGATCTTCCCAACTCCGACAAAGGGCTCAAGAATTGAAGATCAAGACGCTATACCAATCTCCTTTAGTCGAGTAATTGCTTTTGTTTTGTTTTGCTTTTCGTATTTTATGTTTTGAACAATAAACTTTGAAAGCCTAGTGCTCTTCCGGGCATCATGGCTCGCTTAAGTAGGGTTATTATTCATCGTTTATGTATTTTCATTCAATAAATCGCTGGACTTTTGCATTCAATTGTTTGTTTTCTTTCTTTACTTTATCACCCTTCAAAAAGCTATGTGTTTCTTACACACACCCACGTGATACACCCTAATCACCGAATCTCGTTAATAACAACTATGCTATGCTAAATATGACTTGATAATCCGATCTACCAAGTCAAGACGAAGTGAGGAAGATTGTGAAGTGCCAGGAGAACTTGCCGATCACATACAAAGAAGAAGAGCATATACCCACACCTAAGAGCAAGTTAGGTTGTAAATTGGGTACCGACGAAGATGTAAAAGAGATCAAGATAGGAGCGGGTCTTGAGAACAAGGTTAAAGAAAGGTTGGTCAGATGCTACGAGACTATGAGGTTTTTGCTTGGTCATACGACATGCGCCTTTAGACATTGATATTGTGGAAAATTGCCACAAAAGAAGGTTTTCTCCCAAAGAAATGTATGTCTGTTCGCGATGCTCCCGAGATGTCGAGAAAATCAAAGCCGGGTTATGAAGCTCAACGCCGGTTTCTTAGCCACCACTTATCCCTGGGTTGCTAATGTGGTACTGCTCAAGAAGGATGGTAAGGTACGAATGTGTGTGGATTGTAGATCCTAAAGCAAGTCCGAAAGACGATTTCCACTTCCTCATATTGATGTTCGTTGACAACACCGCCAGATAAGGTTTTCTCCTTCATGGATGGTTTCTCCTACATAATCGATCAAATGGCCCCTCAAGACATGGAGAAGACTACTTTTGTTACACAATAAGGGGCACTTTCTCGCTACAAGGTTATGCCGCTCGATCGAAGAACGCAGCGCCACTTATCGCTATGGTGACATTATTTCATGACATGATTCATCACGAGATAGAGGTCTACGCCGATTTACATGATAGCTCGATCACAAATCAAGAAGAACATCTTGATCATTTGCGTAAACTGCTTGATGGTTGAAGAAGTACAGATTGAGACTTAATCCCAAGTGCACACCTTGGAGTCGATCCGAAACTCCTAGGGTTTGTTGTCGCGGTAAAGGTATTGAGGTTGACCCCGCCAAGGTTAAAGCTATTCAAGAGATGCCGCCCCCGCACCGAGAAGGAAGTCGAGGTTTCGGCCGATTAAACTACATTGCCGTATCATTGCACATCTAATCGCTACTTGTGAGCCAATCTTCAAGTTACTTAAGAAAGATCAAGTGGTAGAATGGAACGACGATTGCCACATCGCTTTTGACAAAATCAAGGAGTACCTCGTAATCCTCCTATCCCGATGCCACCGCCAAGGAAGACCTCTTATCATGTACTTGACAATGTTAGAGAATTCAATGGGGTGTGTTGGGGCAACATGACGAGTCGGTCGAAAAGAGCATGCAATATACTACCTTAGAAAAGTTTACCGATCGAAACAAGATACTCACAATGAGAAAACTTGCAACGCTTTGGTCATTGTCACGACTAAGACAAGATATGTTGACTCACACTACCTTGTTGATTTCAAGATGGATCCGATAAAATACATATTTGAGAAACCAGCTTTCCAAGAATAGCAAGATGGCAAATGATCTTGACCGAATATGACATCCAAGACACCTCGTAAAGCGATCAAAGGAAGTGTAGTAGCCGATCATTGGCTCATCGCCGTAGATGACTATCGCCTATGCAGCTCAATTTCCATGAAGATGTTTTACTAGTTACGATTATGAAGAACTGTGCCAGACTTAAGGACCCGAACAAGGATCCCGATGGACCATGGTCTTTGATGGAGCCTCAAACGACTTGGCAATGGCATTGGCGCCATCATTACATCCCCCATAAGCGACATACCCTTCACCGCCAGATTATGTTTCAGCTTGCACTAACAACATGGCCGAATACTAAGCGCATCATGGGTATCAAAGTCTATTGACTTAAGAATCAAGTTCTTACAAGTGTATGGAGACTCAACTTTAGTGATCACGATAAAAGGCGAGGGATACGGCATCCGAATCTCATTCCAGACGAGAGCATGTTCTCGAGTTTGATCCCTACTCAAGAGATTACTTTGATCATATTCCACGAGAAGAGAATCGCTATGCACGCATTGGCTACTATGTCATCTATGTTCAAGGTCGATGGGACAACGAGGCTCCCCAGATCATCATTGAGAAGTTCACAACCAACGATTGTTATGAGCTTGATACAAGAGAAACCTTGGTACTATGACGAAGAGGTATCTTGAGACTCGTGAATATCCCGTAGGGCATCTGTTAATGATAAGAAGTTCATGAGAAGATTTGCATCCAAATTCTTCCTCAAAGAACGACATCTTATACAAGCGTTAACCCACTTGTGCTTACTCCGCCATGTAGACCGTAAAACAAAGAATGCATCATGGAAGAGTTACACGGCGCATTTGGTACCCACTCCAAGGGACACACCATGGCTAAGAAGATTTTGAGAACAGTTACTATTGGTCCACCATGGAAGCCGATTGTCACCGCACGCCGATCTTGTCACAAATGCCGATTTATGCGCATAAAGTGCACGCATCAATGTTTTAACTTTCCTTGGCCTTTGCAATGTGGGGCATTGACATCGGAGAAATTAAGCCCACATCTTCCAATGGACATCGCATCCTGGCAATCGATTACTTACCAAGTGGGTGAAGTGCCTCGCTGCATCTCACACCAAGAATGTTGTGGCTCGATTCATCAAGCATAATCTTATCCGTCAATATGGCACTTGAAAGGATTATCACAGATAACGGTTCCAATCTCAACAATAAGATGATCACCGAACTCGCACGCAGCTCAAGATCAAGCATCACAACTCTTCTCCTTATCGGCTTAAGATGAATGGCGCAAGGAAGCCGCCAACAAGAACATTAAGAAGATTATACAAGATGATAGTGACTTACAAAGATTGGCATGAGATGTTACCATTTGCTCTTCATGGTTATCGCGACCACAAGACGAACATCCACTGTGGGCAACCCCTTTCTCTCGTGATACGGTATGAAGCCGCCTTTACCCATCGAGGTTCGATACCTCAACCGTAGTCCTCCGAAGCAGAGAGTTAGATTAAGACGATTGTCCGCATCTTTTGACCGATTAACTTGATTGATGAGAAACTCCGCCCATCCGCCATGGATGATTTATCAAAACGAATGATCGTAGCATTTAACAAGAAGGTCAACCGAGTCTACCAAGTCGGTGATCTAGTAGTCAAGCGCATCATTCTTCCACAAGGTGATCCTGGGGCAAATGGACTCCCACCCACGAGGGACCTTTGTAGTCAAGACAATATTTTCCCAGGAGCTATGATACTTAGCACCATGGATGGTGAAGACTTCCCACACCTCGTGAACGCAGTACATAGTCAAAAATACTACGCATGAAAGAGACCCGCTAGGTCGATCGACCTAGGCAAAATAAGGAGTATCCTGCGAACCAAAAGGTTCGGGCAAAAGTTAAGGATATATACAAAACATGTACACCCGAAGTCGAAAACCCAAAAGGCTTTGGGCAAAAAGGGTATCCCTAGAGACTGAAACCCCGAAGGTCTAGGCAAAAGTTAGGATTTGCGCACGACTATGTCTCTTCCGATCACCGCCTGCACTACTATCAAGATTCAAGATTCAAATGGCTAAGATCACTACTCACTTTCTACCGACAAAGAAGGAGATGAGATAGTTGAAATATATGAGTACTAGCATAGTTGGAACTTAACAGATTGTTTCCACAGCTTTTACCTTCTTGTGTATAAACTACTTGGCCATACGCCACCTTTCAAATAAACAAGCTTCTTTCTTTACAATTTTCGTTGTTGTTATTGTAATAAGTCCAACGCTTGCTTTGAATGATTATATGCATTTGACAATAAGAATCTAATCACAAACATATGGAAAAGTGAACATACAAAAGTACTTACTACAGTTCAGAATTGGGACGACACGAAAGTCACCAAAACATTCCCCAGAGCATGATCCCTACAAAGGTGTCACTCACAACACAACTTCCCCAAAGAGCAAAAAGGGAATCCACGAGCATCAATTCCACTCACCAAGCAATGTTACACGCCTAAGCAAGAACACCTCACCCCTACCATATTTATCCTTACGATATCTCTCTCTTTTCCCTTTCTCCCCAAGCGGCAGATCCGCACTCAAACTTGGTCGATAGTGCATCGGAGGAACCTACATCTTCATTCCCCAGCCCAAAGATTACAACGGGTTCACTCTTCCAACCCGCCTCCCAGAACTACAATGCTCTCCAATGAGATCTACACTGTAATCCCCAAGAGAGCCCTAAATTTCAACAGATCTACATACAAGGTCCCCAACAGATCGCCTCCCGGATTCTCCTCAAGAGTCTATATATGAGATCTCCAACAACGAGCCTCATCTCTACCTTCCTCAACAATATCTAGGCCCAAGACTTGGTCGATAGTGCATCGGAGGAATCCGTGATATCTTTCTTTTCCTTCAAAAGCGAGTTCTCACCCACCAATTCCCCAAACAGAGTCGAAATCCTTAAACAGTAACATCCGCATCTTCTTCAAGATGGATATGTTTTGAAATACCACAACATCTATCATTCATACATTACTCATAAAGTCATAATTCATGCATATGTCATTCATATACACCGTTGCAT
The DNA here is from genome assembly GCA_021764765.1 of Vicia sativa. NCBI lineage: Eukaryota > Viridiplantae > Streptophyta > Magnoliopsida > Fabales > Fabaceae > Vicia > Vicia sativa. The sequence goes on from CM038793.1 coordinate 108,694,505, forward strand.
CATACTTTGCATAAACTAACAAATATTCTATCAAAGTTTCTCTTGTTTTCTCCAAAGATGTATGCCTACTTCGACGCAAATCGGTCCAGATTAAGCCCCGAATCGACGGAAAACTATCTCGAAGACCGCCCTTGTTGTCCTCCCGACGATCGTCCAGATTAAGCCCCAATCGACGGGAAAACTATCCGAAAGACTGTTATCCTCCGATAATGTGCAATGGATCAACACCGATGCACAACAGAAGCTATCCACATTTTGCCAACTACAACCTCGTAGTAATCAAGACGAAGATTTATTCGATTTCTTATTATCAAATGACTACAAGAGTCAGCATACGACTCAGCTTGCTTTGGATGGCATCTTAAGCCCATCTCCCATACTTACTCATCAAAGGTTTCACCGTAATGCGCATATATGGTTAAAAATCAATACAAACCAATAACTTCATTCAAAAATGAACACAAGTCTAACGTACGACTCCCTCCAGATGGCATCTTAAGCCCATCTCCATGCTCCTTCTAGAAACGACAGAGCCTAGCGACGCCTACTCCTCAAAGATCGATCTTTCCAGATGGCATCTTAAGCCCATCCCCGCTAATTCTTATCGACATTCTCGAGTCTAGCGTACGACTCACCTCAAGTATCCAACTTCTCCAAATGGCATCTGTAAGCCCATTCCCGCATCATCACCAACAAATGAGTGCAAATTTTCAGTGTATTGAGTGTTCAATCATCTTCACCTCCGTGTCACGAAGACAAGTGTCAATCTAACCCTCCAGACAAGAAGATTGAACAAGTAGCTGTCATATACCCCAAAATTTTCCCTCCATCTTCTCAAGAGATTTCATACATCTATACTCAAGGATTCCTCAAGAGTCGATCGACAAACTCTCCTAGACAATCAACCCAAACTAGGGTTTGGTATCCCTCAAAGATGGAATTCCAACATCTCCAATGGTCTTCATGCCTCCTCATATGCTTCAAAGATTCTCCATGTCAAGTTTCAAGCCTCACAAGTCAAGTTTCGCATAATCGCTCTTCGATGGTTGAAAATCAACAGATTGACAAAAGTCAACTGTGGTCAACATACACCAAACTTCATAATTTTGGTCAACATCCTCATTTTGAAGTTACATTCATCATTTGATCAAGGGTTGATCATGATTCATCAAGAAAACTCAAGATTTGCTCAAAAGTCAAACTTTCTAAATTAGGGTTTCTAGATGAAAAGTCAACTGAACTTTGACTGATCATAACTTTTCATACTTTCTCTAAAATTTTCCACCACTCTTGTTTTGAAGGAAATTCAATTCTCTACAACTTCATGTCTCACAAGAATGTCCAAAAAATGCTTCATTTGAGAGGTATGGCTCAAAACATTATAGGTCATTTTCAAAGTCAACAAAAAGTCAACTTTTTGTTTTGAAGATATATTGAGCATGGAAACTCCAATTGAGATGAGACCAAAAAGGTTGGTTAGAGGACTCTTAGAGCTTTCCAAAAAGTCCAAGAACACTCAAAAATGTGGAAAATTGAGCAAGATACACTATTCGTAAGTTGGGCAATTTTGACATTGCACAAAAGGACATTTTGGTCAAAATGCAAAATTTTCCAAATGGGCCTAAATTTTTGATCCAAACTTGTTCATGACAATATTTTTGACCCATAAATGCTTGGCCTTGGTGATTTTCTATTTTTATGATTTATATTTGAATTTTATAACATTTAATTCAAAAATAAATTATATAAAATATGAAAATTAAGTTTTTTTTCAAAAGGAATGGATTTATATCTTCAAAGTCCAAGAAAGCCCAATATTCATACCAAATTAAGTATAGCATGGATCTGATGAAAATTAATTTTTCAAATATTTGATTTGTTTTAAATGGAAAATATTTGCACATTGATGGATCAATCTTTTTCAATCCTTTTCCATCCAAACTATAAATGTCACTAAGATCACAAGCAAGCAACACTAAACCCTAGCTCAAGCCAAACCCTTATTTTGCCAAAATTTTCTCAAAACTTTTGAAAACGAAGTTCCAATTTTCAGCAAGCTTCGTGCCACCATCCACCAATCACCTTCGTGGAGGTTCCCGAGTGATCCATACTCATACCTCAAGCCTCATCGCCGATCGTACAAAGAAGCTCTCACCTATTTGATTTTTCTCAAAATTCGATTTGTGTTAATCATGCATTATTAACCGATTTGTGTTTGTTTGTGTCCGTGGTATTCACTAGATTGTGTTTGATGCCTACACATGCAAGTTTATCGTGAATCACATAAGGTTATTGTTGTGGCTCATGAGCTTTCTTCGAATCGACCAATACAGATTTATCCACCAAAACCAATACCACCATTAGATTCTAATGGTTGATTTAGGGGATGGTGCTTCTTGTTTCTTTATTGCGTATTTTTCGTGTTTGGCGATCGAGGTCACGAGAAGACGACTGAGCTAGTCTTGCCGTGGATCATGGACGCTAGGAGTCATGGCGATTCTCCGGTGATTTGATTCGTCCGCTTATAAGTCGGGAACCCCACGCCGGATCGTGGCTTCAAATGTCCCGACGCCGACCTTCAAATTCAATTGATTTTCACTCTTTTTCAACACCAGATGTCAAGTGGCTCAGTGGTTAAGGTATTCATGCTCTAGATCCTCTCAATGTCCCCGCTCGAACTCTCGCTAGCACCGGTTTTCTTCTTTTCACAAACTCAATTTCTTTTCATATTTTCTATTTATTTAATATTTGCATTATTTTAATTTCTTTTCATATTTTATTTATGCATTAAAAATTATCAAAAATTATTTTTCTTTTGCATTTATTTTCTAAAATCTTTATTTAATTTAATAAATTAAAAATACAATTTTGCATGCATATTTATTTTTATTCATATTTTTGCATTTAAATCACTTTTAATTAGTTTTAATTATTAAATTGCATCTAAAAATCCCAAAAATTATTTTAGCATATTTATATTATTTCCAGATGTAATTTTCTCATATAAAATTTGCATTTTTCTAACATTTTCTCTTATTTCGATCATCATATTTTCGATTTCTCTTATCTTTCACAGTTATTCCGCTCGACATTTCACTTCTTTATTTTATTTTCAATAATGTAACTGCTATGGGATGTAATAGTTTAAATTAGGTTTTATTTTCCGCATTTTAAATTATGTATCCGCCTAAAGCCATGTAATAGCGTAGGACATTTACTTTCCGCACTACATTCTGATTTTAATTTCCGCACCTTATAAATTGCTAGTAATTAGGCGTATGGCAAGACTAAAATCGACATAGCTCACTAATTTCAAGATAAAATATCCTAAATCAACACACTTCTTTCACACACGCACTTTTAGGTAATTCTCTCTCGCTGCCTTACGAATTCAAATGGTCATGTCCTCGAACGTAGAGGTATTCTAGCACCGTTGCCTTCCAAACAAATCATCATAGTCCCTTCGATAAAGATCATAAGACCCACGATGTCTCCTACATGATCTTGACCCTCGATTGTCGCCACTTAAAATGATGATAGTCCCTTCGAATGCTAGGATACTTCCTACAAGTTGCCTTCTATGACCATCCGATGTCCCTTCGAATGTCCCGCTTACATCCAACGAATGGAGCTACCTACTAACTAATGGTATGGCAGCGCTATTCTAAAGGAACGTAAAATAAACAAACCACCAATTCGAAAGGGTAATAGATCTTTAGTTGCTTTCTATCAAAATGCTTTTCACACCACACACTTTTTGTCAAAGTTCAAACTCTTTTCAAAACTAAACATTTCAACACTTTTATACATTCCACATGAATCATTACAAAGTCAAAGTTAAATGCCTTTTCAAAACATTTTGTCAAACACATGTAAAGCAATTTTAAAAGTGATCTAGAGCAACTAAGAGCCCAGAGATAATCACGGATGGAAAGGGTGCTAATACCTTCCTTTTCATAACCATTCTCCGAACTCGTAATCTAACGGTCTTTTTTCGTACTTTTACCTTCCTTAATGGATAAAATAAAAGTCGGTGGCGACTCTGCTATCCGCACATTTGCGATACAAAACTAAAAAGTCAGCTTCACCGTATCACGTAATCGGCGATCATTGGGATACCCTAAAAGAGAGAATGCCTTGGGATTTTAAATCATCTTTATTGCTTTTGTTTGACTTGTATGTTTTATCTTTAAGGGTTGCTTGGGTATTATATTGTTGGATCCTACACCGATCCGGTTTCTTTTTAGGTAAGTAGCATTAGATCATCGCGAATCGCTAGACATATAACTAAACGGTCAACATGATGGCTACGTTAGCGTGACACTTTGGTTGTCCCGATACTCTTCATTCCCAAGTCAAGATAGTATTTGGCTTCGCGTGGTGTCATCAAGCGCTAACTAAACTTTTAGAACCTTAATTGACCCATCTTGGCCATTAGAAGGTAGTGAGATGGCCGGCTTGGTGTAGACCGATAGTTGGTTGGATAATTACGGCTACGCCATTGAGATCGCACTGGGATATTTTCGATCGACCACTGGCCTTCTATGAAATAAACGCCTACGAGAAAGATCTATGATGAGATTCCTAGAACCCTTACTATTATATAGGACAGGATGAACCAACTCAAACTTTGGTGGGTAATCACCTATACCTCATGCAAGCCTTAACCTAGGCTCATTGTGTGAATTGTTTCATGGTGCTAAACATGACATCATGACATCATTTGCATTGCATATCATTTCTAACTATTTCAAGGACCTAGGATTTATCTTGCCTGCTTTTGTAGGGTATTATGGCTTCTAGAAAGACTATCCAATCAACTTTGGGTATACTTCCTCAAAGAATTGGTTTTAAATTCCACCACTACCATCAAAAGACATGGTTATCTACCGACTTGGTTATTCCGGTTTTGAAGAAGATATGATGCATGTCCTATTCCAGCTTCTTTTGATCCAAACACCATTGCTTTACATTCCCGCATTATCGCTTGTTCCTACCTTGAAGAGTTCTTAAGCTACTGGGATACCTATTCTTGACCAAATGCCATTCACCGTTTAGAAAAGGTTCCTAAGTACGAAGACATTGATCGCTTTTACATCTTAAGCGCCGTATATTGAAGCCAATTGGGAAACTAGAAGTGGAGTTAAGGGTTTACTTTCCAAGTTCTAATTAAGAAAGCCCGAGAATTCCTCAAAGTTATGAGTTTCCATGCATTTGAAAACATGTGGCCTTATTAATTTATGGTTTGGTTCTATTTCCAACTCGGATCAATTCATAGATCAATGCCATCAAGTTGTTCCACCCGAATCCAATGCCTACTTTACTTGGAGACATCCTACATTCTCCACACTGCATTTTACTAAGAGACAAGGAACTCTCATGTGTTGTATACCGCATTATCAAGGTGGTTTACATCTTCCTCCATCGCTTTTGAAGAATGAACAAAGGTTGAGATGGTCTCAAAGATTAATGTCACTCTCATTCAGTATATTCCATGGAATCTTTTCTCTCAAAAGGATTTCACATTCATCGAGCGCCAGGAGAATTCTTAATGTACCACTACTGTATAAGGGAGTATTACTTACAACCCTTCTAGCTCTCTACGCAGCTTGGTTTTGCCCAAGAGATGGTCCACATGATATGCTTCTCCAAGATGTTCACTCACAACCACGATCTCCGTAATACCGACGAAGGTTCATACACACTGGGCATGGAAGACGATACCAAGACTTGGGGCACCGTAACTCCATTCCTTGGGAACCTTACCTCAAATGGGTGCGAGCTCGAGCTCAAAACCTCATGATGCCATTCATGCCTGCTCTACCAAGAATTATGGAACCTGTTGCTATAGGTGACGACCCATACTGCCTTCATCCCGACATGCCCACCGATTGAAGACTCTTGAAGAGATCCCGATTCTTAAAGAAGAGAGGGATACCTTTGAAGCCCGAGCTAGAGTTGACCAAGCTACTAACGAGAGCTAAGATCAACCCTACATCGGCACCACAAGAGGAAGCCATGGGAGACTTTGAGCTAGATTTTGTGTTTTCTTTAATTGTTTTGAACTATCTTTGTACTTAAAAGAAAAAAGAATAAAAAAGAGTACTAATAAATGTTTGTTCATTGCTTGTTTAACAAATTTAAATCTTAAGGTCCTTGAAAACATTGTATTCATTCGTGATAAACATTGCATATCATAGCATAATGTACATTGAAGATTGGTTTTCATTTGCTCGCTATTTATTTTAGCGTAAATGGCTCTGAACAACCCACAAAGATCTTCGCGTCAATGCCTGGCCAAAGATGTTCACCGCCTTGGTCCAAGGCCAAGAAGATCCAAGAAGCTCATCAACGTAAAGAAGAAGGTTGTTGGTCTCTCAACATGGGCTACGCCAAAGGTGGTCCGAGGTGGCCGGTCAGAGCTCTTCAAGGAAGTGTCAAGAAGGAAGATGAGCAAAGTAACAAGGTGATGGTGAAGCTCATTCGAGCCCGAGAAAAACTATGATGATGGCCAATACTCCATGAAGATGACAGTACAAACAACTCAAGACCGTCTCGAATGTCAGGAAAACCCAAGATGTCCAAGTTGAATTTTGATAATCTAAGTCTTGTCCTCGGTGTTGTGATTCCTCCAAGTTCAAAGTTCCAACTTTGCTAAGTATGACGCATGTCTTCCCTAAGTCAGACGAAGTCTATGTCCGTAAGATCAACCCCACACCGATGATGTAAAGTTCAGGATGCACTATTTTCAAGAGAGTTTGTCCGAACCCATTGGAATGGTACCACCAGAGAATGACCATATCCGCATTTTGAGTGACTTAGCCGACATGCTTCTACGCATTATGAGTATAATGTTGAATTGACACCCACTTATGCACCACAAAGCATGTCTATGGGTCGTGGACGAGAAGTTCAAAGAGTATGCTCGTGGGAGAGATCTAAGCAGAGTTCACCACCCTTGTCCAATAGGGAGTTGGTTGATATGTTCATGGGGACACCGATGAGCCCATTCTTTAATCATCCGATTGAAACTCTTCAATGGATTCACCGAAATGATTTTGACAAAGTAGCGATGAAGTCGGTATCAAGAGTGGAAGATTCATAGAGACATCTTCAAATGTCACAAGAGATCTTTGGTGCTAAGAAGAAGCTAATGCCGTATGTCGAAAAGCCGAGCCAAGACCGATCACACTCAACTGTGGGGGGGCTAGGATCTCCAACCCTACATCAAGACAACTCACGAGACAACGCAGCCGTAAGCGCCATTTAAGATGCCATTTAAGATCAACATGTTTTGTCGCAAGCCTTGCAACACATGTTGAAAGTGTAGTCGACATTACGAGGATCCTCCTCGAATGTCAACACTTCCCTCCGAGATACAATCCTAATGCTAAGTGCTTACCATTCCAATAGCCTGCACATAGCAATCGATGATTGTTGCCTCAAGAACAAGATTCAAGATATGATTGAAGCCAAGGTATTGAACATCCTCCCTGCTGAGACCAATGTGATCAACGCCCAATGCCTAATCATGACAAGGTTCCAATGTCGTTGAGACGATACTTATTTTCAACATAGATGACTGGCCATTCCTCCTGGATTGATAAGAAGAATTTGTTGCAATCGGGTGCCAACCAGATGCCCAGAGAACTGTCACAGCCCATCCGCTACCGATGGTCAGGTCGGTGAAGACGTGTTCAATGCATGATGGATAACCCAGATACTATTCTAAAACCAACCGCAGGTTGCAGAAGAAATGTCTCAAGTTGGACATGCGATGAAACGTACTCATCCGTATGGGATACCTTGGGCAGCAAGTGGAGTATGATACATGGGAAGTACATCGCTCCCCGAGAGTTACAAGATTCCTATTGAAGATTTAAGGCGTAGGATGGGGTGACGATTTCCCGTAAGACTATGCCGAAAGTTAACACAATAGGATCACGATCCTCGTGTGCCTAGACACCTTCACTATCACTTCTCCAAGGCCCATAATAGGCCATGTCCTCGAACGCAGGTATTCTATACAATCGCCCAAACAAATCATCGCAGGTCCTTCGACATACAAAGATCATAAGACCCATGAAGCGTCGCCTCCGAATACATGATCTTGACCTCGATTGTCACTACGAAAATGATGAGAACCGAATGTGCTAGGATACTTCACAAGTTGCCTCATCATCCGATGTCCTCTCGAATGTCCCGCCACATCCAAACGAATGAGCCACCTCTAACTAATGGTACGGCTACGCTATTCTAAAGGAACGTAAAATAACACGAAACGACCAATTCCCGAGTAGGTAATAAGACTTTTAGTTGCTTGCTCTATCAAAATATTTCTTTTGCACCTCACATTTTTGTCAAAGTTCAAACTCT